>OY728132.1:756854977-758104977 GCA_963277665.1 Viscum album | reverse complement strand
TGGATAATAATTAATATGGAAAGTTTAATAGCTAAAAACACATTACATTTAATCAATAACATGACTATCATAATTGTATATGACATAATAAATATGGAATGTTTAATAACTGAAAACACATACCATTTAATCAACAACTAAGAATGAAATGCAACAAGTGATAATATCATTGTGAAAATATCATGGATAATAATAACTGAATTCTTAATGAAGGAAACACTTAATTGTTGTATTTAATTCTTCACAGGCACATGATACCTATACTATCAAGATTTATTCTCAAGATAGCTTAAAACTGATGGGTAGAAAGTCATTTAACTAAGGTTAGCCAACTGATTTGTCCCATGACACTACCGATGCATCAAGGGGAAATCTATAACCAGGACCCACCTATATCTTTTATATCAAATGAATTCCAAATATATAAAATCATTTATTTAATTTTTAAACAATTTTCATTATCATAAAATATTTTTATTGATTAAAGAATACAGATTTATCAATATTTCCCGAGAAAAAATAAATGACTTTCAATGTTAAACACCATATGTAAAAATGATATATAATTTAATAAATAAACATATCCATGATAAATAATATGGATATTTAGGGGAAATTTAATGTCTAATGATCATAGTAAATAGAACATTTCAAGGTAAATTTATTGACTACAAAAATAAATCAAGAAAGTAAATGTTAATATTATCCTGGGTCAAAATAATAATAAACCATCCAAAGGTAGAATAAGGGTAGTATCAACACAATATATATAAAGTGTAGTATATGTAAAGTTAAGGGTTTTTGTAATTTATGAATATAAATACCAAAAAATATCTTTAAAAACATTTTTGAGGAAAATATACTTTTTCATTTTGAAAATCACTTCTTAAAACATAAAACATTTTGAAAATACTTTTCTTTGAAAATCACTTCTTAAAAAACTATTAATTTCCAAATTATTGGGTAAAACATATTATTTAAAATATCTTTTAAATTTTAAAATTAAGATTGAATTAATTTATATTCATTAAGGTGGGTAATTCCATACATGTTTTACAAGTTATTAAGAAAAATTCTTTTTCACTGTAAAATGGTTAGAAAAATGCATTGTTCAGAATATGAAAATAATATTCATTTAAAAAACTTTATAAAGTCAAAATGGGTAAAAAAAATTAATAAATCATTTGGAAAAGTTTAAAAACATTTTTGAAAACATTTTTAGAAAACATGTCTTTGGAAGAAAATAGATTTTCAACTAAAGAGCAAAATGAAGTCCAATTTTCTTAAAAACATTTTCTCAATTATTTTAAGCGCCAAAGAGTTTAAAAATGGTATTATTACTTGAATATGTCATGAATAACCATATTAGAATAAAATTAAATGGGTTTATTGGAAAATTATCAAATAATTTCCTTCAAATGAAATTCAAGAATAAATAATCTTGATTAGAATGAGATTATGAAATAAACCCTTACAATGATCATAACGTTGAAGTGAGAATTAATAAATGAATAAATTATTTTTATCCACTTTAAATACACATAAAATAATTTTAAATAAAACATAATATAATAAAAAGTCATTAAACACATAATCTTAGAATATCAATGATAGCAAATAAGTAATATAACCCAATGAAAAGAAATTGAGTTGTGCGATTCTTTTCCACTTGGTAATTTTCAAGTCAAATATTCTTGGATGAAATAATTCAAATTTAAACTTAAAATAACATGAATTAATAATTAATAATTATATAACATTTAAAATGGGTAGTATATACACCATAAAAAATAAATTAGGTGGATAACATTATAATATACCTCAATGAAATGAAATTGATATGAAATACCTTACAAATATCATATCATTGAAGTGAGGATTAATCAATGAATTTATTATGTGTATCAAATTTATATCCATATAAAACAATTGTAAATAAAACATTAAATAATAAAATTTAATTACCCACATTATCATATCATGACATAATCGATTAAGTTGAAGTTTAACCCAATGAATGGAAATTGAATCAAGAAGTCCCTTACCCCACGCTTCTTTTTGGTTGAAAATGATTTAAACTCCTGTATAGTGGTTTAAAAAAAGTTTTTAACTTATAATATGACTATATTAATATTTAAAATATCATATATTATCCTTTTATAAAATATTATCACCCTTCCATTAATAATCTTTCATTATTTTCATTAATTTCCTTGTTTTCTCATGCATGTTTCATCATGAAATATCTAGTTCTTGCACATATCATATAGTTATATCATATCAAAAATAATAATAATTATTAAATAATTTTCATATTTTATACCAATTTTACTTTTAAAACCAATAATGAAATATGGTTATGAAAAATGGACTATATTACAATCATGGAGATGGTAAGTCATACATATGCATGAGTAATGTTTCTATTTTTCAAGGATAATTATGGAAAGGAGGTAAGTAATATATTATCTTTAAAGAATGATCATAATGTAATATATACAATATTATTTCTTTAAATATAATTATATATATCATCCATGTTTTTTGGTTATGAAAAGAAAGCCACATCGCTTCGTGAAGGCGGTAGTCCACATGTATATGAATGATGTTATCATTTTTTAGTGTAAAAAAAGAAAATGATATATTATATTTTAAGAATGATAAATATTTCATGAATATATTAATTATTTCATTTATATCACATTTATTCATTAAATTTACCCATATTATATTCCATATAAATCATTAGTGAAAAAAATTCACATCACTTCAGAAGGTGGCAGTTCATCGTACACACGAGTGACAATATCATATCACATAAGGAATGGAAAGTGAAAAAATTATATATGATATACTAACTCCAGATGTATAATTAGGTTATAAATATCATATATATATATATATACTTTATATATATCATTATACTTGACTATGAGAGGTGGTGATGGAAAAAACGAATGATATCATTTTGTGAGGCGGTAGTCTGTCGTACACACAAACGATAATTTTTGTAAACCATTTGATGAAATTGGATGTGGTTTTAGTTCATGAACTTAAAATAATAACATATAATTATATTTATTATACTTATTTTATTATATCATCATTTTTTAATAATAATTAAATAATTTGAGGTAAGAAATAAAATAAAAATGTTTTTTGAAGAATGTTACCTCTTCTTTGAGTATCCTCCTTGGGTTTGCAACAAATTCCTTTTTAGGTTGGATTTTTACCAAAAATAAGGATTTTAGGATGAGATTAGGTAATTTTGGAATTTATTTGGTCATATATTGTCCAAACCAAAAGGGTGTTAAGGTGATAAGAAGATTGGATAGGGGTGGCCTTTTATAGGTGTGGTGAGTGTCACGCTTGTAATTTTTGAAAAGATTCAATCATAACCAGATTTTTATCATGAATCAAGAATCAAAAATAGATAATTATATAAAATAGAATATATATGGTCTAAATATGTCTATAAAATTGGTTTTTTACAAGTTTTTATTTTATTTTTATGCTTATCTTCTTACTTTAACCCCCCAATAAATCCATTTTTACCTTAACCGCGGTAAATATTTTTTACTTTTTTCACTATTTATTTTGGTAAAAAATTAATTTGACCTTATTAGATAATATAAATTATTATTATTACAAATATTCAATCCATTTTTCAAAATTCCATTCATATAAGTTTCAAATTTTAATTTAAGATTAATTACGTAAATGCGATGAAAAATCGGGTTTTTAAGGAGGAAATGTTCAAACTTTTACAATATTTTTATATCAAAATTCAATATGAAAATGATTCTAATAACCTAAATTAGATTAATATTAATACTATTGAACTAATTTTACTTTAAAATAAATTATAAATATAATTTTACTTTATAAATAATTTAAACAAAAAGGTAGTTTTCAATTAAAATTTAGTATATTCTATTATTCATCAAAAATGAAATATTTTATAAAATTGAAAACAAATCAACCAAAGATAATTTTTTATATTTTTATTTCAAAAATTAAGTTCATTTTATCAAATAAATTTTCTAAAATTGGTAAAAATTAATTTTAAATTATGTTAATAAAGTGCAAGTAAACCGTGTTTTAGAAAAAAAATATAATTTTTCAAAAAAACATTTATTTTTATTTTAAATGATTCTTATTATATTTATAATAAATATATAACCATAATTTTAATAATTTAATTATTACTATTCATACCCACCAATTTAATTTCTAACTTAGAACGGTATATTATATTATGGTTTATTTAGACTCAGGGTTGCATGTTCCACTAGCTATTAAGAAGATTGAATTTAAAGAAATATATTTCATGGGTTATTTAAGCTTGGTGTTGAGTGTCACATATACTATCAAATAAAATGTTATTATTTTATAATCTTGGGGTGTTACATTCTCCTAAACTTAAATCAATTATATCTTCACAATTTAAACTTGATCTCGATAATCAAGGGTTTGGAATTTGTAAATACCATTGTTGAAAAAACCACATCGTAAAATGGTATATAAAAAATAATCTTAATAAGAGAGAAAAGTAAGTACCAAGTTTATATTTAATAACACATAACTAGGTTTCTATATAGGATAACATTAGTGGCAAGTGAAGATATAAATATGGATAAAAAAATAAATAATCATAGAGAGTGATAGAGTTCATTGATCACATAAAAATGAGTGATCAATTGAAAGTTAAGGACCTCAAAACCATAAATCTTTGATGAATTAAAGCATAATTTTATTAATTGGATATGAAATTAATAAGATAATATTTTTATTTCAAAATAATTTCCCAAATATTGAGGAATTATTTTAATGTATAAGAATATAAGGAAATATACTTACTTGATATGTTCCTATTTTATAAGCATAATTTCATCTTTTAGTTATGCTTCAATCAATTTCTAATTCATCGTGTTCTCCAAGAAATGAATATTCAAAAATGAATTTTTTATGCCTAAAGCACTAAAATTCAATTTTAATGGATCATAAGATCCATAAAAGAGTGAAAATTATTTCCATATTTCTCTAACAATTTTCCAAATCCAATATAGTTATAAAAAGTTATCTAATATAATATATTAACCTCTAAACCTAAATAGTAACACTACTAGTTCATAATTAATATTTATTTGTCAAATAATTTAACTAAAAACAATGACATATTAACTAGAACATAATTTAGTATAGTGGTAGGTGTTAAACCCTTATCATCCTTCGGTCATGAGTTCAAGCCCCATGGCCTTTCTGAATGTGATGGATTGTAAACCAGCATATGGGTTATCCTTTTTCTAAACAATATTAATATAATTCCTATAAAATTCCCAAAAAAATATGATGACATCCTTGAAATAAAATTAATCATTAAATAACCTTTTTACTAAGGTTTTTAATAAAAAAAATTACATAGTCGAATAATCTAATTTGGATAATATTATAATGTCATTAATGGTCATATGAAACCTAAAGGTTATAAATACCTCTAAACTTATGTCTATAAAATGTAAAGTCATTTTTCCTCAAATAAATTTTTCACTAAAACATATAATAAACCATTTGGTTGTATTGCCATAAATTTCTCCCAAAATATACTTAATCTTAGTAGACTCTCATTACATTAAAACTAAAAATGGGTGATTAATAATTTGAACTTATGATCAATCTTAAACTCATAAACCCGAGATGGTATCCATAACTCGTATGTTAATGAAGACACATATGATTATAAAATTTAATATAATACTTTTAGGTT
This sequence comes from Viscum album, assembly GCA_963277665.1. NCBI lineage: Eukaryota > Viridiplantae > Streptophyta > Magnoliopsida > Santalales > Viscaceae > Viscum > Viscum album. The sequence goes on along the minus strand of OY728132.1, from coordinate 758,099,210 downwards.
TCATAATTCTTATCACTAAAATACCATTGGTAAAAAAATACTTCTACAATTTAATTCTTGAACCCCAATACATAAATACCTCATCTATTTTATTTTCACATAGGTCATTCCTTTGTATAAGTTGTATCCTTTAGAAGAGGTAATTGACTAAGATAATTCCTAGGTTCTCCTCATTTATGACAATAAACTATAAATGGATCCCTAGGATGGTATTTATTTCCTTCCATGCTCTTCATATTTTGATGAATAATTCTTTGCTTTATACCCTTTATTTCTACACATAAAGTATTTTCCCATTATATTGAGACACTTTTCGAGGTGTCTCCTTCCACATTTATTACATGATATAAATCAATCCTTCTTTTCTCTATGGTCTTCATCACTCGAGCCCTTTGTGAACTCCATCCTTCTCTTTTTTGGTGAGTCTGGGAGTTGGTTAAAGTATATGTTTTTAATCATATTTCAAGAAAACTGATTAGGCATAATCACAATATGTTTCACTCCAGTCATCATCCCATTTGGTTTCTCATAGTCACCACATCATCCTTCATATTCAATGTTAACATGATTTCTTCAGGTTCCACGCATTGAGTAAAACCAAAAACCATAGTGTGGACAAAAATAATCATAGTGGAAAAACCATATAAACATTTATAGGGTTTTTAAATCATGACTCCTCTTTTTTTAAATCTATGAAACTTTAGGTTCAACCTATGCCATTCATTGTTATTATATATTCAAATCATTCATAATGGTTTATAAAGAAAATGTGAATTATCCAAATCATGTCCCCCAAGAGTGTCAAACCAGGTGCGCAGTAAGGCTCATTTTTTTGCACCAAGTGGTGAACGGATCAATTCCAATGCTCCATTTTCAGAGTTATTACCCCTAGTTACATCTGTTCTAGAACCATATCTACTTTTAGTATCCAGACAGGGATGTATTTATAGGAAAACCACACAATCTCTACCTTACCAAAATATTATTATGTTCTTCTATACCTATCCTAAAATTTTATAATAGTGTTATGTTTCCTAATCTATGTTTTCCAAAATCAATTTCCCAAAATTTACACCAAACCTCTCTTTGATACCAACTATAGTGACCCCAACCCTAGTAGACTAGAGCTAGTGCTTGATTTAATAAATTGGCATAAGATACAAGGAATCACATCCTAAAATAATGAATAGTTTAGTAGTATTGGTAAAATATAAATAAATTATTCTCATATTATATTTGAATAAAAAAATTACAACATAACTTTTTTCTAGAATATATTTATTTCCTTAAGCATATTCTTTCATATCTTTTATAGTATGCTTCATAGATTCCTAGGAAAGGAAACAAAATAAGGGTAAGATCAAATGTTCAAAAAGGGTTAGGTATAGCATAATAAATAATTAATCAATATAAATAATCAATAGGTTAAGGTAAATAACTAAACACACTTTCCATATAATCAAAAAAATGATAAGTAATTTCATCTAAAGATAATATCAATGAAAAAAAGTTCAAGGATAATTGTAACATCCCAGGTAATTACAGAATAAGACTTTTTCATATCTATTAATATTTATGAATAAGATATTAATTTTATGTTAAAGGGGATGATTTTTTCAATATCATACCCAACACGCAACAATAAGTTTCTCTGGAATCTTACATTACACACAAGACTGAGTTATACCGAAAAAGAATACATTATTAATATTATTATTTTAAATGGTGGTTAATGTATAGCGGTTCTATTTGCATAAATTAAAATAAATAACTATATTATGTTTAAAAATGTTTTTTAAATGTTTTTACATTCATCAAATAATTTTTAGAGGCTTAAAATGAGAATAAATCCAATTTTAAGCATAAAATACTCTAATATTTTTAAAAGATAGTTTTACCATATTTTGATGATGGACCCTTTTTAAATCTAGTTTTTTGAATTTTATATGTTTTATTTGAAAAAATAAACTTATTATTTAGAATTGGGAAATAAAAATTTACTTTGGTTGAAATTTCTGTATTTTTCTCAAAAAATTCATATTTTAGTGAATAATGAAAAATACTGCATTTTAACTCAAAACAACATTTTCATCTAATTTATTTGTAGTTTTAGATTATCATTTGAATTGTTTTTAAAGTATATTTAGATTATGTTTTTATAATTTAATCCAATATTGGTCATTTAAAGTTATTTTACATTGAAATTTTATATAAACACTTGTTAGTCTTTTGATGGTTTTTACTTCTTAAAAACCTGTTTCTCATTCCAAAAATGGGATTGATTTTTAAATTTAATTTTTCCACTTCTCTGAATTGAATTTTTAAAAACTAACAATAATGGTTATAATCAGTATGAAAAATTTGGTTTAATATAATCAAAATAATTTTTGGTGAATAGTAACTTTAGTATTTTATTTACCACTATTAAATAGTAAATGTGGTAAATAAGGGTAAAAATAATATTATAATAATGTAAAACTACTCTAAAACTTGTCCTAATATTATTATATGAGTTATGACCAACCAATAAAACCCTTGGTATAAAAATATTGTCCTTTGGAAGCCACTTGGGTGTGATTATGACATTTATAACATTTAATTTAAAGTAAAGGCAAATATATCATAAACATGTATATTCTTACTAAAAAAAATTTAATATGGGGTTATATAAGTGATATCTTTGACTATAAATAGTCATTATAAATCTAAAATTATTACCTGCATAATGGTTATTTATTAATAATTTTTATAAATTAAATAATTAAATTTCATTAGCACACAATGATGATGTAATAATAGATTTATTAAAAGAAGAATCAAATAAATGATATTAATAATATTAAAATAAATATAATTTTAAATATTTGATGTCATCCACGAATTTTATGAATGACTATGAAATGTTATTATTGGTTTAATTTATTTTCTTCGAAGTAATCAAGTTGTTATGATATTTTAAAAAATTCATCTAATGAATAGTGTCAAAATTGACAAAATTCATAATTTAAAATATAAAATATTTAATTAAATGATATAAAATTTCTAAAAATATAAGATTAATCTAAATGTTTATTATATTTCTAAAAATCCCATTAATGAATCGTTCATTATACTTTTTTCATGATTTGGTAATTATGTTAACCCTCTAATTGTAAATTACTTGACAAAATGGTAAGAGTTAAAAGGGGTTAAAAAAAAGATAAGGATTAAAAAAAGAATAAAACTTGTCTAATTTTTATTTTACTATGGTTATTAGACCTAAAATCATCTTATATTAGATATAAATAAGTTTGGGACCATTTGGAACTGAAATCAAATTTATATTAATTTAATATTTTAAGAGTTTCCAATGGTTCTCCTCCCCACTCCTATAAAAAGGTACCCAATCTTCTCTAATACTCACATTTCAAGAACCATTTGGTTCATCCAATCTATACCCAAACCCCTTCCCATAATCCCTAACCATATTCTTGGGGCCTTATTTTAGGCATAACACCCTCCTTAGAGGTGTTATGGTTTTATTCAAAGGTAATCAACCGAGGAATAGGTATCATTTTCTTTAAGTATTTCTATTGTATTTCTTCTTCCATTTCCTTCAAATATCCTTCAACCATTATGAAATAATAATTCTATTTTACTAAATATAATTTGATTGTATTATGTTAATATCATCACTTAAATCCATCTCCACTTCGATTAAATGGGAAAGGAGTTAATAGTTCGTGTGTACATGTGAACTATCACCTCCACGAACTGATCTAATTTATTTTCCATAACCATATATCAAGACTGGTTATAATAATGGATTTAATGTTAATATTTTATATTCATGAAATATTAATAATTATATGATAATAATATATGAATTACATTCTTATATTCTATGCGCATAAAAATGATAACATCATTTGTGCGTATGTGTGAACTATCAACTCCATGAAGCGATGTGACTTGTTTTTATTCATTACATAAATTTTATGATATATATATATATATAAGTATATTTAAATGATTAATATGATATTAATAATATTATTATCATTCTGGAAAGAAAAAAATAATACTTAACTTCTTTCCCTAATGATTAATGAAAAATGAAAAATGTTACTCATGTGTGCGTATGGATTACCATATTTGTGATTATAAAATTTTTCATTTTTAATTTAAAGGTATAATTTATATATAAAGATGATAAAAATTTCATGAATATAATTATGGATATGATTTAATTATGATCACATGGACTATTGACATCAATCCAAGTTCATTTTAGACTCAAGTACCAAATATCAACTGAACGTCCGATATGAACTTAAATAATTATGTAAGTTTTATAACATGGTAATAAGTGATAAAAATGGAATAATAAACTTGAAAAAAAATCTCAAGCAAGTAAAAATTAACCTAATTTTATTATTTAGGAATATAATGATTGTACGTTATGATTTAAACTCAAGGTAAGGTACTTCGTCTTAATATCCTTTCATTGAGGCGTATTTTGATAATGTACACCTCATTCTTTTATACAGTGTATAATAAACCCTTTGACTTTTCATTTCATTCAATGATTTTCAAAAGGAATATTTTTATATGAATTTTTTTACTTTCTTTAAAAAATGATAAAAGGAATGTTTTTAATGTACACAGCGACTAAGACTTTTCCACCATTGTGGCCATTTTGGTATTTGGATTCCCCTACAAGCCAAAATGTTTTTTTAAAAGAAAAATAAATACCATATTCTCTTTTTAGGTATTTTGGTATTGAAAATGGTTTTAATAATTGTTTTATTATATCTTTTAATGACTCCTTGTGATTGAAAATTTTATGAGTGAAATATTGAAAATCGCAATCTTTTATATGTTATGAATATATAATGGTACTTGGAAATTTGATGGGTGGTTACATGATAAACCAAATATGGGTGGTTATGTGATAAACCAAAGACAGTTGGTTCCGTGATAAACCAAGGATGGGTGGTTACGTTATAACCTCCAATGCATTGGGTATGGAAGTCGGTCATATGGCTATTCCATTTAGTGATGTGTGTGAAAGTCAATCGTATGTTTATTCCATTTAAGTATGATTATGTACCAAGTTACCTTTACATGTTATATGTGATTTTTATGGGTTTTAAGGTAATATTTTGATTACAAAAAAGGGTAGTCAATGAGCTTATATTCAGTGAAGTTTATTTCCTACTTCTTAAAGGTGAAAAGTATTACTTTATGATAAAGTATTCATGGTTTATATGTTTTTACAAGACTAGCAGTTTTTCTTCTTTGTGTATCCCTTACTAAGATTTTTATGATCTTCCCAATTTTGAAATGTTTTTCACAGGTTTTAAATATTAATAGAATCAAGGATTGGATCAGGGAAAAGTTATGATATTTAAAAATGAAATGAAATCATGTTTCTTTTTAAAATTTATTATTCTATGAAAAATATGGATAGTGAGTAGAAGTGTCTAGTTTTTAATATTTGAGTTATTATTTATGATTTATGGCATAATTATCTAAATATATAAACTTAAAAATATCATTAATGTGAAATAAAGTCAAATTATTAACTTAACCCAAGATTAAGTAATGTTTAAGGTTGGGGCCTTATAATTGGTATAAGAGGTCAATTTAGGTAACTTTAGAGGTTATGGTGTTATTTAATCACAAGGTAAAAGTTATATATAAACACAATGGTTAGTATAATTGAAAGAGACAAAGTTATTTTATATGAATTGAATGAGTTTGAGATAACATGAATAAGGATATTATAGTGTTTATCTTCCTTAGAAGTTGGTATATGAATATTTTATTGATATACTCACACTAACCATTTTGGTTTTAGTAAATGGCTAGATCAAACAAGAACTAAGGTAACATTAGATGTGAAGGAAAATGTAGTGGTTCTCTGAATAAGTAACTTAATGAAATGGGAACTGTGATGAGAAATCTTGTGGTTATTCTAAACCAACTACCAGGATTCATGATTAACCACTTGAATCTTAGTGATTTTTCTAATGAATCATATATGATAGAAATGAATCCTTATGGAAGTTTAGGTAATGATCATAAAGGTGAGAATATTAATCAATATATGTGTCAAGGATGTGGAAAGAAACACCTAGGACAATGTTTTAATGGGATGGGAAGGTTTTATAGTTGTGGTAACTAATGCCATAAATTAATAAAATGCTAAGGAAAAAAGGAAGCGTTCAATTGACTCTAGGAAAGGGAATAAAGTTATTTCCAAGTTATCAATTGAATGTTTTAAATTTGGGGAGTATGGTCATTATTCAAATCAATTTCCTATAAATAAAGTTCACAAATGGGATCAGTAGGACTGTAAAAATGTATGTTTATCAATACCTAATTCCATTCCAATTGAAGATTAGTAAACTGAAAATAACCTATGAAAGGTATGGATTATTTATTGTATCATGTTTTGAAATTTTTGAATCTTAGTAAATGATTCATGTTTTTTTTAGGAAATAAGTATTAAGAAATAAGATGGAAAATCATGGTTAAAGGATCATAATAATGTTGAATGATTAAAAGGTCTACATATAAAGTATTCAAGAGCTACGGTAGACTGTAAGATGACAAAATATTTAAAATTGTTAATGCTCTTTTGATGATGGGATTACTTCGGAAGACTTTTTCTAGTATGTGTAACCATGAAGTTTGTTATCTGAAAATTTTAATTGAGTAAGAATTATATTTTATTTTATGAACATAATTATAAATAACCTTCAGGGTACATATGATCCTGGATTTTGAGGTAATTATGGTATATTACATTTTGGGATGAAAAATGAAAGGAATGAGATAAAATATGAGATTAAAATATGTTATGGTTATTTTTTAGGATTTTATCTCATTTTTTGAATGTTATAAGAATTATATAGTTTTAGAAAAAAAGGAAAACCCGTAGGAAGGGTGAAAACTCGTTGCTTCAAACAAGGTTGTGGGAATTGAACCCACAACTGAATTGCAACAAGGTTTTATCGCATACCACTAGCCTATGTGAAGTCCCTGGTTATTAGGACTTTTTATTTTTAGTTAAATAAGTTTATGGAATAACAATAAGTTGATTTTGGGAACTTATGTTTTATCAAATGGATATCCTTGGTATTGGAAAATGATTTGGAGGATTAAGTGATAAATGTTATTTTGGAATACATTCACTATTTTGGGAACTTTATATGATTAAGATAAATAAAATAATATGGGATTTTATTTGAGGAGTAATGGTTGAATTTTTATTTTGAAAGAATCCATGATTTTATTGTGGACTTGTGGCGATTTATTTAAGGAAATGGTTAACCTATCTTGGAGAATATGTGATTGTGCTAATTACTTTGTGGTATGAGACATTAAGAGTGGTTGATTTTGTTTGGAGATAAATGTTAAAATTTATCATGGAAAACTATTTGAATAAATCCTTCTGAATTTTGGGTTTCAGTCTTAGTTTGGATTATTTTTAGGAACTTTAAGGATAGTTATTTATTGAATAGTCTATATTGAACTTTGGTTATTACTATTGAATTATGGAGATTAAAAGTATTTTTTCTTCATAAAATAGTTTATTCATTTTGTGAATTAACTTATCTTGTACTAAACATTTTGGTTTTGGTTAATGTCTAATGATATAATAAATATATAGTTAATATTTTTTGGATTATTTTATTCTCTAGAAGTTTATTATAGTGCTTCATGTATGACAATGTCATCTTTAATACTCGTCGTTTGGAGAAAAGATGATTTGGTGGTGGAAATTGATTTAAAAATAAAACACTACTTGTCAAGTATGTATATTTCCTTATGATCTTAGTCAAGGTGGTAATATAATTATTAAACTCTATGAAAAGTATTTTGAATAAAAAATATTATATTCTTACTTTTATCAATATACTTTTACCCATCACATATTTATGGTATTGTGATGGCTAACTTTCCATGAACAAGTTCTCTATCATTCTCTATTAGTCTATGAGAGTTATTTTTTCTTCTATATTCATGTTTTCCTACAAATAACCTCATGTTACCTTTATACTTCACTTTATTACTTTTAAAGTGGAGGTTTTATTGACTCTTTTTCTGATGTGGAATTTCAATAAAGTTACCCAGACCAATTTTAAAATTGTGAGAACGAAATTTCCAAAAGGGGGGAAGAATGTAACATCCTAGGTAATTACAGAATAAGACGTTTTCATATCTATTAATATTTATGAATAAGATATTAATTTCATGTTAAATGGGACACTTTTTTCAATATCATTCCTAACACGCAACAATGAGTTTCTCTAAAATCTTACGTTGCACACAATACTGAGTTATACCAAAAAATAATACATTATTAATATTATTATTTTAAATGGTAGTTAACATCTAGCAGTTATATTAGAGGAAATGAAAAAAACTAACTATATTAGTTTTACACATGTTTTTTAAATATTTTTACATTCATCAAATAAATTTTAGAGTCTTAAAATTAAAATAAATACAATTTTAAGAATAAAATATTCTCATATTTTTAAAAGGTAGTTTTACCGCCTTTTGATGGTGAACCCTTTTTAAATATAGTTTTTGTCACTTTTACATGTTATATTTGAAAAAATAAACTTATTATTTGGAATTGGGACATCAAATTTTACTTTGGTTGAATTTTGGTATTTTTCTAATAAAATTCATATTTTAGTGAATAGTTAAAAATGCTACATTTTAATTAAAAAATGCATTTTCATATAATTTATTTGTATTGTTATATTATCATTTGAATTGGTTTTAAAGTATATTTAGATTATTTTTTTATCATTTAATCCAATATTGGTCATTGGAAGTAATTTTACATTGAAATTTTATATAAACACCTGTCAATCTTTTGATGGTTTTTACTTTTTAAAAACTCGTTTCTCATTCTGACAATGGGATTAATTTTTAAATTTAATTTTTCCACTTATATGAATTGAATTTTCAAAAACTAACATACATTTTTGTAAAAAGTATAAAAAATTTGGTTTAATAGGATAAAAATAATTTTTTTTGAATAGTAACTTGAGTATTGTATTTACCGTGGTTAAAGGGTAAATGAGGTAAATAAGGGTAAAAATAATATTATAATAATATAAAACTACCCTAGAACTTGTCATAATATTATTTTATGAGTTATGGAAAACCAAGAAAACCCTTTGGACTAAAATTTTAGCCTTTATAATCCAATTGGTTGTGATTATGACATTTATAACATTTAATTTAAAGTAAAGGCAAATATGTCATAAACATGTATCTTCTTACTAAAACAATTTTAATATGGGGTTACATAAGTGATATCTTGGACTATAAATAGTAATTATAAAGCTAAAAATATTAACTAAATCATGGTTATTCATTTATAATTTTTAGTAATTAAATAATTAAATATAATTATGACACAATGATGATTCAATAATAGATTTATTAAAGGAAGAATCAAATAAATGATATTAATAATATTGAAATAAATATAATTTGAAATATTTGATTTTATCCACGAATTTTTTGGACTACTATGACATGTTATTATTGAGTTAATGTATTTTTTTTGAAGTAAACAAGTTGTGATCATATTTTAAAAATGTCATCTAATGAATAGTGTTAAAATTAACATAACTCATATTTTAAAATATAAAATATTTAATTAAATGATATAAAATTTCTAAAGATATAAGATTTGTCCAAATGGTTAGGATGTTTCTAAAAATTCCATTAATTAATCATTCATTATAATTTTTTCATGATTTGATAATTATTTTAACCCTTTAAGTGTAAATTTCTTGATAAAATGGTAAGAGTTAAAAGGGGTTAAAACAAAAAGATAAGGATTAAAAAATATTAAAACTTATCTAATTTTTATTTTATGATTGGTATTCGACCAAAAATCATCTTATATTATAAATAAATTAGTTTCGGACCATTTTTAACCTAAATTGAATTTATATTAATTTAATATTTTAAGAGTTTCCAAGGGTGCCCCTCCCCTCTCCTATAAAAAGGTACCCACTCTTCTCTAATAATCACATTTCAAGAACCATTTAGTTCAGACAAGATCTTCCTAAACCCCTTCATATAATACCTCTCCATATTGTTGATGTAACACCCCAAGCTTCCACGGTATGTTTCCCTTTGAATAATGCAATGGCTTGCATTGTACGCAACTTCGAGATTCTAAGACACCCCAACCAATCAAACTAGCCGTTATGAATAGTAATACCTACTTTTTTAAATTTTATACATTTTATCTTTCAAAATGGACTTCATTTTTGGATTAGTAATATCAAAATTAGGCTAGGGTGAAATTTTGGTACTTTTCGGATAACTTTCATATTTTGATGAATAGTGAAAATTACTAAATTTTAGTTAAAACAACTTTTTTAATCTAAATAATAAATAGTGATAAATTATGAATTTGAGTGGTTTTAAAGTATATTTAGAATATATTTTTATCATTTAATACAATTTTGGTCATTGGACATAATTTCACAATTAAACCGGACATAAACAAGTGTCAATCTTTTGATAGTTATTATCTCTTAAAAACACGCTTTTGGTTTTAACAACGGGAATTAATTTTAAATTAATTTCTGCCACTTCTGTGTTTTGAATTTGGAAAAATGGATTCCATATTTGGAATCAGGATTTCCAAATTGTGTAAATATGTAACTTTTATTTTTAGACATTTTGAATAATTACTTCGGTAAATATTTTATTTACCATGGTTAAAGGGTAAATCCTGTAAATAAGGGTTAAAAAACAATATTATAATAATACTAAATTACCCTAAAACGTATCCTAACCTTATTTTTGGATACATTTCTTACCATGGGAATCTTTGGGTCGATTTTGGGACCCCATGGAGGCACTTGTAGGTGATAGGAACACTTTATTTTAATTAAGTTAAAATAAATACAAAAATGACATAAGCATATATCTTTTAGAAAAACAATTTTTACATAGAGTTATATATGTTCTATTTTCGACTATAAATATTCATTAGAAAGATAAAAAGATTTAATAAATAATGGTATTTTATTTATAATTTTTAGACATTAAATAATTTAATTTATTTATGACACAATGGTGATGCGGTAATTACCTAATTAATGAAAAATTAGAATAATTGATATTATAAATACCCAAATAAATGTAATTTGAGACTTTTTATAAATACCAATAATTTTATAGGTTAATATTACATGTTAGGATTTATTTAATTAACTTTTTTAGAAGTAATAATTCTGTTATGATTTTTACAAAAATTCAATTAATGAATAGTGTCAAAATTGACATAAAAGAGTTTTTAAAACAAATATTATTTTAATAATTGATATTAAATTTCTAAAAATATAAGGTTCAGCCAAAAGACTTATATCATGATAGTTGTATCATTAAAGGACCACTTGGGGGTCTCTTTTATGTATATAGTAAGTTTATTAACCATATAATATAAAAATACAAAGAGACATTGTAAAAGTGAAACTAATTAACTAAGAGTTAATACTTAAAGATAAGGTTAATATAGTAACCCAAACCTATCTAAATCCTATTGTTTGAGTTGTTTTCGACTCATCCCAACCTTAAAATTTAAATAATCCACTTTTTATCCATTAGAAACCTAATATGAATTTATTATAAAATAATATTTCTAGATTTTCCAAAGGTTCCCCTCACCCCTCTTATAAAAGGGCACTCTCCCTTCTCATTAATTCACACCTTAAAAGCCTTTTGGTTCGGCCAAACCCTGCAAAAATACTCTATCAACTTCCCTAAATTAATCCTATAGTCCTTCCTTTAGTCATAAAGCCAACCTAAGGAGCCCTTTTGATCAAATCAAAAAGAAGAACCCGAAGAAGAGGTAATGATTTCACCACCCTTTTTCAAGTTCCTTTCTTCTTCCACTTCTTCTTTATTTGTTATTACCATTATAAAATAATAAATACAGTATATTATATATACTTTTATGAAATTATAAACATGTTAAAACTATATTTCAGTATTCTATCCATCCTTTGAATGACATGTCACCATACGTGCGTATGTACGGCTTACCGTCTCCATGTCATGGTGTAATTGTTATTCAAAACATTATTATTTGGATGGGTATAATAATGATGTGTAATTCATGTAAATAATAAATATAACATGATAATTATTATATATATATTATATACCATCCAATTAAATATTATTTTAATATCAAAATAATGATATTGTCACTCATGCGTACGTACGGACTACCGTCTCCACGAACACGATGAGATTCATTCTCCATCGTATCCATTCAAGTCTAATTCTCATTTGATGATTAATAATAATTTTTAAAGACTTAATATCATTCTGGATATGAATAATATACAACCTATCCATAACAAACATGGCTTACGTAACAAAACATATAAAAGAAAATGAGTAAGTTAACACCCGAAACGACAATAATATTAAGATATTATTAACAAAGCAATGTTAAAAGATCATATATAATATAATATTAATGTATATGATTCTTTTATAATTTAATAACAATTATTTCACCATTATACAAGATTTTAAACTACCCTCAACCAAGGAAAAAGTACAAAGTAATGGGTTTCTTATCTCACTTTTAATTCCGTGAGATTTCCATTGTTCACCATTTATTTATTGCATGTGGTGTGTGTACTACCTGTGATTGTATTCATTGTGTAATATACTTTAATTTATTGATATTTACATCATCGTTGTATGATACTTCTTTCATGGGTGTATGTTTCTTAAGTTACCAAATTGATAAGGGAATTTGATATTTCAATTTCCACTCATTTGGCTTTATGCATACTTCATTGATTATTTTCTTCCAAGATTATGTGTGGAATCACTATTAATTTGCTTATGTCATAATTTCTACTCCCCTTTCTGTGGATATACTTTTGATACACATAATCACTCCATTGATAAATTCTCAATTCATCGATATGAACTTGATAAGAGTAATTTTAATTCAATCTCCATTTGTTGAGTTAAATATCCAATTCATTGGTATTGTTTTTACAAGAATATGTGTGAATGTCCTCTGATTGATTTACACTGAATATCCAATCATATTGAGTGTATTTATATTTTTCACACATAATTATATCATTGATTTATCCTTAACCTAAGGATACGGTCATTATAAGAGATTTCATCTCAATTTACATTCTATTGAGAATTCTTTGTTGTTATACACCAATTCACTTTTATATGTTGTATATAATGTACTTTGACATAGTATATCATGAATCCCTTTATTCTCATGATATTATAAAGTTTTTATTACCTAAATTATTTGTATTCAAGTGTCTCTCTTTTTATTAGGAACTCTGACTAAAATATCATTTTAAAATGTTTTAAAGATTTATTATTCTAAATCTTTCTCATTAATGTCCATGTTTTAAAAATGGTTTTAAGGATTTATTTATATGGACATTAAAGTTTTCAAATAAAAATTCCTTTTAAAAGTTTCAATGTGGTATGGGACACTTTGATTCAAAAATCTATTTTTAAATGGCTTCTTGACAAATAGTGTGGCTTTTAAATGATTTTAAGAAAAAGGGGATATTTCTCTCAAATAGTTTTGATGATTATTTCCATCTATGTCAATATCCTTCATTATTCTCGATTGAGATTAATCTGATACAATACAATCTTCCATATTGTATCGAATGAGTTATGTTTGACTGTGGATGTGTTATTTTTATACCATTCATGGTTTATGGAGAAATTATTGACATTTCGTATTCTAGTTTTAATACAAATGTTTATGTTATGTTTAAACCTATTTATATGAGGAATACATTGGACTTAATAAGTGATGGGTGGAGCCCACTGTAGCTCCTCAATGCATCGGTAGGTCTCATGAGACAAACTAGTGTCTTTGCACGAGGCCTTGACAAAATATTATTTGTAGTCTTGGCACGAGGCCTTGGCTACATGGTTATGATAGTCTGGAATTATGCATTTCATCTTTATGAAAGTGGTTATTGATATTGAATGTTATTATTCTACTAGTATAAAATCCATGTGAGTAAGTAAATGGAATTATTTCATTTTATCTTTGCCATATTATGCTAAAGTTCAAGTTTAAAAGGCTTTTGTTTTAGTTATACATTGCCTTAAGTGTTTATGATTATCTATGAAAGCTTCTGCTATATTGTTATCCTTATTGATAATCTGAGCTCACCCCTTTGAATGTTTTATTTTTTCCAGGATGTGAAGAAGTAATTTATGAATGACCTATAGGGATAGTATGAGGGGATATGAAGACAAGATGTTGTTGTAGTTTTTTTTTACCTTATGATGTAATGAATATATCTAGTGTTTCCAAGGCTACTAAACTAATCGGTCTTTTGAGACTTTATCTTTCTTGTGATCATGCCAATGTTATTTAATAATGCACCGACTCTAGGTAACTGGGGTCAGGGTATTACATTTGAGGCCTTAGTTTAGGCATAACACCCTCCTTATAGGTGTTATGGTGTTCTTGGAAGGTGATCAATCGAGGAAGATGTATTGTTTTGTTTAAGTATTTCTATTTTATTTCTTCTTCCACTTATTTCAAATCTACATAAACCATGATAAAATAATAATTAAAGTATCATAAATATAATTATATGTTATTATATTAATATCATCACCGAAATCCATCTCCACTTCCATTAAATTTGAAAAGAATTAATCTTCTGTACGTGCGTGTGAACTATCACCTCCACAAACAGATCTAATTTGTTTTCCATAAAATTATCTCATGATTGGTTATAATAATGGAATTAATTTTCATATTTTATATTCATGAAATATTAATAATTATATTATAATAATATATCAATTATTTTCTTACTTTCCATGTGCATAAAAATGATAATTGCTTTGTGCATACATGTAAACTATCACCTCCACGAAGCGATGTGACTCGTTTTTATTCATTAAATAAATTTTATGATATATATATATAAGTATATTTAAATGATTAATATTATATTAATTATTTTATGATCATTCTGTAAAGATAAAATAATACTTAACTTCTTTCCATAACCATCAATGAAAAATGGAAAACGTTACTCATGTGTACGTACGGATTACCATATCTATGATTATAATGTTGTTAATTTTTAATTTAAAGGTATAATTTATGTATAAATATGATAAAATTTTCATTAATATTATTCTGGAGATTATGTGCATATAACCACAAGGACTATTGACATCAATCCAAGTTCATTTTCCACTCAAGTACCGAAAGTCGACTAAACACCCAATATGAACTTAAATAATTATTTAAGTTTTATAACATGGTTATAAGTGATAAAAAAGTAATAATAAACTTTAAAAGGGTTCTAAATAAAGTAAAAATTAACCTAATTTCATTATTTATGAATATAACAATTGTACATGATGATTCAGACTCAAGGTAAGGGACTTCGTCTTAATCTCCTTTCATTGAGGCATATTTTGATAATATACGCCTCCTTTTATACAGTTCATAATCAACCCTTTGAATTTTAATTTCATTCAATGGTTTTCAAAACGAATATTTTTATATGAAGTGTTTTTATTTCTTTACAAAACAACAAAAGGAATGTTTTTAACGTATGCGACAACAATGACTTTTCCTCCACCGTGACCATTTTAGTATTTGGCTTCCCCTACAAGTCAAAATATTTTTTTAAAGAAAAATAAATACCATATTTTCTTTTAAGGTATTTTGGTATTGAAAATAGTTTTAATAATGGTTTTATTATATCTTGTAATTATTATTTATTACGAAAAATTTTATGAGTGAAATGTTGAAAATTTCAATCTTTTATGTGTTATGATTATATAATGGTACTTGGACATTTGACGGGTGGTTAAGTGATAAACCAAAGATGGGTAGTTACATTATAAACCAGATATGGGTGGTTCTGTGATAAACCAAGGATGGTGGGTTATGTTATAACCTCTAATTCATTGGGTATGTAAGCCGAACGTATGGTTATTCCATTTAGTGATATGTGTGGAATTCGACCATATGATTATTTCATTTAAGTATGATTATGTCCCAAGGTACCTTTATATGTTATATGTGATTTATATGGGTTTTAAGGTAATATTATTATCAAAAAAATAGTAATCAATGAGTTTATATTTAGTGAAGTGTATTTATGACTTCTTAAAGGTGAAAAGTATTAATTTATGATAAAGTATTCATGGTTTACATGTTTTCACAAGAATAACAATTTTTATTCTTTGTGTATACCTTACTGATCTTTTTATTCTCATCCCAAGTTTGAAATGTTTTTCAAAGGTTTTAAATAAGAATAGATTCAATAATGGGATTAAGAAAATTTTATGATGTTTAAACATGAAACGAAATCGTGTTTCTTTATAAAAGATCTTGTTTTATGAAAAAAAATAGATAGTGAGTAGAAGAATCTACTTTGTAATATTTGAGTTGTTATATATTAGCTATGGCCTAATTCTCTAAATGTCTAAACTTTAAAATATCCTCAATGTGAAATGAAGTCAAATTATTTACTTAACTCAAGATCAAGTAATGTTTAAGGTTGGGTTCTTATAATAATAATTAATTTGGAAAGGTAAATAACAGGAAAAAATTCATTTAATCAATGACATGACTATTATAATTGGATAAGGCATAATAAATATGGAAAGGTAAATAACTGAAAATACATTCCATTTAATCAATAACAGAGAACTAAATGCATCCAGATATAATATCATTGTGAAAATATAATGGATAATAATAACTGAATTATTAATTAATAAAATGCTAAATTATTTAACTCTATGTTTTTCAGGCACATGATACCTCTACCTTTAAGATATATCCTCAATAAAGTTTAAAAATGATGGGTATAAACCCATTTAACTAATATTATCCAACTAATTTGTCTCATGAGACTACTGATGCATTGAGGGCCTATCTATAATTAGGCCCCACCTATGTCTCGCATGTCCAAAGAATTCCCCATATATCGAATAATCTATTTAATTCATAAATAATGTGTTTAATCATCAAATATTTGTATTGAGTAATAAATATGAATTTATCAATATTTACCTAGATAAAAAAATGAATTTCAATGTTATCCTTGGTAAAAATAATCATAAACCATCCAGAGGGGGAATAAGGATGGTATCAATACAACATATCCCCAGTGAACTATATGTAAAATAAAGGGTTATTTTAGATTATGAATATAAATTCCATAAAATATCTTTAAATACATTCTTAAGGAAAATATCTTTTTCATTTTGAAAATCACTTTTTAAAACATTAAAAATTTTGAAAATCAATTTTAAAAAAAAATATGAATTTCTATCATATTAGCTATGACATTTTCTTTAAAAAAACTCCCTTTAAACTTGTAAAGTAATCTTTAAAGAAATTATAGTCATGATGATGGGTAATTTCATACATGTCGTACAAGTTGAAAAAAATATTCCTTTTGCATTGTAAAAAGGTTATAAAAGTTACTTGTTTGTAAAAAAACAAGAATATTCCTTTCAAAACAATTTTAAAAAATTAAAAATGGGTAAAAAAATAATAAATCATTTGGAAAAATAAAACATGTTTTTAGAAGAAAAACATATTTCTGACCGAAGAGTGAAATGAAGTAGGATTTTCTTATAAACATTTTCTCAATTATTTTAAGCACCAAAGAGTGGGAAATGGTAATATTAATTTAAAATATCATGAATAAATATAGTACAATTAAATTAAATAGGTTTATTTAACAATGATCAAATAATTTCCTTCAACTGAAATTCAAGAATAAACAATCTCGATTAGAATGAGATTGTGAAATAAACCCTTACAATGATCATAATTTTGAAGTGAGAATTAATCAATGAATCAATTATATGTATAAACTATAAATACACATAAAACAAGTGTAAATAAAATATAAGATAATAAAAATTCATTATAAATATAATCTTATAATATCAACGACAACAAATAAGTAATATAACCCAATGAAAAGAAATTGAGTTATGGAATTTTTTACCACTTGATAATTTTCAATTACAATATCCTTGGATGAAATAATTCAAATTTAAACTTAAAATACCATGAATTATTAATTAATAATGATATAACATGTCAAAATTTGTGGTATATACACCATATAAAATAAATTAGGTGCATAGCATTATAAAGATCATATCAATGAAGTAGGGATTAATAAATGAATTGATTATGTGTATAAAATTTAAATCCACATAAAAAGGTGTACATATAACATAATATAATCAAATTTCATTACACAAATAATCTTATCATGACATAATGAATCAATTAGAAGTTTAACCCAATGAGTGGAAATTTAGTTAATAAATTCCTTACTTCACACTTCCTTTTGGTTGAATGTGATTTAACTTCATGTATAGTGGTTTTATACATGTTATTAAATTATAAAAAACTATATTAATATTTATAATATCATATATTATCCTTTTATAACATTTTATTTCCCTTCCATTAATAATCATTTATTATTTTCATTGATTTGGGTGTTAATTGCCTTGTTTTCACATGCGTGATTCGTCATGAAAGTTATGGTTATTGGGAATATTATATAGTTCTATCATCTACATAATAATAATAATGAAATAATTATCATATATATAATCTAATTTTACTTTTAAAACCAATCATGAAATATTTTTACAAAAAATGGAATGTGTTGCAATTATGGAGATAGTAGGTTGTATGTACATATGAGTAACATTTCTATTTTTCAATGATCAATATGGAAATGAGGTAAGTAATATTTATATTTATATAAATATAATAATATCATATATACCATATTATTTATTTAAATATACTTATATATATCATCCATGTGGTGTGGTTAATAAAAGAGAGTCACATCGCTTCATGAAGGCGGTAGTCCACACGTACACGGACAATGTTATCATTTTTCAGTATAAAAAAAAGAAAATGATATATTATATTTTTAGAATAATAAATATGTAATGAATATCATAATTATTTTATTTATATAACATTTATTCATTAACCTTATATTTATTACATTCCTTGTAAAGCGTTAGTGAAAAA
This sequence comes from Viscum album, assembly GCA_963277665.1. Taxonomy (NCBI): domain Eukaryota; kingdom Viridiplantae; phylum Streptophyta; class Magnoliopsida; order Santalales; family Viscaceae; genus Viscum; species Viscum album. The sequence goes on along the minus strand of OY728132.1, from coordinate 758,080,090 downwards.
TGAATCACATCGCTCCCCAAGGCGATAGTCCGCCATACACACGAGTGACGTTATCATATCCCCTACGGAATGGAAAGTAAAAAAAAATTATATATGATATAATTAATAAATAGGTATAATTATGTTATAAATATCATATAAATATTTTATATCCATCATCATACCCAACTATGAGAGGTGGTAACAGAAAAATGAATGACATCGGTTCGTGAGGCGGTATTCCTTCGTACACATGAATAATGATTCCATAACCCATTTGATGTAAGTGGAGGTGTTTGTAGGTCATAAACTTAAAATAAAAACATTTTTGTATATAGAAGATACTAAGGTTATTTTATCATAATGTTTTAATAATAATTGAAGGAGGTGGAGTAATAAATAAAATAAAAATGCTCATTGAAAAACATTACCTCTTCTTCAAGTATCCTCCTTAGGTTTCCACAAATTTCCTTCCTAGGATTTCTTTATAAAAAAATTAAGGAATATAGGATTATAAGAGGGGATTTGGGAAGTTATTTGGGTAGGTATTTTCTAAACCAAAATTGTTTTAATGTGTGAATAAAAAAGAATAAGGGGGTGTCCTTTTATTTGTAAAGTGAGAAACACTTGTAATTTTTAAAAAGATTCAACCATAACCACATTGTTGTCATGAAAAAAACATCCAAAATGGTCCATTATAAAAAAATAGAAGATATAATATCTAAATATTTCCATAAAATGGGTATTTTATAAGTTTTTAGGTCATTTTTATCCTTATGTTCTTAGTTTAACCCCCAATAAATCCATTTTTACCTTAACCGTGATAAATAATTTTTACTATTTTCACTATTCATTTTGGTCAAAATTTAAGTTGGACTTATTAGATAATATAAATTATTATTATTAAAAATATGGAATCCATTTTTCAAAATTTCATTCACATAAGGGATAAAATTTTATTTAAAATTAATTCTATAGATGTGAAGAGAAAACGAGTTTTCAAAGAGAAAATGTTCGAAATTTTAAAACATTTTCATATAAAAGTTAAATATAAAAATGAATTCAGTGAAATAAATTGGATTAATATATATATCATTGAACTAATATTACTTTAAAACAAATTAAGAATATTATTTAAGTCTATAAATAATTCAAATGAAAATAAATCTTTCAATTAAAATTTAATATTTTTCACCATTCATCAAAAAATGAAATATTTCTAAAAAATCTCAAAAATTAACCCTAAGATGATTTTTATATTATGATTTAAAAAATAAGTTATTTTTATCAAATAAATTTTTTAAAATTGGTAAAAAATAATTTTATGTTATGTTATCAAAGCATGACTAAATCATCTTTTATAAAAAAAATACAGTTTTTCAAAAAATGTTTCTTTTTATTTTAAATGATTATTATTCTATTTCTAATCAATATATAACCATAATTTTCATAATTTAGTTATTTATATTCATATCCTCTAAGTTAATGGATATGTTATAATGGTATACTATATTATGGTTTATTTAGACTTGGGGTTGCTTATTTCGTAAGCTGTCAAAGAGATTAAATTTAAAGAAATATATTTTATGGGTTATTTAAGATCAGTGGTGTGTGACACATACAATATCGAATAAAATGTTATTATTTTATAATCTTGGGGTGTTACATCTGTTATGATGTTTTTATTTTTTATTACCAAAACTTTAAGGGTTCTTTGTCTCAATATTGTTTCATTGAGACATGTTTCATGCTATGCACCTATTTGTCCTTATATAATATATATTATACACATTTAATATAGTATATCAGGAATATATTCATATTAATGGTATTTAATTTTATATTTAAAGTTATTTATTTTAAGGTTTTTATGATTCAAAAGTTACCAATTCCCTAAAGGTTTATGTTATAATCCCATTTCTTTTTAGGATTGTATATTTTAAATTTCCATTAAGGGAAATCATATAATCCTTATCCTTTAAACCCAATATATTTTCTTATACTTTGGTTATTTATATAATTTTGAATTAATATTACCATTTTCTTCTATTTATAACTTAAAATGATCTATAATTTTTTTAATAAAAACTGGCCTTATTTCTCCTCTTTTGGTTAGGAATGTTTTTATTACATGTCCATGTTCCTAAAAATGTTTTATAAAAGCTTTTATCTATATTTAATTATTTAAGAAAGTTTATTTTTACTTTATTTTAATTTATTTAAAAATTATTAAAAGGAATATTTTTAAATGATTTACATAGGACTCACCTTTGACTTTTTACAAAATTGTAAAAGGAACTTTTTTCTTTTAAATTATACATCATGAGCTGATGTTCCCATTGTTATGTCTTTCCTTATTCATAAATATTAATTTACATGTTTCAAAGTATTTAAAAATAAAATACACTTTTCATTTTTTCATGTAATTTTTTTTAAAGGTTATCAAAGGAAAAGGGATGTATTCTATCAATTTTCAAAGAATATTTTAAATGATTTTATAAAAGGAATTTTTCATATATGTAAACATTTTTTATGTATTTATATGATTCACTAAGTATATGATCTTATAATACCATCCACTTCCTTTGTATGTATGGTTTATAGTGATTATGATTTAAGGATGATTCTATGAAAACTGCTACTTTCCCATGTTTTAATTAAGCTATGATGATATAATGAATGATTTTATTATTCCATCCACCTAATTTATCTAGATGGATTATTATTATGTGATTATGAGATGTTTATAAAACCATTTTCTTTTACATGGGTTATCAAATGATGATATGATAAGTGTTTTGATGATCTTATGGCACACTTATTTATAGTATTAATTTTGTGATGAGTGGACCTAAAATTATATATCCCAATAATTCATTAGGTAAAGATGGATAATATAGGAGATAATATATACTATAATGGGAAGTATAAAAATTTTGGTAAGTAACTATATCCACAATGATATTCATATAAGTGAACCTTGATTAAGGAAATGATGTAATTTAGAGTAAATCCAATCCACTATGGTAGTCTTGGAAGTGAACATTGACTAGGAAATAATGGAATGGAGAGTTAACCCAATCCACTATGATAGTCTTAGAAGTATTCCTTGAAAAAGAAAATGATTTTCTATTATTACGTGTATGACACAAACTCATGTCTTATGCTTATAATATGTTATCATAGATTATGATTGATTATTAATGATTCTACACTCTTATGACTCGTGTTTTTTTATAAAAAATCCTTATTCCATGACTCATGATTAATGATCTTTGACTAATTAGGTATAAAATTTATAATTTATGATCATGTTCTAATACCCTTATTCTTATCTTATACACACTTATGATCATTGATTGATATTTTCCATGTTTACCCTTACAGCATGTTTGAGCTCACCTTTTCTTATGTTTCTATTTCCCCAGGTTACGAAGAATGATATTATATAAGATATTTCTAGAATTTTACCTTGTATAAAAAAATTATGGGACTTTTTTAAGTCTTATTATAGAATAATAAAATCTAGGTATAATGGGAAAAATTCTAATTTGATGAGAAATACATTAATTTTTTTATGTAAAAGGTTTTATTAATTCTATAAAACTATAAAGCTAAAAGGTATTAGGTACATAAGTGACATAATATTTTATATTTATTTTGTAATTATAGATGGTTAAAATTGGGTCACTTTAGTTGGTATCAAATCTAATATGTAAAGAATAAATTTTAAACACCAAATCCATGTTTACGAGGATTGGGTTATATTATTTTTTATTATATAAGGGTTTAAATAACATTAGTGGTTAGTAAGTTATAATATGAGGATAATTTAATTGTTAAGGATACCATTATGGTTTTATGAGTTTAAGGTATAAATACCTTTTGAGGTTTTAAGTGATGGTAACCTAAGGTGATTAATGACATTTTGGGAGATGTAATAGATTATTGGAGTATATGTATCCCCTGGGAATAACATGTGATTTGGTGTGAATTTATTCAGGAATAATTTTATTGGGGAAATAAATTAAAATAAAAACTTCACCTTTAAGTTTAATATGTTCTTTGATGATGAGGTAATTTTGGTTAATGGGAATAAAGGGGTTGTTATATTTTAGGAATATATGGGATTTAAAAGTGATTTGGTGACTAAGTGATTAAAGTTATTTTTAAATAATCTCATTATATTGGTAATATTATAATATTATGGTGAGTATAAAATTAAGGCTAGTCTGTTAATTTATTTGATTAGTAAGTATTGAGTAATATTTTGGAATCATATATGGTTTTAATGTAGCTTTATGGTGATTTAGTTTATTTGGGAAAATGATTAGTGTATTTTGGAGAATATATTAATAGGGTATATAAATTGTTGGTATGTGACTTTATGAATGATTAATATTACTTAAGGATAAATGTTATGTTAATCTTGGAAGAATATGAGATCAAATCTTTCTATTTTTGGGTTTCTAATTTTCTTAATTATATTTCAGAAGAGTATTAAGGTTAATTATTTATGGAATGGTTTATATTGAACTTTAGGTGGTGTTATTTAGGTTTTGGTTAATGGTAAGAAATAGAAGGAATGATTTTTCAACCTTTTGTGGATATTTTAATCCATTAAAAGATAATTTTAGTGATTTGGGCATGAAAATTACATCATGGTTATTTATCCTATGACATGAAGCAGTGATAGAAAACTGCACAAAACACAAAAAAATGATGAAATTTTGGGAATAAATAAAGTATTTTCTCTCAAATTATTTATATTGATGGTAAAATAATTCCTCAAACTCAAGTGATATGAAGATAAATTAGTTGAATCCTATGTGGAAAATAGTTCTCAATTATGAAGGTATGCTTTATGAAACTCATTCACAAGTACGAGTCTTAAAATGGTAAAAGTATGGTTTAATAAATATTTATTAAATGATAAATTTCTTATTATTAACATATAAATTAATGTAATTTTAAAAATTAAATGCTATAAATTTATATTAGAAGGGTAATTCTTTCCACTTATGTATATTTATTTTCCACTCTATGGGATTGATTCTAAAAATATTTTAAACCTTTTTTATCGGATATGAGATAAGATTACAAGGACACAATTTCTTTATGGGGGTATAATGTAACACCTTAATATTTAGAATGTATTTTATTTTAAATAAATAATTTTCTCAATAGTTTGTACCACAAACAACATTGATCTTAAAATAAATGCAATATAATATGGAAATATTTTTATTTAAATATGACTATTATAACCTAGTGATTGGTTTGGTTGGTTTGAATAAGAGTAACCAAAATATCAAATATATGTTTAAATTTTTCCTTATTCAAATTTATTGATTATTTATTAGTAAATAAGTATTATATTTTTAATGATAAGAGTTAAATCAAATAAGGTTAAGAACAATTAGAGGGTCGTTTTTCTATAAAACTGGTTTTTTTGTATATTTTTTATTTTTTATTTAAAATATAAATTTATAAATTTTATAAATTTAATTTTATAAAATGTAAATATTTTTTAAATATTCATTTAAAAATAATTTTAAGATAAATTTTTTAGATTTTTTTGAAAAGTTTTTTTGGTAAATATTGAAAAAATATCGATTTTAAAAAAATCATTTTTTTCTTTATATCAAGAAATTTATAATTATCATTCTATTTTGGATTTTTTTTTAAATTAAAATAAGTTTAATTTTAATAAAAATAATCTAATTAATTCCTTGGTAATGAAAATTATAATTGATTTTGTTATAAAATAATTTTTATGCTTAAAACGAGCATTATTCTAAAAATGATTTTTCATTGAATTGTGTGAACTTATATTAAAAATAATTTTTAAGTTTTATAGAAATTTAATATTAGAAAATGGTTTCCATATTTGTAATCATCAAATTCAAATTATGAAATAACTAATAATTTATTTTTAATCATAATAAATAGTAACCATGGTAAAAGTTTATCACCATGGTAAAGGGTAAGATAGGTTGATCGGGGATAAACTTATGGTATTGGGATTAAAAATATCTTATAAACTTTTCTTAATATCATTGGATGTGTTTATATTTTTAATCATCATCATAAATTCTAAAATATGTCAATTGTTTCTATTTTTTTATGATTATGGCCTTTATATTCTTTTAAGTTAAGATAAATTACAAAATGTCTCTCTCTCTCACTTATTATATTTTCATGATATGTATATAGATAAAATTGATATATTAAGTAATCTAGATAATAAAATTGATTAATAATAAAATATATTTATTATATTAATTTATTTTAAGTTTTTATTGATGGTATAATTACCTAGAATTTTTATTCAATACCGATGCAATGCTTGTGAAAGTAGTAGAAAAATTGAGTAAATTATTTTAAAAATATTAAAATTAATATGTTTTAGATGAATTATGTTGTTAAAATAATTTAATGGATAGTTATAAAGTATTAGTTATAGTGAAAGTGTTTTGATTAAAATTCCATTATTGTCTTGATATGTTTAAAGTAAACTTGTGTTAATAGTCCTGAAAATGACCTTAAATGGTATTTAATGTTTAAAATTATTATCATAAAAATACTATATTGACTCAAAGGGATGGTAAATTAAAAATTATATCATGAGTGGTTTATTTATGTACCACTAGTCATTTTTAAAATTACTTTCATGACCCATGATGAATGAAAAAAAATTGTTAACACGGTTAAGGTTAAATTAGGTCAATAAGGGGTTTAAATAAAAATATAAGGTTTAAAATTAAACATAAACTTGTAAAAAATTTATTAAATTTTTTTATTTTGACCTTATACTCCTTATACTCTAATATATTTCACTTTATATCCATTTTACTTGAGTTAAACACATAATATATATTAATATTTCGTATATTTACAATATTTCCACCTGCACCACTTATTAATGGGAACCTCCTATATTCTATTCCACACAACTCTTGAGAAATTTATCTAAAAAAGATATACCAAAAATCCATTCTTGATCTTCATCCCCATGTCCTCATATGTTTTTTCCTCAGTTAAAGTCAAACCTAGGATGATTAAGGTGTAAGCTAAAGGAGGTTTCTCAAAGAAGATGTATAACTCTTAACATTTTATTGTTTGTTTCTTATTCCACATAATTAAAATATTATATTACCATTATCATATAAAAAACAATATTTTCATATATAATTAAACTTTATAAGGCTAATTATACAACCCTTATTCTTTTTTTCATCCTATGGGAAATGAAAATATTGTTCGTGCATATGTGTGGACTACCACCTCTATGAAGCGATGTCATTTCCAACACCATCATTCATGGAAGGTTATAATTATGAATTTAATGTATAAATAAAATATTTATGACATAATTATAATTATTTAGAGATAATATATTATATACCATCTTACTCTTCCTTCTGTTGGAAAATGATAATGTCGCTTGTGTGTACGTGTGGAATATCGCCTTCATGAAGTGATATGATTTGTTTTTCATTTCCAATTTACATGGATGGTAATAAAGATATATTTAATAAATATTTATATATATATATAATATTTAATATATAATAATTATTATATATAGTTGAATTATTATTTAACTTTATTTCATTCTACCCATCAAAAAGTAGAAACATCACTTGTGCATACGTACGGACTACCATCTCCACGGAGTAATGTAATTCATTTTTCTTCATTAGAATTCATGGATTGTTATAAAAAATTATATAATGAATAAATATGATATTTATATCAGGGTTAAGACTCTAGATATGATTAAAATATTATCATTGTGCAAATACTAGAATTACCGAATCAAAATATAGATGAAAAACAGAACAGTTAACACCCATAATAATGATTTTAATAAAGAAATATTAATGAACATGTGATAAGATGTTATAAGAGAATCATATATGGTATGATAAGTAGGAATATTTTTTATGGTATAAATGTATCATAAATTTATATTTATTATATATGAGGTTAATAGTGCATACAAAGTAAGGACTTGAGGTAAGGGTTTACTTGACTTGCTTTTGTTTCTTTGAGGCATGACATATTCACCCATTTTTTATATTTTGTTGTGTATATAATAACCATGAATGGATTTTATTATTATATTCATTAAAATTATTTTTATTTAAAAATCCATCTAAGTTTATCTCTTTTATGAGGTTTTTATTTAGATATTACCAAAACAATAAGGGTTCTTTGTCTCAATATTATTTCATTGAGACATATTTCATAGAATGCACCTATTTGTGTTTATATGGTGTATATTATTCCCCTTTTATATATTATATAATTATTATATTTATATTTATGGTATTTAAATTTCCATTTAAATTTAGTTCTTTCAATAATTAAAAAGTTACCAAAGTAGTAATGGATTATGTTACAATGTCATTTATTTTCATGATTATCTATGTTAAATTTCAATTAAGGTAAATTACATAATACTTACCCTTTATACCCCATATATTTTATTCTTCTATTTTTATTTCTTGAATTTTGAAGTAATATTACCATTTTCTTTTCTTTGGTACTTAAAATTATTTAGAAAATGTTTTTAAGAAAAGATTGTCTTATTTCTCCTATTTTGGTTAGGAATGCTTTTCTTTAATGTCCATGTTCTTAAAAATGTTTCAAGGAAGTTTTTCTCTATACTTAAATATTTGAGAAAGGTTATTTTTAATACCTTCATATTTCTTTAAAATTTATTAAAAGTAACTTTTCAAAGGTTTTACATATGAATCACTATTGAATTTTTACAAAAGTGTAAAAGGAATTTATTATTTTAACTTATATGGAATGAGAATATTTTACTATCATAATGAATTTCCTTTAAATATTACTTTACAAGTTTAAAATTTTTTACAGAGAAAATAATCTTTCCATTTGTTCTAGGAATTTTGGTTTTAAAGGTTATCAAAATAAAAAAGGATGTTTTATCTTGATTTTCAAAATGTATTTTAAATGATTTTATAAAAGGAATTTTTAATTTATTTTAAAATACTTTATAGATTTCTATACTTAAATGGGGATATTATTGTATGATACAATCCACTTCCTTTCTATGAATTTTTTATGGTGATTATTTTTTGAGGATGGTTCTATAAAACATGTTACTTTCCTACAAGTTAATCAAGCTATGACAAGATAATGAATGATGTTATGAAACCATCAACTTTCTTTATCTGGATGGATTATGATTTTGTGATGATGAGATGTTTATGAAGCCCTTTTATTTTCCATAGGTTATTCTATGATTATATTATAAATTTTTTGATGATATTTTGGCACACTTATGTATGGTTTTCACTATGTGATAGGTGGGCCCAGAATTATATATCCTTTCAATGCATTGGGTAAATATATATATCTCATGAATTAATATGTACTATAATTGGATGTGGACCAAGTTTAGTAAGGGACTCTTTCTAATATGATAGTCTTGGCAGTGAACCTTGACTAAGGAAATGATTGAATGGGAAGTGAACCCAATCCACTATAATAGTATTGGAAGTGAACCATGAATAGGAAATGATGGAATGGGGAGTGAACTCAATCCACTATGATAGTCTTGTAAGTGATACTTTATAATGGAAATGGTTTTCAGTTATTATGTGTATGTCATAAACTCATGTATTATTCCTACTATATGTTCCATGGATCATGATTAATTATTGATGATTTCATACTCTTATGGATCATTTATTTTTTTATGAAAAATATTTATGCCATGACTCATTATTTATGATATTTAATTTATTAGGTATGAAATTTATAATTTATGATCATGTTCTCATAACCTTATGTTTTTCTTATACTCTCTTATGAACATTGATCGATATATGTCATGTTTACGCTTATTGAGCATATAAAATTACCCTTTCTTATGTTTCTATTTACCCTGATTATGAAGAAAAATATAATATAAGATATTTCTATAAGTTTACGATGCATGGAAAATTTTATGGGATATTTTTAAGTCTTCTTATGTAATAATAAAATCTGGGTATAATGGGAAAACTCTTATTTGATGAGAAAGACACAGTTTTTTATATAAATTGTTTTTTATAATTATCTAAAACTATAAACCTAAAAGTTATTAGGTATATAAGTGGATCAATGTTTTCTGTTGATTTTTTAATTATGGTTGGTTAAAATTTGGTCGCTTCCATTGGTATCAAATCCATTATGTAAAGAATATGTTTTTAGCACTATATTCAAGTGTACAGTACTACTAGAAAATGACCTTATACCCATGGTTTTTCCAAAACCATGGGTATAGGTCATGGTTATACCCATGGTTTTGGGAAACTGTGAGAATATATTTATTCCATAGGAAAAAAAATTCTGTGAGAACGCCTATTTCCATGGTTTCCCACCTATATCCATAGTTTAGATAAATATATAAAGTAAATATATATTTATATACCTATAATCCAATGTGGTGTAGTGGTAGGGAATGTAAATTATATATAGGTGTTCTAGGGATCAAAACCCACAATAGGTAATTTTTTAAATCCTATACCCACGGTTTTGAAATTGTGAGTATATGGTTAATGACATGTTGGCATAAACCTATCCCCGTGGTTTATAACCATGGGTATAGAATTTTTTAAACTATGGGTATAGCTCAGAGCTATACTAACACCTTAACAGGCCATGGTTTTTGTAACATCCCAAGTGATTAATGAATAATAGATATTTTTATCTATGTCTATTAATGAATTAGATAGTGTTTTAGAGGCTTAAAATGAGAATAAATCCAATCTTAAGCATGGAATACACTAATATTTTTAAAAGATTGTTTTACTGCCATTTGATGGAAAACCATTTTTAAATATATCTTTTGACAATTTTATAAGCTATGTTTTTCAAATTAAACTTATTATTTATGATTGGGACATAAAAATTTACTTTGTGTGAATTTTTGGTATTTTTCTAACAATGTTCATTTTTTTATGAATAGTGAAAAATACTGCATTTTACATCAAAACTGCTTTTTAATCTAATTTATTTATATGATTAGATTATCTTTTGAATTGGTTTTAAAGTGAAATTATAATATATTTTTACCATTTAATCCAATAGTGGTCATTGGAATTAATTTCACTTTGAAATTGGACTTAAACTGGTGTCAATCTTTTGATACTTATTGTTTCATAAAAACACGTTATTTGTCATGACAGCGGGAATTAATTATTAAATTAATTAATGTAACTTACATGATTTGAATTTTGTAAAATATAAATCATTTTTGAATTCAGAATATCAAATATAGCTTAGGGTGAAGTTTTGGTATCTTTCTGAAAAACTTCAATTTTTGATGAATAGTGAAACCACTAAGTGGTAGTTAAAGAAACTGATTTTTCATTTAAATGAAATTTTACCACCTCTGTGATTTGATTTTCAAAAATCTGACATACATAGTTTTCATTAATAATTAAAATGTGGTTCAATGAGATTAAAATAATTTTTTGGTGAATAGTAACTTTTATGTTTTTAATCGCGATTAGTGGTAATTAGTGTAGTTTAAGAAAAAAATAATGTTTTAATACTATGAGTTGATCTTGAAACATGTCCTACCCTCATTGGATGTGTCATGGCCGACCAATAAAATCCATGGGTCAACTTGGGGACCCCATGGAGCCACTTTGGTTGGAAAATGACATAAATAACTTTTTATTTAATGAAAAAGTAAAAATGACACAAACATAATATGTTTTACAAAAACAATTTTTAAATGGGGTTATACAAGTCAGATTTTTGACTATAAATATTAATTGGAAATCTAAAAAGATTTAATACATCATAGTATTTTTTTTATAATTTTTAGACTTTAAATAAATTAAATTATTTATGACATCATGATGATGCAGTGATTACCTCATTAATAAAGGATTTAAATAAAATGAAAAGATAATGTAAAATATATGACCTACACATGTCCAAAACCTATTGGGTGGGTATATTTAGAACCCTTATCACCTTATCCTAGAATTATATCAATGTGGGATCTTTTAAATCCGAAACACATTTTCAAATAAAGTAATATTTCCATACTTTCCAAGAGTGCCCCTCCTCTCCTCTTATAAAAGGCCCCCACCTCTACCTCCTTACCCACACTCCCAAAGCCTTTGGCTCGTCCAACCCCTGCTTATTTTGTTTATCCACTTCCCTCTCTTACTCCTTGAATCCTCACTTTGGGCAGAAGTCTTACCAAGGAATCCTTTGAGCTCAAACCAAAGGGAGTTACCCGATTTTAAGGTAATGTCTTCTTTTGAGTCCTTTTGTTTTATTTTGCTTCTCCAACCCCCTAAACTCTTTTTATTATTTTCTTTTGTAACAACTCTAGTATCCTAAATATACAAAGATGTTGTTATAATAAGTATTAGAGCTACACTTACACACACCTACATCTAATGGTTAAAGGACATACTGTTTCCGTGGATGGTGAATTTATGCCTCCCAAAACGATGATTGTTCAACATTCTTTTAACACCTTCAAAGGTGGCCATTAAGATGACACTATATTTATATATGATATATAATATGTTTATGTTTTCCTTAAGATTCTATATTTTTCATTTTGGGCATACCGTTATGGTTTCCATTATGGGTAAACGTGATATCTTCATTTAAGGAAGTGCGGACTACCGCCCCCTCAAAGTGATTTGATTCGTTAAATACCATATGTGGGAAGTATAAAGGATGTAACTATGATATTATATATTATATTATACTGGAATTATAATATACCTTTATATCATTATGATTCCATTCTTTAAAATATGAAATAGAAATGAAAGTAGCGTTCATGCGTACGTACGGCTTACCGTCTCCATGAATGGTGAATTTCATTTCTTACCTCTAAATGATTATGTAATATTATAAATGCATATATGTACTGGATATATATGACATATATAATATCTACATCATGAATACCATTCTGGATATAATGGATACATGAACAACTTGTAATTATAAAGGGTTTATTTTTGACTCAAGAACCAATGATCGTTAAAATGACCGTTATTAACTTAAATAATTACATAGTGTTCATGACATGGAAATAAGTGATATAAAAGGAATAATGAACTTGAAAAAGGTTCTTAAACAAGTAGAAATTAGCTCAAGTTTATTATTCAGGAGCTTAAAGAACGACCGAGTCAAGTCGGACCCGAGGTATGGGACTTCGTCTCAATCTCCTTTCATTGAGGCATATTTTATTTTATACACAACTTTCTTTTATATGGTGTATAAACCCCTTTGAATTTTACATTTATCCAAAAGGAATCTTTTTTTATATGAATCGTTTTACTAAACAACAAAAGGGAATGTTTTTTTCGTACGTATGCGGTGACAACGACTTCTCTGTCGCCGTGACTATTATTTGAGTTTCGGCTTCCTATACATGTCATACCTTCTTTTTAAAAGAAAAATAAATACCACGTTTTACTTTTCTTTTATTTTGGTATTGAAAATGGTTTTCATAATGTTTTTATTATATCAATGTGTTGTATTGATATCTTGTGATTGAAATGTGGAAATGTTATGTTTCCTTTATGCATGTTTTATGTGATACGATTATGTTATGGTTCTTAGGCATTATTATGAAGACGGGTGGTTCCGTGATAAACTAAGGGCGGGTGAGCCCGATATAGCTCTCCAATGCATTGGGTAACATGAAGGAGTGAAACGTTAAGGTTTCTCCGAAGAGATTTTGGGAATATACTGTGATGGGTATTCCAAACGTAACCAAGAGGGTTACTCCCTACGTAAGAATGTTATGAATGCCTCAAGTTACCTTTATGTCTTATGATTTCTATGATTTATTCATGATTTGATGAGGTATGTTAAATTGATTATGTTTTATGGGTAATGTATGATTTCATTCTTATGTATATATGTACCCTTGTTTCCTTTCCATGTTTTTATAACCCATACTGAGCTTTTTATGCTCATCCCAAGTTTTTTTGAAATGTTTTTCACAGGTCAAGGGAAAGGTACATGATATGATGATAGTGTCAAGGAAGTGTCAAGAATGAATCCATGTTTTATTTTAAATACGTTTCCATTGATGGGAAAAATGAATACTATCTTTATGTAACCACTTTGTTTATATGTGGAATTTAATGCAAGTTTTATGTTCTAATTCTCTAAAACTCTAAACCCGAAAAGATCCTCAATGTGTAATCTTGTAATAACTCAAGATTAAGTAAGGTTTAAGGCTGGGGCCTTATAGTTGGTATCAGAGTTCGGTTTAGATAACTTTAGGAGTTAGAATTTTTTTTAAATGATTATCCAAAAATATTTTTTTTTTATGGTCAAATTAAAGTGATATAGTATTTGAAGATTACCATGTTGCTTCATCTAAGACATGTTTGTTCAGAATATTTTTCTGCAGAGGAAACAGGGAAGCAGTGCTAGGAAGGCATATAGAAGGAAATAACCTTCTGAATCAGTATCCTGAGATGGTCGGAATTGGAACTGAACAGTTTGTTGCAGTAATGGAACGGTTGACTCAAGCGATAAATGGTGGTGGTATCCATGCATGAGATCAGCTAGATCAACTGCAGAGGAACATGTCAGTGGTGGAACATTTCATGAGGCAACATCCCCAATCATTCAGAGGATCATCTGACCCTGTGCTAGCTGAAGGGTGTATTAAAGCACTGGAGAAGATTTTCGATGTCATGGGGTGTTCAGACAATCAAAAGTTCAGTCTTGCTATTTACCGTTTGGAGGGTGAGGCAGATCAGTGGTGGTCGATGGTTAAAAATATCAGGGACACTGATGAGATTGATGCTCTCGACTGGGATGAATTCAAAGGTATGTTTCTTGAGAAGTATTTTCCTAAGGATGTTCGACTTAGGATGGAAAAGAAATTCTTGTAATTGAGGCAAGAGGAAGACTCAGTGGCTGCCTATGAAGAAAGGTTCACTCGATTGGCAAGGTATGCTCCAAATTTTATCCGAGACCTTGATAGTAAAATCAATCGTTTTTACTCAGAATTAAAGCCAAAATATCAAAGTGCATTAGCTTCTCGTGAGTTTAAAAGTTATGAAAAGCTTGTTCGATGTGCTGAGAAGGTGGAAATGGAGTTTTCCGATGATCAAGTGTTCTATAACAACCAACAGAAGAAGAGACCGAGGTGGCAGGAGAAAGGTAAGAATTCTTCAAAAAATTATGATGGTAAGAAAACTAAGTTTCCATTTTGTGATAAATGTGGAAAAAGGCATGCTGGGGAATGTCTTCTGAATTCTGGAAAGTGCTACCGATGTGGTAAGATGGGACATAAGGCTCGTGATTGCACTGAAAAAGATCAGGGTGATGGTAAGACCAAATTTGATTTACAGTTAGTGAAATGTTATAAGTGCAATGAGATGGGTCACTATGCAAACGAGTGTCCGACAAAGAGCTTGAGTGATGGGAAGCAGTTAGACTACAAGTAGAAAGGGGTGGTAAAATCCTTTGCAACTACTTCAGCAGATATCGGGCCATCAAATGAAGTTGTATCAGGTAATTTGTTTGTTTTTTTAGATTATGCCAGTGTGTTGTTTGATTCAGGGTCTACACATTCTTTCATATCTGAAAACTTTTCTAGTAAAATGGGAATACCATCTCAAGAAATGACTCCTGAACTTGTGGTAAAAACACTTGGGGGAAATATTGAGGCAAAAAGAATTTATAAGAAACTTCCTATCCTTATCTGTGGAAAGAACCTACTTGAAAACCTTATTGTTTTACCTCTAGTAGAGTTTGATGTTATCCTGGGTATGGATTGGCTCTCTATTTACCATGCTAAGATTGACTGTAGAGCTAAAGAAGTTTCTTTTCATAAATATTTTTAGTTTGTGTACAAGAATGAACCCTTACTGTTGATAACTTATCAAGAGGCCAAGAAACTTTTAAAATATGGAAATGAATATTACCTTGCACACATCATTGAAAATAAAGGAACTGTTCAGATTAATGATGTGCCAGTGGTAAATGAGTATCCTGATGTTTTTCCTGATGAGTTTCCTAGAATAATACCAGATCGGGAAGTTGAGTTTACTTTTGACTTAGTTCCTAATGCTAAGCCAATTTCAGAACCCCCTTATCTAATGGCTCAAATTGAACTTTTAGAGTTGAAGGAGCAATTACAAGATTTATTAGAGAAAGGTTTCATTCGACCTAGCACTTCACCATGGGGTGCTCCTATTTTATTTGTTAAAAAGAAATATGGTTCAATGAGACTTTTCATTGATTATAGGGCCTTGAATAATATCACTGTTAAGAACAAATATCATTTGCCTCATATCGATGATTTGTTTGATCAGCTCCAGGGAGCTCAGTTTTTTTCAAAGATTGACCTGAGATCGGGGTACCATCAGCTGAAGGTAAAGGAGGCAGATATTCCGAAGACTGCATTCCGTACAAGATATGGCCATTATGAATTTGTAGTAATGCCTTTTGGGCTAACCAATGCACCTGCTGTATTCATGGACTTAATGAATAGAATTTTCCATGAGTTCTTGGATAAGTTTGTGGTGGTTTTCATTGATGATATTTTGGTGTTTTCTAAAAGTAAAGAAGAGCATGAAAGATATTTAAGGTTTATCTTTCAAACCTTAAAAGAAAAGAAACTATATAGAAAATTCAGCAAGTGTGAGTTTTGGTTGCAACAAATTTCTTTCCTTGGTCATATTGTTTCTAAAGATGGAATAACTGTTGATCCTTCAAAAACAAAATTTGTGGAAGACTGGCCAAGACCCACAAATGTAACTGAGATTCGTAGCTTCCTTGGTTTGGCAAGCTATTACCGAAGGTTTGTTAGAAATTTTTCACGGTTATCTAGTCCAATGACTAAGCTAACTTGGAAGGGTGTTAAGTTTATCTGGACAAAAGAATGTGATGATTGTTTTCAGGAATTGAAAAGAAGATTGGTGAATGCTCCAGTTTTGGCATTACCTTCCAGGAATAGGGAGTTTGTTATCTACAGTGATGCTTCATTTAAAGGACTTGGTTGTGTCCTAATGCAGAATGATCAGGTAATTGCTTATGCTTCACGACAGTTGAAAACTCATGAGGTAAATTGCCCTACACATGATTTGGAATTAGCTGCTGTTGTTTTCGCTTTAAAAATTTGGAGGCATCATTTGTATGGAGTAAAGTGTGAAATATATACCGATCACAAAAGTTTAAAGTATATATTCACTCAGAAAGAATTGAACATGAGACAGAGGAGATGGCTAGAATTAATCAAGGATTATGATTGTACAATTCATTACCATCCAGGAAAATCAAATAAAGTTGCTGATGCTTTGAGTCAAAAAAGTAATGCTTCATTAGAAATGTTGCATTTGGAACGTGATCCTTTGGTTAAGGATTTGATGAACTTTGGCATAGAAGTTGTTGGTACAGGATGTTCTTCTATTTTGTTTCAAGTATCAGTGAGATCATCTCTATCAGACAGAATCAAGCAAGCACAGAAGCAAGACAGTGAGTTGCAGAAAAAGGTAGAGCTGGTACAGAAAGGTAAGTTGCATGAATTCAACATTGATAGTGATTGAGTTTTGAGATTTGGGAAGAGATTGTGTGTGCCTTGTGATTCACAGTTGAAGAGAGAGTTGTTATGTGAAGCTCATAGTTCTCCGTTTTCAGTTCATCCTGGCAGTACTAAGATGTATAGAGATCTGTGGGAGTATTACTGGTGGGATGGAAAGAAAAGAGATATTTCTGATTTTACTGTGAAGTGTTTGACATGTCAACAGGTTAAAGCAGAGCGGCAGTTACCGAAAGGGATGCTTCAGCCTTTACCAGTGCCAGAGTGGAAATGGGAGAATATATCCATGGACTTTGTTGTGGGATTACCGAAGACATCTCGAGGTAATAATGCAATCTGGGTTATTGTTGATCGCTTGACCAAATCTGCTCATTTCCTTGCTATACGAGATACTTTCTATCTTGATCAACTTTCACGTTTGTATCTTAAAGAGATAGTCAGGTTACATGGAGTTCCTCTCTCCATTGTATCTGACTGTGATCCCAGGTTCACTTCTAACTTTTGGAAAGGCCTTCAGAAGTCGTTGGGTACTGAATTAAATTTTAGTATAGCTTTTCATCCTCAATCAGATGGGCAGTCGGAATGAAAAATTCAGACCTTGGAGGATATTCTATGAGCTTGTTCGATGGATTATCAGGGAAGTTGGGACCAACATCTTTCTTTGGTTGAATTTTCATATAATAATAGTTTTCATTCTAGTATACAGATGGCACCATTTGAGGCGTTATATGGGAAGTGGTGTCAAACTCCATCTTTCTGGGATGAAGTGGGTGAAAGGAAGTGGATGGGACCAGAATTGGTAGAAGAGATGGAAAAAAAGTTCAGCTGATTCAGAAGCACATGAGAACAGCTCAGAGTAGGCAGAAGAGTTATGCGTACAACAGGAGGAAGGATCTCTCTTTTGAGGTAGGTGATCATGTTTTTCTCAAAGTATCACCTTGGAAAAGTGTGATGTGATTTGGTAAGAAAGGAAAGTTGAGTCCAAGGTTCATTGGACCATATGAAATTCTGGAGAGAGTTGGATCAGTTCCTTACCGAGTGGCTTTACCTCCGATTTTATATCAGGTACACAATGTTTTTCATGTTTCAATGTTAAAGAAGTACATGCCAGATCCATCTCATGTTTTGAGTCCAGAGGTAGTTCAGCTGGAAGAGAACCTATCTTATGAGGAACAACCGGTCCAGATTCTTGACCATAGGGAGCAAGTGTTACGGAATAAGGTGATTAATCAGGTAAAGGTTTTGTGGAAAAACCACATGATGGAAGAGGAAACATGGGAATCTGAAAATGCAATGAGGGATAAGTACCCTCATTTATTCGATAAGTAAATAAATTGCGGGGACGAAATTTTCTAAATGGGGGAAGGATGTAACATCCCAAGTGAGTAATGAATAATTGATATTTTTATCTATGTCTATTAATGAATTAGATAGTGTTTTAGAGGCTTAAAATGAGAATAAATCCAATCTTAAGCATGGAATACACTAATATTTTTAAAAGATTGTTTTACTTCCATTTGATGGAAAACCATTTTTAAATCTATATTTTGACAATTTTATAAGCTATGTTTGTCAAAATAAACTTATTCTTTATTATTGGGACATCAAAATTTACTTTTTGTGAATTTTTGGTATTTTTCTGACAATGTTCATTTTTTATGAATAGTGAAAAATACTGCATTTTACATCAAAACTGATTTTTAATATAATTTATTTATATGATTAGATTATATTTTGAATTGGTTTTAAATTGAAATTATAATATATTTTTACAATTTAATCCAATAGTGGTCATTGGAATTAATTTCACTTTGAAATTGGACTTAAACAGGTGTCAATCTTTTGATACTTATTGTTTTATAAAAACACGCTATTTGTCATGACAGCGGGAATTAATTATTAAATTAATTAATGTAACTTATATGATTTTAATTTTTTAAAATAGACATCATTTTTGAATTCAGAATATCAAATATAGATTAGGGTGAAGTTTTGGTATCTTTCTGAAAAACTTCAATTTTTGATGAATAGTGAAACCACTAAGTGGTAGTTAAAGAAACTGATTTTTTGTTTAAATGAAATTTTACCACCTCTGTGATTTGATTTTCAAAAATCCGACATACATGGTTGTCATTAAGAATTAAAATGTGTTTCAATGAGATTAAAATAATTTTTTGGTGAATAGTAACTTTTATGTTTTTAATCGCGATTAGTGGTAATTAGTGTAGTTTAAGGTAAAAATAATATTTTAATAGTATGAGTTGAGATTGACACATGTCCTACCCTCATTGGATGTGTCATGACCGACCAAGACAATCCATGGGTCAACTTGGGGACCCCATGGAGTCACTTTGGTTGGGAAATGACAAAAATAACTTTTTATTTAATGAAAAAGTAAAAATGACACAAACATAATATGTTTTACAAAAACAATTTTTAAATGGGGTTATACAAGTCAGATTTTTTACTTTAAATATTCATTGTAAATCTAAAAAGATTTCCTAAATCATAGTATTTTTTTATAATTTTTAAACTTTAAATAAATTAAATTATTTATGACATCATGATGATGCAGCGATTACCTCATTAATAAAGGATTTAAATAAAATGAAAAGATAATGTAAAATCTATGACCTACACATGTCCAAAACCTATTGGGTGGGTATATTTCGAACCCTTATCACCTTATCTTTTAATTATATCAATGTGGGACCTTTTAAATCCGAAACTCATTTTCAAATAAAGTAATATTTCTTTACTTTCCAAGAGTGCCCCTTCTCTCCTCTTATAAAAGGCCCCCACCTCTACCTCCTTACCCACACTCCCAAAGCCTTTGCCTCAGCCAAACCCTGCTCATTTTGTCTCTCCACTTCCCTATATTACTCCTTGAAGCCTCACTTTGGGAAGAAGTCTTCCCAATTAAGCCTTTGAGCTCAAACCAAAGGGAGTTATCCGATTTTAAGGTAATGTCTTCTTTTGAGTCCTTTTGTTTTATTTTGCTTCTCCAACCCCCTAAAATCTTTTTATTATTTTCTTTTGTAACAACTCCAGTATCCTCAATATACAAGGATGTTATTATAAGAAGGATTCGAGCTACACTTACACACACCTACATCTAATGGTTAAAGGACATACTGTTTCCGTGGATGGTAAATTTATGCCTCCCGAAACGATGATTGTTCAACATTATTTTAACACCTTCAAAGGTAGCCATTAAGATTAAACTATATTTATATATGATATATAATATGTTTATGTTTTCCTTAAGCTTCTTTATTCTTCATTTTGGGCATACCTTTATGGTTTCCATTATGGGTAAACGTGATATCTTCATTTAAGGAAGTGCGGACTACCGCCCCCTCAAAGTGATTTGATTCGTTAAATACCATATATGGGACGTATAAAGGATGGAACTATGATATTATATATGATATTATATTGGAATTATAATGTACCTTTATATCATTATGATTCCATTCTATAAAATACGAAATAGAAATTAAAGTAGCATTCATGCGTACGTACGGCTTACCGTCTCCATGAACGGTGCATTTCATTTCTTACCTCTAAATGATTATGTAATATTATAAATGCATGCATGTACTGGGTATATATGACATATATAATATCTACATCATGAATACCATTCTGGATATAATGGATACATGAAAAAATTGTAATTATAAAGGGTTTATTTTTTACTCAAGAACCAATGATCGTTAAAACGACCGTTATTAACTTAAATAATTACATAGTGTTCATGACATGGCAATAAGTGATATAAAAGGAATAATGAACTTGAAAAAGGTTCTTAAACAAGTAGAAATTAACTCAAGTTTATTATTCAGGAGCTTAAAGAACGACCGAGTCAAGTCGGACCCGAGGTATGGGACTTCGTCTCAATCTTCTTTCATTGAGGCATATTTTATTTTATACACAACTTTCTTTTATATGGTGTATAAACCCCTTTGACTTTTATGTTTATCCAAAAGGAATATTTTTTTATACGAAGTGTTTTACTAAAAGACAAAAGGGAATGTTTTTGTCGTACGTATGCGGCGACAACGACTTCTCCACCGCCATGACTATTATTTGAGTTTCGGCTTCCTATACAAGCCATACCTTCTTTTTAAAAGAAAAATAAATACCATGTTTTACTTTTCTTTTATTTTTGAATTGAAAATGGTTTTCATAATGTTTTTATTATATCAATGTGTTGTATTGATATCTTGTGATTGAAATGTAGAAATGTTATGTTTCCTTTATGCATGTTTTATGTGATACGATTATGTTATGGTTCTTGGGAATTATTATGAAGATGGGTGGTTCTGTGATAAACTAAGGGCGGGTGAGCCCGATATAGCTCTCCAATGCATTGGGTAACGCGAAGGAGTGAAACGTTAAGGTTTCTCCGAAGAGATTTAGGGAATATACTGTGATGGGTATTCCAAACGTAACCAAGAGGGTTACTCCTTACGTAAGAATGTTATGAATGCCTCAAGTTACCTTTATGTCTTATGATTTTTATGATTTATTCATGATTTGATGAGGTATGTTAAAGTGATTATGTTTTATGGGTAATGTATGATTTCATTCTTATGTATATATGTACCCTTATTTCCTTTCCATGTTTTTATAACCCATACTGAGCTTTTTATGCTCATCCCAAGTTTTTTTGAAATGTTTTTCACAGGTCAAGGGAAAGGTACATGATATGATGATAGTGTCAAGGAAGTGTCAAGAATGAATCAATATATTATCTTAAATATGTTTCCATTGATGGGAAAAATGAATACTATCTTTATGTAACCACTTTGTTTATATGTGGAATGTAATGCAAGTTTTATGTTCTAATTCTCTAAAACTCTAAAACCGAAAAGATCCTCAATGTGTAATATTGTAATAACTCAAGATTAAGTAAGGTTTAAGGCTGGGGCCTTATAGTTTTAAACCGTGGGTATAGGTGGATTTTTCTGTAGTGCAGGTCTCGGGTTGTCTCACTTCCAAGGATATGGAAGAAAGTGGAGGTTCAAAATATTATTAGAGATAAAGGATAATAGTTTCAAACCAAAATACCATTGATACTAGTTTTACATGCATCACTATGTTCATAGGTTAATCCAATAGATGTCGAATAAGCATTAGAGAATTAAGAGTGGATTGATGTTATGAATGAGGAATTGGATTATATTGGGAAAAATGAGACATGGGATCCGATATGCAAACCTAAAGATAAAAATATAATTTGAACAAAGTGGATTTTATATAACAAGTTGGATGAAAAGGGTGAAGTGGTAAGAAAAAATCCAAGACCAGTTTGTAAGGGATACTCACATAATTAAGGCATTGATTTTGATGAGAACTTGCACCAATTTCAAGACCTGAAACCATCAAAAACTTTATTATTATTTCTGCACACACAAAAAAATATAATATTTTCCAAATGGATGTCAAGTATATCTTTATTAATGTATAATTAGAAGAAAAATTATATATTTATCATCCAAGTGTTTTATTTCATGGAAAATAAGAGAACTATGTGTGTAAGTTAAAGATGGATTTATATGGATTAAAGAAATACCTAAGATCTTGTTATTCTAAGTTGTATTCTTGTTTAAAGAAGCTTAAATTTAAGAAATAAAGAGTGGAAAATAACCTATATATAAAATAAAATCAATAGGTTTCTCTTATTGTAATTGTTTATGTTGATGATATCATGTTTTTTTAGAATAATAAATAATACTTTTAAAAAAATTATAAGGAGATAAATATTTTGTTTGAAATGTCTATATAGGGAGAAATGAGGTACATTATTGGCTTACAAATCTCTCAAGATAAGGATCAAATTTTACTATAACAATAAAAATATACCTGAGAATTACTTTAAAAATTGGAATGGAATATTCAAAACCATTCCAATGGCCCGAAGACCTCCATTTTTTATTGATTTTTGATAATCCACCATTCAAGGGGTGAGGTGTAACCCATACCAGGCTCGTAGGCATAAGTATTACATGGCTCATAGGCCTTAGAGGAATTCATTGCCTGTAGGATTCAAACATTACATACAACCCAGACTAACTAGTTGGAAACTTGCTCCTCCTTAGCATCTTCATCATGAAATCAGCTCTCTACATTCTCATAGCTGTTCAGCTAGGCTTTCTCATTCATGTATAGTCTTGTCCTGATGGCAGGTGTCATACCCTCTCATTCTTACAATTTGTTTAACATTTTCTATGGTGAAATCTCCTTGCTCATCCTCATTCTAGAGGTTGTTCCTTGTAGGTTGTCTGGTTTTTATTCTCACTTAAGGTGGCCCGAAGGCTTTAAGGTGGCCTGAAGGACTTACTGACCCAAAGGATTGGGTGTCCTGAAGGACTTAAAGGACTCAAGGAACAAATCAGTGGCCTGAAAACCCAAATAAGGGAATAGTCCCTACTGCTACAGTGCCAAACAGTACCTGCTACAGGACTACTACATTACCCCAGAAATTATGCCTCTGCCTGGATTTGATCCTGGGTCACCTGGATGAACTTAAGGAGTCCTCACCAACCGGGTTGAGGCTCATGTGCATATTCAAAACCTTTTTCCACACCTATATTAATAGGAATAGATAAGTTTAAGGTTGAATTTAGAAAGGATATTGATCCTAAATAATTTAGGAAGTTTATTATAATCCTGTTATATTTAACATCCCATAGACTAGACTTAGTTTATACTACTACTGTTTGTGCCATATTTCAAAGTGAACCAAAGATATCACATTTTTTTCTGGAAAAAGAATTCTCATGTGCATTAAGGAAACTAAAAAATATAGGTCAATATATTATAGTAAGGAAATTTTGAATCTATTTAGATATATAGATGCAGACTGGGAAAGTTGTGACGATGATAGAAAATACACTTTTGGTGAAGTCATCTTACTGGGATAAAGATGTGTGATTTGACATATAAAGAATCAAATTTTAGGTTTCTCAACACTAAAAAAGATTATTATGTGGCTACCACTCAAGATATAACACAATTAATGTGGATGAATTCATGGTTGTAAGATTGTTCAGTTAATGTGAAGCTACCACTTATTTTTTCTTATGATCATCCAATTTCCATCAAACATACAAATAATATAGTGAAACATTCAAGATCAAAGAATATTTATATTCAATATCACTTCATCAAGGATATTTTGGAAATAAATTAAGTAAAAGTATAGTTTATACCTATGGGGGATTAGGTGGATGATATTTTCACTAAACCACTTCTATAGGATACATTTCACAGGATGAGGTTGATTATGGGTGTTCAACCTCGCCCACTTAAAGGATAAGGTATGTGATTTTCATCCCCTCTATAATATTATATTTGGATATTGTTGTCGAAGGGGGAGAAATATGGAAATATATATCTATCCATTAATATGTGCTTCACCAATTTAGGGTGAGAATATATTTAAGGGGTTTTTTTAAAATGGGTTAGCTATGATATCAGCATGTGTGACCTTTGTTAACTATTTTAATATTTTATTAAAGTGGGTGTAGATACTATTTCTTATAGTTTTATCATATTTGGTTGTGAAGATTTGAAGATTAAGTTTTGAGTAAATAAAAAATGATTTTTGATCATTGCTTTATACACAACATGGTATTATTTATGAATTATTCTTATTTCCTACAACAATATAGTAAATATAGGCTTAGAATTGTTTGATGTTATTCCATATCCTGAGTTTTAGAGCTTCAATGATTTATGTTCTTTGTTTGACAAAAATAAAATGGGGTGATTGTTTGGACTAAGAGGTTTTGAGTTGTTACTGGATTGGTGAAGAATCTATTGAAAAGGAACTAGTATTTTTTATGGTGTTTTTTTTATTATCAATAAATAAATCAGTAATTTATGGTAGGAAGAGTAATAATTTATGATGATTGATGTACTATTTTTCAAGGAAATTATGATAAGTGTTGGTGGGTATTATATAATTTTAATCTATATGAGTGGAGTTGTTTCATAAGAGTTTTCAAGTTATTCCACATGAAGATCATTGATCTTTTGTGGGATCGGATTCCATGAATTGAGCATCCAATGAATGAGAATCCATGAAGTGAGCTTCTGTGCAATGAGATTTTATGAGTAATGTTGGAGAGACCTCATGAATTGTGAAGTAAAGGTTGGTGTACATACCACATGACAAACTAGTACTGAACACATGAAGTGATAAGTCCTGGTTGATGTACCTATAATTTGAAGAAGATAACTTTTTATGAGATTCACATGGTAGGTGATGCTACCATGAGCAACTTATTGCATGAAGTAATGTAGACCAAACAAATGAATAAATGTATACCTACCACATAAAGAAATGTGAACCTTCTATATGAAGGATTACTTATCAACCACAAGGTAGTTCAAGTGACTATGGACATGCATGGTAAGTTGAGTGAACTTCTCTTGCATGGTAGATTGATCGAATGCATAATCAACCACATGGAAGATTAAGCAGTGGAAGATATGATTACATGATTCAAATGGTTCTTATATTAGAAACATGCATGGGCCTTCCATTTATATAAGTATGAACTATCTTCATGAACCTTCTATGAGTATGAACCTTCCATGATTTCACTATACATGACTTCATTATTAATTTCATTCATGAAAATTCATTAAAAACATGACGATTCATGATTTTTTGTGCTTTAAATCCATACATATCATGATATTGGTTCATCGGGATTCTTTTTATCTAAATATGATAAGTCTAAGAAAGTTAAATAAAGAACAATGAAGGTGTCGATCCATTAATTAAGGATATCATGGCATATTTCATGCATTCATTTTTATATTAATTTAATGTGATATATTTTTTAATTATTGTGGAGTGAAGGAGGTGTAATTTTGATGGTATTTATGAGGAATAATTTCAATATTGAATTTACCAATATCATATCATTGTACCATGCATGTATTGATTCATGTGTAGTGATTTAATGTGGAATAAATACAGGTTCAAAGGAGGATGAAGAGTCCATGATATTTTTGCATGTTTACATGCAGTTACAATCAATTGTAAAAGGTTTTCTTATGAAATATATTTTGAAGACCATATTTGAGAATCCTATAGACTTGAATTTGAAATTATTTTCATAGTTTTGTAAAAAAATTAATAAATAAAATATCTAATTGATGTTTCATGTTATATATATTTTTAGTAGTTTAGGATCATGGGTGTGTGTATGTAAGGGAGAGTTCTTTTAAGGATGAAAATAGAAGAGTGAGTTTTTTTAACGAAGAAGAAATAAGATAGAGATAAAATAAGAATAGTTTTCTTCTAATTGTTGTGAATCAAATCTAAGAATAATAAAAAATGACTTGTAGAAGTGCAAGTGTGAATAATCCAAGTATCATAGTGATAATGTGGTGAAGCCTATTAGTGAAGTTATATTCCCTTGTTTAAAAATTTATATTATCATATCAATTGTGTGAGGATAACATGAACTATCAAATGATTATAGTGAAATGTAAATTATTGATATATCCTTATTTTTATGACCACGAGGATTTTTTTTCTAGTGGACTGTGTGATCTCGGATTGTTTCTAGATCATGCTAAAGACTAACTAGTCTTATTAAGTAATAGACCTTATAAATTCTTGTATTCATGTAGTTTTGCTTCTATGTTGTGATTAATAAGATTAATTTCTATCTAACTAGAGGTGAAGTCTATTTTAAAATAATAAAATAAAAAATTTATTACCATTAATTCACCCCCCTAGTGGCCACATAGATCATGTGTGGTCCTTACACATTTGATGACACCAGACATGGCTAACACATTTTTCTTTTAATGAGGAAAATTGGGGATTCCTATAAAAGGGAATGATTTCATTCATTAATTAGTGTGGTTTTTTGTGGTGGTGGTGATCATTAGTTTCATGAAAATATTTCTATAAACTATATTAACTCAATTCACATTCATTACTCCCTAATAAAGCCGCTATCACCCCTTTGAGAATTTGAGAATCCATTGGTTTCACACCAGGATCCATTGGTTGGTGTAATCCCTCAGATGTAGGAATAATTCACTTAATACTTTTATAATCATCAATAATATTTCTCCACTAAAGATTGAGGATTAAGGATATTACTGCTAATTTACAAATATGTCACTCTTCATTTAATTTTTCATTTCTAATTCCTTAAAGATAGATCAGATAATTTCATGGGTTGTTTTCTATTACCAATGATTATTAGATGATCCCCCTTAACCATAAATGGTATTAGATCCCTTTTCTTCAAGGATTAAACATCTTTAATCTACTGGTTTTTTAAATAAATACATATCATAATTCATATGAATTCATATCATATAATACGATATGAAAAAATTATTCTTTTTTAATTAGTCATAATGTAGGACTATGTTATATCATAAAGTACGATATATTAGTTTCTATTGGTTTTTAATTGTGTTATAGAATATGAAATACGGTTCATTTTTTAGTTTCTAAAATACAAGGGGTCAAAGAAAATTTATGACACCCACTATATCATTAAATGTGATTAGTGTTATATGATATCTCCTATCGTAAGAAGCAATGTGAGTCGTAATTTATGATTTAATATCATATCGTAAAACGTGATATATTTTATTAGTCATAAAATACTACATGTACAAAAATTTCAAAAAAAAATATTTTTATAAATTCAATTATAATTTGTGATTTTTTTATAAATTATAAATATTAGTCATTATAAAAGGTGTTTTTATATGCCTAAATAAAATATGAAAAATTCATATTGGTTTCTCATGTGTTTGAAAATAAATAAACTGTTTATTTATTAGTTTATTCCTTTAATATTCATATTTAGTCAATTTCTTAAGAAAGATAAAAATATTATATGATTATTTATATTATAAATTAATTCTAGGAAGTAGATACTTACATTACATGCTAGGTACTACACCATAAGATTTAGTTTTCATCTACCTTAACCACTGTTTTTTTTAGATTTATAATCTTGAGAATAGTTTTTTAATATAGTTTTTTCATATTAGGTGTTATAGATATCATGAATTTAATTCTCTATTGAGTAAATTCTCCTTGGTGAGGGGGACTTGGGGTTAAACTACCCATTAGTCTGGAGGTATATTCCTTCTTCTAGAAAGGTGAGGGGTTTTTTATCTATCTCTTTAGTCTTACTCATGTGGATATTATAAGTATAATATAACTTTATTACTTTACATGAAAAGTTTGTGTATATTATGAATAGGATGAATTTTGATATGAATGAATATGTTTATATTTTATTTTTGGGTGAATAACACAAACTTGTGGATTGCAAAAAGAGTTATGCATTAATTTGGTGTGAAAACATTAATTTGGTGGATGAAATATAGATTTTAAAATTGAATCACTAAAAGTAAAAATCTATAAAGTGATTAAAAACATGAGAAGATAAAGATTAAATAAGATACAATATTTATGAATTTAATATGTATATGATTTATATTAAGTTGGTGAGAATTTTATAAGGAAACCACTCAAATACTAAGTGTGTGATTCCTTCTAAAGTATCATTTTTCAAGACCTCGATCATCCAACCAGGTAGGTTCTTATAAAGCAGAGTGAATATATATTATCTTGTATATGAAAAATAAGAAATATGTAGCACTTAATAATACTTTGGTAGATTTTTCCGAATAATGGTTCCCTTAGATTGACTTTTTTTATATTGTTATTGGAATTTTCTTTGGGTGACACTAAGCTAGGAAACCCTAAGAGTTGGGATACCAAAGCAATAGAGTTAAGTTTTACCATGTGATGGATTATATAAAATATTTTCCTACTCAACTATCCATTAATCATAACTATTACGATTGGGTTTTTTCCTTACCTAAACAACTAAATGGTGAGATAAATTCCAAAGATAAATCATTACTTGGTGAAATATAGATCTTATATCACTAAATAGATTGATGTTTGTGGTCATAGATTTTAGTGGAAGTGCTTTAATTAAAATTACTTGATAAAAATATATAATTCATTAAACTCACCCATAAATATTTCTATGTTATAGGTTATGTATAATTCCATTATAATTGTATTGTGATCACTCATAGTTTTGACCTATAGAATAGTTATAGATTGTTATCTAAGGTTGTGAAGTGTTCTCAAAGTGAATCATTATGAAAATATTAATGTAAATGTTATAGAGATCAATTTCACCAAATTTTAATCATTGGTATTAGATACTGGGTATGTGTCGTATATTTTTGCTAACAAACACGGACTTGAAGATAAAAGGGAATTGAAAAAGGGTGACATAGATCATCATGTTGGTAACAAAACAAGATATTTTTCATTGGAAGTTATCACTTATGATATGATTTTACCAAGTGGATTGATACTAAAATTAGAATATTATTACTATGTTTACGTCATAAATAGATCTTTGATTTCTATTTATTGTTTGGACAATAATTAATTTTCATTCACAATTAATAAAAATATTTTTCAACATATAAGAATAAAATTCTCTGTGGAATTAGAAATATAGTAAATGGTTTATATTTATATATGGGTATTCCTAACTATAATGTTCATAATAAGATCATTATGATTGATCTAAATCCAACCTACCCTTAGAATTGTCACCTTATATATATATATATATATATAACAAATGAATTAAGAGACTCCATAAATATGGATTATTAGACTCATCTTATTATGAATTATTTGAGAATTTTGAATATTTTTTATTAGAAAAAATGGCCAAATAATATTTTAGCATAAAAGGTGAAAGGGATATATAGACCATTGAACATTCAATAAAGTGGTGGTTTTAAGTAATTTGTTATCTTTAGTGATAAATTTAGTTATTATGGATATGTGTTTCTAGTGAAACATAAGTATGAAACTTTTTAAATTTAAAATATTTTCATAATTAAGTATAGAATCGACTGGGTAGGAGTATTAAGATTATCTTATTAGATTGTGGTTGTGAATACTTGATCCAATAATTCATTGGTCATATAAGAGATTGTGGAATAGTTTCAAAAATCACTCCACCTATAACACCATAATGGAATGGTGTGTTTTAAATGATGAAACAATACTTTTTGAACATGGTTTAATTGATTATAAGTCAATGTGACTTTCTCATTTCATTTTTCCCTTATAATATAGAGTTTTTTGTATATATATTATATTGTGTTCTATTTAAAGCATTTATAAAGACACTATATGAGATATGGATTGAGAAACATCCCATATTGTATTTTATTAATATTAGGGGATTTGAATTATTCATATGATGATTGGATTATAATAATCTTTACTCTAAATATGATAAATGATTATTCATTGGTTATCCCAAGTAAACTAAGGGATTTGATTTTTATAACCCTATTTAGGAAAAAGTGTGTGTAGATTGATTTTATACATTCCTTGAAAATAAATATATCAATCATGGAGTCGGTGGGAGGAATATTAAACTTGGATAAGTTCAAGACCAATTAGTAGAAAATGTCCCTGAGATAGAAGTTGATTTGGTTCCACAAAGAGTTATAAAAAAAGAACTGACTCAAGTTATAGAAGAACCTCAAAGGTCGAGTAGGATTTATTAAGAAATCATGTGATATGGATTTCTCATACCTAATGATGATGAGGTAATGTTTATAGGAGATGATCCTACTTCCTACCATTATTTCATAGAGATTTATGATTTTGATAAATGGTTAAAGTCCATGGAATCTAAAATGGACTCCATATACACTAACTATGTTTGGAACTTGGTGGATTCATCTAAAGGGGTGATACCCGTAGGGTGAAAGTAGGTTTTCTACAAGAATACTGACATATATGGAAGATTTTCTACCTATAAAGCATGTCTATTTGTAAAAGGTTATAATAAAATTCATGGTATTTATTATAAATAAACCTTTTAACCTATTACGATGATAAAATGCATTTATATTTTTCTTTCTATAGTGGCTCATTTTGATTATTATATATTTCAAATAGATATCAAAACCACTTAATTAATGAGAATTTATTCAAGGATGTGTAAATGATATATCCTTAAGTTTTTGAAGTTCCAAATGAGACTACTAAGATATGCAGGCTGCAATGGTCCATTTATGGATTGAATCAAGCTTCACATAGTTGGAATATCTAGTTTGATGATTTAATCAAAGAGTTTGGTTACATCAAGAATGCATATAATTCTTATATATATAAGTATATAAGTGGTATAATTTTAGTATTTCTGATATTATATATGGATAAATACTATTTATCATAAATTATATCCTGACACATCACTTTGTGATGGTGTGGTTGGTTAAATGCTACTCAATGAAAGACATGGGTGAAGTTTTTCATATACTGGGTATAAATATATATAGAGATATATCTAAGAGACTGTTTAGACTCAATCAGGACACTTACATTGGTAAATTGATAAAGTTATTTTTCATGGATAAATATAATAAGGGTTATTTACTAGTGTTACATAGTACTAATCTTAGGAACATCCAGGAACCTTATAAAAAGTTAGAAATGTTAGATAGGATTTCCTATGAGTCTGCTATAGGATCTATCATGTATTTCATGTTGTGTACTTAACCTGAAGCCACCTATTCTCTAAATATAAATAGTAAATACCAATCCAATATTTGTGAGAGTCACTAGATTGATATAAATAACATTCTTAAGTACTTTATAATAACTAAGTATATGTTATTGATCTTTGGAGGATAGGATCATCTCTATGTAAAGGGTTATATAGATGCGAGTTTCTAATCTAATAGAGATGATATGAAATCTTAATTTTATTTTATGTTTTTCCTAAATGATGGATCTATTATTTAGAATAGTTACAAACAATATTCCATAGAATACTTAAAAATTGAGTTAGAGTACACCACTATATCAAATAATGTTAATGAATTTTTTGGATTAGGAAATTCATCTCTAAACTAGAGGTGGTTCCTAGCATTGAGGGAGTAATCGAGATTTACTATGACAAAAATAAAGTTATTTCTTGGGTTAAGGAACCCAAATCTCATTGAAGGATCAAATAAAACTTTCACAAATAATATCTTATATGAGATATAATTGAGAGGGGTGATGTAAAGATCAGTTGGGTGGCTACATAAGACAATATTTAAAATTTATTAACAAAACCATTACTGAAGAAACAACATGAGGGTCATGTAAAATATTTGGGTGTTAGGAACATGAGATATTATTTATAATTTTTTTAAATGTATCATGTTATAATAATAAAGGAAACCTCTATTTATAATTCGTTCATTTACTTTATATGAATAGTATAATGATAATATCCCCTCAAAGAAAAACTTTGAGTTATCCCTAATCAATGATCATCATAAAGTATTATGGGTTTTGGTTATATGTTAATATTAGAATAAATAAAATGTTTTATTTTATAAAAAGGGTTGTATATGAGATATGAAGTGTATATTCATGAGGTAATAAGTCAAGACTTATTGATTGGACTAACTCACCAAAGTATATCTCATGGAATATCATACGGCCATCAATATACTTAGGGTTGTATGCTTATTATCAATCTCTATTACCTAAGTTTGGTTAGATACTTGGCATGAGAAACTTCATACTTTGATACCTTTCTTATGAAATTAAAAAGTGACTTAGCTAATCAGTTGATGGTTATGTGTGTTGCTAATCATGTCGTCAATTTGATTGAAACCAAGATAAGGTTTTTTCACTTGTATGATGAGTAAAAGGCATCTAAAACTTGATTGAATTAGACTTAGGAAATATATGAGAATTCTTAGTTGAGTCACATATGATGTGTTTAGCTACTTGGATGAGGGACGTGTGATGTTCTCATCCACTATATGAATGAAATCTGATGTATTCATTAACTTGGTAAGTATATTTCATAGAATCAATAAAATATTAGATGGTATATACTATATTGAAATCAGTCCATATCTATTGGTCATTCAATGTCATGGTAATAGGTATTATAAAATTATACATATGGTGTATATGATATATCTTGTATAGTACATCTTTTTATAGAGATATGATTCTGTTTGATATAGATCACACCATACCCCTTAGTAAATTGAGTAGTGTTGATTCTTTGCTAGAGGATTTTCTCTGCTTATATCTATAAAATAGGGATTTTGTATTTGTTTTTAACACTACTAAGGCCCATAGGGTCATATAGTTAGGCCCTTATATAAGGATTAAGTTTTTGAAAAAGTGTTTGTTCAAAAATGAATATATTTTAATGAAACCGTATACCAAATTATTTTTGGATGGATACATAAAGTTTTGTGACCATTTTCATTAATTTTTTATACAAATTTAAGTGAAAGTGATAGATTGATGAATATACACTTAAATGAAGGTTATTAATATTGTATGACTGGACTATATCATAGGCTATGATATCCATGAGTTAAATATAATATCATACGACTTACATGTATCGTAATAGAAGCTATGAATCTTTTGTTTCATATATATATAGTATGATAGGCATACAATTTCATGCATATGAAGAATGCACCTACCAATCATCTCACATGATTTCCATTGGTTCTAATCCATTATAAATTCATTATTATGGCTTTTCATATTTTTATTGAATGAGTTAAATTCATTTATTAATGATATGAAATTCATGGGTTGCATTTGATGACACGTGATGTGGCTGACATATTCTTCATTTCAAGAGGAAGTTTTATTGACCCTTTTTATTATGTGTGTTTTCAACAAATATATTTTGAGAATCTAAACCATAGTTATAGAGAACTAATTAAAATTTTGAGGATACAATTTCTAAAATGGGGGACAATCTAATATCCTGATATTTTAAAATGAAATACTATGTTCAATAGCATACAAAATATGCAACATTGATCTTAAACTAAAAACAAAATATTATTATTTAACTTGACCGTTATAACCTAGTCATTAAATTGGTGGGTATGAATAGGAATAACTAATTTATGAAATAGATATAAAGGTCTAACTCGATATAAATTCATTGGTAAATTCTTATAAAATAATCACTTAACTTTTATTAAAGTCATTTTATTCTTCAAAAATACATTTTCTTTAAAAATCGGTTTTTTTATTTTTATGAGTGAATGTTATAATTAATTTGTAGAAATTTTAGAAATTTTTTTTTGAAAAAATGAACTTCATTTCTGATTTTGGTATTTCAAAGTTATCTTAAGATGAATTTGTTATAATTTTCTAAAAAGTTTGTTGAATAGTGAAAATAATTATTTTTATTGAAAACTGTATTTTATTTTAAAGTATTAAGAAATTAAAATTATATTTTTATTTATTTTTAAAATTTAATTAGTTATATTTAATTTAAAATAATCCAATTATTGATTTTTAAATGAATTTTATACTTGAATTTAGTATAAAAACATTTTATATATAAAAAAGACATTTTTCAAAAAAATCATTTTTTTTTCATTTTTCCAGTTTATTTTTAAATTAAATTCGGCCACTTATATATTTTGAATTTTGAAAAATAGATTCAATATTTTGAATCAGTGGGTCCAAATTTAGTAAATATGTTCCTTTTATTTTTGTTCAATATGAATAGTAACATTAGTAAATTTTGTTTACATGGTAAATGGTAAATTAAGTAATTAAAGTTAAAAATAAAATGTTAAGGACTATAAAATGACCCTAAAACTTGCCTTAATTTTATTTTATGAGTCCATTTTGTCCATAATCATCCAAGATTCAGTTATATGGAATTTTTTAGCCATTTAAATGATATTATGACTTTTATAATATTTTTTTAATGAAAAGTAAAAAATGTCACACTCTTGTTTTTCATAACAACAATATTTTTAACATGGGGGTAATCGTAGGATATGTTTATCACATGAGTCTCATCCCAGTTGGTGAGGTATCTCTAAGTTCATCCACGAGACCCAGGTTCGAAACCAGGCGGAGGCATAATTCTGGGTACTGTGGTAATACTATAACAGGCACTGTAGCAGTACTGTAGCAGGCACTATAGCAGTACTATATAGGTACTGTAGCAGGTACTGTAGCAGTTACTATAGCAGTTACTATAGCAGGTATTGTTCGGTACTGTAGTAGTAGAAACTATTCACCTTGGGCCATCGGTTTGGGCTTGGAGTTTTTAAGGCCTTCAGGTCACCTAGGCCTTCAGGTCAGTAAGGCTTTCAGGCCACCTCAAGGCTTTCAAATCACCTCAAGGCCTTCAGGCCACCTCAAAGCCTTCAAGGACACCGGATATGTAGATGCCCAGACATATTCTATAAGGAACTATCTTTATAAGAGGATTCAAGATCATGGTACATTCACTAGAGCAGGACTAACAGATTTGGAAGAATGAGAGGGTATGGCATTGCCATCGGTACCAGGATTGTGCATCTCTACACAGGACAGCTAGTCGAACAGCCATGCAAAGGTGGAGAGTTGATCATGATGTAGATGTTGGGAGGGTTGGTTTCAAGTAGTCATAGTCTGTATTATTTCCTTAATACCTATGGGTCCTTTAATGTCTCCAAGCCTACGGGCAATGTAATCTCTAAGATTACGGGCCTTGTAAGGGTTACCCCTCATCCCTTGAAAGGGGGGTTATCAAAAATCAATAAAAAAGAAGGTCTTTGGGCCATTTAGGTAGGAAACCATAGGATATGTTTATTTATAAATATTAATTTTAAATCCAAAATATTTATATTTATCTTGGTAATTTATTTTCAATTTTTAGTAAAGAAATAATTGCCTTAAATATTTACACAACGTTGATGCATTAAATATTAAATTAATGGAAAAATTAAATCAATGATATTAAAAATATTAAAAAAATATAATTTTAGATAATTATTGTGATACACAAATTTTATAGATAAACATTAAAAGTTAGGGGTGTATTAAAATATTTGGTTTAAATTTAACTTCTTTTCTTGATCAAGGTAATGAATATTTTTAAAATTTTACATTAATGATATATTATAATAAATAATATTTTATTAAATGATATAAAATTCCTAAAAATATTATATTATGCCAATTCATTAGGATATGGTTGATAATATCAACCATGGTACATTTATGGACCGTTTTTTTAACATCTCGACTTGGGCGCCACATACCGATGCCCCGAGCCAGTTACCCACATGACTTTGGCATGCCTCCCCATACACCAAATGTTTCCAACTAGCAGTGAGGTTATAATATGTAACATGGGGAGACTATACCATATTTATCAAAGTATCACAATAGAAAAAATTAATATTAAATATAACCAAGATACAGTAATAATCAATAATCAACCAAATAACATGGAAATAAATCCAAAATATAAATAATTACCAATAACCAAAGCAGTAAATATGTTATTCCATACAAGTGTCAAGTTTCTAATGAAATAAAAAAATAAATTCACACTGAAAACTCCCAAGAAGGTCCCAACATCATGTATGGTTCCCTTATCCATGCTTCATCCTGAATCCCAACTCAGCTATCTAACATAGGGATCTTGGTCTTATCCTGCCCTGTAAATATAAAGTCTATTCAGGTACCAATCAGGCATCCTGAGTAGGGTGTGAGTAAAACTCAGTATTCCACCACCAATAGCATATAAATCAATATCTAGTCTATAGTAGTGTAGTCATTTGTATAAATATTAAAGATCTAATGGAAAAAAGTAAAAAAGTTTCACATTTAATATTCTTTTTTCAGCCACATAATACCTGCTTCATCTTGTGTTAGAGTCTGAACCATACACCATTAGTATTTCACATTTTAATCTTTTCATGGGATTTCACTATTCAATTTAATTTCAATTCACATTCATACATCAGGGGCCTAGAGTATAAGTATAGCACCCCATGGGTATTTGGAGTAGCATTCCATGACCCACAACTCATTATTCACATTCACGTATATATATAGGGCCTATAGTAGTAGTCTGAAACCCTGTGTTTATTTGGAGTAGTAATACCTAACCCACAACTCATTGTTGACATGCATATACACATATCATGGTTTCACATTCATAACTTGTTTATCAACCATTTTTAATATGGTGAACCAATTAATTTATCAAACACAACCATGGTTCTTTACTTTTATCACAAGGAACAACATGAACCATTTACCCATTAATCCATTTATCATAATTTATTTCATAACTCATTAACCCTTCAAGGTTAATTCAATCAACCCTTTAAATCTCATTATCAAACATGAAAAAATGATTTAGTTCAATTCAAGACACCCATTATTCCCCTTTTCACATTTCATAATTATTATTTTAAGGATAATTAGAACACCCCATGGGTTTTCATCAATATTATCTCATAATATCCAACAATTCCTACATGATTTGTGAAGGGTCTCACAATTTCATGTAATTAAATTCACTTTTTAAATTTAAAAGTAATTTCACAACATAGAGACATAATGGCACAATTACATAAACTTGATCGTAATCAAGGCTATAGAAAATATAAATTATAACACCTAACTCAAGATCGTTGATGAATGTTCGCCAAACTGTAACCCTCAAATTGATGTAGAACAGTCAAAATCACAACAGTGGAGAAAATCTAGGATAAAAGACTATGACCAAGATCCAATGAAACAAGATCCATAAAAACCTAGATATAAACCATCAAAAATGAAGGGAAAATACCTTTAAAAGGGTATAGAATGATAGTAGAGAGAGAAAACTAAACAAGGAATAGATCACATACCGGAATAGAGGTTGATCCTTCCATCTGATCTTCAATTCACAAAGGAAGGGGTTTGAGGAGCCCTTGAACCCTCTCTGGAGCCTCAAAAAGTGATGGAAAATGTATTAGGTTGAATAAGGGTGATAAGGGATGTAAATTGGGGGTCCTGAATTTTTTAATTTTATTTTTGGGGGTTTAAAAACTTGTGCACATGGTTTCTTGGATGGACCACATGATTTGACAAACTGTGCACCCTAATTGTACACCCCTACTATATGGGGTGCACAGTTACTCCTAGTTTGGTGAACGTTTTGAAAAACCATGTGCCAATTTTGAAAACCCCCTATGTCCAAGGCTGTATGGTTTGGGGGAGGGGGGTCACACGGTTTGTTCAAACTGTGAACCCCCTTCTAGTGGCTCAAAATGGGGAGCACAGTTTCCTACGGAAAACTGCATAGTTTTCCCTAACCATGTGCCAAATGTTCATAGATCCATGGGCTTCCGAAATTCTCCAAATTAACCTAAAACGAACTCAAAGAATGAACCAACCAAAGTGTAATCAAAACAAGGTTAAAATATTACCTAAAAACAAGTATGATACATCTCTATAAATTTCAAGATCTTACAATATCCCGACCTTATAACAACTTGTCCTTGAGATGCACTCTCAATAATTGCTAAGATTTCAAGGTAAAAAGGTTATGCCACTAATATTGTATATCTACTTCCCTCTCCCATGTTTCCTCCCAAAAACATCCATGCTTCCATATCACTCAAATCAATGGCACAATCTTTCCTTGAAACACTTTCTCACTGCAATCCACAACAAGAATCAGATTCTCCTCAAAGGACACGCCAACCAAAAACTCAACATAATCAATGTAGATCACATGATAAGGATTGAGGTGATACTTCTGAATCTATGAAACATGAAAAATATTGTTACTAGTACTATACCTCTGTGGAAGAGCCAGCTGATACACCACTGATCCAATCATCTCCACAATCTCAAAGGGTCTGACAAAACTGGGAACCAACTTTCCCTACCTCTAAATACTATGGTAACCCAATATCAGTAACACCTGAAGGAACACACAATCACCCACTATAAACTCAAGGGGTAAATGATTCTTATCATTATAATATTTTTTTGTACTCTATGTCATAGACATATTTTTTTTGAATCAACTGAACCTGCTCTGATATCTCCTGTATGAGACTCGATCCCAACAACTCTTACTCACCTGCCTCTATCTAGCATAGAGGTGATCAGTGTAGCCTTCCATAAAGTGTCTCATATGGTTCCATATGAATAGTCTTTTGAAAACTTTTTTTATAAGATAAATCAATGAATGATAATTATTTCTCTTAAGTCCCACCAAAATCTAAGACACATGCCCATAGCATGTCCTATAACACCTGAATAATATGCTCTTATTTCTCATTTGTCTATGGGTGAAAATCTATACTCAGAAAAACCAAGGCACCCAATTCCTTCTGTAATCCTTTTTATAAGTGTGAAGTAAAATTCAAATCGTGATCTGAAACTATGCTTTCTAGCACACCATGAAAACAAACTATCTATCAAACATACTTATCTCCCAAATGGTCAACTTTAAAAGTTTCCTAAATAGGCAAGAAATGGGATAATTTTGTTAATTATCCCATAATCACCCATATCAAATCATTCTTCTGAGTCATCCTCAAAAGACATACCAAAAATTCCATCATAACGTCATCCCAATTCCATTCTAGAATGGGAAATGGCTGTAATAAACCATTGGTCCAATAATGCTCCACCTTCACCTGCTGATGGGTATAGCATCATGTCATGAAACATAAAATCTCCCTTCTCATGCCTAACAACCAATACTATCAACATAGGTCATGGTATATTTTTTTCAAATTAGGATGAACTACCCACTTCAAGGCATGAAACTCATGCAACATATACTCTCACATACACATAGTCACAACTACATATTTCCAAACATAGATGATCTCATCCTCATCTATAGTCTACTCGAAAGATGACTCCATGCCTTCAAGGATTTCCCTTAAGTCTAAAAACTCCAAACCATTATACGGCCTCTCCCTAACCCAGATCATAAGTGTGGATTCAACTAATAAGAATATGATGTTCATATGATCCTAGCCCTCTTAAACCTCGATATGCATCTCAACTAGCAAGGTCATCATCTTCCACTCAGAACTGGACTCCTAAATAGCCTGAGTCTGTGTCTTCCTGTTCAAATTTCAACAACACAATTTCCTTTCTTGGTCATATATTCTATCTCAAAATAAAATTACTTCATATACTCAACCCATATCCACTACTGGAGATTTCAATATCTCTGTTAAAAGATATAATTTAATATTTTGTGATCAGTATATATAGTAGATTTTTCACCCAACATGTAATGCTTCCAACACTTTAAGGCATAAACTACTGTGGATAACTCGAGATCATGTGTAGGGTAATTCCATTTGTTTGGAATCAACTATCATGATCCATACGCTATGACTCAATCACTCTGCATCAACACTGTCCCCAATATTGTCCTAAATGCATCACAAAATATGTTGTAATTTTCACCCAGCTTGGGTAGGATCAAAATTAGTGTAGTAGTCAAATGTTTCTTTAACTTCCGGAAGGTATTCTCACATGCTCTAGAACATTTAAACTTGATCACCTTCTTGGTCAATCCTAAAATTGGTGCTTAAAAATGGAAAAAATCCTTGATGAATATCTAATAATAGCCCGCTAAACCTAGAATGCTTTGAATATCAAAAACATTCTTGGGATGATTTGAAGAAACAAATACCTATACTTTATCTGGTTCCACTGACACACTTTCCTTAGAGATGATGTGACCTAAGAAATGTAACCTTTTGATCTATAATTGACACTTAAATAGCTTAGAGTATAGAAGATGCTCTCTTCGTGTACTCAAAATGATGTCAAGATATTAATCATGGTATTCATGAGTCTTGGAGTACACCAAGATTTTATCCAAAAAAACAACCAAAAACCGATCCAGGTATGGGTGAAATATTTGGTTCATCAAGGACATAAACACAATCGAAGTGTTATTCAGCCTAAACAGAATCACAAAAAACTTGTATAGGAAATATCTGATTCTAAAGGCAATCCATGGAATATCATAAGGTTTGACTCTCAAATGATGATACCCCAATCTCAAGTCAATCTTAGAGAACAAACATGCACTCCTAAACTGGTTAAAGATATTGTCAATACATGGAAGAGAATATTGGTTCTTAAATATCATCTGGTTAAACATCTTGTAATTGAAATATAAATGCAACATCCCATTATCCTTTTTAGAAAACAAGACTAGATAACCCCAAGGAGATGTACTCAGGTAGATAAATCCCTCATCCATCAATTATTCTAGCTGATTATTAAGCTCTTGAATCACTATTGGTTCCATTCTATAAGGTGTAATAAAAACTGGATCAACTCCCTATATGAGCTCAATTGTAAACTCAACATCTCTCTCAAGTGGAAGACCTGATAAGTTCTCAGGAAACACATCCTGAAACTATTCCACCATGGGTGTAAAGGTACCATGCTTCACACCCATGTCATCAGAAAAAATACTCACAACTTGGGCAGTGATCTCCCCCAGTTTATAATGAACTGGCCCTACACAACCTTCCTAGATATCCCATTCTCCATGAGAAATATAACTGTTACCCTTCAGAGATATGAAGGTTACTCTCCTGTAATAATAATTGATGTTGTTTCAGTATAATACTAACTAGTCCATACCCAAAATCAAGTCAAAACCTAAAATATCAAGTATTTACATATCCCAAAAGAAATGATACTTACTAACCTCAAGAGAACATCCCTTACATAAATTGATGTCCCTTGATTGTACACCCAGTGGTGTGTCAATCATCATAACCCCACTCACCAACTCTACCATCATACTAAAACCAATCAAAAGTTGAGAAGATATAAAATAATGTGAGGCACCTGTATCAAATAAAGCACTAGAAATAATAGAATCCATAAGAATAGTACCTCTAATTGTCGAAGATCTAGCCTCACTATCTACAAGTGTAGGCTAATCTGCATGCAATTTTCCTATCTCTTTATCCTGTGTTGTCGTATAAGTCCCCTATACTACACTAATCTATTAATACGGGCACTCTTTCCCAAAATTAGCATGTCCACTGCCTCGACTTCCATGGCCAATAGAACTCTAACTACCAGATTGGTTTTTTGTAGAATACCCTATTTTAGTACTCTAGTTTGGTCTAGATCCTCCATCACTACCCATTTATCATGGATTCCTATAGAACCACTATATATTCCCTATCTTTCCACAATCTTGGAACTCTACCAATGGTTGGATACATTGGTTAATAAAGTGACCCTACCTACTGTACTGATGTTAGTACACTTGATTACTGCCCTTAACAATCCCTAACCTGGTCCATGGAAAACTCCAAGTAAATAACTTTTATAACATAATTTTTCCATTATAAACCATTTTATCCATTTAAAATTTTTACATTTAGCATCATTTTACCAATTTAAATTCATCATTAGGTACCATTTACTTTAAATTACACAAGTAAAGAAAAACATTTTCATTTCAAAAACTCACCCAAAACCTTCTTTTCCTTGTGTGCCTAAAATGATGCATGTCAAATAAAATCCTAAGTCCCTAGAATGATTCATGTATAATAAACTCCCATTTCATATTGTTCCATGAGTAAAATCTCATAAAATGATAACATCGCACAAAAGTGCATCACCCAAGGTGAAATAACATTCAACTTTAATAGAAAACATCAACAACATCAATCCCACCCTGGGTACTTGGGTTTACCCCCGAACATGGGTTATCTACTCCCATGAACAAGCTCGTGACTAAGTTCTAACTTGTATTAGTCTCTTGTGTGTTGTTCCAAAATAATAATACAATTGAAAAGAAAATAAAACCCCTTTTATACCACTTTGTAATGTTCCAACCTGGGTGCCACATATCGGTGCCCTGAGTCGGCTCACCACATGACCTCATATGCACCTCCTCATATGCTAGAGGTTGATGACTAGGATGACTAATATCAGTTTTGG
Organism: Viscum album; assembly: GCA_963277665.1. NCBI lineage: Eukaryota > Viridiplantae > Streptophyta > Magnoliopsida > Santalales > Viscaceae > Viscum > Viscum album. The sequence goes on along the minus strand of OY728132.1, from coordinate 758,036,684 downwards.
GAGAAGTGGTCATGGTATTTTGGGGGTTCTTCCATGAAAGTTTTCAAATGGACCATGGATTTCAATCCTACCACTGAATCCCCTATAGTTCCAATTTGGGTCATCTTTCTTAGGCTACTGTTGCATCTATTTAAACACCAGGCTTTATTTCTGATTTCTTAGCTCATTAGAAATCCCTTGAAATTGGATTCAGCAACGAAGTCTCTCTCACGAACCTATATTGCAAGAATTTGTGTGGAAATTGATGTTTCTAAGGATCTCCCCTCTCACATTTGGATCTAAAATGGAGAATATGGATTCTCTCAGGAGGTTGTGTATGAGAGTCTTCCAGACTATTTTAGTCTTTTCTCTAAGCTTGGGCACGTCACCAATGTATGTGGTCAGAAAAAATTTTGTCCTGTAGTTAAGAGAGCCACCTAGATTATGAAGGGTAAAAAAAGCTTGGAGTTGATGGGGAAAATGTTACCACTGTCCCATCTAGATCTACTGGTGAAGAGCCAACAAATTATGTGAATAAATATGGTAAACCCTCTGAGAGCAAGGAATTTCCAGGCTCTATGGATGTTGTTCTGGCTATCCCTAGTAATAATGATGTTGTTGTTTCCATGGAGGAGGATCAGGGGAATGTGCATGACTTTCATGATTCAAGGGATAAGTAAAAAGGATATCTCTCCAAAGATTCTCTTTAGAAATAAGAGGACCCATCAGATATAATTGAGGAAGAGTATCTCAAATCAAGTTCTTGGAAAGGGAAAAATCTGATGGTGGATTTGGATGGACACATTACCCAAAATCCCAAGAAGACTAGGAAGTATAGGGACTATTCTTATTTATAAAGAATAACAGTAATGAGATCCCTTCAAGCTTCTAAGAATAACGTTGATCTTCCCAAACAGATGGTTTAACCGGTTTCAATTGATAAGGAGGAGAAGTATGATAAAGAAACAAATCATGCGTACAGATATGCATATAAAATTCTTGATAATGATAATGTGAGAGGGGAAGTTTGTGCATGGATGGAGGAGCAAGATGAAATAATACACCAAAAATATCTCCATCGTTAGATTTAGGCTGATGCATACCTTGAAATCAAAAAACGAATGTACAAAAGTATAGTTGATAAATACAAGAAGAATCATAACTTCAACTTCAGATACATTCCATGGGTTTGATCTTTTACATTTAAGGATATGCTTTATGGTCTATATCTTTGTTTTATTTTCCATTTTTGTCTCCCAGAAACTCTTTATATGGATGAATCTCTTTATGGAACTTTATTATGAGATGGATAAAGCTTAAAGCAATATGGTTTTCATCCTAAGTCTTAATGCTTGGGTGTGATACGGGATAAACTGCACCCGGTTCCCTCTGCACTATTCTGACTTGTAATGCTTTGATGTAGCCTTGTTCTGTTAATGTTGTTTAGGGCCACTGGTTCAGCCAGTTGTGGGTGGATGTGGTCAAATCTTCCTCTTCATGCAGTTTATTGTGGTTCTCTTTTCCTGGTAATTTTTCTTGCTGAAGTACTAGAGATACTTGTTGTATCTTCCTTGGTAGTCTGGATACTCTCTATGTTTTGGATTTTTGAAGGATGAAAACCACAGTCTGGCTACTCTTTTTATGTGTTTTTTGCAAACTTTCGCAACCTTTTAGAGGGCCAGAGGCCTCTTTTTTTCACTAACCTATTGGATACATAAATATCACCTTTGGATTTTCTTTTTGGATGTTGTAAGGGACCTTTCTTTCACTAACTTGGTTTATTCTCCTCTTTTGGTTGCGCCAGAGCTTGCTATTATAGCTTGTCCATATGAGATGGACCACCTTTTGATGGGTATTCTCTTCACTTGATAATATACTACTTTCTCCTAATCTATTTTGATGTCACTTATGATATTTTGTTCATTTTAGTACTTTTTTAGGCAGATCTTGAGTTAATGGAGCTTTCTTAGAGTTGCTACATTTTTGGATTGATGTGATTACTTACTCGAATTAATGATGTCTCGGGAATTTTGAATGATCTCTGTTTTAAGCCTTTTTTATATATCATCTTGTATCGCTCTCATTTGTGTGTTGGTGTAAACTCATTACACCTCAAGCATGTATTATAATACTTTTGATTTAATAAATTTCTTTGGGGCATGAATTGGGTGACCAATTCATGTATCCTTTTGTCTTAAAAAAATCAACCAAAAAACACAAAAATAAATCCAAAATAAGAAGAATAACCAATAACCAAAGATATAAATATGTCATTCCATACATGTTTCAAGTGTCTAATGAAACCCCAAAATAAATCCACTAACAACTCCCAAGAAGGTCCTAACATTATGTTTGTTTCCCTCATCCATGCTTCATCTGGAATCCCAAATCATCCATCTAACATAGTGATTTTTTCCTTATTCTATCTTGAAAACATAAAGTCTATTTGGGTACCAATTATTTGGCCTAAGTAGGGTGTGATTAAAACTTAGTAGGCCACCACCAATAGCGTCTAGAGCAATATCTAGTCTAAAATAGTGTATGTAGTTATATAAAGAATAAAGATCGAATGGAAAAAGTAAACATGCTTCACATTTTTTATTCTTTAGTCAACCACATCATACAGGCTTTGGCCCTTGATGGAGTCTGAACCATACACCATGGTAATTTCACATTTTACACTTTTCATGGGATTTCACTAGTCAATTTAATTCCAATTCACATTCATACATCAGGGGCCTAGAGCAGTAGTCTAGAACCCATAGTTATTTGGAATAGTATTCCCTAACCCACAACTTATTTTTCACATTTACATATATATATATTGGGGGACTAGAGCAACAGTATGGAACCCCATGGGTAATTGGAGGAGTAGTCTCTAACCCATAACTCATTGTTCAGATAGATTACACATATCATGGTTCCACATGAATAGATCATTTATCAACCATTTTCAAAATAGTGAACCAATTAATTTATCAAACAAAACCATGGATCTTCACTTTTATCACAAGGAACAACATGAACCATTTACCCATTAATCTATTTATCATCATTTATTTCACAACTCATTAACCCTTCAAGGTTAATCCAATCAACCCTTTAAATCCCATTATCAAACATGCAACAAGGATTTAGTTTAATTCTATACACCCATTATTCCTCTTTTCACCTTTCATAATTATCATTTCAAGGATAATTGGAACACCCCATGGGTTTCCATCAAGTTGGTCTCATAATCTTCAATGGGTCCAATGGGATCTGTGAAGGGTCTTACAATTTCATGGAATTAAATTTACCTTTTAAATTTAAAATCAATTTCATAACATGGAAACGGAATGGCATAATTACATATACACAATAATAATAAATACTATGGGAAATATCTATTAGACCACCTGCCTCAAGATTGTTGATTACCGCTCACCAAATCATAACCCTAAATTTGATATAGGATGGTCTAAATCACAATGGTGGAGAAGATCTAGGAAAAAAACCTAATACCAATATTCAACGAAACATGATCCATAAAAACCTAGATCTAAACCATCAACAATGGAGGGAAATCCCTTTTCAAGGGGGGAGAGAGATAGGAGAGAGAGAAACCTAAATAAGAAAGAGATCACATACCAGAAGAGAGCTCGATCCTTCCATCGAATCTTTGATTCATAAAGGAAGAGATTTTAGGAGCCTTGGAACCCACTCTAGAGTGTCTAAAAGTAATGGAAAATGTATTAGTTATAATATGGGTGATTAGGGATATAAACTAAGGGTCTAATAATTTTTAATCTAATTTTTAGGGGTTTAAAAACCTACATTCATGGTTTCTTAGATGGGTCACAAGTTTTGAAAAACCATACATCCTAACCATGCGCCCCTAGTATATGGGGTACATGGTTACTCCTAAGTGGGTGCACAGTTTAAAAAAACATTCATTGATCGTCCAAAACCTCTCTATACAAGGGTGCATGGTTTGGGGGAGTATGGCCACACAGTTTGTTCAAACTATGCACCCCCTTCTAGTGGTTCAAAATGGGGTCATGGTTTCCTAGAGAAAAATGCATAGTTTTTCCTAACCATGTACCATCTGTGCATATCCCCATGGGCTTCCAAAATTCTCTAAATTATCCTAAAATGACCCTGAAGCAAGACCCAACCAAAGTATGGTCAAAAAAAGGGTAAAATATTACCTAAAAAGTGTGATGCATCACTAGAAATTTCAGGATCTTACAGTTTGTCTATTTATAGAAACTATACTAATACTTAAAGAGTAAAAATCTTTGTTTTCACGGTAAGAGTGAAAGGGGAAAACAAGGGGTTAAAACCAAATGATAAAGGTAAAAATGTGGCCTAAAATTGTTTAAGAATAATTTTATGAGATAATTTTTACCCATACTCATCCTATATTCGAAATAAATTAGTTTGGATCCATTTTTTATTGAAAATTAATTTATATTAATTTAATATTTTGAGGTATTCCAAGAGTGTCCCTCCCCTCTCTTATAAAAATATACAACTAATTCTCATTTATTCACACTTAAAACCCCATTTTTTCAGCCATTCCCTACCCAAATATCTTCATATAATCCCCTTAATCACTCAATATTTATAGTTTTAGGTAGAATGGAAACCTTAGTGGTCTTAAGGTGTTAATAAAATAAGGTTATTCGATGAAGAGGTATCATTTTTAATCGAGTGTTTCTATTTTATTTCTTATTCCACCTCTATAAAATCTCCTTCCGCCATGATAAAATTATAACACCATTATAATCTATATAATGATATTTTATTTTGTTAATAACATAACCTATATCTATATCCTCTTCCATTAAATGGGAAATGAAACCACCATTCATGTGTACGGCGGACTACTGCCTTGTGAACCGATGTAATTCATTTTCCATCACCATCTCTCATGGATAGATTATAATAATGGAATTAATATTTATATATTATATTTATGAAATATTTATCATTATTAAAATATAATATAACATTTATCTTCTTACCTTTCCATTCCCCTGAAAAATGATAATGTCGTATGTGCGTACGTGTGGACTACCACCTCCACGAAGCGATGTGATTCATTTTTCATCACCACACCACATGGATGATATATATATATAAGTATATATAAAGTATTAATATGATATTTATGATAGTATTATAATTCAATAAAGATAAAATAATACTTACCATCTTTCTATAATGATTGTTAAAAAGTGGAAATGTTACTCATGTGTGTGTACGGCCTTCTGTCTGCATGATTGTAAGGTGGTTCATTTTTCATAATCATATTTAATGGTTGGATTTAAAATTATAATTGATTTATAAAAATGATAATTATTTCATGATTATTATTCTTGATATAATTTAATAATTATATCTTTGACCATAATCAACCTACAGAATTAATTTATGATATATGAGTCAAATATCATCAAAACACCTGATGTGAATTTAATTGATTAAGTAATTGTATATAACATGGTATTAAATTAAATAAATGAATAATAAACATGAAAAGTGTTCTTAAGAAATTATAAAATTAACATAAATTTGTTATTCTAGAAGATAAAAAATGTATGCGATGAGTTGGACTCAAGGTAAGGAACTTTCTTTTAAAAATCCTATTTTAAATTTCATCTTTCAAATCTTTTTAAAAAGTTAAAAATAAATGTATATTTTTACATATACGACATGAATAGAATTTCTTATCATCATGAAACCTCAATAATTTTAATTTTCCTTTATAATTTTCTATAGTTATTTTTAAATAAAATTGTTTCTTCTTTATTTGTTCAATTTTTAGATTTTAATAAATTATTTTCTTTGACTTTCTGTAAAAGGTTTTAAAAAGGAATATTTTTATGGAATTTTTTAATTTATTTAAAAAAAATAAAAAGAAATATATTTTAACTTATATGGTGACAATGAATTTTCCCACTGATTTAATAGTTATTTCAAGTTTGGTTTCCTCTATAATATTTCATGTTTTCTTCAAAAAAAATCTCTTTCTCTTTTTCTAGGTATTTTGGTATTGGAAATGGGTTTTAAATAAGAAATGGTATTTTGATATCCAAAATGAATTTGAAATTGGTTAAAATAATTTTTTAAGAGTTTTATTCAAGATATGGTCTTTTGACATTGTTTATGAAGTTTTGAGCCTTATTATAGTTAGCAAGTGAGCCTGATATAGCTTATATGATGGGTGTGCCCAAATAGAACCGGTTGATCTCGTTATAGATTATATGGTGGGTGCACCCAAATATCACTCCAATACATTGGATAATGACTATGTTATCAAAATAATTATATTGGAAGTTGGTCATATGGTTATTCCAATTGTAAATATTTTTGTAGGGTTTTAAGATGATGATGTCCCAAGGAACCTATATGACTTTTCTATGCATGATAATGAGTTTTCATGGAAATTTTTTGATTTAGAAAGGTATGATAATGGTATTTTTAAAAGTAAATTTGATGCTATTTTGGATAAAAAGGTTTTTTTTTAATTAAAAAATTTTCTTAGGTTTTCATGTATTTCACTATACTAACATATTTCTTTTCTTTATGTCCCTTTCTATTATTTTTGTTCTCAACCCATATTTTTTTTAAAAATGCATAGGGTTTTAAGGATTGGTAAATAAAATAAAGAAGTCAAGTTAAATTCATGATTATTTTTCATGAAAAGAAATAACATTTTATTTTAAATATTTTATATTGTTTGAAAAATGTATATTGATTAGAAGTGTCAAATTTTTAAAATATGGTTTGTTATGTAAGAGTTATGAACTAATTCTATAAAACTCTAAACCTAAAATGTTAAAAACACTAGAATATATAATGTAAGAAAGTGAATTCTAGTCTAAAGACACTAGAATATATAATGTTTAAGGATGGTCCCTTAAAACATTAGAGGGATATATAATCTTAATCCCACCATTTACATCATAAAATGTTAAAAATCATGCATTCCATATAGAAATATAATATTTATCAATCATAAATATGAAATAAACCCATGTGAAAAGAATGTGTTTCATAATGGTTTTATAAGGTATATATTTATGAATAAAGCATATAGGTTCTCAAAAATAATAAGGTAATACATGAATTTGGAAGTTTAAGGGTATAATTAATAAATAAAAGATTGTATTTCATGGCGATGAGAATAATAAACTTAATAATAATTGATGGTATTTTTTGAGAAAAAGTCTTTGATAAAAAATCATAAATGTGTCTTAGAATTCATACCAATCAAGAAAAAACATATATATCACTATAAGAACAAATTGAAATAAATTTAAAATAAATTTAAAAGGTATTTAGATATATAATATTGAAAATATAGAGAAATATGTGATAAAACTAAAAGGAAAGGGTTGGGTTTGAGAGTCCCCTTACCTTGGGACCCGTTTTGTTTTGTTGCCTTTACACTTCCAGTATAAGAAAATTATATTAATTAAAACACTAATACATAAGTATAATTAATTAATTTATGTCATTATTTTTTAATTATAATCATTATAATTTATTTATTATTCTTTTCTTTTAAGGTTAAATGGTTCGATTTGACACGTTTCTTTAAATTATTCTATTTTTTTAAATTTCATGGTTTTGATTCATTATTTTTCATAAATTAGTCAAATTACCTCTATAATATTAAAAATAAATAAATTTATATTTTTATATAATATATATTACCTATACTAACCATACCTAAAGGAGTTTATGGTTAAATAATTTACAATATCCTTGTAGGCGGTTAACCGGCCATTAATGAGATGTGCCAAAAGAGGGAAATAGAAGCTATATATATACATTATAAATAGTTCATAATAATTATATGGTAGAATAATAATAATAGTTGATAAATAATATACACTAACCACCTATATATGTGATAATACATAAATAATTTATATTTTCATCATAGGTGGTAAACTAGCCATTAACTAGACTTTTTCAAAGAGTGGGAGAGTGATATATTCCATATACATATGTTGAAAAACATAGTATATTAATTAAATTCATATAATGTTAACATGATATTTAATTTATTTTAGGAGGTTTGTATTATGGAGTAATATAATAATGGAAAAACATAAGAGGAAAATGTGGGGGGTGAAGGAACATTACCTTGTCTTTGATGTTGCTCCTTTGCGACAACACTTAATGGCTCTGAGGCATGGAGTTATAGGACTCCAAAATAACCCTACGGTTATATTCAAGATTAATACACGGTAATGGAAAAAATATTGGGATAATATAAATGATTAAGAATTTATTTTCCAATGTGAGGGATATGGGTCATTTATACTTGAGGGGAAGGGTATTTTTGGGATAAAATATTGAATAAAATTTTATTTCTAAAATAAAAGTATAAATAGAGGTATTTTTGACATTATGAATTATATTTGATTTAAATTTAATTTTTTTAGGAATTTTAACTCCTTCAACACTAAATTTATTAGTTTATACAATAGGAAGGGAAATGAAAAATTGTTTTTTAATGGAAAATTTTACATTTTTAGACTTTTAAAATTACTTTTTAGGTTTGGAAATTAATTTTATTGTTTTTAAATGAGTAATTTATCTTATAAAATAAATTTTTGGTTGATCTGTCTATTTTATAATTTATTGGGTCATTATTACATCATTACTATGTTATAAAACATGCAATATTTGAAAAACAATATTTTTACTATTCACCTAAAAATTCAAGTTTTTCATAAAATTACTAAAAAATCACCCTTAAATAGCTATGAAAAGATGATTCCAAAAATGAAATTCATTTTATCAAAATAATTGTATAGATTTGGTAATTTTAATATGTCATGACTTGTCCCGATGTGGCCCGTGTTGTGACTCCCCAAGCTCACCTTCAATCGGATAGGGGATGGCGACTAGCATCGAGTAGGCATATTACTAATATGGAAGGCCTTATACTAAAGTACCTATACATAGGCACACATCTCCAAGCCCATATAATGTTGAAATGTAAAACAATTGATAAACCATGTATGCATACATCTAAATCCTACTACCATAATATAACAACAAGTAATTGAAAGTAAACAGGACCAAATACAAGCCCACCACAAAGAGTCTGAACACAAGTCCAACCTAAAAGTAAAGATAGGTACTACTATCAAGATAACTACAGGAACACACCTCGATCTTTTCAGCTCACTAAGAATTTCCTGGTCCTGTTCCCTCTAGGACTCCCTAAAAAGGTCGATCATCTGCATACGACATGACACATGTGATCAAAGTCTATGTAAGGGGGATTATAAAAATACCCAGTAGGACACCCTAAAAATACTAAGCATATATCAATTAAAGTTACAAATATAATGCTAGCCTAGGATTTCTGCTTGAAGGTTCCACATAGAACTTGTCCAAGAGAACACACCCCACGAGTCAGATAGTATGAATGGAGATTGTCCAAGATGTACACATCATCAGGTCCCACCACAAGAATTATACAATGTAAGTTTCAAGATAACAATAAAAATATGAGGATAAAACCTAAGTCCATGGGGTATACCAAAAACTCAATCTAGAATAACCCACTAAGTAGTGGATTTATTCCCATATAGTGTTGGTCACGAAGATACCAAGAACTCCACCTAAGGCAAGATGATGATAGAGGATCTCACTTTGCGCCTCTCAGAAGGATTCCAAAAACTCTATAAATGAATTTCTATTGAAGGGACACTATCCTATGTGTAATATTTGATTCCATACTAACCCCATAGGAATGGATATAGGGAACGCACCTAATTAAACTTGTCCAAGTTGAAGAGGACAAGGGATCCAAGCTAACTTTAAAGGGGTACATAGTGTGTACTAGTGGTACCAGCATGTACCTTAGACACTAGGTCCTACCCATGTATAATATCTTATTCCTATGTCTGTGTCAAATTACACCTACCCATGATTGCACCTCAACCCAAACGCCCACCGCGTTCCAAGGTTATATCGCACCTAGGGTAAAACCTATATTCTGAACTCAATGTCAGCCTCATATTTCCAATCTGATACTTCATTTGGAATTTATTCCACTTTTTTAGGAAAACGACATTCCCATGCTATTTAATATATTTAATATATTTCAAACATTTATTCTAATCACACAAAGCCTCAGAATCACATGTTGTCTCAGCACCTGGTCTCGAAAATAATACATATATTATCTAAAAATAATACATGGAAAATCAGAGTCGTTGCATAATATTTAATATAAAAATTAAGGTTTTACAAACTACACTATTAAAAATACACTTATACTTTCTTTTAAGTTTTATAATTTTAATAGAATTATATTATTTTTATTTACTTACATTATTCATGGTAAATATTATTTAAAATTCATTTTACTATTTTAATGGTCAAGTTAATATTCTAATGGTCAGGTTACTATTCCAATGGTTATATTGATTTTATACTTCCTATAAATACCACATATTTCCTTTATTCATCCTTAACTTCAATTCCCCTTAATGTTCTATATTAATTATTTTTAAAATTATGATTGTATTACTAATGTTTTATTTCATTTTTTAGTGTTTTTCACTGGTGTGATAATTCTAGGGGTCCACAGTGATCTAAATTTTTATATTCTAGTTATGTTATTTTTTTCATGTTTATTATCCCACTGTATTAATTTTTATTTTAAGTATATTTATTCTTCAAATGTATAATTTCATATTGTTAAAATAAATTATTTTTGGTTTTTTTATTATGTGGTACATGTTTTTTATATTATACCATATTCCACGCATGTATATTTAGAAGAAAATTTCCATATATAAAAGTTTGGACTATTACTGTAATACCCTATGTTGCAGTGTAACCTTCGACATATAGTAGAATTTTAGCCTGAACCAAAGATGAATCCTCAAATACTGATTCCTAGCATCTACCAACTCCTCTAACATCTTAAAACCATCAAAATACACATGGTTTAGTAAAAATTTAATCAAATATAACCTCAAGATGTGTGGGTTTTAAAAAACCTTTATTGGTTCCATAATGGTAATAAGATAACATTTCCATGGACTTTTTAATTTTATTTTTTATATTACCATATAATAATTATGGTGCTTGGTTTATAGTGGATCGACTCATAAATTAAATTCATTTCTTATCTATATAAGAAACATTTTTATTGGATGGCCTTAGAAATATTTATATGAGGAATTATAATTAATGGGGTTTTTAATTCTATAATGTCGGATATAGATCATTGGATTATGTAGAGATTTTAGTGACTACTCTAAATTATTATAGGAACACAACTGAGGATGGGTACAATATATCATCCATAGACAGATGTCCAGAGGAGCATGTTATCCAAATTTTAGAGGGAATGATCTAAGATTGTGTACTTGATTTTTGGGAGGTCTTAGGAGGATAATATTAAATTGGTGGAGTTTTTTATAAAAACAGTTAGCAGTCATCTATTTGGATGAAACCATTTAAAGCATTGCATTGTCTTCCATGTCAATCACCATTGTGTTGAGTTAGTTCGGTCAAGAAGACTCTTATGTGACCTAGTTTTTTATAAGAATGTATTTAATGGGTTAATAAAATATAAATTCATATGATTTCATTTTGTATATGGAATAAATTTTACATCAACTGTTGAAAATAACCCTTTATATTTGATGTTAGTGATTCTATGTTTTTGAAAGTACCTCCTAGGATGGGGTGTAGATGGCTTGGGAATCAGAAGAATTTTATGTCATGGTAAGTGAGACACTTTGAGATCATTGATGTATCAAAGAAATGGATTTTAGGTTTTATTTATCACACTATTATGTATAAGTTCAGAACATTTTCCATTTGTATTAATTAAGAAACTATCAACCAGACCCATCACATGTTCTGAGAAGGGGGAGTATAATTGAAACTTGATGCATCTTATATGAAGAAAAAAAATTAGTTATAGATTATGTATAGAGTTCCCTTTGTGGAAGGAATATTACTTTGGTTTGGATTCTATTGTAACATGGATCTATTCAAGAAGATACATGGGAGTGAGAATTCGAGATGCAATAGCAATGGCCAAAGTTTCTCATGGAGGATGGATCCTATGTGACTTTTCATGGATGAAAAGTATTATAGTGGAGAAAATTTTAACACCCTAGATTTGAAAGGTATTTTTACTCTTTGTATTTTAATTTCTATTAGTTTTTTTAATCCTTTTTGGTATATTTGTAGGCATTGTAAACTTTTGGGTGAAATTTGGAGTGTTTAGGAAAAATTGGGAGGAAGCATGGTTAGGACCATGGTAAGCTACTAGGTGCACAAAGTAGAATATAAGTTCACTAAATTTATTATATATATGCATGGTTAGAAATAATTTTTATCATTAATCTTTCATCATAACCATTATTAGTGATTTTTGGTCAGTAGCGAAGCATGGTTAGTCACATTGTTAGCCTAACCATGAACGTTATAGAAAGTCTCAAAAAGTTAATTTTTAATGGATGGATTAACTCCCTAAGAACCCATTAACACACCCATTAATCCTTGAATGTATCTAGGGATTTCTTGGGTGGTTTAATGATTCTAAAACTTTTAATAATGGATATATTTTAAGGATTAATTGGATCAATATAGAATTAAAGGTTAGGGTTCTATGTTCTTCTTAGTTCTTGAATTTTTATCTCTCTAAGTCTCTCTTTTTATTGATGTTGTTATTCCAATAATTTATTTGTGAATTTTTTAGATGGGGAATTAATAATTTTTTTCATCATATTTATGTATTTAATGATTCAACCCCGTTGGTGTGATTTGTGGAGTTAGGAATTTGGGAATTCCATAAAATGGCGCTTCTAGGTAGGTGGCTCCAATTTATTCCATGAATTGGATAATTTCCTATACATTTTTTATTGATTTTTAATCATTGAGGATTTCCATTCTTGATTTCTATGAAATTGTGATTTTATAAAAAATTGGGATTTTGGAACATATGGGATTTGAAGGAGATTTAGGGGTTTTTTAAAACTAATGATTTTAGAAGGAAATTAGGGATTTTAAAATGGTGATTTTAATATGTGTGATTTGATTTAATTTATATTTTGAAAATATATATTTTTAAAAGGTTAAATTTATGTAATTATTGGAATATTTAAATGGGAATTTCAATGTAGAATTAAATGGTTAAATTTTGAAAATGAATCGAGGATTTTAATGGGTAAATTTTGTATTTTATGTGAATTTTGATTTTATATGATTTATATAAATTTTATGTTAATTTAAATTTTATAAATTAGATTAAATGTATTGAATTGGGATATTTGAATTTGATTCCCATGGATTTAAAAACAGTGTTGTTTTTTCAAAAGAGATTGATGGTTTATTTTAGAATTAAAAATAATGTTTTCAAAAGAATATCATGATTTTGAAAAGTGTATTGAATTATATGAATTTTGGAATTTTTTTATTAAATTTAATTTTTATAAAATTGTTTTGTGATGTGAATTATAAAACATGGTTTGAACATGGATTATGGTATTTATATCACTGGGTGTGTGTGTGTGTGCTTAAAATGTTTTGTGAGATCTATTTTTAAATCCCTTATGTTTCCACCATGGTAAAATAGCGAACTTAAGGAGTGAGTTTTGAGGTGGGAAAGGGGTGTTTCTCACAATAGAGTGAGTTAGGAAGTATAGTAGGTATCACTTGTTTACACCATGGAATCTAGCTAGCAATTAATAATGGGAATGGGATATTCCCACTTATAGAGACTTAGAAAGACATAACACATTATATTTTTTTAGTAAAATTTGAGGTTTCAAATGGATTTAATAAAATGGGGGTTTTCCATCAAATGTTAAGAAATTGGTATTTTCCAATGGATTTTTGAAATGGGGGAGTTTCCCTCAGATGTTGGGAAATGGGGGAGTTTTGATTATTTTTTTTGGAAAAATCGGATGTTTTCATCTAGAAATGGTAAGTTTTATAATGAATTGTGAAAATGGGAATATTTCTTAAAACTTTGAGAAAAATATATATTTTCTGGTGGTTTGTGAAAATGGGATTTTTTTTCTATAAATTTTGGGGCAAAAATTCCATAATATGTGTTTTCAGGGAGGAAATATGGATTTTAAAAATTATTAAAAGTTATATTGGTGAAATTTTTTAAAATTTAAAAATTATTTGTAATGAATGGCTTGGTTTTGGGAAATAAGATAAATTAATTTTTTTTAAAAAAAATTATTTTCATGGTAGTTAGCATTATATTTGGAATTATTTTTGCATGGTTGTTCATTTGACTCTTGCTGAAATCCTACTGAGTTAATACTTATCCCATACATGTTCACCATGGTGGATATATAGACAGGATTGGTTGTGATGTAGGAAAGTGGAAGATATCATACTTAATCAGTGATTAGTTGTAATTTTACCTTGGAGTTATAGAAAAGGAGATGGCAACTCATGGTGTAAGTGTGTCTGTAACAATTTACATTTGTTTTAAAATGTTTTAAATAAATGGTGTTTTCATATAATAATTCATGTTTTATGATTTTTACTTGAGGTAAAATCATTCCCTCATGGTTTCCTTTTATCTCTTATCACTTTTCAAGGGCATATAGAAATCGGGGGATGTGCTTGAGGCCATGTGGCACTCTGGATTAGGACTCGAGATTTGGACCCTTGGGTCAGAGTGTTACAGCTAGTTTATTACACTACACAAATAGTTAAAACAAAATGAAACATATGATATCAATGTACCATAGTCTATAATGGTAATTATGTTCTATGACATTGTGATATCACTAAAGGAAATTTGAACCATGTGGTATGGCACAATGATTTCATAGTAAACATCAAAGAGTAAAATGGTTATTATTATTGTATGTGACTGGATAAACAATTCTATATCATTGATCATATGTAAACTCTATAGAATTAAATGAAGATTCTAAAGATCATATTATAGGGGATTTCAATAGAATAATAGAATAATGATGATTCATGGATGTTGAAGGGAGAATATCATTTGAAGAATGAAGTTTAGAAAAGGGTGATAAAGTTGTCCAAATAAAGACATTAGAATTCACAAACCCTCCCAACACTCCTAGATATTCTAAATAAAATAGTTATGTTCACTTTCATATTAAAATTTTATTTTCTATATAGGATATATTTTATTATTTTATTTTATTTTCACTTTTATTTTCTTAAGTTTATGCTTTTTTATTTCAAAAATAATACTTCTGTAATATGGTTGTGTTCCCACCTAAAAGGTAGGAGGGTCTGGTTGTTTATCCAATTCATTATTCAATGTGATGATTGTTCATCCATTTAAAATATAGTTACTTTTGGTAATGCCTCCATATTAAAAAATAAAATTTCTCTTATAATAGGTTATGACTCCTTCAAAAGACAGTTTTTTTCTATAGTGTTTCTCACCTCTCAAGTAGTTAGAGAGTTGAAGACAATATACATGGGATCACCTATATCCAAACCAATTATAATTTAATTCTATTATTACTTTCTTAATTATTTATTTAAAAAAATCATTAATTAAATGTAACCATCAATTCAATGATTTTTTTAATGAGTTTTTTCAAAAAAAAAATATAATAATGGTTTTAGGTTAGAAACATTTTTGAATATGGGTTCCCAAATGCGTTAAAGTCCTAAACGTGTTTGTATTCACTTAAATGCATGAGGGGATTTAACAAGTTTCTTTAAAAGTTTCTAAAGAATCTATAAAATCTAATCACGCATTATTTAAATTAATTAAGTAATTAATTTATTTTTCCAATTTTTGATATATTTTTGTGTGTGTAATGACAAATAATAAGTTATAATAAGTTGTTAATAATAATTTATAGTAAATTATAAATAATTTCTAATAATTAATACAATATTAATTTTTATTTGTTATCAATTAATAATAATTAGTAATAATAAATAATAATTAATGAAAATTAACAATAATTAGTAATAAATATCAATAATAAAGTTTAATTAACAAAAATCAATAATCATCAAAATTAAATAATATGTAATTATTAATGTTATATTTAGACTAGTAACGTCAAGTTTATATTATATTAATGATGTAAATAAAATGTAAATAATAATTATTAACATAAATATAATAGTTATTAACTTAGATATAACATAAATATAATGTTATATAATGTAAATATAACCTACACATTAAGTTATTAACATAAATGTAATGTAAATAATAGTTATTAATAATGTGAATATAATGAAAATAATAATATTTAATGTGGATATAATGTAAATATAGCAGTAGTAACAAAAATATAACGTAAATATAATATAAATATAATGTAATTATTACAAAACATAACATGAATAATAATTATTAATAGAGTAAAATAGTTAATGATAATCTAAATATAACTTAAATAATAGTTATTAAGGTAGATATAATGTAAATATAACATTATCAAAGTTCATATAACATAAATATAACATAAATATAATGTAACTGTGTTATGTTATTATAAATATTTGTGTTATATTTACATTATTAATTACTATTTTTATGTTAGGTTTACATTAATAACTTAATATCACTAGTGGAAAAATGTTTTTCCATGTTGGTTTTTTTTACATTTTGACATTGATTTTTAACCAACGTCTATAAAGGTGATGTTAAAAATTGAAGTTTCAATGTCATTTTTTATAAATTGGTGTCTAAATATCAATTAAAAATATGGTTATAGGAATTTTTCGACATTGGTTTTTATAAAAACCAATGTTGAAACTCAGACCCTTGGGGTCTTCGGTGTCGGTTTTCATATAAATTGGTTTTGAAAGTTAGGCTTTGTTGGTCTTCGGTGACGGTTTTTATAATAACCAACACCGAATGTTAGGATTTGTTGGTTTTTGATAAAAATGACGTGAAAATTACATTTTCAAAAAAAATCATGTCATTTTTGGAAAAAACTGATGTTATAACATTGAAACCCTTAATATTGGAATATATTAGGTTTTCTAGGCTTTGATTTGACTGTTCAGGGAGCTAAAACAGACTTACGAATCAAAAGTTATGGTCATCGTAAGTTATACCTCTTTAAGTTTCAATATATACAACTCACTTCAATGAAAACATGAGAAACAAGAACCAAAAATTATACACAAAATGTATAAAAAAAGAATATACTTAAATATTTAACCTAATTTTAATTATTTTATTATTTTCCTTTGAATTGATATATTGTTTGTCGTTATTTCGCTTCTTTTTAAGGAAGAACTCACGCGGTAATGAAGACGGTCACCGATAAAGAATTTCGCACCTTAGCCGGTGAATCTCATGTGGATTTCATATATATTTGTATCTCGATCAGAATAATTATTCATCATCATAATAAAAATTATCAATATTTTTAGCAATAAGTAAAAGAATAATAATGAAATTAAATTATGAGAATACATACCATGTACAAATCATCGATTGAAGAATTGTTGAAATTTTGATTGTATCGAAGATATTGAAAATGTTGAAAGAATGAGAATGAGGATGTATATATTGAAAATGAAAATATTTATAAAAGTTATGAATTAAAATTTAGGTAGGATTTTAAAAATAGAAACGTGCGTTGTGAAAAAATTGAAATACCAAACCCACATATTTGAAATTTACTTTTAACATCGAGTAAATATATAACCGATGTTAAAACTATTCTCATGTTTGGGTTTTAACATCAGTTATTGAAAAACCAAATCCAAAAGGTGACTTTTAACATTTTTTATTTGAAAAACCAATGACAAAATGTGACTTTTAACGTCGGTTAGTGAAAAAACTGACGTTAAAAGTTAAGTCTTATAATGTTCAACTTCCGACATCCATAACTTTTAATATGTAAGTACATTTTAGATCAAAAACCTATAAAATATAATCTTTAGAAATTATCTACAACTTGGATTTTTTTTATGTTGTTTATTTGAAAATCCAATACCAAAAAGTGACTTTTAATGTTAATTACTAAAAAAACTGATGTTTAAAATCAATTCTTATAATTTTCAACTACCGACATCTATAACTTTTGATTTGTAATTCCGTTTTAGCTCTAAAACCAGTAAAATACAATATTGAGAAATTATCTACAACTTGGATTTGATTTTTAATGTTAGTTATTTGAAAAACTAACAAAAAAAATTACTTTTAATGTTGGTTACTGAAAAACCCAATGTTAAAAATCAAGTCTTATAATTTTCAACTTCCAACATCCATAACTTTTGATCTGTAAGTCTATTTTAGCTAAACAACCAATAAAATCGAATCTTGATAAATTATATACAATTTGGATTTAATTTTTAATGTTGTTTATTTGAAAAACTGATTCCAAAAAGTGACTTTTAACCTCATTTACTGAAAAAAAAAACTAACATTAAAAATCAAGTCTTATAATTTTCAACTTCCGATGTCCATAACTTTTGATCCATAAGTCCTTTTTAGCTCTATGATCAGTAAAATAGAATCTTGAGAAATTATATAAAACTTTTATTGTATTTTTAATATTTTTTAATTGAAAAACTTATGCCAAAAAGTGAATTTTAACATTAGTTACTAAAAAACCTGACGTTAAAAATCAAGTCTTATAATGTTAAACTTTAGACGCCCATAACTTTTGATATGTAAGTCTGTTTTAGATCTAAGAATAGTAAAATAGAAGCTTGAGAAATTCTCTAAAACTTGGATTTTATTTTTAATATCATTTATTTGAAAAAATGATGCCAAAAAATTGATTTTAACTTCTATTATTGAAAAAAAACCGACGTTAAAAATCAAGTCTTATAATTTTCAACTTCCAACTTCCATAACTTTTGATATGTAAGTCTGTTTTATCTTCACAGCCTGTAAAATTGAATCTTTAGAAATTATATACAACTTTTATTTTATTTTTAATTTTATTTATTTGAAAAATTGATTCCAAAAATCAAATTTTAACATCGGTTACTAAAAAAACCGACGTTAAAAATCAAGTCTTATAATGTTCAACTTCTGACATCCATAACTTTTGATCCATAAGTCCATTTTAGTTCCATGACCTATAAAATTGAATCTTGAGAAATTATATACAACTTGGATTTGATTTTTAACATCCATTACTTGAAAAAATTATTCCAAAAAGTGACTTTTAACGTCGTTCTTGAAGAACTGACATTAAAATGCTGATGTTAAAGAGCATTTTTCTACTAGTGTATATTGTTTGTATTTATATTATATTTACATTATATAACATTATATTTATGTTATTTATATGTTAATAACTATTATATTTATGTTAATAATTATTATTTTTATTATATTTACATCATTAATATAACATAAATGTAATGTAAATATAATGTTACTAACATAAATATAACATATATATAATGTAAATATAACATAACTATAACATAAATATAATTTTATAACATAAATATAAAATAAATAATAGTTATTAATAATTTAAATAATGGTTATTAATAAATAATATAGTTATTTTATAGTTATTACGTAAATATAACAGTATTAATGTAAATGAAACGGAAGTAATAGTTATTAATAATGTAAATAATAGTAATTTTCAGCCACAAAATATAGGTCATACTTTAACTCTTGGATGATTCCAAAAACACATTATCTCCTCCTAGTTTTTATTCCCTTATTATTATCCATAATTTATATTTTAAGAACAATAATTACATGCAGGATATCAAGAAGAATTCTAAAAGATTCACACACACATCTGTTTCTCCGCCATTTCCATCATCTATATATAACGTAATCCTGACTTAAATCCCATGATAAAAAAGGTGGAGTGGGGGAAAATCAACATAGTTGAATGTGATAACTACATTTCTCCACCACTGAATATTATGAAATAGTTTCATGTAGATCAGGCAAGAAATTTGATTTGTATCCATGCATTCCACCAATACAGAGACATAGAGAGTCTAGCCATAAAAAATATAAAAGCATTGTTAGGCCCCAAACACCATTGAAAAATTAGCCTCCACCAAATAATGTCTAACAACCACACCGTAGAATACTAACATGTCTCTGTTCCAAATTTCCATGTCGAACTCTAAGTCATTGAAGTGGATACTTAGACTCGAAGAGACTTACAATACTTACTTTCATTGTCATCAAAAAATCATAAAATATTGTGGTAAGATAAAATGGTAGTGGTAAACCACATAAACAATAAAGGATATTTCATATAACAAAAAAATCATAAATAATGATCACAGGATACCTATCTACATTTCTTTCACACCATTACACATGCACCAAGGCCTTTACCCTTAGGTAGGCAAAAAAACACCTTCAAAACATCATCTAATTCCATTTTGGGTTTCAAAGTGTGATGTGAATGATGGGAATGTATATACATTTATCCCATTTAAATATAAACAAAATTAAAACCCCCTACTACTCTTTTAATATATCTTGTGCAAGTAGTATAATCAAAGGAAATTATCACTATATTAGAGGATAAACACGCTGATGATATTACATGGATTTAATATTTATAATAAAAAATGATGCAACATTTATGCTCCATAAATACATCCAAAAAAAGAAAAGAAATGTAAGAGAAACAACTAAAAAAATTTGAATCCAAGAGATGGTCAAGGGAAGGACCTTTTTCCAACCTACTTATTGAAAACCTTAAAACCCATTGAATCAATGAATAAAACTATGATAGATATCCACAAATAGTATATGAAGAAATAGAAAGAACCATGAATTTTATCTAATGGTTCGATGGGTTTTGGATAATTGATACTTGATAACTAGTATTGTACATATCTAATATGATAAAATCATGATTGGGTACCTCTGAATCATATTCATGTAGTAAGTCATTAAGAAAACATCTACCTACAACTAATGTTTCATCATGCATGTTAACATTATTCTTTATAGTCGGTACAAACTATTACAAGTGATGATATAATGTTTTCACTCAATTCATCATGGGTATTTTTTGTGATGTAAACAAGAAAACACAAAATATGGTGTGAATAAGGGAGATAAGAAAACTTATTAAGAGAATTAGAGAATCGAAAATAATAAATAAAGAGTAATATATAGAATGATGTCCATCCATGCATTATCCCATATGATGATGAAATAAAATGGAAAATAGTTGAAATAGAATACTGATATATTAAATAAATAGGAAGGTAGGGGTTTCCAGACCCAACCCAACCTGATGGACCCGACCCGACCCGACCGGGTTGGGTCGGGTTAGGTCGGGTTGGGTCGGCTTGATCCAGGGTCGGGTTGGGTCGCATCACGGGTTGGGAAAAAATGACCCAACCCGACCCAACAAACCAGACATCTTCACTCCAACACGCATTTCCCTACCTTGCCATCGTCTCCTAGTTTGGTTTCTCATGGGAAGTAAGCAAAACCCATCGTTGCCTTTCCAATTCGAGTCTATCCGTGTTCCCCCCTCTCATCGCCTCTCCTCTTTATCCAACACCATGATCCCCACCCTCATCACCTCACCGCGATTCCCACCCCCTTTCGTCTCGCTTGGGATCCCCACCCTCATTTCCTCACCACGATACCCACCCCATGTAGCCTTACCATGATCTCTATCCCCCATTGCCCCACCGGTGACCCCCCCCCCCCCTCCCCCCTCGTCGCCTCTCCGAGATCTCCACTCCATCCCCCATCACCTCGCCGATGATCCCCAACACTAGTCACCTCGTCGTGATCGCCATCCCAATCTAGTCTGATGATCCCCACCCTCGTATAATCGCCGTGATACCCACCCCATGTCGCCTTGCCGCAATCTCCATCCCCTATCGCCTCACCGGTGATCCCCCCCCCCATCACCAAGCAGGTCTGGTGATCCCCACCCTCATCACAATCCCTACCCTCATCGCCTCGTCGTGATACCCACCCCATGTCACCTCGCCACGATCTACAACCCTCACTGCCTCATAATTGATCTCCCCCATCGCTAATCCAGTCTAGTGATCCCCACCCCCCATCGCCTCACTGGTGATCCCCCCCCATCGTCAATTCGGTCTGTTGATCCCCACCCCCCATCGCCTTGCTGCAATCTCCATCCTCTGTCGCCTCGCTGGCAATCCCCACCCCTTATCAACTTGCTCGGGATCCCCACCCTTGTTTCTTTGTTGGTGGAAATGGCATGGAAGAACAAGCTTGTGGGAGGGAGGAGCAGTCACCACATTGGTAAGATCCAGGAGCTAGTTCGATTCGGTTTATGAAGCAGCGCCATATATTTTTTTCCAGTAACCTAATCAGGTTGACCCGACCCAACCCGATCTGATACGGGTTGGGTCGGGTCGGGTCCATGCTAAAAATCATCCCTGACCCGACCTGACCCAAGTTTTTTTTATTGGGTCGGGTCCAAAAAAAACCCAACCCGACCCATGGACACCCCTATAGGAAGGTATATGAAATTGAATGCTAATAGAATTTGTTCACTCGATTCTTTATGGGTATCCACTGTGATATAAATAGGTAAATATAAAAGTTGATGGAGAGAAATAAACTAGGAAAACTTGTTAATATAATCCTATAATATAATATTAGAAAGATAGAGGAATGAAGAAAATGGTGATTGTCATTGTATTTGCCCATATAAAGATTAAATCAATATTTTATGACAGTGTTACTTTAAACTGATGTCTCAAAATAATTATATTTATAGATATTTTTTATTTATATTATATTTGATGTATGTTTATCTAATTAAATAACATTAAAAATATGTTTTAATTTTGATTATAATAATCGATGTCAAAGAGATATTTATTGTGTCACTCACAATGACATTGTTTTATACTGATGTTAAAAAATATATTTTTATATTTACAACACATGTTTACAAAATATGTGTGTTTTTTATTTACATGGACACATAACATATATTTACATGTGTTTAATAAAACATAAGTACACATATATAACTATATTTTTTATCTACTATGTTTACATGTGTTTAATAAAATGAATATATATATAATGTAAAAACATTTTCTAAAAATAGTAAGGAACAAAAATATATTTTATGTACCATATAATATATTATATCATAGAATATTTTTTATATTAATTCATATTTTCATAAATATTTTTTAAAAACTATTTTATCATGTTAGATTTATGGATAGATAAAAATTTTGAAATGATGATACAATAACATCAAAATCTGAACTTATAATTATGTTAACATGTCAAAATCTAAATTTATCTATCAATCTATCTACAAAATTTTGCATATTTTTATCCCATATAATTATTTTCTTGTGATCCAATATGAATCAAAAAAGGAAAAGAAACAAAATCATCACTCCTTTATACAATGTGATCTCTACCATTCCAAACATGTGTTTATTATTATTATTATTATTTTCTCAAAGAAGATATTTGATAGTTTGATCTCTTCCTTTTTAATCACTCACACAGTAGTTTCCCAAATGGATGCCTCTCCTCCAAAGGTTCTGAAATCAGGGGCATCAGGGTACTTTCCTTCATCGTCACCTCCATCCATTATCCATGTCCCATTGAATTCATATATCAACCTTTGATTTCATTTACTTGACCATTTATTTCATCTTCATATAGGAAAATACAGGGATGAACACCATTATCTCCATTCCTCTATATTTATCAATTCATCTTCTCTGATTCCATCTTATATACAATGCTTGTACATTAATAGTAAAAAATGTTATGAGATTTAGAGAATACATACAAGAAGGAACTAATGTGTTTTGAAGTTATCAAAGACTTGAAGGATGTTATATATTTTGTAGCTAATATTTAATATTTTTTACATTATATTTACATTAATATCATTATATTTACAATATATTTATATTGTATTTATGTTTTATAAACTTTGATAACATTATATTTATGTTATATCTACCTTAATAGATATTGTTTATGTTATATTTACATTATTAATAACCATTTTTTACTTTATTAATAACTATTATTTATTTTATTCTTATATAATACATATTTTATATTTATTTTATATTTATGTGATGTTTTGTAATTACCATTATATTTATATTGTATTTATGTTAAAAATGATTATTTTCATTATATTTTTGTTATTTTTACATTATTAATAACTATTATTTATGTTAAATTTTTGTTAATAACTTAATATATATGTTATACCAATAGGGGTGTAAATGAGGGGTGCTTTCACCCTACTTATAGAATCCACATCAGGGGATGGAACCCTGACCGCAAGTCGTTAGGATCTATTGGTCAGTCCATACTTTTCACGGATGAGCTATTGACACATATGCAAGGAGGATCATCCTCGGCGGGCGATGGAGGATGGGTTCAATGTCAAAAAGGTATAATCACTCATCAAATATAGCTTCATGTGGGGTTTAGTTCTAGATGAAGGTGTTTTAGTGGGGTGACATAGTCGTGCTGGTCCCTAGTAGGGGCGGCACTCAATGAAGGTGCTTTAGTGGTGCATCGTTGGCGTACTAGTCTCTACAAACTTTGGTAGGGAAGGTGATCGATGGGGATCACATGGTGGGGTGGTGCTCGATATAGAAAAGGGTACAACACTCAAAGATCATGGCTCCAGTGGGGGGATCTCATTGTGGGGAAGTGGCATGCTAAGCACACTAGTGATGCGAATGATATTTGGGCCTTAGTCCATTTCAGGGGTATGGGCCTTCAAGGCCATAGGAGGGGTCTTTGGTCCAATTTATTGGGCTTCATACCACAAGGCTATTGGGCCACATAAAATGTAATAAATTTGGTCTAGGGGTGCTTGCCAATCCTAGCGGGGAGGGATGAGGCGTGACCTCTGGGGTTCCTGGGTGTGTGAGTTTTTTTTTGTCTTTTAATCCTCTCAACTAGTAATAAACTTAATATGTATGTTATATTTACATTATATTTACATTATATAGCATTATATTTATGTTATATCTATGTTAATAACTATTATATTTACATTAATAATTATTGTTTTCATTATATTTAAATCATTAATATAATGTAAATATAATGTTATTAATGTAAATATAACATATACAATTACATATAATTTAATTTTGATGATTATTAATTGTTGTTAATTTAACTTTATTATTATTATTTACCACTAATTATTTTTAATTATTACTAATTTTTATGAAATACTTATTATATGGATTTCATAATTCTAAAAATTATGATGATGATAACTCCTTATTTCTAAAAAAACTTTCATATGACTAATTATTAATTATCTCCAACCTTTGACATTTTGACCATTGGATTTGATATGGTAGATAGGGATTAATCTTAATCGTCGATTATAACCTCCATGTACCCTATATATATGCCACTATGAAAAATAGTTTTTTAGAACTCTATATTTCTTATCTCTACTTCTTATCAACTTTCTTACATTATCGTTTTCATTTTTCATCACCATCCCATATATTTGACACCATGTTTCATCAATGCTTCACTTATCCTATGATTGATCATGCATTTAAGATTTCAAAATTTCCCATGGTTTCAATCAGAATTCAATAAATTTCACTACACATTATCAACACAGTCTTACTTTTTTAAAAGAGGTTAGTAAAAAGTGGTAAGTCATATTTTTCATGGAGAATATGGAAAATCCTAGTTTTCTCTCTCAAGAAATTTCTAATAAGAACTAATTGTCTTAGATTTTAGACATAGAGATACATTTAGATGAAAATTGCCTTGGGGATATGATCAAAGTTGGAAACCAATATTCTATTCAAGACCGTATCTAATACCTAGTATTCATTCACCATCACCTTTATGGGTATTTTAATAATGAGTATCTAATGGTGAAAGATCCTCTGGTGTTATAGAAATACTTCAAAGAGTTCTATGATCACCTATGACTGGAAATACTCCCAAAAGTACAGTATGAATGGATTCAATTAATATTAAAATATTATAAATCAGTAAGTGAATATAAATCTACAATGTTTAAAATTACATCATAATTAAAATTTTACAAAAAAATGTTACCATAACCGATATCCTAGAAAAGACTTTTTCTCCCTTATACGCCGCAAATGTTATTCTACAACAACAATATCAAGAAAAAGGATTTAAAAAATATTCTAAATTACTCTCTTTCCTTATTATTTTAGAAAAAACAACTAAATCCAGATGAGGAACTATGAATCTAGACCAACTGATTCATCTCCATTCCCTAAAGTGAATGTGATTGCTCGTAATCATGGTCATGGAATTTATCGATGCAGATGAGTTTGAGACAAACACTTTTCTCTAGGTGATATAAATTGAATGAGAATATGAAAGTAAACTACCAAAAGTGGTCAATTAATGACAACCACAAACTAAAAAAGAAAAGAATGATGAAAGAAAATGCCTTTGGTGTGGTATAAAGGGGCACTAGTCACATACTTATCATACATTGAAACGTTTTGTTAATATTTATCAATATTCAGTCGAACAATAAGAAAATATCATGGAATAAAACTTTGATGACCTAGCCTTAAAGTATGATGATGATATTATGAATTTTGACATATTCGATTTGTTTATAAACCCTAAATGTATCAAGCATATGGATAATGTGTAAATTCTCATAATAGAGATGTACTTATGAATTTTTAATATTTTTCAATGAATGTTGCATGTTTTATTTCATTTATTTTTATTTTATTTCTTATATGCATGTATTATTATCTTTTTAATAGGAATGGATGTCATGATCTCTCTATTGGGATTCATTCCCATGATTAAGAAAACAAATGTTGACAAAATTAAAATGCACGTAATTATTAAATATTAGATATATTTTATCAACCTTAAAATGGTAATTTCTCATGTAAATACATTAACTGGTAGTGTGAAATTAATCAAAGGATTCAAAAAATAAAAAATATGACTACCTAATGGTACATATATTTTAATAAATAATTTTTTGTTTTCTCCTAAGTCTAGATGACATTTATTAATATTAAAATATATTCATGAGAATGTATATCAAATTGAAACTCTAGATGAATGAGGTGTTGAATACCTCTACATAACAAGCATTAATAATGATCAAAATTTGATTTGAGAAAAACTTTCAATACTTCCCTCTAGATTGTGTTGTTCCAATATATGTACAATCAAATCAAATATGGTAAACCAAAAGTTCATCGACCATGATACATTTATTATATGACATGATCGTTTGGATCATCCAAGATTGATAATGATGAAAATAATAATTAAATGTATACATGATCATCCATTGGTTGATAAAAAGTTTATTACACCTAATGATTTTCCATGTAATGATTGTTCTCAAAGAAAATTGATTATAATGTCATCACCATAAAAAATTGGGACTAAATCCATCATGTTCTTAGAAATAATTGATGGTGACATATATGGATCAATTCATCCACCATGAAAACCATTTATATATTTATGATCCTGATTGATGTGCCAACTATATGGTTCCATGTGTGTTTATTATTAACTCGTAACGTGGAGTTTGCGAAGTTTCTTTCCCAAATAATAAGGTTAAGGGAACAATTCCTAAATTATTCAATCAAGCATATTTTTCTTGATAATATTGTTTAATATTCATTTAATGCTTTTAAAAATTATTTCATGTCAATAAAAATAAGTGTTAAATATCATGTATCTCATGTTCACACTCAAAATGGTCTAGCTGAATCATTTATTAATTGATTACAACTTATCACTAAATCACTTATTATGAAAACATAATTACCCAGTTCATCATGGGAGCATGAAATTTTTCATGCAATAGAACTAATTTAAATAATACCATCAATTTATCATGAATATTCCCCTTATCAATTAGCTTATGGTCATGAACCTAACTTTTAACATTTAAGAACATTTGGTTATGTTGTATATGTTCCAGTATCACCCCCCCCCCCCGGTGAACAAAAATGGGACCCCAGAGATGATAGTGGATTTATGTTGGTTTTGAATATCATTCAATCATAAAGTATTTTGAGACAATGATAGGAGATTTATTGAAAATAAGATTTTTTTTATTGACATTTTTATGAAAAAATATTTCCAACATTAAAGGGGGAAATCAATCAACATCAAAATAATCATAGAAAATGACTTCATTGTTGCATCTTGATCCTCATAAAAATATGAGAAAACTAGAAGTTAAAAGGATCATTAATTTTCAAATTTTGGAAAATCAATTGATTGATGCAATCAATGATACGAAAATGGGTTATAATGCCTTGCATACCCACTACAAATGCACCAAACAGAATAAATGTCCCAAAATGAAAATCTAATGGTGATATCGACAATTATTTTGATCCATATCTGAAACTTAGAAGACCAATTTTTTCAAAAGATAAAAATCCTTATTAAAGGAAAGTGAAACATCCTATGTTGGTTGAAGAAATAAATAAACCTAAAAAGAATAGAAACATGCTTGATAATGAAATTCCTCAAGAAAAAAATATACCAAAAGTACATGATTGGAATCAATATCAAATTTCTATAAATTTTACTATCACCAAAAGATATTAGAACTGAGTGGAGATAATTATTGATGACTCATTTTCATACAATGTGGCACTTGATATTATTGATGAGGATCAAGAACCTAAAATGTTTTATAAATTTCATAATTGACCATATTGAGATAAATGGAAAGTTGCAATCTAATCTGAATTAGACTCTCCTACTAAACATGGATTTTGTGGGAAAATTGTGAAACCCTTAGAAGGGATTGGACCTATTGGTTATAAATTATTATTTTTTAGAAATATAAATAAAAATAATGAATTTATGAGATATAAAAATAATAGGTATTTGTGAAACATGCTCTCTAATAATGGATGTGGTAACCTTTCGGTGTCTCGTGATGTTTGTTATATATGAACATCCTGAACTACACTTGATGGATTTTTTGACTAAATACCTATATTGTAATATTGATAATGATGTTTATATGAAAATCCTTGAATGATTCAAAATTACAACTACATTTAATGGTGATATCAATAATGATTCCTATCCACATCTGAAGCATGGAAGACAACTTGATTCAAAAGATAAAAATTCTTGCTAAAGGGAAATAACCCATGTTGGTTGAAGAAATAAATAAACCTAATAAGAATGGAAACATGATTGATCATGAAATTCCTTAAGAAAACAATGTACCAGAAGTACATGATCGTGATCAAGAGTAAATTTCTAAAAAAAATTACTATCATCAAAAGATGTTAGAATCAAGTGGACATTATTGATTACACATTTTCATACAATGTGGTGCTTGATATTATTATTAAGGATCAAGAACATAAAATGGTTAATGAATTTCATGATAAACCATATTGGGATAAATGGAAAGTTATAATCCAACATGAATTAAACCCACTTGTTAAATGTGGGGTTTTGGGGTCGATTGTGAAAACTCCATAGGGATCAAACCCATTGGTTATAAATGGGTATTTGTGAGAAAGATAGATGAAAATAATGAATTTTTGAGATATAAAGCATGACTAGTTGAATGAGGTTCCACACAAATACCTTGAATTTATTATGATGAAACATACTCTCTGGTACCTTTTGGTATCTCATGACTTTTGTTATACATGAATATCTTGAATTACACCTGATGGATGTTATGAATGAATACCTATATGGTAATATTGATAATAATGTTTATATAAATATCCCTAAAGGATACAAAATGCTAGATACATGTTATAGATCTCGAGATATTTATTCTATAAATCATTATATGGATTAAAGCAACCAGGGCGTATGTGGTATAACTATTTGAGTGGATATTTGATGAAAGAGAGTTATAAAAATGATTTGATTTTTCCATGTGTCTTAATTTAGAGTATTGGATCTAAATTTTTCATTATTGCATTATATGTTTATGATTTTAATATTATTAAGACTCATGGTGAACTTTATAAGGTAGTAGAATATTTAAAGAAAGAATTTGAAATGAATGATTTTGGAGAGGAAAAGTTATGCCTTGGATTACAAATTTAACATCATGAAGATTGAATTTGTGTTCATTAGTATCAATATAGTTCAAAAGTCCTACAAAGGTTTTATATTAAAAAAAATTCATTCATTAAGTATATCAATGGTTGTGCAATATCTTGATCAAGATAAATATCCTTTTAGACCATAAGAGGATAATGGAGAACTTGCTGGTCCTAAAAACCATATGTAAGTGCTATATAAGCATTAATGTACATTAAAAATAATACAAGGTCAGATATATCATTTTCTATGAATTTATTAGATAGGTAAATTTATTCTCCTACCCATCAGCATTGGAATGGTATCAAACATATATTAAGATAACTTCAAGGATCTATTGATCATGGGTTGTTTTATTCTAAAAGTTTAAGAGAAAAATTTGTTGGTTATGTTGATATTAGATATTTATCTGATCCACATAAAGCTATATCTCAAACCATATATTTTTTCACATGTGTTGGAACTGTTATTTCATATTTTTCTACAAAATAATCCATTAATGCGACTTCCTCCAAACATGTTGAGTTGATTGCAATCTATGAAGCAAGTCGTGAATGTTTTTGGCTGAGATCAATTGTTCATCATATTAGAAATAATTTTGGATTAGATATAATTAATGATAATCTTACCATATTATATGAGGATAACACATTTTTGGTAGAGGTGGGGTTTGGGGTGCTGGTCGTGGGGTCGAGTCCTTGGGCTTCTTTATTTGTGGTTTATTTGTAGTGTGTGTGAGCTGTTGTTGGAAGTTATATCCAAACTTTTATATGAGGATAATGATTATTGTATTGAACAATTTAAAGTTGGATATATCAAATGGGATAAAACAAAATATATCTCACTAAAATTAATTTTCACTCATGAACTTCAAAAGAATAGTGAGATTGATATCCAACAAATAAAGTCTTGTGATAATATTACAGCTATAAAATTTGAGAAATTGATTCATAAAAATGGGATTTGAAGACTAAAAAGTCTATTGTGACTTTATGAGGGGGTTGGTCATGGTGTAATCTTTCTCTCTTCATCTAGTTTTTCTAACTAGGTTTTTTCTAATAAGGTTTTTAATGAGATAGCATAACATCAAATTTAATTATTTTAGCAACACTTATTTTTTATCACCATAGAGGGATACAAGAACTCTATCTGAACTCATCCTGTAAAGGATATCACAATACTATATTGAGGATGTAATGTCACATTGTACCCTTATAGTAATGGACCAAGGGAACCCACTCAACCGATACTGGTCCACATGATGTGGTAAGAAGCATCTCGCTAGTGTCACCTCACATCGCATCTCTCAGGCCAAAACTATGGTCGCCATCACATTCTACATGGAAAACCACTCAAGATAGGATACTTTTGGGCCTCCATCCAAGTCTTGAAAATTGATATGTGCAAGGGAGAAATCCCAAAGGGGAGTACACAGTGTGTCTCTAGAAACTGACCCCTGGCTGTGTTCTCTCTTGATACTCGGCGTATAAAAGAAGACAACATGGTGTGTACCCATGTCACATGATGTGTAACCTCTTCCAAACTTCTAGGCATGTCCTCACCCGCATATGGCCTGGATGGCCATGTCTCCATACACATCATGTATTGTTGGTACACACACTACTACAAAACACACCTTTAACAGCGCTAGAATTGGCCTTTATCAGCACTAGAAAAGCGCTGACTACCGTAGTGTGGTTAAAAGTACATGGATTTTATCAGCACAGATAAAAGCACTGATAAATCACACTTTTATCAGTGCTGATAAAATACCCCATTTATCATCGCTTTTATTTAGTGCTGATAAATAAACCATTTATCATCACTTTAAAAAGCACTGATAAATGGTGTCTTTTATTAGTGCTTTTATTTGCGCTAATAAAAGTATGATTTATCATTGCTTTTAAATGCACTGATAAAGATAGACTTTATCAATGCCTATATAAGCGCTAATAATGGTGTCCTTTATCAGCACTTTTAAAATCATTGATAAAGGTTATCTTTATCAGTGTATTTAGTAGCGCTGATAAAGGTGAAAACTGCAGTGTGATGTTATAGCACATTGCATCACTAGAAACATGTGTAGTGTGTTGTAAAAACACACTACATTAGTAAAAACAGCAAAAAAATTACCAAAATAAGATAC
The DNA here is from genome assembly GCA_963277665.1 of Viscum album. Lineage (NCBI taxonomy): Eukaryota > Viridiplantae > Streptophyta > Magnoliopsida > Santalales > Viscaceae > Viscum > Viscum album. The sequence goes on along the minus strand of OY728132.1, from coordinate 758,004,534 downwards.
AAATACTTAATTTAAATGAAATAAAATTTCTAACACAAATACAAGAAAAAGAAAACACTATTATAGAGTATTTAATTTGTTTTTTTCACTAAAATTAATGTAAATTTTGAATAAAAAGGCGCACTTGGAGTCATACCGGTCACACTGTGAGTCAAATTATGGTGTGAATAATTCTTACACATCACAAATGACTTATGGGTCATTTTCCTAAAGTACCCAAACAATCAGAATGTTTTTTTTAGTTTTGAGTAAGTCAGTTGTTTTTTTATTAAAATTAATGTCAGTTTTGAATAAAAAGAATCACTTTGAGGAATACCGATCACACCGTGTATCAGATTAAGTTGAAGCTGATCCCTACACATTAAAAATGGCGTATAGATCATTTTCATAAAGTACCAAAACAATCCGAATGTGTTTGCTCAATTTTGAGTATGTCATTTGTTTTTTCACTAAAATTAATGTCAATTTTGAATAAAAAAAGACACACTTAAAGTCATACCGGTCACATCATGCGTCGGATTAAGGATAGGTTGAATGTTACATGTCCCAAATGACTCATGGATCATTTTCCTAAAGTATAAAAACAATCAAAATGTGTTTCCTCGGTTTTGAGTATACCACATGTGTTTTTTACTAAAATGTTATTTTAAACTGGAAACACACATTTTGATCCATACAGGTGGCATCATGTTTGGGTTTGACATGAGACTGATTCATATGTGTCAAAAATTAATTATGAATTTTTGTACCAAATTATCAAGACAATCCAAGCGTGTGTGTTCAGTTTTCAGTGAGTGACACTTTTTGTATTAAAATGTCAATTTTAAACTGATAATGGACACTTGGAGTCATACCGGTCACACTGTGCATCAGATTGAGGTAAGTTCAATCCCTATACGCCAAAAATGATTTATGGATCATTTTCTTAAAGTACTAAAACAATCCAAATGTTTTTTCTCAGTTTTGAGTATGTCAGTTGTTTTTTCACTAAAATTAATTTCAATTTTAAATAAAAAAAGATGCACTTTGAGTCATACCGGTCACACTGTGCATCGAATTGAGGTGAATCTAAATGATACACATTCCAAATGACTCATATATTGTTGTCCAAAATTATAAAAACAATCGAAATTTTTTTCCTCAGTTCTGAGTACGCCATGTGTGTTTTTTACTAAAATGTCATTTTAAACTGGAAACACACACTTTAAGCCATATAGGTGGCATCATGTGTGGGTTTAAAATGAGAATTATTTATATATGTCACAGATTAATTATGAATTGTTCTCCCAAATTATAAATACAATTTGAGTGTTTTTCTTGGTTTTTAGTGAGTGAAACTTTTTTGTATTAAAATGTCAATTTTAAAATGATAATGAACACTTGGAGTCATACTGGTCACATTGTGCGTCGGATTAAGGTGTGTTTGATCCATACACATCAAAAATGATGTATGGATAATTTTCCTAAAGTATCAAAACAATATGAATTCATTTTCTCTGTTTTGAGTACACCACATGTTTTTTTTACTAAAATGACATTTTAAACTGGAAAGACACACAATGGCTCTTATCTTAAGTTAAAAGTGTTGTGTTCACTTTTAAACAATCTTTCTCAAACATAATCATGGTATGATATTTATTCTACTTCATTTCCCAACAATTTTATTATTTGCAAGCCAGCGCTTCTTATCCTCTTCTACCTCGATCTCCACCTCGATCTTCACCTCTACCTCCTCTTCCACATTGGTCTATGAATCTGAATCTACCTCCACATTCACCTTCACCTCCGCCTCTTCCTTTTCCTCCACCTCCACCTCTTCCTTTGCTATTTCCCAACAATTTTATTACTTTTATGTCATTGCTTCTAAATAAATTGATTTCCTCCATTACTCTTCTCCTTGATAAAGAGATCAAAAATAATATATAAGCATTATGACACTAATACTTCATACCCAAAATATATTTTGAAGGTCATAACTCATACTAGATAATAAACATAGCAGGTGATCACCTAAATTTGTTATTGGCATACATTCTAACAAAAATTATATTTCTCACTCATCTCTAAACAAATTGATTTCTTCTTTTGAGTAAATTTGTTGTCGACAATCTTGATAGTACTAAGAAAATATAGACAAACAAATGATTATGAAATATATTTAATAAAATTGTAATTACCTTAAGAAATTACCTGTTGGGAGATGTTTTTCTTTTCATGCTTTATGATTTCTCTCATAAATTTTCAAACATAATATCCATAATCAATTACATTATCTTGTTTCGAACACTGTGGAAAATTTGACCAAAATAAATAAATTGTTTTTAAATGTTTTGATAGTTAAATCATTATATATATACCTTAATTTGTTTCCATCTGTAGTAATCCACGGGCTTTATCTTTTCAGACACCGACTTCATGCCATGATCTAGCATGTATTTAGTGATTGCCCTGTCATAACAAAATTCTCATTAAAACATAGACTAAACATATAATTCAAATTTTATTTATAAATTGTTGATTATAGTGTATTAAATATTCACAATACACATCATGTGTGGTCATTTGGTTGCAAATCCATGCATTTAATCCAAAAAATAAATATTCGGAGTATCTATGTTGACTGCTATCAGAATCCAGTGATTCCTAAAAAAACAAAAACAATAAAGTAATGAAAAAATTAAAAATATATTTTATGTGATTAGATTGTAGAGTTTTACCCTTGTAATGTAGGCATCAAAAAGAGTCTGTTATCTAATGATTTTTTATTAAACTCTTCGAGTAAAACATCTTTTTTCATATTAATTTCTTCCTCATTCAAAGTAATTTCAAGTGTAGAAATGATACAGAGATTAATGAATCAAAATCGTGCTTCGCACGATCTTCCCTTTATATAGTTGTAATATAAACACCTATAAAAAATTTGAATAGTTATTAACTTTAATAAATATATTTAGCTCACTATTTGAACAGAAGTATTATGAAAATATACCTTATGTATGTATTCACAACTGAGACACCCAGTCATTCATGCTTGAGAATCTCAGTTAGAGTCTCGAGACTAATTACGTATGGGAAGGAAACTCCATATATGTCTTCTTCATATTCAATGAAAGACATAGTTTTATCTTTAAATGCGATCTTTGTGTGAAGTTGTAATGATAATAAATATTTCTCTGAAACTAATGGGGTGAAGGTACTCTCGTAAGGTCATTTTTTTTCTTGGTCGATTCACTAGATTTTCTTGATTCAACCTTTCGTTTCTCCACTGCTTTATCCATCTGTAATATCATACCTCACTTCAGACCTTTTATCATCAACTGTTACATGTTTTTCATATGAAAAAAAATTGTTAAAGATATACCTCATGTATCTTTATAAGATTATATGGCCATGTTATAAAAGCTCCAATAGCAGCTTCAACCATTGTAATATCCGGACCATCAAGTGGAACAGGAAACTCAGCAGTCAGCTCATAAACTGCCTTAATCCCCACTCTCGAGTGATTTTTTGGGAGGGTTTGATTGTGTATCTGGTCTCCCGGGATATTATACATTTTACCGATCGCAACACGGCGGTACATGGGTGTTGAAAAATAAAAATCACATAAAACTATACCCTATAGAATTTTAGTAATATAAATTTATCAGAAGGTGTTTGATTCATATTTATGAGAAAGAGTAATGAAAAAATTGATTACCTGGGATAAGGTATGTGGTTATGGGGAATGAATATCCTCAAAGCTAGTGGGATCATTTAGTTTATGTGCGGATCTTTGCTCCACTTCCAGTTCACTTTGATCCTTTCTTATACATTGGTCTTCCAAACCAAACCACAAGATAATATCTTGTAGTGAGTCTATTTGTGTCTGCATTTGTCTCGTTATATTATATGTATCTTCATGTGGTTTTATCTTCTCAAAATATGTTCTAGGAGAGAATCCAAAACCTAATCCTCTAACACGACCATATTATTCAGGCCATTTCAAAGCTATTGAAAGTCACTTTTCTTCAGGTATGTCCATTGTCGATTCTTGTGTCTAAACCATATAAAAAATATGAACATATTAATTTTTATGTAATATTGTTATAAATAATAAGTAATCGCAATTATATCATACTTTCACATGCTTCCCATACTATTTTTGTGTTTTCATCAACTAATATATCATCCTTATTTACACGATATTTCTTCCATAGCACATGACGTGGGATGGAAGTGGCTTCAAATTTTGATTCATCGATCTATATATAAATAAAGGAACATATGTTGTTTCATATAACATAATTAAACATTAATTTTTTATTTAAAATACGTACTAATTTCTTCTCTAATGAAGCATACCACATCCTACCTTTGTGATAGGGGTACACTAGTTTTGATGCGTGTTCTTTATTTTTAGCACTCTTTTGTTGTTTCATAAATTAACAATTTTGAATCAAGTTAGATAAAATAAATAATGTCAAATAATATATTATCGACCACAATGCACCGGAAATGATTTATCATTGTGACAATTACTGAAATCAGTCCATGTTTCCTACTTTATAATGTGTACATAATTAAGTGGTGGGTGGGGATTTATTTTCCCCTCAGCATCCCTAAGATTTAACTTCATCAGAAGAGTCTGAAAGCCTCATGGGATTTTCCATCGACCATTAAGACAAATTTCTTACGGAAACATTCTAAAATAAACAAAGTCTGCAATGAATAATGAAAACTAAATCAACATTTCATTATATAATTATTCAATAAAATGATAAAGTATATTGTAACATTACCATTATATATTTCCAAAAGATTTCCTTCGTTACAGGTTAGACGCAGTGCCATGAGTCAATATCAATCAGCGCATTCATCCTCATTGTGACCCCAAGATAAATAATGAACGTTGACTTGTTGGGGTCAATAGGTTGGCTGCATTGATTCCAACCAACCTCAAATTTTATACCCTGACTTCTTAACTTGATAATTTTATTCAAAACTATGATGTCGTGTCATTCTTGTTTTTTTCATCAACATATTGTCGATCCCCTAATAATTCTGCAGTTTTGTCATCAACATTCTATTCTTGATCAGGATTAGAAACATTATCATGTTCAAAATACATTGTCTACATGAGTAGTCAAACATTTAATTTTTCTTGAATAACAATAATAAAATACACTCCATGCATAAAATTCCACAATTGCATGCATCTTACGTGAAAATTGTTATTGTCTTGAACAGAGATATAATACTTCAATATTATAGTACAACTAACCTTCAATGCCTTTATTTAATCCTTCCTCGAACTCTTGATTTCCTTCCATATCTTGATGATGGGTTTGAGGCTACTCATTCCCACTTTCAAACTAGACTTCCTCCCATCACTGTTTAGGAGGTATGTCATCAATGAACTTTGGAACCACACTGATGGGAGGAAGGCTAGTTTGAAAGAGGGATTATAATCCATCATTAAGAGATGGAAGAAAATCAAGCATCTAAGGATTAAAGTGTCCTAAGAACCTACGCTAATGGAATCACTCAAAAAGTATTTCTCAATTGAAAAGGAATTGGAATGCCTCTACTCTAATGGTCTTGAAGAAATGAATCTCACCCCACCTACATTGGACATCACTTTTGTCTACTCAAGGATTCCTCACCTTACAAATTTGTATATTTTTTTAATCCACCATAAGATCCCTCTAATAATATACATTCCTTTTAAGGGTTAATTTTTCAACTTATGCTCAGTATTGATCTAGAATATTTTTACTCTTATAAATGAAATGAATCTATTCAATGAAATCCTAAATTTATTATTATGATATATTACCATAAAATCTTATATGAACCATAGATACTTTCCATCATTGAAAATTATACCACATAGCTTGAAGTATATCTACAATTACCTCTAGGAATGTCCTACTTTATGACTGATAATGATATTATCAGTTGTAAAATATAATATTGGAGAGAGGTATCCCCACAAATCAATCATATTTTATGATGAAACTTTAATCATATGCCATGACTGGTCTCACCAAATATGATAGGAGGTATCATATTTCTTTTATCATATTTAATAGTTGAGGTGATATTTTATTTGTGATTTGATCCTCTATTTCCACACAAACCATGGATAGAGTCATATTTTATGATATCATAAATTGTATGATAAAACATAGTTCAAATCCTTAGATTTTCTATATGTCATACCATATGATATATAATAGCCATATGCAATGGGTGAACAATGAAATCCTTCATATCATAATATATGATATTGACATAATACAATATGACATTTATTTATTCAAAAAACTAATAGATTAATACATTGTGTCCTTGAAGAACAAGTCTCTGATACCACTTATGAGTTTTAGGGTATCATCCTATGATCATTGGAGGGATAAAAAACCTAAACAATGGCCGATTTATCTCAAGGATAAATGTGAATGGAAACAAAGAAAAAAACACCTATGGCATACTTGTAATATAGTATCAGTGGAATCCATATTTAAGATTCAATAGAATATGTTTGATTTATAACACTGGATCAGTAAACAAAGTATTCTAGCCTTTGATGAGATTACACTAGCCTTCAATCACAAAAATTTTCTTGAGGACCCTCGATCACCAAAGGAGTGCTAGTGCCTTAACCTAGTGATAAGAAGTGGTTAAAGAAGAAGATAGGTTTGGCTATAGAATGCAATAAAAGGTTAATTACAATAGGGGGATCGTATCCCTTTATAGGGAATCTACATTTAATAAAGAGTGCTTTGAGCATTGACCGTCATCTCATGGAAACTGATAATTTCACCGTGTTAGAGTAATTCTTTCATTGAGTATTTCAATAAATGTTCCAAGCCATCTATGATGCTCCTTATGATTTATAATTGATGAGAAACCATTTGGGAGAAGTATCCAAATTCATTTATACAATATCATATATTTAATTCCCCACCAAAGTCTGCGTTGGACATATGTCGTAGCCTCTGATAAAAGTATATATAAGCTTAAATTTCCATTTATGATTCAAGGATATAAACAAATATGATATCTATGTTTTGTGCATTTTGGACATGGATAACAAATTACATGACTTATAGGACATAAAGATCCAAACCATCAAAAATATATTTTAATCAATTTTTGTTCTCTCTACGGTTACTCGCCATGTCAGATGACTTTTCAAATTATTTTCTTATCCTATGAATTAATTATCTTTCTATTTTCATTAGTAAATCTATTAATAAATCACATCTCATAGTTTTCTTGATCAACTATCCAACCATGGATAACTCACTTTTGGGAAATACACTCTTTATATGTTGTTGTATATTTTTAAGTCCATTTACCCAATGATTTCTCAACTCTATCCAATCTAGGAAATTTTAAAAAAAATGAGTATACTTTTCTCACCAAATAAATTCCCCATCACTCTTTGTAACCCATGTTTAATGTTTAATAATAATATTGAATTAATTAAAAAACAAAACCCTCACAACATGCATCACTAAAATAATTTTTGGAATGTGACTAATTAATTCGATATTTTTTTGAATTCAATAAAAAATTATTCATCAAAATCATAAATCTAAATAACCCATTTCATGGTTTAACAATTTACATGAATAACCAAAATCCACAAAACATGTTTTAATGATTTTTACATTTACCTTGGTCCTTATATGTTCATCACCCATAAATGAGGGCCACAACTTGGTATCCCCTAATCCTTAAAAACCCTCATAATTAAGCCTTTAGAATCTAAAATCTAATATATAAGATGAATTAAATTTGAGAAACTACCTAGATTTTGGAACCCTATATTATTCAAATAAAGAGAAAATCGAGCGGGGACGAGAGGTCTTCTTGTTAATGTCGAGAGGAGAGTAAACCATTTATGTGTTTCTCTAGGGACAAATGGGTCGGACACTCAAATACATATGAAAGGAGAAAAATGATGAAATAGAACCACACTCATTGTATTTCAGTAGCGACGAGAAGAGATGTAGGGTTCGTCATGTTTAAGAACAGCGCAAAAAACGCAAAACGTGGAACCCAAAACATCGAATAACGATAGAGGGAGAGTAGAAAATAACATACATTGGATTCTAACCTTGATTAATCCAAGGGAACGTAGAGGAGTTGCACCGACAGCAAAGGAGTTTCGTGGGAGCTTGAGAATTATGAGTGACTGAGTCATGGTTAGGGGTTTTTTAAATAAATCGGGGACACTTTTAACGGCGCTTTCAAAAAACGCTAACAAAGATCCCTTTTATCAGCACTAATAAAATGAATATTTATCAGCACTAAAAAAACGTTGATAAAAGTTTTATAATTATAATTATTTAAATAACTTTATTATAATTTTATAATTATTTAAATAATTTTATTATAATTTTATAATTATTTAAATATATATAATTATTTATTTATAATTATATAAATACTTATTTAAAAAATAATTATTATTTATTTATAATTATTATTATTTATTTATAATAATTATAAATATAGTAAATATAAATTTATAGATATATTTATTTATAAATATTTATTTACAATTATATTTTTAACATTATTAATGGATATATAATCTTAAATACATGCATTTTAAAAATGAGTGAACTTGAATAATTCAAAATGTATTTTAAAAATATTGAAAAAGGAATAAGTTTTATTAATTAAATATAAGTTATTAAAAGAATATGGATATATATATATTGAAGTAGATGAATACATATTGAAAATACTAAAACATGGTAAATAAATATATATAAAAATAAATAATAGAAAATGATCAAATTCAAAAATAAAATAAAAATGAAAAACATTAAAATGAATACCCTAACTGTAGTATTAAAAAAAATTGACCGATTCAAAACATAGTATATATTAAATGTATCATGTTATAATGAAATTCTAAAATATACTAAAATTTGAATAAATTACATAAATATTATGTGTATGTGTGTTAGGGCCAATAGGGGCCTATGTACCCTGAGAGGGGGGGGTGAATCAGGGTATGGATATTCTTTTCAAAATACTTCCTGCCCCACTGGATCTTGACCTCTTTGTTACAAGGGTCACTTTGTTTGCTCTTGTGTGTATACTATGCTCAGTTATTTTCAAGTTTATCTGATGATAATGCTTTGAGTGCAATGCAGAGAAGCGACCAGGCAGACACAGCGATTTTTACTTGGTTCACCACTAAGGGCTACGTCCAAGGAGCATACGCCGACAAGTTGCCGGTTCGTACCAAGATCCACTAACTTCACTAGTTGTGGTTTACAATGTTCGGGCTAGATCACTTCTATGCCCAGGCTCACTGCCTATACAATGTTTAGGGTCAGCTCACTGCTTTCCCAAGGGTCACTCCCTGTTTCTCTCTCTCTGGCCCACTGCCGGTGGAGAGGATCACCTTCTTCCTCTTCCTAAGCTCACTGCTCTTGGAAGGGATTCACTCACAGTTTATAGACCTGTAGGTCTCTTCATTTGCATGAATGAATGCATCTTTCTCTGTATGTAGATGCTCTGTTGAAGTTCAACTTTCACCCGTAGATGAATACCCCTTTGCCACTATCCACTGGGCAAACAACCTTTGGAAAGACCTTCGCAAAGCACCCTACAATGCGAGGCTCCCAATTTCACGAAGCTCAAACAAGCCTTCGCGAAGCTCCTGCCTTTTCGCGAAGCTCACTCGCGAAGCTCCTTCGCGAAGCACTCTCGCGATGCTCAAGCCGTCGCAAAGCAACGACCCTCGCGAAGCTAAGTAAGACAACGCGGAGCTCGCAGGTTTCGCGGAGCTACAATAGCCGCCGCGAAGCACCTTTTTCGCGAAGCACACTGGCTCCGCGAACCACCTTCGCAAATCGAGAGCAAAGTATTTTCTCTGAAAAATCTCTCTACTTCGCCTGAAGGGGTCGGCCTCTATTTATAGGCGATTCCACCGACCCTCATCCTTTCCGCACGAAGTCAACGCCACGTCATCTCAAATCGCGATGCTCCAAAGTTTCTGTCAGAATTCTGTCCAAATCGCGAAGCTCCACCGCAATCTTCCGTTCGCGGAGCTTGACGTAGTCGCGATGAATCACCGTCAACTTACCTTCGCGGCTCGCGCCTTCGCCGCGAAGCTCCCTCGCGAAGCCCAACATTCCTTCGCGCCTTCGCCGCGATGTTCTCTCACAAAGCCCTTCTCCGCCGCGATGCGCTTCGGCCTCTGCCGTTCGCGAAGCTTGACGTAATCGCGAAGCATCACCGCCTCCATTCTTCTGGTCTTCGCGATTTCCAAACCATGCATCCTATCTTCGCGGAATTCATGCCTTTGCCATATAAAATTATGTTCTTCATGGAAATCCACTTTTCGCGATGCTCACCAAACTCCAAATTTTGGACCCCAAAAATTTGGCAAACACTGGAAAACGGCGCCACCTTGTACTGCTCTTTTGTACCGCCTCCAGATCGCCTTTTCCTTTGTCATCGTTCTTTGTCAACATGGATTGTCAACAACTTCTCGGGAACTCGACAAATATCCATGAGAACCTGCTTTGTCAACAAACACAACCAACCCAAAAATACTTCAATGTTACCTTGAGGGATTTTTGCCCAACAATCTCCCCCTTTGGGTTTGTTGACAACTCTTCACAATTTTGCTCAGGATGATTTTCTGCACTGTGATACCTCACTGAGTCTTCTTCCAGCTGCTACCACCATTCGCCTCTTGCGATTGTGATAGTGTTCAAGGATTCACTTAACACGTACTCTAAGCCCACATGAGCAATGCTCGGCGTGAGAAACAAGAGTAGTATGTAATGTTCATCAATGAATCACTTCATGTCAGACCCCAATTGTCGATTCCACCTTGATACCAATTCCTAAAATAAAACCAGTTGTAGAACCACACTGATACCAATTGGTGAATTCTTTAGTTGATACCAATTGTTGATAGCTGGACACCGTCTCACACCATTCCAACACCACTGTTCTGCTTTTATCACGATCATTAGCTGTCGTGATTTCTATGATATGATCGATCGCTTCTAGCATCGTCAGATTTCAAAATCTCTCCCCCTTTCTCATTGCTCCCCCTTTCTGGCTGCTCCTTCTGTCAGCTTCTCCCCGTATCAATTATGATTTATCAAATCTCCGCACTATTTGCTCCCTTGAACAAACACTTTTCTCCCCCTTTGTCAAGCACTTTTCAAGCACTTTTCTCCCCCTTTGTCAACGAACCCAAAGGTCACGCCTTTGTAGTCTGTAACATAGTAGAGAACACATATCAGCACATTAGGGAAAAACACACCATACCTCGGGGAGAGGGGGGTGGGTCCCACATCCACACTATTTTAAGTGCGAGGAATCGACTGAACTCCCAGAGCTAGTCGATGCCTCTCAAAAGCTTCCTTGGGTAAGGCCTTTGTCAGAATGTCTGCAACCTGTAGCTCTGTAGGCACATACTCCAACTTCACGATGCCCTGATCAACCTTCTCCTTGATGAAATGATACTTGATCTCAATGTGCTTTGTCCTGGAATGATGGACAGGATTTTTGCTAAGATTTATAGCACTTGAGTTGTCACACTAGATTCCGATCGGAGACTTCACTTCAACTCCCATATCTTCAAGCTGCTGCTTCATCCACAATAATTGTGTGCATGCTTGAGTGGCCGCTATATACTCAGCTTCTGCGGTGCTCAATGAAATGCAATCTTGTTTCTTGCTTAGCCAAGAAATACACAATTCACCAAGATAGAATGCACCACCTGACGTTGATTTTCTACCATCTGCTGAACCGGCCCTGTCTGCATCAGTATATCCCAATAACTCTTTCTGAGATTTGTTGTTGTAGGTCAAGCCAAAGTCCACCGTGCCCTTGATATACCGAAGTATTCTTTTCACTGCAAGCATGTGACTTTCCTTGGGATTACTCTGATATCTCACTGCTTGGCATGTGGCGAAAACAATATCAGGCCTTGTTGCGGTTAAGTACAACAGACTTCCAATGATTTGCCTGTATTCTGTGATATTAACTGCCCTGCCACTGTCATCTTTTGATGATTTCATCCAGGTAGAAACCGGAGTCTTCATCTCCTTGGAATTTTCCATTCCAAATTATTCCAAAGCATCCTTGGCATACTCGGATTCAGAAATGAATGTTCTATTCCTGCCTTGTGTAACTATGCTTTATCTGATCTTCCAAATATTATGTCTTCTTCCTTGACCAGCATCACCATCCTTTGATTACTATTGTTGTTGAAATAAAGATTGTAATCAAATCCCCCACACTGAAAACCAATCTTCTTCAAATACTGATATAGCCTTCAGTACCATTCTCTTGGGGTGTATGCTTTGCACACCAGTCGTGCTTTGTTTCGAATCATTGTGCCATCTTCGTTTGTCTTGTCTAAATAGACCCATTTTGTCCTGATGACGTTTTTATCATCTGGCCTCAAAACAATTTCCCAGGTCTGATTCTTCTCAATTCTGACCTATCTATTAATTCATGGCATGATCCCAGTTTTCATCTTCAGCTGCATCAGCAAAGCATTTCGACTCAACCTGAGATAGTAATGATGTCTGCTGTAGTGATTTCATTCTCTTTGTCTGAACTGGATCTCACTGATCACTGATGATAGTCTGCCTGTCAATTTCATCTCGATTCTTTGTATTTTGTGCAGATAAGGATTTTACATCCTTGTACTCATCATCAGTATCTTATTCTGAGTCACCCTCAGCCACTTCTTCTCCCCCTGTGTTTCTTTCTTCCTCAACACTTTCGTCAGGAAATTGTTCACTGACTCATTTTTCAGTGGCTTCATTTCTTTCAGCTACTTTTCGCAGCTTCTTGGTATCCTGAAAAACAGTCAGCTGATACCACAATGTTAGATCAAAATAAATAAGCATGAAATGCTTGATCACTGCTGCTTCTCTCATAGTATGTCTTCTCTCGATAGACAACTCTTGAGCTGGGTCATCCAATTATTTCCTTGATGGATCTGGCATCTGATTTTGTTGTTGAATGCTCCCCCTATGTTATGCAACACTTCCTGGGGTTAGGCCCAACAATGTGTTTCTATATATTGCGTAAATATATTTGTGTGTGCGTTTGTGTATACAAATGCATTAACGTGTGTGTGTGTGTGTACGTGAAATAAATGCAACACACGACGTTTGATATAGGTTAAATTGAAAAATCAAACATTAAAAATGAATGACATTAATATGTTTTTAATTAACATTTTATATATATTATACTTATTCGTTTTATATATCTATATTTAATATATATTATTTATTAATATTTATAATCTATATATATGTATATTAAATTTATTCATTTTTATCAATAATTATTTAATTAATAAAAAATTTCGTATTTTTCTTAATTTACTCATTTTATTTTTATTTGTTTAATTTTTTATTTTATTCTGGACCTTTATCAGCGCTAAAAATGCGCGGATAAAGAGCACCTTTTATCACCACTAAAAAAAGCGTTGATAGAGATTTCCTTTATCAATGTCTTTTTTTAACGTTGATAAAGGGCTTCATTTATCAGTGCTTATTTTAACGCTGATAAAGATGAACTTTATCAACAAATTTTTCTAGCACAGATAAATGCCAGCGCTGTTATAGGTGTGTTTTGTTGTAGTGACGGTGTGTTCCTCTTGGCCTGGCCCAAGCACGTGCCCTTGGTTGTGCCAGTGTAACTGAACTTGTGTTCGTGTCCTCTAGCTTTGTACCGCCACATGACTATGTCCCATGACATGGCAAGCCTGGCCATGTTCCATGGCCACACAGCCTGGGCTCACTACACGACATGTAGACCCTAAAGTTTATCTTCCCTAAATGGGAAGAACACAGAGCGTGTGCTCATACACTAAAAGTTTTCAGTGTAAATTTTCAATGTAAATTTTTGATAAAAATTTACATTTTTTATTTATGTATTGATATATCTACATTGTAATTTTAAAGGAATATTTGAGCTGGAAATTTTTAGTGGAAATATGTATTGAAAATTTAAAGTGGAAGTTTGCACCGCAAATTTCTAGTGGGAGTTTTCATAGCAATTTTTTTTGTGGAAATTTGCACGGGAAATTTCTATTGGAAGTTTGCAGTTCAAATTTTCAGTAAAAAATTATATTATTTATGTGTTAATATATTTGAACTGAAAATTTAAACAAGTGTTTATTTTAGAATTTTTGTAATAAATTTTTAGTATAGTTATCAATGCACTAAAAGTTTAGTGGGAATTTTTCATTAAAAATTTTAATAAAATTATCAATGCACTAATTTTTTTAGTAAAATATCTCAATGGAAATTTGCACTAAAAGTTTATAGTGTAAATTTTCAATACAAATTCTCAATAGAAATTTACATTTTCTATTTATGTATTAGTATATTGGTATTATAATTTTAAGTGGTGGAAATTTGTATACATGAGAATCTTGGGAAGAGATTCTTTTAATTACAAATGATTTATAAAGTTTTTATAGACTCTTAGGAATCATTACAATTTACACTAGAAGTTTTTAATGAAATTTTCCAGTAAAAAAATGCATTTTTTATTTATGCATTAATATATTTTCATTGAATCGAAACGGTGCGAACCATGGATTAAAATCCATGGTCCGATAAATTTATTCGAAAAGTAAAGTATAGTGAAAGAGAAAAGAAAGGGCGCAGTGAAAAAAGTGGCACAACGCCACCAAAATGAGAGATAATTAACCTATCACCTTCTTTAAAGCCTACCTCCCCATCCACGGTAGCCACCTCGAGCTCTCGGATGTCGACCCATCTTCCATTGCTTTGGAGTCTACCATGTTCCATCCTGAGCGTCCATGTCCGATGAGACTTTTTTCTCATCATGAAACTCTGTGTTGGAGCCATTTTTTAAACCAAGACAGGTTCATCCTGATTCATCTCTGAGGATTGACCTTCTGCACGAGAAGCTCTATGAGCAAGTCTGAACTCCTCACAGAAAACATCCCTACTATGGGATCTATGAAGTATATCAATCATGCTAAGCAGATGCTCTGTTCCCTTCTCGGATGGGAGGTCGAAAACAACCAAACTTAAAGGAGTCACACCACATGTTGGCACCCCATGGTTTCCACCTTTCTTTTCAGACCCAATAGCCGACATCAATATTATATCAGCTGAATAGGAATGGACAAGTTTCCACTTCCCTTTACATGTTTTTTCACCTGCAAAGAGGATATCCCCACACCTCCCTTTTTCCCTTTACTTCCACCCTCATTGAAGAAGGCATCTTCTAAAACATATGTTGCATCTGGATCATCATCAGTAGACTGCCCACAACTTGAGACAGCAGCATAAAGATCCTCCATAACAAGCTCAGTCAAGCCCTGCTCATCACTACCAGCAATAGTGATCACTCCTTCAGGAGAGATTGTTTCCCCCTCATGCTGCATCGGAACAGGCTGCCTGAAATCCTCAAAAACATTCATTGCCCCATGGGCCTTCGAAAGTGGAGTCATAGCAGACTCCATCAAACTTTGAGATGCAGTAGCATCACACACACCGTGTTTATCAGAGGAATACACATCCTATACAAAGCAACTTATCCTTATGAACAGGAGGACAAACATGTATCAGTTCAGACAAACCATTAGCAACGATGGCAGCAAAAGAGGGTCCACTACCTTGACCACTTCCAACAAAAACATCCTCTAAAGCCTTGACTCCTTGCCCAACTTTCAGAGACATGTCACCATTGTGGATAAGGCCTACCATTGTGAATGTCGATTACGATTCCCCTTGCTTGCCATGCTTGGTAGAACTGTCCCCTCCCCAACACATTTGGCACAAGCAACAGCCGGCAACGCTGGTAAGGGGAAACCACATGCAGGCCCACTACTAGCAATGTAGCCCCAAGAGCTTAGCTTCCTCACTCGGAAGACCGATAGCTACTAGCTTTGAAAAGAGCTACAAGCCATTGTTGCTCATTGTCAATGGTTTGTGCTATGGTTTGACTGCTCTGTTCTCTCTTCGGTGTGCGGTGTGCTCAGATTCCAATATTCCATGGATCTCACTGCAATAGTACGATTGAGTTCCCAAGCTCCACGCCTGCCTATTCGGGTTCCCAGCGAGCAGCAAGAGGGCGTTTGGTCGTTCCTTGAGATGGGAAAAAGCGCAACGTTTCGAGCGTGGGTCGGCCCCTTCGACTCGTGATTCTTTCACGGGAGGAACTCGCATTCACAGGCTTGGCTTCCTTACCCTAAAGGGTAAGATCTTTTAGAACCATCCATGTTTTCCTATCACCTTATTAAAGGGCTTAGTTTATGGTACTGATAGATCAACATTGGCTTTAATTTAATTCATAGACTAAATTGGCTTGCACAGGCAGGTCACCAGTAGCAATGCGAGTAAGACCACCACTACCCTGACCAGTTCCAGCAGTTAATCCGTGACATCTTGCCCAGCCTTTAGAGAAATGTCCACATGATGAAGAGGTTTCTTAAATTTGCAATGCTCAAACAGATGACTCAACTTCATACAGTTTAAGCACTTCAAGTTCTTGCGACAGTTGTCAACAAGATGCCCAATGTTTTCGCATCTGGAGCAAAAATCAGGATGTTTCTCAGGAGTAATCGTGATTTCAATTCTAAACTCACCAGAGACTAAAATCACCGTTTCAGTAATGGGAGCAAGAACATCAACCTCAACGAGTACCCGGGCAAAATGACCAAACCTTGCCCTCTCTGTTTCTTTGTCAAATTTAATGGGAATGCCCACGGCTGAGGAGATGTTCCAAAAGATCTTAGGGTGCCATAAGAACCAACTGAGGCCCTTTATCCTGAACCAAACTTGTGCAATAGAATTCTTGATCTTCAAGGGGTTAAAAAACGGATCCCAATCCTATATCTTAAGAGTACCAAGCTTGAGAGACACCATTCCATACCCCCATGCTTTGAATTTTAAATTTTCCAAAGGGAAACAATATGAGAGAAGCCTTTACCTATCAAAGTCAAGCTCTAGTCTTCAAATCCCCTGATTTGCGAGAGACAACTGTGAAGTCCTTCAATCTTCCATAGCTTGTCATACAGAAACGACGTAACCAGAGCAATAATCGAGTGTTGACATGCCTTATTACGATTTTGCAGAATCACATGGTCAGTCTCAACGAAAGCAAAGGTACCATTTTTGGTAATCTTGCTTGAAGAGTTCTTTACATCGTGTAGAAGAAACGGCCGTTCTAATCGTCGATTTGGGCTTCCTCCGTGAGGTGCGTAGCATTCAAAACAGCATTCAAAAGCGTCACAAAATCCGTCAATTTACCCTTCCTTTACCTAGTTACCTTAGGCAAACATGTCTCTCTCTCTTCATCGCGCCAGCACAATCACCGCTTATAAAATATCTAATATCATCATTAGTCTCATCAAATCTTGATCAAACTGACATTAAAAACATCCATAAATGTCAAATTAAAGACCAAATTCAACCCCAATACATACAACATCTCAAAGATGTATGAAAAACAAATATAAGCACAGGACACAGTCGCCACCACGGGCGTGGCTTTCTCCATGAACCATGACTACACACCATAACATGGTTTTTGTGTCATTTAAAAACTGCCTTTTCAAATTCCTCAAAGCACCATTATTTAAACGATACACCTCCAAAGTTGAGCTCAATACCAGCCCCATTATCAAACAGATCTGTATATTTTGCACTAAAAAACAGTTGATAAAATATGATTCTCAAAGAGTTATCACAAATTTAAAAAAATAAAACAAAGCAACAACCAAACATACTAAGATCCAATCATCAAACAGCAAACATCGTCAATGTTCATCAACTGACCAGACTTTACTACCCACAAGGCAGCCCATTCAACTGGAGAACTGCAACAAACGGGGAGAAAAAGGCACAGCAATGAAGAATTTGCTACTGAAAAGGTAAACCGGCCATTAGAGCTTCGAGCAGCCATCCAAGGAATGGACGCTGATATCTTGGAAGTTGATGCAACATGACAGCGCTGTGGTGAGCTTCATCACGTCATCTCTCGTGTGCACCGCGCTCAAGGTGATGCGTAACCTTGAAAATTTACCAAACCAGAAAACAGAAAATATTTTCATGAACCAAACACAACCCAAAACTCACTCACTCTCAGAATGACATATCATACCAAGTTACTTTGAGCCTTTGAAAGATTGCATTTAAGTCCGGTTTGGTATGGGAAAGGGAAAGGGAAAGGGAAAGGGAAAGAGAAAGGGAAAGGGAAAGGATAATGAGAATGAGAGTGGGAGGCATGATTGTAATTTGAATATTATAGTTTGGTAGAAAAACATTTTCCTATTCCAATTCTTTCTCCCGCATCATTGTTACCCCCAACCAAACATACCCTTAAATCAGAAAAAACAATGTCATATGTCAGCTCAAAAGGACCACAGTGGATATGAAGCTTCAATAAGCAGAGAAACAATACAACACAAGCGATTTGTTATCCACCAACATATATACAAAAATAATAATGTATAGCACCAAAAACAACAAACAAGCCTTAAACTCATTTAAATGGAGTCGGTTACATGGATCAAGTATCACCAATTAGCTTCATCAAAAACCATTATGATTTATAGTTCAAGCAATTGATTATCCACTAGCATGGATACAAAAATAATAATTTATAGAGCAAGGCAGTTGAAAGTAAAAGGCGCCCCTTAATATGTTAAACCCCTAAAATGCATTAAGCGAGAAGCACAGGAAAGGTGCACATGCCCGGATAAATTAAGGCGCTTCAATGGAGAAGACAATGTTAAAAATATGTTATATAAAGTTATAAACAAAAATAAAGACGCATTATATAAATAGCTGAAATGCAAAATCTGTTTATATGGGGGGTGTTTTCCGTGTTTTTGGTGTCTTGCATCATTAATCAGTAACAAAAGAAAAAAAATGTATAAACATACAAAATCCTAAACTCGTGATCAGAATCAATTTAATCCGGGCATCCAAAGGCGCCATCTTGTTTGCCAGAAAAAACACGAGGAGCTATAAGGCAAGCAACTCACCTTACCCAAATGGTGTCTCGCCTCATTACCTTAGATGTTGAGACAAGCGTCTTTGACTACACGAATCTATAGAAATGTTTTATAACATGGTAGAGGGTTTTATAGGTCAGACTTGCGGAGGTGACCCCTACAGTGTTTATGCTGAATTGAACATGGGTACGATAATGCAAATGTGCCCTAAAGAAAAGCAGATAATATGTCACAAACCTGCATGATTTGGGAGGCACTGTTGGGGGTCTGATCGCTGTGACGTGTAAACCAGACTTCAGCAAATGGCTGTACAATGGTGATTATTTAAATTCAAAAGAAGGTGCAGAACCACATAAAGCTGAGTGTGTGGGAGAGATGGAGATGGAGAGGGAGAGGGAGTGGGGGTGAGAGAGAACCAGCTGGTCTCGAGGGCCTTTTCTTCACTGCCAACTATAAGAGAAATTATAGGACTTGCGATAGGGAGCCCAGTAAGAGCTCGAAAATCATTCACACGATTCCAGATTTCACTTCTCCGCCAGGTCTCCTTCTTCGCCACAACAACTGCAGCTGTTGAGATACATGAGAAGCAAATGGTAATATTATTATTATTATAGTCATCATGATATTATAAAACAATATTTAATAAATATGGAAATGGGTTTAACCCCATTTATGGGAAATAGGTTTATTCCCATTTATGTGAATAAACTGTTTCACCCATCTGGGTGAAATGGAGGTTTCTTGGAAAACCTGCAGGATGAACCAAACACAGGAGTGAAAATCAACAGTGTTCCCTTTCATGATTCCCTCTCCCCTTCAAGCAAACAGAACCCAATAAAAGACACCAGAAGTATGATACCATGGGCAGCTGCAACAATTGGGATAGGTGTAGCGGTTGAAAATATAAAAGAGCGACCCCGTGATTGTATGAGCTGCTTCCACCTTTTGCTGTTTCATCAATCAGGAAGGGATATGCATTTGTATCAACCATAACATCAACAGTCATTAAAATTTGAACAACAAAACCATAGCTCAGGTTGATGCCTATTCTAGCAGTGTTAACTACCACAACAGTATTTTGGATGTGTATGTATAGAGTTACAATGCAATACCAAGTGAGTTCCATGTGGATAAAATATAAGCTATATCTATATGGGTGGGTAACGGTTTTTTATGACAAAAAATGGAGCTTGAATATCCTAACTATGGAATCAAGCTACATGTTTAGAACAACTCCAATAGATAGGATCGTAGCATAATTATAAATTTCAGGATTGTCTAAAAATTCAAGGCTATAAGCAAACTTTGATTAAGACAAAAAAGGACGAGACTCAAATGCTACAACAAAAAAAGAAAAACATCGTGAAATAATTTGGCTGCCCATCTGTAATCCTGGGATTCCAGGAAGTAGCCCAGGAATGAGTATTTCTTCAGATGCAGGAATGAGGACTGACATCTGGATAGGCAGTAAAACTCATTCTTAGTACTAAGAATGGAAGGAAGAAAAATCACTATACCTTTTTAAAAATATTAAAATAATTATTAATTATTAATATATTAAAATTAATTTCATAGTTAATTCATTCGTTAAAAATTGGTATTATTGTATTAAAAAAACGTTAATTTAAAAGATTTATTCAATTTATTAAAATAATTACTTTAATTATTTTCATATTATTAATAATTTAATCATTATTTTAAATATCTTTTTATTTATGACGTACCAAACACAATTTTTTTTTGTTCCATTATATTTCATTTCATTCCAAAATGATTGTGCAAGCTAAACGGACCCTAAGATTCATACAATACTCCAACATACTACAGATTGCATGCATATATAATTTCAGACATTATTTGAACCGCAAAAGAACGACAAATGCTACATGCATACCTGCATGCAATAAACCCACCATGGCAACCAGCAGCCTTGCTCAAGGTGCCTACAAAAATATCAACATCTCTTTCACAATTATACATCTCAGCCACTCCGCCGCCCTTTTTGCCACAAATGAATGTTCCATGGGCCTGAAAGAAAATGCATTTGGGGCTGTTAACCTTATCGGTTGGAATAAGTGCTTTTGTTGTGCAATTGTTTTCAGATAATTTATTGAAGAAGTGTTTCTGCCAAATTATTTTAAGTGGTTTTCTTCCCAGAGCTAAGAGCAAATGTTTTTTTCAGAAACAGAACCACTGCTTATTTTTTCAAACTACTTGTCATTACTGATCAGTATTGTAACCACTTTATAGCAAGTGCTGTCAAATACAGCCTTGATAAGAGAGCAACGAAGCAGCACTGGAGAAGGAAAAAAAAAAGGCATAGATATTCTTTGATTTAGGATTTTATTTCTATGCCGGATCAATAGCATATACCTTCTAATGCAACTCATATATATTCAAGGTTTCACTTTTGTGCACATTCTTAGAATTTGCAATAAATTGAAGCAACAGCCAATTAACCTCTTGAATTCCAAAAATTTCCTAAATCAACCATCAATACTCCTAGATGTGACACTAGTTGATTCTCTAGCCTTCATTGCTTGGTTTTGATAATCACAAAATGCTTTATTATGTTTCTAATTTGTTGGTTTAATATTCTGAAATTTATGGTGATGATACATGTTAGGAATGAGTGGGCAGCATGGGCTCAGTGTTATTAAAAGTGGTGGGGCTCTCCATGTATGGGATGGAGTAGGGAATAACTGCCTAGGGGCAGTATTTTCTTTTGCCTTATTAGTAGGTTGGGGCGGTTGTGAGTTGTTGGCTAGGCTGGTGGGGTATTAAGTAGGGGAAATTGCTGTAGGGGGGAGGGGGTACGACCGATTTGCAACTTCAGCTGGATGCTGGTAGGCGTCGACTTAGGGAAGTCAACGCCAAGGCCTCGGGAGAGCGGTCTTCTCCAGGGGAACTCCTCTACCTCCATCTCTTTTTCTCTACTTTTCTTCCTACTGTAAATTCTTTTTGCAGTGTCTGTTCAGCAAGCTTAATACAGAGTTTACAGCCGTTTTCTTCCTAACAATTTGACGGTTTCGTTGGGGACCCTCGTGTGGAGAGGCGATTGCTATCGAGAGTCGATCGCAGAAAAGAAGGTGATAGGAGAGGGTGAACGTAGAAGAAAGTCGTGAACGCTGGTGAAACGTGGCTGTTGAGTGGACGATCGAAGCTGAACGATCGGTGAGTGATGATCGTAGGATGGAAAATGGTTCGACAGGAATGCTGAACTCTTACAGACGCAAGCAGGAAGTTCACACTTCTGATAAATCTTCTGATTGGAGAGTAACGGAGAACTTGAGGCAGCTTCATGAACTTCAGGTGCAGTTGCGGGTGCAGTTGCAGGGTGTGACGAAGGAGGGTAGAGCTGCCTTCTTTTTCTGGAGAGGAACCATTAGGCTAGATCACCAAAGCTGAGGCCTATTTCCTGGAAAATTGAACTCGAGAAGACATGAAAATACATCTGGCGCAGTTAAGTATGGAGAACGCTGCCCTGAACTGGTTTTTGGCGTGGTTGAGTAAAAATCCAGGTTCGGAATGAGAACAGCTGAAGCCAGCACTTCTGGTAAGGTATGGGCAGGTGACAGAGAGGGAAGCTCTGCAACTTTTGGACGCACCTTGGCAAACTGATTCTGTGGAAGAGCTGCTTGTTCCTGAATTAACAGCACCTCTGATTGTGGAAGCAATGAGACTGAGCCTACCACCAACAGTGCAAGTGTGGCAGGGAACATAGTAAATCGCTTCAACTTCTGTTCTCGGTAAAAATGAACATTGCCTCATTTTTCCTAGTTCGAACAACTAAGATCACAGCGAGGTAACGGGTGTTTTAGTTCCAGATGCTTGTCTTCCTGGAGAACGAAGCGAAGCTCGTGCAGGGGGGCGGTCTTGTTGTCCTGCTATTTGCACAATGGAGCCAATTGAAGAGGCAGTGCAGCATGAGCCAGCTCATGCGTCGCAGGGCATTCTTTCACACAGGCCATGCGAATGCAGCCTTTGCCAATGACACCTCCAAAGCTAGATGAAATCAAACCGATTGTTCTGAGTGGAGAGAGTACAGGGTTGAGTTTAGTTCAGAATTAGAAGAAAGAATTGAAGAGAAAGAGGATCAAATTGCGGTGGTAGAAACAGCAATTAGTTGGCAAAGATCCCAGTCTGTACTGGAAAGGTCCGGTGGAAGTGAGCCAGGGGAGCAGAATAATTTCAGACCTATTCAGCCGACAGAGGTAACTCCTGATCCAGGTTCTAGCCTGGAAAAGTGAATACGGTACTCCAAAGAGAAGCTGCTTGACCCTAGTCCGTGTTTCAAGTTTTCAACCGCTGTGTTAACAAATCTGGGAGAAGGCGGCGAGGAGGGAGCGAGGAGCATTACTACAGTACACACAATGGAGCACTCCATTCCTTCATTTCCCTTGAGGGAGCCTAGTGTGCTGGCAATAATTTGAAAACCAGCTTGGGTGACGCCTGGGTTTTTCCCACTGGCCATTCGAATTCTGGTTCAGTAGACATTGGAAGCTGAGATGGTGGTGAAAGGTTGCAGCAATGGAGATGTTGCACCAGGGTTACCCAAGCAATGCGATCTACCCGTGGGTTTGGTGTTTAGCACGCGCGGCCATTGTAAACATTCCTTGTACATGGCAACAACTTTCCCCATGGCCGTTTCGACGCAAAGGGAGTTTTCGCAGACTGGGGATATACCGAACCTGAGGATAAGGGGGCAAATTGTTGTTGTTTCTGAAGCTGAGGGCATTTAGATTAAATCATTAATGATTCTTCCCACGGAATTTAGACATATTAAGGAGCTATATCGGACTCCAAAAACTGCTATCAAGGAGAAAGCACAGGCCACTGGTTAAAAGGGAAGACATTTTCCTTTTGTTGCTAATGCTGGTGGTGGTGGTGTTTTTGAGATAAGACCTGCTATTCTTATTGCTCAAGTGAGCTACAAACAGTTGCTGGAAGGGGCTGCACATGCTGGTTTCCCGAAGGAAGGCATTGGGGATCAAGAACTACCACACCGAAAGGAGTTTCATCATGATTCAAATGCTATTGTAATGGAGGAAGTGATAGCTAGTGCAGAAGAGGGGGAAAACCACCAATGTTTTTCCTTTTCATCGACGGTATGAGGAGGATGGTTGTTCAGCTTTTGGTTGCTGGGTTTTGGAGTTCAAACAACATTGGAAGGCAGTCATCAAAAATTGGTTGTTTCTATTGGTGATGCCTATCTGCATTGGCTACCAAGTGACCAGTTGGCCAGAATGTCCCCTGAAACTCAGCACCATGATCTTGGAGCAGCCAACTATGATCTGCCTCAGGTAGAGGATACTGTGACTGAGGGGATGGCTGGAATTTTTGGCGACAACGAAAAAGCAGTGTGCTGCTATTTCCAAAGAGTGGTTGTTGTTCCAGTGCTAGCGGCTGAGCTGTGCTTTAAGAGGCCCACCACGAAGCAAACAATTACTGGTCTCAGAGAGGACTACCACACTGCACATGGTGACAACGCAACTTTCATTGCTAAGA
The DNA here is from genome assembly GCA_963277665.1 of Viscum album. NCBI lineage: Eukaryota > Viridiplantae > Streptophyta > Magnoliopsida > Santalales > Viscaceae > Viscum > Viscum album. Next base: position 757,980,029 of record OY728132.1, on the reverse strand, counting down.
TGTACCACGCTACAACTGCTTTACGGCAATTGGATGGTGGATCTAGCAGCATTTCCAGTGTGAGCGTAAGTAAAAAACATGTTCGAGATGATTGTCCATTACATTCTCTTAGAGTGTGCCGATCACATGCTCGAGCTCTGCGAGGGCAGTGGCTCTAATTGGAGACTGGTAAAAGGCGGGACACCTGGAAATCTTGATAGCTTCAAAGATGTCTTGTTTACCAACAAAGAAATGCAGGACACTCTTGGCTTTACTCCCAAGCTTGCGTAAGAGTGGGTTCAAGGTTGGGTTGGGTTATGTGGATCTAACAAAGAGGGCGCTAGGATTGGATAAATTTATTGATGATAGTCGATTTACTAATGCGGAGTCAGCCTTTGTTGCTCTTGGCTGCAAGCATAGTTTTCAATCTCGGATCGCGACGCGACGCGGCGGGGTCCCATAGCGGGATAGCGGCGACGCGGATCGCGTCGCGGCCGCTTTTTTATGCAATCACGGGGCAGTTAAATTATAGAATTTTACAAACATATATGTTGAAAAAATTAAACACAAAACATAAAAAGTAAAAACACATTCAAATTCATAATTAAAAACATTCATAAATTCATCATAATACATCAAACACATGTCCCATCCAATTATTCATAAACAACAACCATGAGAACATCCAAAGTTCAATTCAATCATCTTCTTCATTTTCAAGATCTTCCATTTCTTCTTCACCTTCACTTTCATTATCATCACTTTTATAAATCTCATCTTCATTTGCTTCCCCATCATCATCATCATATGATTCATGTTCATCGTCTTCTTCTTCTTCAATAACCATCCTTGTTTTTTCCTTTAGAGCTTGAACTTGAAGCATGGGTAGCTCCTCCTCCTTTTGTTTTCCTCCTTGTATAATGAAAAGGTTCACCGGCCCCTATAGCTTCCTCAACTAATCTCCAAGTCATGGTGTTGTCATCCTCAAACACCAATTCATCTTCACCACCATCTTCATCACCATTCATTTGCCCTAAAAACCACTCACTACTATCATCATCAACATTCTTTAGAACAATGGGATCAGTGACATCTCTAGAATCAAACCGGTCCTTCAAAGTTTGGTTGTATTTGATGAACACCGAGTCTTGCAACCTTTGATGCTCTAGACGACTTCTCTTTTTAGAATGAACTTGTTTTATGAAAATTAAAAAAATATTGGTATCACTAATGAAGTTTAAGCTTAAATGAAACTTGAAAGCGAGTTTAGAATTGATACTAAGTTACTTACATGCTCAAAGGCACTCCAATTCCTCTCACATCCCGATGAGCTACATGTCAAGCTCAAAAACTTTGATGGCAATTGTCATCAAATATGGTGTTCCTCCTCCATAATTCTTCCACCATTCGGCTGCAATTATTATTTATTAACATTGTTTTGTAATGATCTAAAATTAAGGATCATGTAATGTAATTAAATAATCAAGACAAAAATAAACTCTTAGCAGGAGCTAATGTACTCAATTATCGCATGCAACCTTTCCCACCAAAGAGGCCTTGTGCGCTTTTATATGTTGTCAATTCTAAACAAGCTTTGCCTTCCTCATCAGGGCTAGGAGACAATCTCTCTATACAATCATATAAGTCTTTCATCACCTCTACATTTCTTTCAATACTTGGATTTCCATAGGAAAATTGAGGATTCAAATAATAACCCGTTGCATGCAATGGATGATACAATTGAGAATTCCATCTTTCATCAATTATCTCAAATATATCCTTATACTTGGTTTCATCATTCTTAAAAAGCTTCTGAATGGTCTCTTTTGCCCTGTCCATAGCCACATAAATGAAACCCATTGCGGGTTTCTTCTCATTATCAACCAATCTAAGAACTTCTACAAGAGGTCTCATAGCCTTAAGACTATAAACAACATCATTCCAAAATAATGGCATCAACACAGTGTCGGCAGCACGCTTTCCTTTTGTTTCTTTTGAGTTTTTGGATCTCAACCACTCTTCAGAAGTGAACATCTTTCTGAGATTATTGTTTTGCAAATACAACCTTTATAAAGTTAAAAAAGTTGTAGCAAACTGAGTAACTTCATATCACACCAACTCAGTTTTGTTGGTGAACCTCCTCATAATGTTCAATGTCAATGAGTGGTTGTAAATAAAGGTCACAAGCTTAATGCATCTTTCTATAACCCTCTTCACCCTACTAAGTTTGCCAATGTTTTCCAAAATTAAATCAAGACAATGTGCGGCGCATGGAGTCCAAAATAAGTGTTGCCTCTTAGCCATCAACAACTTGCCTAAAATCATACAAAATCAATAACAAATAATTAAAAGTTTAAGCTGTTAACTGAATTGATAATATTAAAATGAAATGAAAGCACTCTTAAAAAATAAAAAAATAAAAGTTTTTTATTACCGGCTAACTTGAAATTGCTTCCATTGTCCGTAACTACTTGCACAACATTTGATTCTCCGATCTCTTCCACAAAATCATCCAATAATTTAAAAACCGCTTCTCCTATTTTCATATAACTTGATGCATCAACACTTTTTACAAACATTGAACCGGTTGGACAATTTACCAAAAAATTGATCAAGGTTCTTCCTTTCTTGTCCGTCTAACCATCGGACATGATTGAGCAACCATAGTTTTCTCATTCAATTTCATGACCCTTCAACAATTCCTTTGTATACTCTAACTCCTTTTTAAAAAGAGGAACGCTGCACTCATGATAGCTTGGAACTTTAGTGTGGTCCATATTGTCCAATTGTTTCCACCATAATCTTAAAGCTTCTTGATCGAACAACATTAAAAGCAATTCCATCTGTGCAAAGGAATCGCTTTATGTATTGCACCGTTCGATCTCTTAATTGTTTGCTATAAGCATCTTTAATGCTTGTTTGCTTTGCATCCTTGACTACTCTTGCCGAATCTTCCATAAACATTGCATCAAGTGGCCCTTTCACATTTTTCACTGTTGGGACATGATGAGACACTTGATGCAGAGCTTCTTTTTGTTCCTCTCTCAACGTCATGGATTTCTTCAAGCTCTTCCTCCATATCCTCATCAATATCATGAATATCATTCATATATGTTGATTTGTCAGTTTTTTTCTTTGTTTGCGCTACAAGAAGCTTGTCTTTCACTTCTTGAGGAGTCTTCCTACACTTCTGAACATTTCCCGGCAATCCCATTTGATGTTCTTTGGCTCGAGTAATGCCACCATTGGTCACCATCATGCAAGTCACATGTGACTTTCTTTTTATTGTTGATGTCTCTTAAAGAATTTCACTGCCAAGCAATATCTAAATTTTTTCCTTGAGCCTTAACCAATGGTGGAAAAGATTGTACCGTTGTAGCATCAATTGGTGCAATAGATGAAGTCATAGTAGCTGTAGAGAAGGCAAGGCAGAAATAGTAGAAAGAAGGGTTTAAGATACTTGTTTGACACAAACAACAAACAAAAAACAGATGTTTGGATCACCAAAAAAAGTGGCTGAGCGCGCAGCAATGACAGGAGGAAGGAAGAGGAGCAGCGCCTGGAAGAGGAGCAGCACCTAGAAGAGCCGCGCCTAGAAAAAAAAGGTGGTTGTTGCGCACAGCAGTGACAGGAGGAAGAGGAGCCGTCGTGCCTGGAAGAGGAGCCGTCGTGCCTGGAAGAGGAGCAGTGAAGGAGCCGCACAGCAGTGACAAGGCCTGAAAAAAAAACGGGTGTGTACAGCAAGGGGGGCGGCGTCGCTGCACTGGGAGGAGGAAACAAGAAGGATTTACATTAGGCGAGGTGGGTTGGACCAGTTACGGGGCAAAAAAAACAACGCCAGAAGAAGTTGCGGTCGCGCTGGTCGGGATCGCGGCGGAAGCGCGACAACCACGATAACGGGTGGCGCAGCGCGATCGCGTTACGCCTGAAGCGACTGGGCGTCGCTCTGCACCACTTCAACACGATTTGAAAACTATGGGTGCAAGGAATGCATTTTTCCCATGGAGAGCACCAAACCCCAATAAGTGAAAGCTCTGCAGAACTTGTTGTCAAGTTGTGGTGCAATGCACCAAAAGAAAGAAATCTGAGTTCAAAGCATGGGCTTTGGTTTGTGGATATGTTTATGCAACCTCTGCTCTTATGAAAAAACCTCTAGCGTATCATCCTTCAAGCTTTTCGAAATGTCCTCCCAGCAAGGAAATGGATGCTCAATGGCAAGAGGGAGCCGAGAGGCAACATGTAGGAGGGGCAAGGCCATGACATGTGAACATGAAATGTGATAAAGTCCACGACTTGGTATAAGGGAGGCTTTTACTTAGCAAGGGTAAAAGAGTCATTGTAGTAGGGAGTCTGTTTTGGTGGGGGGGCATTTGGGATCCACGTGTAGGGAAAGGGAGGGGGTGAAGTCTATTATAAGGAGGGGTTAGGGTGAGAGGAAGGGAGGGAATATTGTTTCTTGGTTCGGCATTGCACTTGTGATGCGGAAACGTCGGGAGTTGCAACAACAGAACAATGATTCAGAGAAGAGTAAAAACGGGGGAAAAACAGAACGAGAACACAAGAATTTACGTGGTTCAGGAATAATCCCTACGTCCACAGAGAGTCAAAATATTCACTATGATTTTGGGAGCACAATTACAAAGTGTTTCTCAAAGTTTCTCATAGCTCAAAACCCTAACCTGAAATGGGCTAATAAGAAGAATGAAACACTATTTCACCAACCGTCAGAAGGTCCGCTTGCAACAGTGAAAGACGACTGGAATTCCACAAAGCTACAGTACTGTTGACTCCAAAGTCTGCACTGCTACAGTGTCATGTCGGTGTCGGTCGGTCAACTCTGCTACAGTGGTCAGAATTGCTATAGTTTCCCCAAAATTTGGGCCGAGAACCTTCGGCCCTCGGACCCCAGAAGCAGGGGCGCGCTGCCCCTGCAACCCCCAACAAGCTCACCGCGGAGCTCAACCCGTGAAGGTTGCGGCCTGGTGCGCAGTATGGGCCAAAAGCATTCGGTCCGACAACATCCAAAAAGGATCGGGTACACCAATTCCAACAACTTGGAATCCAGCCTGTAGCTTGGGCGGGAGTTCCTAAGGATCTCTCGAGTTTCTCTCTCTCACATTCTTCATCTTCTTCTTCTCCTACATGTAAGTTTGTTACTGGTTTTGCTCATATTATATACAAAGTCGTCAGTTCTAGTGCTCCTACTGGTGCGGCAACGGCAACGGCAAGTTCTCTCCTCGGGTGCAGAAGATGCTGAGAAGACAAAGGCAATTTGTTTCAAATATACATCCACCTTAATGACACTGACAGCCCACACTGCCCACTCATTCCTAACATTACCTCCCTCTTGAAAAGTCACCTTGTCCTCAAGGTGGATGTATATATGAAACAAATTGTCTTTGTCTTCTCACCATCTTTTGAACCCTATAAGAGAACTTGTTGTTGTCATTGCCATGTATGTTTTTCTTAGCTTCAGCATAGGCTATACGAGCAGGAATTGCCCTAGGGGCAGTATCGTCTTTTGCCTTATTAGCAAGTTGGGGCGGTTGTGAGTTGTTGGCTAGGCTGGTGGGGTATTAAGTAGGGTGGGATCGCTGTAGGGGAGGATACAACTGATTTGCAACTTCAGCTGGATTCTGGTAGGCATCGACTTAGGGAAGTCGCTGCCAAGGCCTCGGGAGAGTGGTCTTCTCCAGGGGAACTCCTCTACCTCTATCTCTTCTTCCTCTACTTTTCTTTCTACTGTAAATTCTTTTTGCAGTGTCTGTTCAGCAAGCTTAATACAGAGTTTACGGCTGTTTTCTCCATTCTCTCTCTCTCTCTCGTTTTTTTTTAAACCAAAACAAAAGCCATTAGATAAAACTCAAGGAACTACACAATCCTTCAAAGCAAGAAGCGAAATCCACTCAAGAAGAACATCAAACCAAACTGAAGCTGACTCGAACGTCTAAAAGTAGCAATGTGATGCGCAACTTGATTCCCCATTCTCCAAACAAAGACAAGCTGACAGTGGGCAAAGCCAGAAGCCCAAACCGCAATTTCACCCAGGATAGGCCCTAAAGGAGAAAGAATAGGCTCACCAGAAAGGATAGAAGAGATAACAAACTGGCAATCAGATTCAAGGATAATCCTATCCCAGTTTTGTGCAGCCGCCCATTCCAAACCCACCAAAATAGTTTTCGCCGCCACCGTGGATGGGTGCCACACTGCATGGAAAACCTTGTGCATAGCTGACATAATACGCCCACAGCTATCACGGAAAACCACCCCAATACCCACCCGACAGCTAGTGGATAAGGCCACATCCACGTTAATCTTAAACAAACCAGGGGGAGGTGGCTCCCATTGGCCATCAGCACCCTCCGAAGTAACCTGATTGTACTGGAAATCCTTTGATCTTCAAACTTCCAAGAAGCTTTTAGCTCTTCTTGACCAAACCTCCTCCGAAAGCAGATGATTTTGGAAGCAAGCCTCATTACGTCTCATCCAAAAAAAAAAACAGGTATAGGTGCAAAGCTTCTGAATATCAACTGCAATCAAAGCCTGGTTCCAAAACAGCAAGAAATGGCTCATGCAAATCTCAGCATGGTCCGAAAAAGGTGGGTACCCCCCTAAAAATTCCCAAACATTCAAAATTTAAGCACACAAAAAGAAAACATGCACTGGGGTTTCTAACTCAGCATGGCAGAGGGGGGCAATCCATCAACTGGGTAGCATGGCAATGGGAAAGGAAATCCCGAGTAGGAAGCAGTCCGCAGCAGCATTGCCACCAGAAAAACTGGACTTTGGAGGGAGCTTAAGTTTCCAAAACAGGTGCCAAAAGGAATCAGACAAATCCCGCGAACCTGAAGAGGCAAGCCGGCAACCAGATTTCACCGAATAGCATCCGGTAAAGGAGAAATTTCAAATCAGATAATCAACCATATCAGACGGGTTTAAAGGAATGCTAAGAATCCGCTTAATATCCCCCTCACAAAAATTGATATTGAGTTTGTTAACATCCCACTCGGAGAGATCATCCTCGATAAGATCACGCACCCAAATCTCTCTCACGCTTTTTGTCCTAACAATATGTGTATTTAAAGTTAATTAAAACAATTACTAATTGTGCATTAAAGTGTGTACATACTTAGAATGTTTTGGATAGATCATGAGTTGTGGTACTTCAATTGACTTGAAATTTTAGGAGTAGATGGCCAAGATAAATAACTACATCTTCCAAGAAGGCACTCAAGGCTAATTCTAACATTTTAGGCATGAAAATTGGCAAGTTGGCATGTTGTGAATAGTAGATATCGCATAGCCTGAATTATGATTCAAATTTTAAGACAGGGCAATTGTAATTACAACAAATCCATTATCATCACTTGTAGATGCAGATTTTCAGTTTCAGCAACCATCAGTATCTTAATCTTGAGCTACAGAACTCGGTTTTAGGTAATTTTTTGTTGCGTAGGAAAGCTAAGAGAATGATTTAAAACTTTGCTAACAGCACTGAAGCAACACTCGAACATTTTGACCTTCACATATTAAGACAAAGTTGCAGCAGTTTTTTTATCCTGTTAATTCAGTTTTGCCTTTATAATTCTTTCTGTAATCTATATATAACTTGTTTAAGCCCCACCGTTGGTGGTGGGGTGGTTTGGATTTGGGGGGTGAGGGGCAGGTCGCAGGGTCATGCCTCGGGCGTGTTTACTGAAATTTTTTTCCTTGCATTGTGGTCCACGGTGGCGGATGCAATGGGCCTTATATATACAACTTTGTTTAAAACAATGATTTTATTAGTTTATTTATTATTGTTATAACATGTGTTTATGATATTTAGTTAGGATCTAATATTATCACACGGCTGTTTCATCGATTTAAATTGGTTTTATATTGTACGATCAAAGGAATGTCGTATTTCCATTTTTCCTGCTCTGTTTTATTTTCCCTGAAATTGAGTTTGCTGCAGTTGTTTGCAGGTCGTTTGAAAATATGTTTTGAAAATTTATGTATGTGTCTATGAATGTTGTTTATGGTTTTTTGTTCATTATTAAGTGCAGTAGATTGAATTAAACTCATATTTTGATGATTGCTGAAACAATATGTTAGGTTTTACATTTGAAAGTAAAAACATTTTCTTTATCTTGTTTGTATTTAATAAAGAATTTAATGATCCTATTAATTTGTAACCATCGAGTGTTTTTAAAAGGGTCAATTCAACCCTCTTGACATAGCCTTTTGGGAAAACAACACTCATAGATTTATGTAGCACATCAACCCAGGCCACCATCCATCAAAGGTATTGTATCATTTTGTTCTAAATTAAGCTCACATTCACTTTCCATGAATGTCTTCATTTCCAATCATGTTCTTCCTAAGCTTACTAAATTTAAGCTGTGTTTTGTTATGGAAAACATTTTTTTTATAATTTTCAATAGATGTATTAAAAAATGTGTTAGAAAATATATTGGATGGTAAGAAAAAATAAGAAAGTATGTTATTTACCTTTTATTGCATTTTCATTTTTCAAAAAACATGGAAACACACAATATTGTATATAATAACACAAGCCTAATAATTGGCCATTAAAGCTTCATTTTCAGCTTCCATATAAATTTTGAAATTTTATGATTTAAGATCAACACACACTTAATCTTGATATCAAATCTTGATTTAATCTCAAAATCCATTATAGGTACCAAAAATAAAGAATACTCACATCGTCAATGACCAACAAAAAATTATACATCTTGCGAAGCTTGACAAGAGCTTCCATTGGCGCAAAGTCTCCATCCATGCTGAACAAGCTGACATACTTGAATGTAGAGAGTTTTGTAAGATAAGCTTGGTTGCATTTATCATTAGCATTTCCTTTTAGATCAAACTTGCGAGATGTGTTAACAAGTGGTACTTAGGATCAAATGGAACAGAGTCCCCCTCCATATTTAAAAGACTAAAATTACAGATAGGTTCTACAAATAGTCCCCCTCCATGCTTATTTTTAAAATATAAATTAATTTTCCAACAGTACTCACATTCTTGACATTCAATTCTCACTATCAAGGGTAAAACATCAAACAACAAAAAGGAATGAAAAATGAAACACACGCAGGAAAGAAAAACAAAATAGAATACATATTGAAAAATAAAACACCGCAATAAGTGAACAATGAGAGCAAAACAAAACAAAACAAAACTATTTAAATATGTAAAAAACACATCATATTGAACATGTAAAAATCACATAATATTGAATATGTGCGATAAAAAAACAAAAAACTCTGCCCATTTGGCATTCAATACAATCATTATGAATTTAACATCCATAAATATATCATACTATGATGAAAAATAAATTACAAGAAGTTGCATAAACAACATTGAAAATTCAGAAAGAACGTACTTAATATGTTAAAAAAAACATTAAATTGACTAAAAAAATGAGCATGAACAAACTAATTAGGCAGACTGAAATTTAGTATGAACATTGAATTTTAGAATACTGGACAGAGTAGTGTTCACTGAGAGAGAGAGAGGATAAATCCGTGCACTTTACAGCTTTTCACATATCAACTTTGCTGGTTTGATCTTTATCAGCCTTTAAAGTGACTTGATCCCCTTTTTATTTTTTTGTTCTCTTTCTCACTGTATTGTAAAAATAAATCAAATACAAAAATACACGAGATTTTTTCAAGGTTCGCCCTCAATGTGAAAGGTACATCCTTGACATGTTTGGATCACTCAAAAGCACACATATTTACTCATATCATCAAGCAAATATAAATAAGGTAGGACAACTCCTTTAAACCCTTTACAAATAAGCCTCTTGTGTGTGGTGTAAAAATAAATCAAACACAAAAGCACGTGTGTGGCCTGGTCCACATGCACACTAAAAATATAAATTTTAATATTCTATATTGTTATACTAAAAATGAAATTTTGAAATTTTGAAATTGGGAGATTTTCAACATATTATACTAAAAATGAATTTCGGATTTGCTTGATTTATTTGTTATTTGCATCATTATACTGAAAATTTTCAGTTTGATTGTACTGAAAAATTCAATTTGATTATATTGGAAATATGAATTTTCAGAATGGGTCAGTTTCTACAGGTTCCAGAATTAATATGTTCATATTGAATTTCAGTTTGTTTATACTTAAATGTAATTGATTTCTTTGTAAACAGTTTGCAATACTCATACAATATTAATTATAAGACTGACTTGGATGGATTAAATTATCAAATTTATTTATTTTAGAACTCACTTCTAATCAGCTTTTACATGCTTCAAAATCAGTATGTTCATACTGAATTTCGATCTTGTTAGCATCCAATTGAGGATTGGTGTTTGTGATGGATTTGTTGTCACCTATGATGATTGTTAGCGTGGGATTTATTGTCAACACTCGTTGGTATTGATGTTAGAGTTGTTGGCACCAAAGTAAAGTAGGTCCGGAAGCTGTTCTGCAAGTGGAGGTGTTCCGGAAGTTGGGAAAAGTTGATGGTCCGGAAGTTATTCAGGGAGTGGAGCTGTTGATGTTCCAAAAGTAAATTAGAAGCCTGGAAGTTATTTCGGAAGAAGATCAGGAGATGTCTGGAAGCAACATTCCGGAAGTGGAATAACTCAATTGAGTTGTTCTGGAAGTGGATGTTCCAGAAGATGGAGTCTGGAAGTTATTTTGGAGTTCATGAGATATATTGCGGAGGTTGCAGGAGGAAACCATGGTGTGAGTAAAGGTGTCACGCTGTGAGGAATAAAGTTGCTGGAAAATGGTAAAGTCCAATGCATGAGGTTTTTGGATGATGCGTAATATTTTTAAAAATGCAGAAAACAGTAAAGGTAAAACTCTTCAGAAGATACGTAATATCTGTTAGGAATATAGCGGGCTGCCCAGGTGTGGGCTGAACTTGGGTTAGTTTGTTAGTTGTCAGCTGTTAGTTTGTTACAGTCAGCTGTTTAGTGGGAGCACCTTTGTAATTTCTTATAGTAAGTGGTTGGGGTTTGTTAGGTGACGGGTAGGAGAATAAATAAGGGGGGCCAGCGGAAGAGAGGGGATTACGGATATTCTTCTGCTTATTGCTCAGCTTGGGAGATGCTGCACAGGCCGGTCCTTGGGAGGACTCATATTACTCTTCTGGAAGTGGTCTTTCAGGGAGTCGTCTACCTTCTTCTTCTCCTTCCTCCCACCCTCATTGTAACCCTTTCACGGTCTGCCCGACCTTAATACAGAATTATATGGTTGATCCTTCTTATTTCTCTCCTCTTTGAATATTTTACCTAACAATTTGGCGACTCCGCTGGGGAGGAGCCGTGAGGGACATAGGCCGTTGAAGGAATCGCATTGGCTGGAGAAGAAGCGGCGTTGGAGCTGGTTGAGCTTCTTGCTGGAGCAAAACCGAACGCAGCAAGAGGTTCGGTGCTGGGGAAATTCGCTAGAGAGAGAATACGCTGGGGAGGCCAATCGCTAGAGAGAGGACGCGTACGTAGAGCTGAGTCAAACGAACTATGCTACAGCCATGCGAGAGAGTCTTTGGCCGCACATAAGATACGTTCAGCAGTGGAGCGAACACTGTCCAGCTGGAACAGCGTACACTGCAGGTGACGCGATCACAGTCGGTTTTGGTCGACATAGGAATAACTCGCGTGCAGAACTGGCTGTCATTCCGAGCTGCCGAACAAGTAGAGACGCTATCGCTGGGGTATCGCGTTCATTGGAGAGAGACGCCAGCGTTGGGGAACAATCGATCATGAAAGAAAGTGCGCCCCGATCGGTGTTTGACACAAGGTGCGGAAGGTGCGATCATTGCTGGAAAAAAATATGGAAAACTATTGCGGAGGATTTCCTCCTCTCTACCTACCTCTTGTTGTGTGATCCGCTGTCAGTCGAGTTCGCTGTTGGGAACGTGCAACTGTTTTGGAGAGGCGCAAAACGCTAGGAAGTCGTGATCACGACAAGAAAATTCTGAGGCGAGGACAAACGAAGCTGGCTATTCCGTGAAAGGCTCTCGAGATCACCTTATTCTCTAGATCCAGACGAGGATGGAAAACAGATTGGCTTCCATCGAAACAGCTATCGAGATTTTATGTTGGAAGATGTCCACTATGAATGAAAGTTTGGAAAAGTTGGTTCAAGAGCAGTCTGAATACCAGCAGGCACATTTTTAGGTGCGTGATATGGAACAGCGGGTGTTGGAGAAGCTCGAGGGGAATGAGTTGCAAGAGGAACACGGTATAGATTCTGGAAAACAAAGTATGGCAGTTGCAGTGATTTCATGCGGGAGGTAGAAGCGGAAATATGGTAGACCACAATCCTGTATCCGAAAGATGTTGGACAAGCTGTACGTAAGAGGAGTATAATGAAGAGAGTGGAATTACCTGTGTTTTCAGGAGAGAATCCCTTAGGATGGATCAAGAAAGCAGAAAACTATTTCTCATTCAATCGGACGACCGAGGAAATGAAACTACATTTGGCACAGTTAAACCTGGAATACTCAGTACTCCTTTGGTTTTTGTCTTGGCTGAACAAAAATCCAGGTACAAAGGAGCAGTTTAAGCCAATGCTAAGGAATTTGGTGATAGCAAGGAACAGTCTGTGCCAACTGCACATGAGGTAGTTTAGGGAGGTAGTTGAGGGAGTTGCTGGCGCTGCAGCGGAGGATTCTGAAGTTGAGGCTGAAGCTCTCCTGCATGATGCCATTCAGGAAAGCTCATGCAGGGAATATTACAGTTAGGAGAGTGTTGGGAGCAGTGCTGAAAATGTCGCAGAACACATGTTGGATCCATTGGGTGCTTGCACCCCACAATTTTGTTCGAGGGGTGCTATACAAGCAGTTGCTTGTAATTGTGGAAATATTTCATTTGTTCAAGAAAAAGGCACCAACTCACGATTTTCTGGAAGACTTGGGGAAGCGCCAGTGAGTGTGAAGAGTTTCCAATCCGGCCATGAAAAGAAGAACATAGTAGAACTTGGAGAGCGGATTGAATTCGATCCTATATGGGCAGAAACTTCCTCGAAGCAGGCAGAGGGTACAAGGAGGTAGTACCTACTGGAGTTCACAATAACCACACTAGATTGGGTCGAGAAGCTAGAAAAGTTTGGGAGCCTTATCCTGACATTGATAAGGCAGGACACTAGCTTGTGTTGTTCTGAAGCAGGATTGGTCATGTAGGAGCCAAGTGTGGTGTTGGTTGGCTCACATGCAGGTTTGTGTGGATATAAACCACACCCAATCAAAGTGGTTGTGATGGGGCAGCCTGTTTAATTGGTTGTTTCGAGTTGGGGTAAAAATGAAGTTGGTAGTCGTTAATAATGATAATTGTGAGACATCTTATGGGCTGATCAAGCAGCTTGCATCGGTGACTGTTGGTGCTGAGGCAGGACGCTTAGCATTTCGTGCAGCTCAAGAGGCTGTACAGGCTGACACAGAGAATTCTACGATTAAATATTCACATTACAAGTTTGACATGTTTCATTCATTGGGTATAATCCGATTAATCATTCCTTTTGCCAAACATGTTATTGCAAAGAGGATTCTGAATGAATATGACGGCTCAAGAGGCCGTACAGGCTGACACAGAGAATTCTACGATTAAATATTCACATTACAAGTTTGACATGTTTCATTCACTGGGTATAAGCCGATTAATCATTCCTTTTGCCAAACATGTTATTGCAAAGAGGATTCTGAAGGAATCTGAGAACTTTTCACAGCCTGCTGTTGGTTTTCTGAAAGCAGATCTTTTTAAACAGTATTGATACTTTTTCTCCTCGGCTTAACTACCCACAGAGGCCTTTTTTCCGAGCTGCAGTTTCAGATTGTCTTGGTAAATTTGGACATTTGCCAGACTATTATAATGACGAAACTGCTATTGTTGCAATCAATGTGCCCCTGGGATATAACCAGAAGGATTCGTTGGTAAGATCATGAGATGAACCGGTTGGAACATGAAATTGTTTGGACAGCTGTGATAGCTGGGTTGCCAGGAGTGGCGGGCTGCCAACAGTGTGGAGTGGGTTGTCTGGGGGTACAAGACTGTTTTTGTGAGTGGCCCTTGGTGTGTGGGGCAGGTTTGTATGATCAAGTGCACAGTGTCATTCCCTCAGCTGGAACTCCAGAAATTGTTGCTAGACACTTGGTTGGGTGTAAGCAATTCTATGAGTCGGAACTTTTGTTCAAAAACTCGTATCAGAGCGGGTTGCCGAGGGCTGCCTATAATTGCCAGCAGTTTATTCTTGATGTTGGTTTTTGTGTGTGGATAGTTTTTGTCGCTGCTGAATATTTACAGGAGGAGCTGGTTCACTCTAAAAACGTGGAAATTGCGGTTGGGGTAGTTGACGGTTCAGCAGCAGAAATTCCCATAGCTGAGGCTACAGCACAAGATTGTAAGAAAAGTGTTTTTCGAGGCTGCTGGTTGGAGGGACTGCTTGAAAAGCCCATCTATGTAAACAGTCCGCGTTTTTTCTGGAGGGCTGCTCTACAGGCAGTCTTAGGCCACAGAAAAGCTTATCTATGTGAGGATATTCCATTTGTTCAAAATGTAAGAGGCAGCTCACGGTTTTTTAGTTCTGGTTATGTGACAGTGGTCCTTCCTGCCACCATTTCGAACCAAGAGAAAGAGTGGGTTTGTTACGGGTCTGGTGTGTGTGTTCCGAAATTAACAAAACAAGAGCTGAGAAGAGAGAATTAGATTGATAATACCGGTTTCCAGATGTTACAGCTAGGGAGATAGGGGAAAATACAGCAGGTTGCCGATGGAGAGTCCACCTCCAGCGTCGCCAGCTGCTGTTGGGAGGAGCTTCGGGAGTCAGGCCACTGGCCCCCGCCAATTCTGTTCCAACAGAAAGAGGAGTAGAATATTTTAACTACCAGCGTAGGCCCAGCCTTCCCCCTTAAAACCTGGCTGAACTAACTGTTGGACTCCACCCCACTAACAGAATCTTTATTCCCCATTTTACCCCTACGCTGGTAAGTGTGCAGAATAGGGGGCGTGGGCGCTGTGGGGAAACACCCCCTAGACCGGACCCCGCACTGCTAACAATTCCCCCCTCAACAAGCGACACCTTGTCCTCAAGGTGTAAATCTGGAAACTAGGAAATGATTCTTCAGCATCCTCCCATGTTGATTCTTCAGCAGGTAGACCTTGCCACTGAATTAGCCAACTGCCACGTGAATGCCCAGGCGCTGCTCTGGATGCCAAGATTGCCACTGGCCGAGGCCCTGTGGATGAAGAACTACCCCATACTTCCGGGAGCTCAGATTGGACTGGAGAATTCCCAACTGCACGCTTCAGCTGTGAGACATGGAAGACCAGATGTATCCATGTTGATGGAGGCAGAGTCAACTTATAAGCGGTGTTTCCCAGGCGTGCTTCAACTACATAGGGTCCATAATAGCGGGCTGCTAATTTGGGAGTAAGTTCGTGGACCTTGGAAGTCTGGATATTTGGTCGGAGTTTGACATAAACGAGTTCTCCAACATTATAAGTGACATCCTGGCGGTGCTTATTGGCAGTTCGGGCCATCAATTGCTAAGCTCGGGTGAGGTTATGCCGGAGCTGCTCAATCATTTGATTCCGCTCAGCCAGAAGAGTGGACATTGTGTCCACTGGTGTAGCATGTCCAGTAAACCGCTGATCCGTAGGAGGTTTCCGCCCGTAAACAGCCTCAAAATGAGTCATCTTAGTTGAGGAATGAGTCACCATGTTGTAATAGTATTCGGCCTAGGGTATCCATCGGGACCAAGATAGTGGTCTTTCAGAAGCAAAACAACGTAAGTATGTTCCAAGGCACTTATTAACAATTTCCGTTTGTCCGTCCGTCTGGGGATGGTAAGAAGAACTCATCTTGAGAGAGGTGCCCTCCAGGCGAAATAATTCCTTCTAGAAATTACTAACAAAAATAGGGTCTCGATCACTAAGTATCGAGCTAGGAATGCCATGTTTGGCTGTATAGGGATGACGCAGCAGTAGAAAATGGGCATATTTGGAGAAACGGTCCACAACTACCAAGATTACGCTAAATCCCTACAACTTGGGTAAGCCGGACAAAAATCCATCGATATGTCTTCCCAAACTTGGGCTGGAATTGGAAGCGGTTGGAGTAATCCGACTGGAGACATGGCCAGAGTTTTATGCCGTTGGCAAACATCACACTCACGGATAAACTGTTGAACCTGTTTAGTCATTCCTTTCCAAAATAAGCCCAAAGCTAGCCGTTTGTAGTTTTTATGAAATCCAGCATGGCCTCCTACTGGCGAAGAATGATAGTACTGTAAAAACATGGGTATGAGGCTGGACTTGGAGGACAGAAAAAGCCGGTCTTGGAAAAACAGCAAGCCGTGACGGACAGTATGCTTGGGCTGTGTTGATGGGTGCTGTTGGACAGCAGAAATGATATTCTTCAATGCTGAATCCTACTGATACTCGGCCTTTATTGCATCTGTTTCCAACCAAAGTGGTTCGGATACGGATGAAACTAGAGTTATAGATTCGTTTGAGCTGTCAAGTTCGCCCGCAGCCCGACGGGAGAGGGAATCCGCCGCCTGATTTAGGCATTCGGGTTTATAAATGATCTCAAAGTCATACCCCAATAGTTTTGTCTGCCAATCCTGCTGATTTGTTGTGTGAAGACATTGACTAAGGAGATGCTTGAAAGCCTTGTGATCGGTGCATACAATAAAATGGTTTCCTATCAGATATTTTCTCCAATGGTGGACAGCTAAGACAAGTGTCATAACTTCTTTTTCATAAACTGATTTGGTGAGGTCTGCTAAAGCCTTGCTGAAATAGGCAATTGGTCGTCCAGCTTGCATGCCCCAACTCCTAGACCAGAGGCATCGCACTCTATGATAAAAGGCTGTTGGAAATCAGGCAAGGCAAGTAGAGGGGATGAAACTAGGCATCCTTTAAGGGTATTAAAGGCTTGCTCAGTTTCCGGAGACCAACGGAAATTATCCTTTTTTGTCAATTTTGTGAGTGGCTTCGCTATCTTACCGTATCCTTCAACGAATTTTCTGTAGTAGCCAGTTAAACCAAAGAATCCCCTGACTCCTTTAACAGATTGCGGACGGGGCCAGCCAACAACACATTCAATTTTCTATGGTTCCACTGACACGCCATTAGCCGAAATAATATGACCCAAGTATTCCATGGTTTGTTGTGCCAAAAAACATTTCTTTTGGTTTAGATGAAGTTGATTACGCTGCAGCACCTGGAAAACAACTCTCAAATGTTGAAGGTGGTCTGCCCAGGTTTTACTAAAAACCAGAATGTCATCAAAAAACACCAAAACAATCTTCCTCAAATACTCCTTAAACATTTGGTTCATAGTGGACTGAAAAGTAGTCGGGGCATTCATTAGTCCAAACGGCATAACCAGAAATTCATAGTGTCCCTCGTGAGTTCGAAAGGCCGTTTTACTAACATCCGTTGTACGGACCCGAATCTGATGGAATCCCGATTTCAAATCCAGTTTGGAAAAATATGTTGGTCCTTGCAATTCATCCAACAACTCATCAATGACAGGGATGGGAAATTTATCTGGTATGGTTAGTTTATTTAGCGCCCGGTAGTCTACACGCATTCTCCAGCTTCTATCTTTCTTTTTAACAAGGATTAGAGGGCTGGCAAATGGACTGCAGCTGTGTCACACTATCCCTTGAGTCAACATATCATTTATTTGGTGTTCAACCTCATCCTTAAGATAATGGGCCAGCTTATACGGTCTAATGCTTACTGGTGCTGCCCCGGACACTAAGTTTATAGCATGATCTGTCACCCTTTGTGGTGGGAGACCTCGAGGCTGGTCGAACAGAGTCTGAAATTTTTCCAACACCTCCTCTAACTGGAGCTGTTCGGTCTGCACTTTGTCCATACCTGCTGCTGGGAACTGGAGTTGCACTATCCAAGCCCACCCTTCAACAACCAAAGTCTTGGTTTGAGCATGGTTTGGCTGCCTCCATGTGCTCACTTCATTGGCCATTTTTCCCTGCAGTCTGATTTCTTCCCCCTGCCGCATAAATTCCATTGTCTTGTGTCCCTAGTCAGTCCACACAGTTCCCAAGCCTTTCAACCATTGCATTCCCAAAATTATCGAAGACATAAGCATCTATTATAACATAAAAATTCTCCAGATTGATCCGTATTTGCTTGCACAAGCCTTGTGAAGAGCCTGGGATCCGTTGCCGAGTGTTATACCGAAAGGTCTGGTTGAAATAACTGGTACAGGCTCCTGCTTGGGATCCAAAAGACCCGGGTTCAAATCCGGGCAGGGATGAATTTCCGGAGGTACTGTAGCAGGCACTGTAGCAGCGGTGGAACTGTAGCGGGCGGAGGAACTGTTGCAGGATACTGTAGCGGCGGCGGACTGTAGCAGGGAACTGTAGCTGCGCAGGGTACTGTAGCAATACTGTTCACAGAGGGTCCTTTGGGCCAAAAAATGGGCTTCCAAGCCTTGTATTCAGGCCACTTGGCCTTGGACCTTCGGGCTATGTATTGGGTCTCCCTCTACCCTCTAAGAGGTCTTTGCTTTAATAATAAATTGAGACTTCGGCCAACCTTTAAAAAAAAACTGTTACATTTGCAATTTTTGCTATCTGCCTGAAAATGAAATTATGGTTGGCTCCGCTGTCCACTAAAATAAGCACGGGTACCCCTGTTATTTCCCCAGCTAACATCATCGAATCGGCCCCCACTCCACCCATGTTACGCAGCTCTACCGACTCCCCTTGGCAACTCGTGCAAAACTTCTTTCTCAGCCACTGTTTTCCCCTCGGCTGCCTTTACCACATCTTTTGTTTCTTACTGCTCCTCAAGTTCCTCAAACTCCCATACCAACAGCTGCAAATGCTTATCAGGACATTTATGCATGGGTCCGAATGGTTGGCCACATCGAAAACACAGTCCCTTTTGCTTCCGTTCTTCTCGTTCCTGTCGACTAAGTGCTTTCACACCTCCCCATCAGTCATCTCCTACAGCCTTCCGTAATTCTTCGTCACGGCGGTTTCGATCAATGGTTGGTCGGGGTACCGAAAAATTTGTCGTAACTCCGAGATTCCGAGAGACAAGAGGTACAATTGGGCAAGTACGTCTACCTCGAAGCACTCCTTCACTAACCAATTCCCTTTCAACTTTCCTTGCCAGGATTATCATCCGAAATTTGTCTGTCGGTTCATGCGTTGAAACTCGATTCTCTATTTCAGGACGCAATCCACCCATGAAAAGGCTCACGTACCATGGTTCCGGGAAGTTGGGCAGCCTTAAGGCGATCTGCTCGAATCCCTCGATGTATTCATCCACCGAACCTGTCTGCTTCAGATTCTTCAGAAATCTTAGCGGGTCTCCATCAATGTTCCTGCCAAACCGGTCCAAAAGAACAGACTTAAAAGAGCTCCAAGAGGCTCCCGGAGTTGCATTGTTCCATGACAGGAACCAATACAGCGGCAGTGTCTTCCATGCAAATTTGCACGTGATGTAATCTCATATCTTCAGGAGTTCGATTTATGAGAAAGTAGGTTTCAGCTTTAGTGATCCATCCAAGAAGGTCATCACTAGCGGAATTAGGCAATTCTATCCTCTGTGTCACAGAATGTAGCTCCTCAGATTGGTCTGCTACCTCCATAGCTGGAAATTTTCTCAGGCGTTTGACGTACTCCCTGTCGGTCGTCCTGTCCATCGCGCTACTACTCTGTTTTCCAACTTCTGAATTGCGCTCAATATGTGACTAGTAATGCGAAACGGGTGGGCCGAGGCGGGGCTTGGCAGCCCGCGTGGGTTTGCCCGCAAAAGCCCGCATATAATGCGAACAAAAAAATCCAAGTCCGCCTCGCCCCACATAAACCCGCGGGTTGCCCGCGGGCTTACCCACATTTACAAAAAAAAAATTATTTATAATCATTTAAATACTGTATTTTTATCATTTTTAAAGGTATTTGTGGGGAGAAGTATGAATTAACAATAACTAGAGTTTTAAAGAATGTGACAGAACATTTTTTTGTGGGTTAATGGTGGCATGCAGTAACGCCGATGTGGTGGCGAACTGTTGCGATAGAAAGTAGGTGAGTAATCGGTGATGGGCGATGAATGATAATGTTGGTTGTGTGGTGATGTGAACAACTAAACCTGTGAATGAATGAAGTCTCTTCAGGTAACGATCAGTTTCAGAGGAAGCTATTAGTGTTTTCACGAGGTTCTATCCAATTCTCTTAATAACAAAATTAAATCGACCTAAAAAATATTATGATTATAATAACTCTTATAGAATTGAAACTATGCGCAGGGGCAATGAGTTCCATTTTTCGAGAGATGGATTGATACACCATGTGACTGGTTAATAATTACTATATAAATAATATAATATCATATTAAAACAATAAATATAGGCCTATTTAAAATTCACATGTGAATAAATGGTGAATTAATATGACCATTATGGTGAGAAGTCATATGTCACCGTTTAACCATGATTTTTTTATTAAAAAACTAAAATGTTAAAGAAACATATATTTTAAAAATAATATTTTTTTTTAAATCTGGCCCGCGGGCAAGCCCGCACCCGCGCGGGCTCAACCCGCATTGGCCCGCACCCACGCGAGCTCAACCCGCATTGGTCAGCACTCTAAACGGTCAAAAAATTTAGGCCCGCCCCACCCCATTTTAGGCCCGCCCCGCCCCATACCCGCAAAGCCCGCGGGCTGCGAGCCCGCTTTGCATCGCTCTATTCCTCTTAGTTTCTCCATAGTCTGTTCTTCCAGATTCCGAACTCGCAACATTAATCGTTCCTCCGTTTGCTGCACCTCGTTTCGAGCTACTTGCAAACTCTCATCCTGCCCGCTCATCATTTTTCCCACATTTTCTTGTATAGAAGTCATGGCAATTCTTATACTCTCCATGGACGATTCAATAGAGGCTACTCGGTGCTCCGTTAGAGTTTGCATGCAACACGAAACAATCAGCCCAGTTCCGAAGAGAAATTGCAGCGCTGGCTCTCAATGTGCGGCTTCCTCTGTTCCGAGTCCTCAGCTCAAGTTTCCCCAGCGGAGTCACCAAAGATGTTACGGGTCTGATGTGTGTGTGTTCCAAAATTAACAAAACAAGAGCTGAGAAGAGTGAATTAGATTGATAATACCGGTTTCCAGATGTTACAGCTAGGGAGATAGGGGAAAATACAGCAGGTTGTCGATGGAGAGTCCACCTCCAGCGTCGCCAGCTGCTGTTGGGAGAAGCTTCGGGAGTCAGGCCTCTGGCCCCCGCCAATTCTGTTCCAACAGAAAGAGTAGAATATTCTAACTGCCAGCGTAGGCCCAGCCTTCCCCCTTAAAACCTGGCTGAACTAACTACTGGACCCCACCCCACTAACAGAATCTTTATTCCCCATTTTACCCCTATGTTGGTAAGTGTGCAGAATAGGGGGGCGTGGGCGTTGTAGGGAAACACCCCCTGGACCGGACCCCGCACTGCTAACAGGGTTCAATGCTGGTGTTTTTCGAACCGGTACCAATGAAACTTCATCCTTGCATAGGGCAGCTAAAAAGGAAGAAAACTGCTTGGTTTCTAGCTTCACCGAGGCCGCAAAATCCTGGAAATTCAATAGAGAATTATACCGAAAAAGCTATTCACCTGCAATGATTGTCCTAGTTTGCCCAAGTATGTTGCTGACTTCCATTGAAGATGCGTTTATGTTGAGGACAAGATGGTTTTTAGGTGAGAGGGAACTGTTAGAAATATAGGGGGTTGCCCAGGTGTGGGCTGAACTTGGGTTAGTTTGTTAGCTGTCAAATGTTAGTTTGTTACAGCCAGCTGTTTAGTGGGGGCAGCTTTGTAATTTCTTATAGTAAGTGGCTGTGGTTTGTTAACTGGCGGGTAGGAGAATAAATAAGGGGGGCCAGCGGAAGAGAGGGGATACGGATATTCTTCTGCTTCTTGCTCAGCTTAAGAGCTGCTGCATAGGCCGGTCCTTGAAAGGACTCGGATTACTCTTCTGGAAGTGGACTTTCAGGGAGCTGCCTACCTTCTTCTCCTTCCTCCCACCCTCATTGTAACCCTTTCACTGTCTGTCCACCCTTAATACAAAATTATATGGTTGATCCTTCTTATTTCTCTCCTCTTTGAATATTTTACCTAAAAATATCTTCCAGCAATTGCGTAAGATATTTGACCGAGAGTTCCCCGCAAAATGGCAAAGGCATGAAGCACTCGGTGATACGTAATATTTTGTGTTGTATACATAAGAAATTTTAAGAAGATGCAAAATTGGCAAAGGCAAAAACCCTCCCCGCAAAATGGCAAAGGCATGAAGCACTCGGTGATACGGAGTATTTTGTGTTGTATACATAAGAAATTTTAAGAAGATGCAAAATTGGCAAAGGCAAAGACCCTCCCTGCATACGTAAGGTTTTTGTGAAACCTAAGGTTTTATACTTAGACTGAAATGCAGCAAAGTACTGAAGTTTAACAGGTGACGATGCAAGTACAGGTGTCACGTTGTGAATGGTTGATCTGCATGAAACATAAAGGTAACCAACCAATACATAAAAGTGATTGCTGAGTAGGAATTTGGCAGTGTTGGAGTTGCACCTGTATACATAACAGTGAACAGACCAGTACGTAAAAGTAATCATGACAATACATAAAGGTCACACGGGACGATATGTAAAAATAACTTTAGAAGAAGATGCTGAAATGTGGCAAGTCCGGAGGAGCTCCTTGTATACGTAAAGGTCACCAAACCAATATGTAAGAGTAACTTCAAAAGGAAAAGGGAAATGCAGCAAAGGCTGGAACATTCCCTATATAAGTAATATCCTTCAGAATGCGAAGATGGGGCAAAAGAAAAACACTACCCTACGATACATAAGAGTCTCTGAGTAATGCGTAAGAAATTTGCCTTTACCGATCGAGGAAAAGAAGACGTCGCGCTGTGGGAAGAATGGCCACGCCGTGAAGAGGGGAGGCAGATGTCAGTGGTTCTACCCACGTCATGAAATGAAGGTCGCACCAGAGTGAGGTTTTCATGCACATGAAGAACGGATATCACACTGTGAAGGGGACCCATGATTATTAGAGTCTAGGATTTTTGGAGCTAGATGGTTGATTCACGCCGTAAAGAGGTAGTTCACGCAGGACGACTCTGAAGATCAAGAAGAGATTGGAGGATAATGTCGCGATCTTCGAGGAATTAAATAGAAGATAATGTGCGGATTTCGTGGATCTGGTTATTGACCGGGCATCACGCCATGAGGAAGATGAGTCATCAGGTTTCTTTATTTCGAATGTCCTACCTTTCGGGAAGGAAATAAGAGAATTCAATGAGCGAGTTTGACTCGGATTTGAAGGAGAGTATTTGATGGATTTTCCCATCATACTCATGAAGAATTAGAGATCTTTTATGAGGGCAACGTGAAGAATTCCTCTTTGAATAGAGAAGGAAATTCTAGAAAGAGGTCTATGGAGATATCTATCTCAAGGAATAATAGAGTTTGTTGTTTGCAAACTAGAGGGAAGTACACAGAGAGTAGAATTGATATATCCAACTCTATGAGAAGTAGAAGAGAGATTGTTGTTGTACAACAAAGATGTTGGCAAAAATCCCTCTAGATAACATTTCGGGGTTTTTGGGATGTGCTTGTAGACAGCGTGTTGACAAAGTTCCAGAACCGTGAGGACCTTGCAACATTCATGAAAGAGTGGTTCTGGAAGCACTTGACAATGCTCGGGAAGTTGTGCAGAAAATTAGAGCGAAGGAAGGATTCTCGCGCAAGACAGGCAAACTCTCGCAGATGTAGAGTTGCGCGAATGCGCCGTGTGAGTGAAGTTGTGTGCAATCAGCGAGAACGATGGAAAAGCGTTTTGTGGGCACGAAGAGTTATGCGGCAGATTAGTCTTGCCTATAAATAGACTGTTAATCCGTTATTAAGTGAAGAGCAAGATTTAGAGAAAATCTCATAACTTTGTTTTCACGTAAGACTTGCAAGAACGCATTTCTTACACGAAGGGATTTTTGTTGGAGTTGGTGGCCTAGAACCAACTACTTTGCACTTTATTCATTAATAAATACCTTATCACATCTTGATTGTTCTTCTGTGTGACAATGCATGTGATAATGTCCTAAGAATAGTTGTTGCATTAAAGGGTCATAGCGAATCCCTGATATGATGAGAACCCGGAAGTGTCATAACATTGTTCTTGAATATATGTTATATGGTCGGATGATGTTATTTGAGGGATACAAATAATACAGGCCATTCGGGGTGAGGACTCATAAAACTTTGAGGCACCTTCTCATGGTGTGCGCCCTTGGTAATATTCATGAGGATATTATGAGAACGAGACCCGCCAGTAGGAAATCCACATTTCATAGTGTCATTGGATGTTCCTATCTGCGGACGTGTTTATTGGTCCTTAGACTTTAAAATTATTATTAATGGGTATTACAACTCGCGCACTTAGATGTATTGACGAAAACTGTGACGACACACTGCTCGCAGCGAGGTAGGATACGTTGGGTGCGTCACGAGTGATACTGCATTAATAGATAATGCAAGAAAAGATTTGTCCCTTCTGTTCCATAACGGAAATAGATATCTCAGGCCCTTTGATAAATTGATATAGCCTAAATAAATCCATGGTCATGGTGAGAAACGGGCAAGTTCAATTCTGAAAAGTCAAAGAAAGAATAATCGAGCACATGGGTAGATGGCACTAGCATGCAACCCGCTTGATTCGAGATATCGAGACAAAGGGATTACATTACACGGTAAACGTTCGTAGGAGGTGACACGTCATTGCAGCGTTAACTTCTTTCTTTATGGGTGTCTTGGCGTGTCGCTAGACGCTAACCTTGGCTATTCCCGCACTCAGCGCGGGTACCGATGCTTCTCTCCAGACCTCCGCCGGTATATCACCTCTGCCGACGTATCGTTTGTCGAGACTTCTCCTTTCACTCTCCCCTCTCCTTCTCCCGACACTACCATCGATGACTGCCTTCCGCTCTTCGTTCACCCGCCTCTGGTGTCTCCCCCTCCCGGTCATCTCTTTGACCAGACCTACTCCCGTCGTCCACCCGCTGTACCTCCCATCCCGGCCGAGGACCACCTTGTTCCTGCTTCGTCCAATGCTCCTGTCCCAGCTCCCGAGGACGAGCCGATTGCGCTTCGGAAAGGTACTCGCTCCTGTCAGACTACTCCTCTCTTTGTATCTTCCTACAGGGGTCTGTCAGCCCTGGAGACCGTGTCGCTTCCTCGGACAGTCGGTGAAGCAAAATCTCACCCCGGGTGGCTTGCCGCCATGAGGGATGAATTGCGGGCTCTGGATGACAACCATACATGGGATCTTGTTTCACTTCCGGCGGGCAAACAGGCGGTCGGCTGTAAATGGATTTTCACGATCCGTCTCAATCCCGATGGCTCTCTTTGCCGCCTCAAAGCCCGGCTTGTCGCCAAGGGGTTTGCTCAGACATATGGCATCGACTACTTTGAGACCTTCTCTCCAGTCGCAAAGATGGTCTCGGTCCGCCTTTTCCTTTCGCTGGCTGCTCATCATCACTGGCCGCTTCATCAACTGGATGTTAAAAATGCTTTTCTCCATGGCTTTCTTGATGAAGAAGTCTACCTCCAGCAGCCTCCTGGTTTTTCGGCCTCTGGTGCCGACCGCCATGTCTGCCGTCTCCGTCGCTCCCTCTACGGCCTCAAGCAGTCTCCTCGGGCTTGGTTTGGCCGCTTCAGCACGGTCGTCACAGCCTTTGGCCTCTCTCGCAGTATGAAGGATCACACAGTCTTCTTCCGTACGACGGCGCATGGCTGTATCTTGCTTGTGGTTTATGTGGATGACATCATCATCACAGGGAGCGACTCCAGAGGCATCGCCAGCCTTAAGGCGCATCTTCACCAGCACTTTCACACCAAGGATCTTGGTCCCCTCACTTACTTCCTTAGCATCGAGGTCTCCCGGACTGCGGACACTATTTCTCTCTGTCAGCGCAAGTATGCTCTTGATATCTTGCAGGATGCCGGGTTGAGCACCGCCACCGCCGTGGACACTCCCCTTGAGCCTGGGGAACGCTCCCTTCATTCCGACTCGGAACCCTTTCCTCATCCCGAGAGCTATCGCCGCCTGGTCGGTAAACTCAACTAGCTCACCATGACGCGTCCCGACATTGCCTGTGCCGTTGGCAAAGTCAGCCAGTTCATGGAGCATCCCACCAGATCTCAGTGGGATGTTGTCCTTCGCATTGCCAAATACATCAAGAAAGACCCTGCTCGTGGCCTTCAGTACTCCCGTCATACTCACATGGATGTTGAGGCCTTCTGTGATGCGGACTATGCCGGCTGCCTCGCTACCCGCAGGTCTACTTCGGGTTTCGCCGTGTTCTTTGCCGGCAATCTCATCTCTTGGCGCAGCAAGAAGCAGACTGTCGTCTCCCAGTCGAGTGCCGAGGCCGAGTATCGAGCCATGGCCACCGTCACTACTGAGATCTTCTGGCTTCGTCATCTCCTCCATGAGCTCGGTTTCCCCGCATCGACTCCTGCTCATATCTGGTGTGACAATCAGGCCGCCACGAAGATTGCATCGAATCCCGTCTTCCATGAACGGACGAAGCATATCGAGGTGGACTGTCACTTCCTCCGCCACCATCTGGAGCAGCACCATATCGGCTTCGGCCATATCCCGACGGCCGATCAGCTTGTCGATCTCTTCACCAAAGGTCTTCCAGGAGCTCGCCTTGAGTCTCTCACTACCCGGCTGGGTATTCACAGCCTCCCTGGCCCAGCTTGAGGGGGAGTCTGAGATGATCCTGTGTCTTTGTTGTCTTTTTCTCTTTGTGGGACTCTATCCAATCTGGGCTTGTCTAGCTTGAGGGGGAGTGTTGGACCCCATTTAAGGTTAAATGGGTATTTCTGTTCTGAGTCCCACATTGGACTTAAACACCATGTAATTAGTTTTACTTCTCTATAAAAGAGGATCCCCACCTCACATTGAGGTAAGGGGAATTCACCCAACTACACTTTAGATGGGGCCTTATCCAACACAACCTACACAAAGGTGATGTGTAAATCCTCACACGTCGTGTGGGGAAAACTGCTTAACATCTATGAAGATGACTCAAAGGTACGAGAATCAAAATTGCGGGTTTTGTGTAACAAGTATGAGGACTCGATGATGCACCTGAATGAATCTTAGGGTAAATGTTACCGCGGTGGATATGCGTGGTTGATGTACATGGATGTTACTAACATTTTTTTTATTTATTTTCGTTTAGTTTTAACCATTCTTGTGCTTTTAGGTTCTTTTTGTAGTATTTTAAATATTTTATTTGTTTTTATAGTTTTTAGTTAGTATTATATGAACATTAGTTGTTTATTTTCATTTTTTTAGAATTTTATTTTATTAACATTTCATATTATTCTAATATTACTTTTAGTTTATTAATTAATTATAAATATAAATATAATTCTATTTATACTAATTTATTTTTATTAGTTATTTTTATTTTTATTTTTATTTTGAAATTTGAAATTTTGTTCCCCCCCTTTTTTCCTCACCCGCCGCCCCCCCCCCCCTTGACCCGCTCTCCCCTCACCCTCTCCCTTTTCTCCCGCTGCCCCCCCTATCTCCCGGCGGCCTCGCCGCCAACTCCCCACGGCCCTCCCCTCCTCTTCGGCCGGACTCCCCCACTCAACCCGCCTCCCTTCTCCACGCCGTGTGAACCCCCAGCCGCCCCTCACTTCTCCATCTCCGGGCCCCCCTCTGCATTCCGAACCCGCCGGCCCCCCTCATCTCCACTACGCCGCCGGCCCCGACTCCCTTACCCAGCCCCGGCCTCTCCACTCTCCCCTCCACCCTGCACCTCCCCTCCACATCCCGCCTACCCACGGCCTCCCTCTCCACTCACGCCCCACTGCACCTCGGCAGCGCCTCCTTCCCTTTGCTTCACGCACGCCGCGCCCCGGCTCTCACGCGGCCTTCCCCCTCTCTCGCCTGGCCGTGCGCACCCCCAACCGCCCCGGCCTTCTCCATTCGCCCGCACTCCCCCTGGCCCTCCCTTCTCCACGCCGCCGACCCAGCCCCTCGGCCGCACTCCCAACCCGCACCCCTCTCCTCGCTGGGCCGACCCCGCTCCCCGTTCGCTCTCCTCGCTGCACGCCGGCCTCCCTCACCGTCGCGCGCCACCCAGCCGCACCGCCGGCCTCCCTCACCGTCGCGCACCACCACCTCCTCTCCCTCTCTCGGCCGGACCACCACCCTGCCCTCCTATCAACCTGGCCGACCCCGCTCCCTGCTGCACAGCCCAGCCGCCCACCTCCTCTCGGCCGCCACCCTGCCGCGCCCCACTCTCTCTCTTTTTTTCTTTGCAGTGCACCGGTCACCGCCATCCGAGGAGTCGACCAGCAGCCGCGCACCGCTCACCGCTCATATCCTCTGTTCCGGTGGTAGCATAGCTGGCGCGCGACGTCATCACGTGCCGAGGTGCAGTCAGATATTGAAGAACGAGTTGCATGCAGTGAGAGTGAAGACCGACACGATTATTTGTTGGTAACACGGTCTTATTTTACATGAATTGTCATCTTATTGCCGTGTTTACATTTTCAGTTGTGATGTCGGGGTGATTTTCTTAGTGTCGGGATGTTGGTTGAATGATTAAATTATTGCGCATGCCATGCAACGTACTATTTAATGATTAATTGTCAATTAAATTTATTTTAATTGACTATTTATCTGTTTAAATTATTTTTGCACTGAATTAATTGCTAAAATTAAAACTGGCCATTTTAATTATAAGTCGACGCGGCGGTCCGAGAAGGTAAACCGCGTTGACTGATGGTAGGTGCAAATTAGTGACACAACTTTGTGAGAAACGGGTTGTGTCATTTCGCCGTGTAGTTCGGGGCTTGAACGAGTTTTCTAATTTATTTATGACACCAGAGAACGGGACTTTAAATAAAATTGGGAAATTAAAATTGAGCATCTAAAAAATGGTTATATTTTCGGAACTGGCGATAATTAAACAGAATAAATAATTAATCATCCTAAAGAATACCTTGCACGGCTGCGTGATAATTTAATTGTGACACCAGCATCCCCGACACATTTTGTTGACTTAGAGTCCATCATCATTTTCATTTGCAATTTTCTTTTTACCTTTAGTCTTCTCCGTTTTAGTTTAATTAAAAAGAAAAAAAAAAGGGAAAACTCACAAATAGGTATTCCTTCAATCCCTTGTCCTTGTTCGTCTAAACACCGTCCAACGAAATATTTTTTAGTGAACTAGATTCCGTGCTCTCTGTGGTTCGACCCTGCTCGCCACTTTTACAGTAGCCAGTCAGTTATAAAAATTCGCAAATTTGCACGCGTTGCGACACGCGTGCCAAATTTCTGAAGTGCACCGGTCACCGCCATCCGAGGAGTCGACCAGCAGCCGCGCACCGCTCACCGCTCATATCCTCCGTTCCGGTGGTAGCATAGCTGGCGCGCGACGTCATCACGTGCCGAGGTGCAGTCAGATATTGAAGAACGAGTTGCATGCAGTGAGAGTGAAGACCGACACGATTATTTGTTGGTAACACGGTCTTATTTTACATGAATTGTCATCTTATTGCCGTGTTTACATTTTCAGTTGTGATGTCGGGGTGATTTTCTTAGTGTCGGGATGTTGGTTGAATGATTAAATTATTGCGCATGCCATGCAACGTACTATTTAATGATTAATTGTCAATTAAATTTATTTTAATTGACTATTTATCTGTTTAAATTATTTTTGCACTGAATTAATTGCTAAAATTAAAACTGGCCATTTTAATTATAAGTCGACGCGGCGGTCCGAGAAGGTAAACCGCGTTGACTGATGGTAGGTGCAAATTAGTGACACAACTTTGAGAGAAACGGGTTGTGTCATTTCGCCGTGTAGTTCGGGGCTTGAACGAGTTTTCTAATTTATTTATGACACCAGAGAACGGGACTTTAAATAAAATTGGGAAATTAAAATTGAGCATCTAAAAAATGGTTATATTTTCGGAACTGGCGATAATTAAACAGAATAAATAATTAATCATCCTAAAGAATACCTTGCACGGCTGCGTGATAATTTAATTGTGACACCAGCATCCCCGACACATTTTGTTGACTTAGAGTCCATCATCATTTTCATTTGCAATTTTCTTTTTACCTTTAGTCTTCTCCGTTTTAGTTTAATTAAAAAGAAAAAAAAAAGGGAAAACTCACAAATAGGTATTCCTTCAATCCCTTGTCCTTGTTCGTCTAAACACCGTCCAACGAAATATTTTTTAGTGAACTAGATTCCGTGCTCTCTGTGGTTCGACCCTGCTCGCCACTTTTACAGTAGCCAGTCAGTTATAAAAATTCGCAAATTTGCACGCGTTGCGACGCGCGTGCCAAATTTCTGAAGTGCACCGGTCACCGCCATCCGAGGAGTCGACCAGCAGCCGCGCACCGCTCACCGCTCATATCCTCCGTTCCGGTGGTAGCATAGCTGGCGCGCGACGTCATCACGTGCCGAGGTGCAGTCAGATATTGAAGAACGAGTTGCATGCAGTGAGAGTGAAGACCGACACGATTATTTGTTGGTAACACGGTCTTATTTTACATGAATTGTCATCTTATTGCCGTGTTTACATTTTCAGTTGTGATGTCGGGGTGATTTTCTTAGTGTCGGGATGTTGGTTGAATGATTAAATTATTGCGCATGCCATGCAACGTACTATTTAATGATTAATTGTCAATTAAATTTATTTTAATTGACTATTTATCTGTTTAAATTATTTTTGCACTGAATTAATTGCTAAAATTAAAACTGGCCATTTTAATTATAAGTCGACGCGGCGGTCCGAGAAGGTAAACCGCGTTGACTGATGATAGGTGCAAATTAGTGACACAACTTTGTGAGAAACGGGTTGTGTCATTTCGCCGTGTAGTTCGGGGCTTGAACGAGTTTTCTAATTTATTTATGACACCAGAGAACGGGACTTTAAATAAAATTGGGAAATTAAAATTGAGCATCTAAAAAATGGTTATATTTTCGGAACTGGCGATAATTAAACAGAATAAATAATTAATCATCCTAAAGAATACCTTGCACGGCTGCGTGATAATTTAATTGTGACACCAGCATCCCCGACACATTTTGTTGACTTAGAGTCCATCATCATTTTCATTTGCAATTTTCTTTTTACCTTTAGTCTTCTCCGTTTTAGTTTAATTAAAAAGAAAAAAAAAAGGGAAAACTCACAAATAGGTATTCCTTCAATCCCTTGTCCTTGTTCGTCTAAACACCGTCCAAAAAAATATTTTTTAGTGAACTAGATTCCGTGCTCTCTGTGGTTCGACCCTGCTCGCCACTTTTACAGTAGCCAGTCAGTTATAAAAATTCGCAAATTTGCACGCGTTGCGACGCGCGTGCCAAATTTCTGAAGTGCACCGGTCACCGCCATCCGAGGAGTCGACCAGCAGCCGCGCACCGCTCACCGCTCATATCCTCCGTTCCGGTGGTAGCATAGCTGGCGCGCGACGTCATCACGTGCCGAGGTGCAGTCAGATATTGAAGAACGAGTTGCATGCAGTGAGAGTGAAGACCGACACGATTATTTGTTGGTAACACGGTCTTATTTTACATGAATTGTCATCTTATTGCCGTGTTTACATTTTCAGTTGTGATGTCGGGGTGATTTTCTTAGTGTCGGGATGTTGGTTGAATGATTAAATTATTGCGCATGCCATGCAACGTACTATTTAATGATTAATTGTCAATTAAATTTATTTTAATTGACTATTTATCTGTTTAACTGAATTAATTGCTAAAATTAAAACTGGCCATTTTAATTATAAGTCGACGCGGCGGTCCGAGAAGGTAAACCGCGTTGACTGATGGTAGGTGCAAATTAGTGACACAACTTTGTGAGAAACGGGTTGTGTCATTTCGCCGTGTAGTTCGGGGCTTGAACGAGTTTTCTAATTTATTTATGACACCAGAGAACGGGACTTTAAATAAAATTGGGAAATTAAAATTGAGCATCTAAAAAATGGTTATATTTTCGGAACTGGCGATAATTAAACAGAATAAATAATTAATCATCCTAAAGAATACCTTGCACGGCTGCGTGATAATTTAATTGTGACACCAGCATCCCCGACACATTTTGTTGACTTAGAGTCCATCATCATTTTCATTTGCAATTTTCTTTTTACCTTTAGTCTTCTCCGTTTTAGTTTAATTAAAAAGAAAAAAAAAGGGAAAACTCACAAATAGGTATTCCTTCAATCCCTTGTCCTTGTTCGTCTAAACACCGTCCAACGAAATATTTTTTAGTGAACTAGATTCCGTGCTCTCTGTGGTTCGACCCTGCTCGCCACTTTTACAGTAGCCAGTCAGTTATAAAAATTCGCAAATTTGCACGCGTTGCGACGCGCGTGCCAAATTTCTGAAGTGCACCGGTCACCGCCATCCGAGGAGTCGACCAGCAGCCGCGCACCGCTCACCGCTCATATCCTCCGTTCCGGTGGTAGCATAGCTGGCGCGCGACGTCATCACGTGCCGAGGTGCAGTCAGATATTGAAGAACGAGTTGCATGCAGTGAGAGTGAAGACCGACACGATTATTTGTTGGTAACACGGTCTTATTTTACATGAATTGTCATCTTATTGCCGTGTTTACATTTTCAGTTGTGATGTCGGGGTGATTTTCTTAGTGTCGGGATGTTGGTTGAATGATTAAATTATTGCGCATGCCATGCAACGTACTATTTAATGATTAATTGTCAATTAAATTTATTTTAATTGACTATTTATCTGTTTAAATTATTTTTGCACTGAATTAATTGCTAAAATTAAAACTGGCCATTTTAATTATAAGTCGACGCGGCGGTCCGAGAAGGTAAACCGCGTTGACTGATGGTAGGTGCAAATTAGTGACACAACTTTGTGAGAAACGGGTTGTGTCATTTCGCCGTGTAGTTCGGGGCTTGAACGAGTTTTCTAATTTATTTATGACACCAGAGAACGGGACTTTAAATAAAATTGGGAAATTAAAATTGAGCATCTAAAAAATGGTTATATTTTCGGAACTGGCGATAATTAAACAGAATAAATAATTAATCATCCTAAAGAATACCTTGCACGGCTGCGTGATAATTTAATTGTGACACCAGCATCCCCGACACATTTTGTTGACTTAGAGTCCATCATCATTTTCATTTGCAATTTTCTTTTTACCTTTAGTCTTCTCCGTTTTAGTTTAATTAAAAAGAAAAAAAAAGGAAAAACTCACAAATAGGTATTCCTTCAATCCCTTGTCCTTGTTCGTCTAAACACCGTCCAACGAAATATTTTTTAGTGAACTAGATTCCGTACTCTCTGTGGTTCGACCCTGCTCGCCACTTTTACAGTAGCCAGTCAGTTATAAAAATTCGCAAATTTACACGCGTTGCGACGCGCGGGCCAAATTTCTGGCGCCGTTGCCGGGGAGAATAGTAGCATTAGGAGTTCCTTTAAAAGAGTAATTTAGGTCAAAAATTAAAAAAAAAATTAAAAAAATTAAAGAAAAAAAAAACCAAAAAAAAAAAAGTTTACTACTCTGGGAATTTTTCATTGCAGGGATTTTCAAGACACCCAGAAGTTCAAAATGACGTGGGCCGCACCACACAATTACAACCAGTATCCGCCCTATGCAGCCCCGACTCAAGGTATGACATATAATGCTTCACCGCACATGAGCTATCCAGGTAATCCCGTTTATTTCAATGGTCTTTACTCAAGTCCATGCTATGATCCATATGAGAACATTTCACCATGCTATGTCCTTATACATCTGTTAATCATTTTCAAAGTCAATGCATTCCTGAAAATTTAGAACTTGACAATTCATGTCAAACAAATGATTCAATAATTGAACACATGTTGCATTGTGCTATCACTGAGACCAATCGGAGGTTTGAACTTCAAGATGAATGCAATGCAAAGTTGCTTTCCTCAACAAAAGATCTAGAAAATCAATTGAATAATTTAGTAAATCAAATGAATCATATTTCCGAACTAGATGCTTCATTACCCCTTGATGATCTAATTAAAAACAATTATTTTGAGGAGAGTGCAATAGAGGTTCCATTTGAACAACATCTATGTCCCGAGTCTGATAATGGGATTAATCTGCCTTCTTATCATACAATTGATGACTCCCCTCCATCACAAAATAATTCTTCCAATCTAATCACATTTCAAGAATATGAGAGCTTGGTCTTCCGCCCTGTTGAACATAATGGTCCCTCAGAAAATGTGATTTCATGTCCTTCTTCTGTGAATTCACAACCTAGTCATCCCAAAGTTAAAAAGGACACATTCAATGTCTATCAAATTGCACCTTTTGAGGATGAAGAGGACATTGAACTAGGACCATTCTTTACCATGATAGATTTAGAATTGAACCAAGAGACATTGGATTGCCACACTCAAGAGGACATCACTTCAAATGACATCGAATCACCTCTTTATGAAAATCTTTGTGAGTCCGAAACTTTTTCTAAAATGGAGACATCTGAAACATTTCTGGAGTCGAAGAATCAATCAGCATTGGTGGTAGAGAACACTCATAATTTTCTAGAAACAATGGAAGAATGGGATTGCTTGGAGGATCCTGATTTCGTGGTGACACATGCACCAACAGAGAAAAATGATGAGGGTGATATAGAAGAAAATATTGAAAAAGATGTCATTCTTGACACAATGGAGTCATCTGCTCCAATTGATCCTGCGCCACTTGCTCCATGCGTCGAGGTTAAAAACACTTCACTTGAAATACCCACATATGCTAACAATATTTTTGACCTTGGCACAATCAATGAAG
This sequence comes from Viscum album, assembly GCA_963277665.1. Taxonomy (NCBI): domain Eukaryota; kingdom Viridiplantae; phylum Streptophyta; class Magnoliopsida; order Santalales; family Viscaceae; genus Viscum; species Viscum album. Next base: position 757,945,217 of record OY728132.1, on the reverse strand, counting down.
CCATCGAGCATGAATTGAGTTGGAAACCAGTATATTTCCCCGTGCTAGTGGTTGGGTGTGAAAACGAATTGGGATACATCATCAACCCAGATACTACATTCAAGGATATGATGGATATAAGTCGACCGCTGAAGGAGTCTAGTAATGGAACTTTTTCACTTGTGTATGTTCAAGGAGGTAATCTTCTTGATCTTTCCATTGACAACCTTTTCCCAAAATTCAACAATTCGATGAGTCTTTCTTCAGGTGAGGTATATTCATTCCCTTGTGAGTTGGCATATTTTCATTTCATCCCACAAATCCATTATTCTAACAAGATTCCATTGAGATTTTGTGCAGCTTGCAGGATAAACACATCTTCAATGAATGGATTCCGCGCTCCTACTGAAAAAGAAACAGATGCATGGTTTACATTTCCATTCGATCCTGGTGGAGTTTCAACAACGTCTGGCTGAAGACGAAGTAAACTTAGCGCTCAATGGGAGGCAACCCATCATTTGTTGTTTTCTTTTCACTGCATTTAATTTCATTTCATTTAGTTTTATTTTAAAATAAAAAGGCATGCATTTACCGCAATCTCTTTTCTCCTGAAACTGCAGTGGATTTAAATTCATCATAAATATTTTTATCATCCACATGATTTTGATTATGGTGTGACTTCTTTGATATGATGTGAGTACGTGTTGTCAATGTGTAGGTTTTACAGGTATACCATTTCTGGAGCTTCATCGGATACAAACAACCTCTCCGCATCAATCTGCACTTACACAGGGAAGTGTTCTATTTTTTTCCATATTTTATGCTTCCAAAAACACCATGTAAAAAAAAACAAAAAAAACAAAAAAAAAAAATTGAAAAAAAAAACTAACATTCCTGTCATTGATGAACCCACATAAAAGCTATTGTATTCTTGTCGCAACATAGTTGGGAACATACCACTTGTGTCCCTAGGCAGTTTGAGCACCTGATTCTTGTTTTGGAATTATCTGATCCTTTCTCTCATGACTTAGATGATTGCTGATATTATTTCATGCTTCGAAAATGTTTTTCAAAAACTTGTATATTTTTTACACTTATTCGCACTCATGATCATCTGTGCTGTCCAAAATTATATTTCCATACCCGTGAGGACTCTGAGCTATTTTACAATCATCTCTTATTTCTCTTATTTCTTGAGGTAATCTCAACCATGTTTTGTCTTCTAGAACTTGCCATGTTTTTCCATCAAAGCGATAGGAATTTTTGAAAGTTGTACTAAAATGATCGAGGCATCTGTTTGATATTTTATCCCCGTTGACCCACTGAGCCACCCAAACATTTTCTCCTTCGTATAGCCCTTAGAAGCCATGCAGGGAGCCTTTTAGGATGAGCCCAAGCCGATACCCTTCCCTACCAATTTCTTGGATTTTTGCATGATGATTACAATCTAAGTGTGGGGGGGAGAGACTTACTCATGGAGAGGGTTCTTCGAGGGGCAGTGAGTCATTTGATGTACATGGATTGACATTATCCCATCCTGATCATATGAGTTCTTTTTCACAGTAGCCACATTCATTTCATATTATTTTGATATAGGAATATAGAATCCTCTTGAGTTCCAACAATGAGTACATTGGTGGTCATTACGCGGTAACCCTCGACTTTAGGGATACCTATTAAAGTGATGATTCATTACTCCAGGAACTAGAAAGTTTTCTATATGACCTACCTTCATTGAGATGTTACATCGTATACGCTACTTGTGTACCTTTCTTTAGGATTATTGTCTGACATTTATTTCATGGGGTTTTGGAACTGATACTCACTTGTTTTTCCTACCCATCTTATTTGAGTGAGTTGTGTAAAAAAAAAAAGAGCGAAACATTGGATTATCAAATGCTTGGGGACAAGCAGTGTTTTAAGTGTGGGGGAGCGAGAGTTTGAGGGAGACATTTAGATTGACTTATCATGCATTTATTTCAAGATTCAACCCTCCTTTTTACCAAAAAGATGTCAATATTTTTTTAACCCACCGTCCCACAGCTTCAGAAACATTTGAACCTCATGTAAAGTCCTTGAGATTGGTACATTCTTTTGATTTCCACTAGTGGAGATGTGAAATTCATGGCAAGCCTATGGTAAGCATGCATGTGTATGAGAATTGAGAAAAACTTTAATCAAATTTTTTCTGAGAGATGAGAGTGATGGCAAGGTAGGTCACATGATACATGAGTGCACATACTTGTTTTGAAAAGAATGCAAGTGAAAGAAAATTGTTTTTTTTTTTTTGAAAATTGAAGTTTTAAATGAAGCAAGATATTTTATGAGGAAAGAGAATGAAAAATTTTGAACTTGTAATTTGGATGTTTTGATTTGTCTACGACCACTTGCGTTTTCTTTCTGATTGTTTTGCCCAGGAGTGCAAAAGTTTAAGTGTGGGGGATTTGATGTACATGGATTTTTGCATGTATTTTAATAATTTTATGACATAGTTTTAATTAATTAGTTTAACCAATTTTTATATTTTCAGTTTATTTTTGTAGCTTTGTAGTGGTTTAGATATTTTGATAATTTTTAGTTAATTTATATACTTATATTAGTAATTTATTATTTTTATTAGTTATATTAATTTTATATATTATATTTAAATTATATTATTATTATCAGTTTCACTAATTTTAGTTTAGTTTATTTTATTAATTTTTATTAGTATGTATATATTTTAATTCTCTATTTTTATTTTATTTTATTTCATTGTTTTTATAGTATTAATAACATAGTATCTTTTTATTAGTTTATTATTTTTATATTTAATAGTATAATATCTAATTACATGTGCATTAATTTTTAGTTCTAATTTTATTATTATTATTATTATTATTATCTAACATTAAATATTTAGATAATTGTTTTCTTTTAATTTGAATTTGAATTTTAGTTTTAACTTTGATTTCACTTTTTGATTTTGATTTTGTTTTTTTTATTTCTCTCTCTAATTACCCAACCACCCTTTGACCTTTTCTCCCATTTTTTTCTACCTATTTCCTCTCCCACGTCACCTCTCTACCCCTCATAACCTCTCTCCAATCACACTCACCCCATTCCTTTTTTTTTCCACGCTACAATCCCCTCCCCATTCCCCCTTTTCTCTCACCAATCACCATCCTCTTTGACCCATTCTTCTCCCTCTCTCCAATCACCCATGCCACACCCCTTTAAATCCCTCTCTCCAATCCATTTTTTTTGCGGGGGCCTCTCCCAATTATTCCCTATACACGCCGCCCCCATCCCCTCTATTTTTTTACCCCACTTCCCTCACCCCTGGACCCGCCGCCCTGGACCTCCCTCTTCAAAATTCCAGCCGCCGCCATACTACTCTCCCCCTGGACCCACGCCTCTCCTCTTCATCAATATTCACTCCCCTTAACCCGCCGCTCTCTCTCACCCGTTCACCCACATCCCAGCCCCGCTCCCCTCTCCCCTTAGAACCAGCACCCTCCTCACCTCCCTCGCCCCTCTCGGCCACCGCCGCTCACCCCATATTCCTCTGTTAGGCAGGTGCAAAACAGACCACCGACATCCGCCGCTGCCCAGCACAATAATCGGCGACCACACCTTCACCATTCCAGAAGCGCAGCGAAGGTTCGGACACATCATCGACGTGCGCGGCGGTTCGTCTAAGCTTCCGGAGATTCACGTCGCACAGCGAGAGCAAGCACAGATCAGATCATATTTTCAGCGGCGCGGTGGTTTGATTCGGGTGCGGCGTCATCAACTGTCCAGAGCAGAGCGATGATTATCATTTTGTGATTGTTGACGGCGTCTCGCGGTGACCATAGCAATGACACGAGCACGGTGATATCTTCCATTCATTATTTTATGTGTCGTGTCGTCGCGATGGCAGACTAATTCATTTGTGTCAGAGTTGTGATGAAAGTGATGGTAATTGCATGTCTTTAATTTATTCCTATGTTTGATTGCCTTTTAAATTAATTTTAATTAGATGTTTATTTAATTAATTATATCTGCGTTGAAATTAATTTTTATTGGGCTCTGCACACATGCTTTGGTGCTCGTTCGTGTGATACCTAATAAGTAATCACGAATGGGAGTTCATCAAAGAATTTATTTATCTGGAATTCAATCAAGCGCGCGATCGAATTTTGAATAAATAAATATATTAATTGAAAAATTAATATTTTGTGTGCGCTCTCCTTCAAACTTGCATGAGTGATACTTAATAAGTAATCTCATGTGAGCGAACCCAACGTAGGTAGATACTTAGACTTTGTGAGAAACGGGTCGTTGTATTTCACCAAGTGATTCAGCACTATAAGGACGCGCAAATTATTTTTCAGGACAGAGAACGAAATGATAAATAATTTGTGTGAAAATTAGAATGTTTTCTAACATCAGAGAACGAGACCAGATGACATTTTGATTAAATTTGGAATCGGTGATAATTGAATAAATAAATATTCAAATATGGGAATTAAATAATTGACATTGCATGCACTTGAACGGACATCACGACTCTGACACTTCCATCTCTGCCAGTTTCTTTCATAGCTAAGTTCACTTAGATAGTTTTAGTTAATTTAATTAGTCATTTTTAAAATAGTCATTTAGTTTTTAGAACTTAGTTATTAATCACACAATTAAAGCCCATCCGCCTGAACATTCCTCCAAAAGGACATTTCTAGTGTCTACTCACATTCTCTCTGTGGTTCGACCCTGCTCGCCACTTCTACAGTAGTTAGTAGGTAAATAAATATTGCAAATTTGCACGCGTTGCGACGCGCGTGCCAGTGGTTTTAGAAAAACCCTTGATGATGTGAAGATCATAAAGTGCATTGTGAGAAGATCCCCACCCCAGTTTTGATGTATCGCCGGAAGCTCAAAACAAGTAAGCGAAGACGAGCAGCGTAATGTAGCCGAATCGACCAAGGCTTAAAGGCAACGCCACCCGCCAAGATTTCTCCACGCTTAAAGACAAAGTCACCAGCACTGGAGTCGCACCACCAATTCCAGACAAAGGGAAGAGGCTAAAGCAAGAGGAAATCACAAAAGCTTCCAAAATCCGTCACATTCAAGTCTGACCATTACAAAGGGGTGAAAATACATTATAAATACAAAATAAAAAAAAGGAAAATGACCCAATTCGAGTTACAAGGTGTGGGAAACCCAAAAGGCACATGAAAAGCATAAAACAACACTTTCTCATGCCATTTAATGACCCCACTAGTTAAAGTAGCGGGATTCTCTCTTAATGATGTTTTTCTCTACCTTTTCTCTCCTCTTTAATGTGCTGCTACGAATTTACATCCATTGTCATGTGGATGAGTAATTTTGGGCCCCAAATAAGTGTGTTGTGGCCCACCATAGTGTTGGATGTCAAAAAGTGTAGGCTGGTCCAATTCGAATAACAATTGGGCTTAAAATTTTTATCAAGCCCAAAATTATTCTCCTTGGGCTGAATTTGATCCATATCAAGTTTAACCAAAAATCTTTATGTTTGAGGATAAAGATCCAAAGGAGCTGACATTAGAGAGTCTTCACGATACTCTTATCACATATGAAATGAGGAACGATGATAACGAGACTATGGAAAAGAAAAAGTCTAAGGAGGTGGCATTTAAGGCATCGAAGAAGCTCACCGTAGAGGATGACCAGGAAGAAGAAGAGGTTGATAAAGTCATGTCATTCCTTTCCTTAAATTTGAAAAGGGGAAAAGGAAAGTTCAAAGGGAAACTTCAACGCGCGTGCTTTTAATGAAGAAAGGTTGGACACCTTGCGACAAAGTGTCCCAAGAAGTTTCAAGACGATGACAAAGATGACGAAGTTCTCATAAGGAAGCCTTCAGCTAATGTGAAAGGCAGGAGTACTAAGCACAACATCTTCAAGAAGAAGAACCCGCTTTCACAAGAGGATAATAACTCAGAAAAAACAGAGGCAGAAGAGATTGGGGACTGCAAAGACCTCAAAGATGATGTCCACATAGCTGCTGTAGAGAAGTCACAAACTAAGGAAGACGATGATGACGATGAGATAGACGTACAAGGGAGAGTTGATCTTCAAGCAGAGTTGGAAGTTGCTCTTGCAGAGGTTTGGAGAGCCAAAACGAAAAAAAGTCAATAGAGTGATTCGTGACGCAAAACTCTATATACAGCAGCAGGAAGAAGAGAAGCTCGAGTTGAGAGCAGAAGTTAAAAAACTCAAATCTGAAACACCAAAAAGCTTGGAGAAGGTTGTTGCGTACAAACTCAAGGTCAAAGAGTGGACCCAGATCATCAATGGTTCGACAAACACAGTGAAAGATTGAGTTAGGTGTATCGAAGAGCTTGAGGAAAAAGTCGTCGGTGTGCAATGAAAAACTGAAGATCATGATAGACAACTCTCGGTGTGACATCGGGAAATCAACTCAAACAAGCTATAGAGAAGGTAAAGGAGAAGCATGGAGGGCACAAGGTAATTAGAGGACTATTCGTGGAAGCAGAAGACAAATTAAAACGACAAGGCTGGTGTGGAGCTTGATCGTAAGCAGAAGGCAACGTTGGTTGATGCCAAGCCACAACCGCCCACTCCAAAGCTAAAGCTGGATGGTTGGTCCACGCCATGAAGAGTTAGTTCACACGAAAACGACTCTGGAGATCAAGAAGAGATTGGAGGATCACGCCGTGATCTTCGAGGAATTAAATAGAAGATAATGTGCGGATTTCATGGATCTGGTTATTAAAAGTTAAGGTCGAAGCCTCAGTTTATTCGGGAAAGGGGCTACAGTACGAAGAAAACCATGCAACAAGCAGTACAAGGATGAACTCGGTGAGACTCGAACTCGAGACCTCACCGAGACCCACAGGAGCAACTACCAACTGAGCTGCACCCTGGGGGCCATGGATCTAGTTATTGAACAGGCATCAAATCGTGATGATAGTAATCACGTCGTGGGGAAGACGAGTCAGCGGGTTTCCTTATTTCGAATATCCTATCTTTTAGGAAGGAAATCAGAGAATTCAATGAGCAAGTTTGACTCAGATAGAGTATTGGACGAATTTGCCCATCATACTTGTGAAGAATTGGAGATCTTTTATGAAGAATTGGAGATCTTTTATAGGGCAACGTAGAGAATTTCTCTTTGAATGGGGAAAAGGAAATTCCGGAAAGAGGTTTATGGAGATATCTATCTCTATAAATAATAGAATTTGTTGTTGTGCAGACTAGAGGGGAGTACACAGAGCAGAATTGATATATCCAACTCTATGAGAAGTAAAAGAGAATTTGAAAAAAGAACATCAACATATCTATTGAAAAAAGAATAAGAGAGGGAATTCCAGATCTGTGCCGGAAGGAAGCGGAATGAAGATCGGCACTCCTTGGAGATATTGCCAAAGCAGAAAGGTGGAGTTTCCATGACTACTCATGGAAGGGTGATTATGCTAATCGTGAAGGTGCTCAGAGCAACTAGTGGAGATCAAGGAGCAACATCTACGCTCATTGCATCAACAACACTGGTGATACTGTTTTGTATTGGTCTACATACCAAAGGAGTTTTCCTTTCCGAAGAGGTGAGCAGACGAGAGGGGTAAAGGGAGTGACCCCGGGGAGGTAAGTGAACCGTCCCTGAACCTTTTAAGGGGAGTGACCCTAGGCATAGCCTAAACCCACTACCATACAGTGAGTTTAGGGGATTATGGTACATCGACACATTGTCGTTGTATGCTTCTTGGGCCCACAATGTTGGTGGACCAAGTAAAATACTTGTGTCTTGTGTGCATGCTTTATTTATAGCATGCAAGACATAACTTGATGAATATGGATGAAATAACTCATTGGTCTAATCTGGTTAAGGCTAAGACAAGAGGTATAACAATTGGATCATCCTTGAAAGAAGAACTTAAGTGTGACCCTACTAACTATGAGGTCAAGATCATCTAGGGTAGAGATTCACCCCTCTCAGGGTATCTCTCACTAAAGACCCCTGTGGGCCTAACATATTCCTTATTTAGATGTAATTCTTCATAAACAATTTCACATTATTCCTATAATATTCATTTCAAGGCATGCCCTTTCAGTCTATTAAAAGTCCCCAAAAAAATACCATTATAGTTGATGCTACAAGTAAAACAGCAGCATGTCCATCTAAAGTTTAATTTCCATAAATTCATCTAAAATGTTATTTTTCATTTTGCACCAAATCCAACAATAATGAGGTAATCTTCTGTTAAGAGTATTTACATAGTATTTAGATATTTAGATATGGGTTTTACTGGGTTGATGGTCAATGGTTGATGGTTTGACTAGAATTTATGTTCCAACTTTAATCTATTTTTCTTCATCTATAAACAATAACAGACCAACCTCACTTAGAGGTACAGATTCTGGGACTTCTCGTACATCTTCACGGAAAAAAATTGACTAGAGTATTGGACTGGATATCGCATTTGAGAGAACAAACCTGTCAGTCACAACAACTTTCTTTTGCAGTGTGCAGCTCGATCTGCCAAAAACATGAATTTCCTCTAATAAATGAATTATGGATCACCATAGTAATCAGAAAGATCCAGAAAATTGATGATTAATAAACATACAACATTGCCTTTAGGTGGAACATGTCACAATGTCTGTAGACAAAAACCTTTACATGTTGCTTTTTCTCAGCAAGACGGATGCCATCAATTATTGATGCATGATTCAAAGCATCAGAGAATATTGCAATTTTTTCATCCTCAGCAGCCTTTTTCCCTGCAGCCAATAGAGAGCTGACATTTCCAATTGCTACCATCACAGCCATATTAGAAGCAAATCCAGTAGGACAAAGAAGACAATCCTGGAAAAGACCCAAGTTAAATAATCAAACAAAAAGACCCATGTTACTAGTTATCAATCTTGATGGCCCCACCATCCACACGTAAACAAATATTGTAAATTAGTACAATGATAGGCACAATCAACTGAATATTGTACTGAAGAGATGATACAAACAATTGGTGAAAATGCTGTTCATAAAAGAAGAGGTCACACAACCAATCAGTGATAATGATGTTTTGTAAAAGAAAAGACCTCAGTACACAAAGCCCCAGCTTTTTAAGGTCCTGAAAGGGTTACTTATCATATGTTATGTTTCCTGTAATTTATAACAAAGATGCTGGCTTTATGAATCCAACCATGCCGGTTCCAACAAGGTTTACCCACAAGTATTTCGGTTTTTACATTTGAAATCATTGGTACGTTCGCATAATTAACTTTTATCAACAAAACCTATGCAAAAGCTCACAAATTTACACAACGTACATTGCACAGCAGAAAATCATCACCCATGAAAAAGGAAACAATTAAGCAATGGGTTTTTTTTAAGAACTGGTGAAACAGATAACAAAAATAAAATAAGCCATAGTCCCAAACCCTTTCAATTAAAATAACCTGATTGTATATAACAACATATAAAACCATGTTTTCATTTTTAAGTTATAAATTATCAAATGTCGACAAAATGCAAAAGGAACACAGCGGTATAGACCCAACATCAAATAACCCATCATCTTAGCTTGTTTCCACATCCATGTATGAAAGATTTTGACAAGATTGTTAAATTGTACTACAAAAGCACGGATGAACTACTGGAAACAGTCAACAGGTCAATGAAATGCAATTTAAAACTAATGCATATGATACCTCTTTCTTTTTTAAGTTAGCCAAGCTCGACTCTAGCAACCTGTGATAATTGGTATATCCACAGATTAAAGCAGAACCCCTGGGACCCATCCCGTGTTTTTGGACTGCCTGAGATAAAAAATGGATCCAGGATCAAGATATAGTTTTTAAAAACTGCATGACATGCATAGTAGAAAAAAATGTGACCCATAAAATCCCAAATTTTACCTCTGCAGTGGCTTTTTTAATTGTTGGATGTGAACTTAAGCCCAAGTAATCATTTCCAGAAAACAGAAGTAACTTAATCTGGGAAGCACATTCTCCAACAGCATCACAGACAGTTCTATATCTAAAGACTTCATCATCCCCTAAAAATCAGGTGTGCAATATTAATATACTAACTAGTAAAACAGTCCATCAATTGTTCACACCTGTGGCGCTGCAAAGTGACAGCAATGGTCTTTTACGAATAGACCATATTAGCACACCAGCCAACAAAAAGAGTTCAGTCGGTTCTTGCTTGGTGGCCATTATTGGGAGGCATGAAAACAGAAAGAGCATTATAGGCGGAAGATAATTGAGCCCTCAAAAACGAGGATATTCCAACAAATTTCGAAAGAAAGAAAAAACGAACGAGCATGGCAAAAGTTGACTGGCCGCTTTTTTTGGGTAAATATTTTCCCAAAGACTTAGGTTTTAACGATTTGGCTGTGAGATTTTCAGTGTGCGTGGTATTGATCAAATAGTAGCAATTGACCTTTCAAATTCACATTTGCATGACTTTTCACTATTGATGGCATTCACTGCCCAGGATCTTCAAATTCAACCAAGACCTAAACAATGCGCTCAGAATGAAGTTCAAAATGATACACTGTGGATAAAAATGGGAAGAGGCAACGGAACAGTACCACCAGAGCTGGGAATGTCTTGTATCCACCTCTGGAAAGTGACTTCGGACATTTTCACCTCCGCGGAAGACCTGTCCCATGGCTGTAAACTGTCAAAAACCTCGTAATCATCATCCTGATTTGGGGCATTCCGAATTTCAGGCTGAATGGGTCTCTGTGATTCACTGGAGATGTAAATAGGTCTGAGCGATCGAAGGAGTTTTAGGTCATCCAACCTTGACAGCGCCTCCTCCACCCAAGTGTCCCATGGGTTCCCCATTTTTGGCACCGATCGAATCAGATGTTCAGACAACCAACCAAAAAGCCCATCTTTGTGCCTACTATATAATTATAACTATATGTATTTATAAATATCTTTATATATGTATATATTTATTTATTTATTTATATATAATTGTATAAATATTCTTTCATAAATATATATATTTATAAAATAAAATTATTATATATATATATATTTATTTATTTATTTATTTATTTATTAATATATTAAATATATATTTAAAATATATTTATATATAAATATTAAATTATAAATACATGTATATTTATAAAAAATATTTATATAGTTATAAATATATATTTATAAATATCTTTATATAATTATAGATAAAAATATTGAATAACTAAAATCGGTATAAAAGGATGGTATGGGAAATATAAAAAAACGGTATTTACTGGCTCTGTTTCCTTCCAAATCACTCCGATTTTGGGGTGATTTGAACCATGTTGGTGGGGGAGAAATATTTCCCCCCGTTTCTTCTGGAATGATTTTTCTCGCTCCGACTAATCGGTGTCAAACAGAAGATATGAGTTGCAATCATCCCATATCTTTTCTTTTCCGCCCATTTCTCTGCTACCAAACGAGGGCTAAAATCCCCCGCACGGGAATAGATTTCAAACATTTTACTTCATATAAATATAGAAGTGGTGTAAATAAACGCAAATAAAACGAGGACAACACTACTAGAATGAATAAAAGTAACAAAAAAGTTACTTGTAAATATAGTTTGTTGTTGAGGAGATGTCATCTCGATAGAATAGTACACATAATATCTCGAAGATTTTGTCATTTTGATCATTAACGTGAGTGTGAAAGAGTAATGCCAACCTTCTTTTGGGGGTCGCTAAAGGGGTATTGGCGACCGTCAAATGACAGTCTCTAATACCATGAAAATTTTCAACAGCACTTTTCTCATCATCCACTTGTCTTCCTGAACTCTTACTTGCAAAATGTTGGTGTCGCCCCCCACCACCCCCACTCTCACCCTTGCCGCCCCTGATAGGCCCCGATCACCGCCACCCAACACATCTTTGTAGCCCTCCGGTCACCCACTTGACGTTCTCTCACCACACCTCACTTACCCCGCCACCCTCCAGTCGCACATCCACCGTGGTCGGTAATGGAAGCTTCATGTAGCCCTCACGTCCCCCCTGTGTCCCCCCCCCCACCACCCTCGTGTCCCCACCCACATACCGCCCTCCAAATTGCATGTTTTGGGTGAAAACCTTTAATAGGCGTCAAATAAAAGTCATTGAAGGCTTTAGTGACCAATCAAAAGCATCCGTCGTTTGGCGGATGTTGTGCAGACACTAAGGAACTTTTGACAGTCACTAAATTTTGTATTTCTAGAAGTGCATTGTCACGAACCGAATCTGGTCGCCATCAAATCGGCACCAAACTCGGCTCATGGCAAGGCCTGAAGGGCGTTCCCTATCCCCACGGGCTGGCACAAGTGCCCGGGTATTATTAATTTAGGTTTGAGAACGATTTACCCGAGTATGAAAGCATAACACATTAAAACAATCCATAATATAAATCTAAAATTTTCGAGCCAAACAAGTCTTAACTAAAAACCATAACTGAATACATTGGATTAATGACAATAAAATAGGTCCAAATAAAAATAAAGACAGCAGCAAGACAACCCTAAGGACTCCACGTGACAAGGGGTAATCACCCACAAACCGTCTCCACAACTCCGCACCAAGGATGGGAACTAACAGCATGAACCGCCATCACCCTTATCCTTTTCTTTACCTGAGTCAAACATAACCAAGTCTACTTACACCCAAGGGGTGTAAGTAGTGTGTGAGCCTAAGACCAATAGGATACCACCCAATGATTCCAAAGATCATGAAATACAATGTGAAAAAACAAACAGTTTTAATAGGTAAGGAAGAGCAATGTTAAAATTCCAAGAATTGTAACTTTCATTTGAAAACAGTTCTCAATCCAAAATTTTCAGAATGTTCACACATTTAAATAGAAATGCTAGCTACTGTAATTTACTGCCAAACACACCCTAAGACATGGGTAAATACTACAAATCCAATGAGCAACAACATTGGGAACACCCCTAGGCACTAGGTTGTCTTGGGCCCTATGTACCTTGTACCTCGGTGTAAAGTAAGCATAGAAAAATTCGTTCTCGTGCGTGAGCCACTAGTAGTGAACATACCCATAATCTAGTGGTCCTCAATAATCATCCACATAGTTTAGTTAGAGTTGTCATTTATCCAAATGCTAAGTGAAACAGGGACAAAACTCATCCGGTCCACTAGCCGTACTAGAACAAATCCGCCCCACCTAGGTACCCGGGATTCCCCTTTTGTGCTCAATCAATTTCAGCATGCAACATAAATAAATTTTCATATAAAACACCATTACTGGTCAAACACAACCAATACAGTAGCTATCACATTTTATACCACTTAAAACACACAACAAAATACTTAGATTTTTAATAAAACAACCTCTCAAAATCTCACATTGTTTTGCACCCAAAATTCTTTGAAATATCCACTTTGCACACTATGTGCACACTTGTAAGTCACAAAAACAAAATGTCAGTTCAATACCCTTTAATGAAACCAAAAATTTAGTTATGGGGTAGCCCCATGTGAACCAAGATGTTATATCCTTTAAAAACCCCCATTTTCACACAAACACGACACTTTAAGCCCATTTGCTTCCCAAACCCCATTTAAACAAACTTTCGCAGCAACAACCAAAAAGAATAAAAATTAACAACATGATATCCAGTCCTAATACAATTAAATAAAATCGACTATGTAATTATAGGACAACCCCAAATGAACCAATAAAAGGTTTGTATGAAAAACCCCCAATTTCACCAAAAATTGGCACTTAAAATTCATTTGCTTTATAAATTCCACTAAAACCAATATTTTCATAAACATTAAAATGCAATAAACATGCAAATACCATAAACACAACAATAAAAGTCACAAAAATTGCATGCACGATGGAATCACCTACCAAAAGAGTCAAGAACCGCAAATCCTAGTGCGGAACTTCAACCGCACCACCACCGCACCACAAGGGAGTGAGATCAAACCTAAAACCAGAGGATTGGACCAAGAAACTCAAAATGAAACCCTAGGTACGAAGCCCTAGCTTATGGAAATTTGGGGATTTAGGAAAAAAGGGAGAAAGCTTAAGGAAAAGGAAGGAATTTAGAAGGATAGTCACTTACTTGAGAAATCTGGACGATTTTAGCAACCTGAGAAGTTCGGCCCTAATTCTAGTCTAATACGATCTCTAAAGAGGGGGAAACGAAGCTGGGGGTGCGGATAGGTACAGTGGGAGCCGGTTAGAGGTGGAATCACCTAAAAAGGATAAAAAATGATTTTTTTATGAAAGAATAAAAAAACAATTTAAAACTGGAAATGGGCTTTCGGGTTGGACCAATACCTAATTTGATCACCCAAATCCAAGATGCTAATGAATTTTTAAGGGGCCCAAATTTCTTTGGTGGTTTGAAGAGTTAAATTAAGGTCATTTTGGAAGTTTAATGGGTGAAAAAGGTTAAAAAACAAAGGAGATATTAAAGAAATAAAATTTATTTTCAAAACTGGAAATGGGTTCTCGGGTTGGCCCAAATTTTGGAAGCCCACCATTTCCTTCAAAAATGCATGGAAAACCCCCAAAAAAAAGAAATAATGTAAATTAAATGAAAAATACCTTTAAAATATGTCATGTATGTGACATTCATGTTCTTACACTTGTTACAAATAAATTTTCTTGATTTATCAAGTGGCCTCGAACATATAGATTGATAGAATGAAATCAATCAGCATAAACCATATATCTTCTCCAAAAACTCATTCCTCCCACTAAAATTGTTTTATTTCGATGCATCTCCTCTTATTTAAGATCTAAGAACACTACTATAAATTAAAGCTATAGCCACGAACCTATAACCACAGTTTTATTGGTCCGTGGCTATATCTTTCTAATTTCCACGGTTTAATTTAATAATCGTGGCTATACCTCGTGTTTTCCTATTTGGTATCGGGGTCCCCCGATTCGCTACTCCCGCTCCCGACTTCTCCTCCTCCCGGCTTCTTCTCCTCCGGACGATTTCTCCTCCCCGACCTCGCCTGACCGCTGCGCCCTCCTCCCCGACCTCGCCTGACCGCGGTGCCCTCCTCCCCGATGACTTCTCCTTCCCGGACTCTCCTCCCCGACCTCTCCTCACCGTGACACCCTCCTCTCTGACAAACTCTCTCACCGCGACGCCCTCCTCCTGATGACCTCTCTCACAGCGGAACCCTCCTCACCGGAGACCTCTCTCACCGCAACGCCCTCCTCTCCGACGACCTATCACCGCGGCGCCCTCCTCTCCGACTACCTGTCACCGCGGCGCCCTCCTCTTGGCTTCCAATCAACGTAGGTATTTTAAAAAATGGGGAAAGTATTTTATCCCATGTATTTTCTCTCATCAGTATGGTCTACTATCAAATAGGCCTATTGTGATATTATGGGTTGTTCTAAATGGGTGGTTTGTAAGAATTCCCAATTGAATATCTAGAGAACTCCATGGATTTCTTGAGCCATTATTGACGATGTTTCCAATCTGATAACTTTGAAGGATGTTAGTATATCTGATTTATAAATTAATCCTAGTATCTGTGATCTACTACCTCCTCATCTAGTTGTGGATGTTACCTAGTACGATTTCTATGATTGTGATATTTTGGTTTAGATGAAAAAAATGGATTGTAAATTCACTAATAGGGATTTCTATTTACATCACAGTGGTGACCTTACTTGCATACCTCCTTGGGTAGAAAGTTTTAGAAAATAATTTATTTCCCCTTTTGATTTGTTGTTGATCTAGAAAATTTGGAAATAACGCTTACCCATACAACACCTCATTCAGCATACATGAATGCATTTAGCATCAGTCCGCTTCTTGTATTTAAATGTTGAAGAAACCCAAAAATATTTATTCATCTATTGTAGGTTCAGTTATCAGTTATGGAGTTATGTGTAGGGGTTATTTAGATGAAACTTTAATATCCAAACCATTGAAGGGATACTCCTCTCAATGTGTAGAACACCATGCAGTGATCAAATCCATTCCGTTATGGTGGCAGTGACTGTTAGTGTACTTTCTTATACTTGGAGAGCAAGAAATGATCTGAAATCTAATAATCACAAATATTCTTTTCAGGATGGAGTTTTGGCCATTCATCATGGAATTATGTTGTCATGTAATATTCAAATTGGTTCAATGACTAATGATGTTTTTGATATGGTTGTGTTAGGATCACTTGGTGTTCATGGCAGGGCAATGAATCCATTAGTGCTCAAATCTATTCGGTGGATACTACCGATTGTAGGTTGGTTGAATGTCAATATTATTGGGGCGACTTCTAGTGCACTAGGGTCTGCTGGTTTTCATGGCATTATGGTTTGCATGCTTTATGGTTAGAATCATATTTATCTATTTCTAGGAAAATTCTTAAGGACTATTCAAGGAATGTACCATAGAGGATGCCCACACCCAGGACTGATTGTCTTCATCTTGCTGAATAGATTTCTATTGATGTTACTCATGTCTATAGATAAGCAAACTAGGTTGCTAAGTCTCTTTCTAAAATAGCAATCTTGAAGGTCAGTTTATTCTTTTTCTTTGTCTTAACATACTATTGTTCTAATATGGGGTAAGGTGATTGTCTTGGTGATTTGTATACCTGTTTCTGTAAATCACCTTTGTATGTTTCTATTTTGCACATCTATATATATACTAATTTTAGGTTTTTCCACCTGCCACGTGTCAGTCTAATAAACCTCCACATCATAATTCCCACATGTGTCAAGCCTATACACATCCACGACCCTCCTACGCTACCCGTCTCTACCATTTTCTCCCTCCTCCTCCCGCTCCCGCTCAGCCTCCCCATCGTGATTTCCATCTCCCCCATTTCCATTATCCAATGATCCTCCATTCTTCCCCTGCTCATGATTTCCATCAGGGTCAACTCCCTCTACCTCTATCTTCCTCGCGAGGTTTCCATCGGTGTGTTGTCCCACTCGCGCTGTTGATATCCCATAACCCTCTTCCATTATTCCTTCAGCTTCCCCTCTCTCCCCGTCGCAATTTCAGTCTTCCAATTCTTCAGTTTCTTGACCTCCGTTGTTCTTCCCACCTCGTCAGCCACCAATTTCACTAACATCGGTATCTTAATCCTACAGTTTTCACTGCATCTCACTACTCCATCTTCCCCTCTTCGTACCTCCACCCCATCGTGACTTCGCTACTCCATGTTCACCACTATCAATCTCCTCCCCATCGCAAGTTACCAATTCCGAATCACCTATTTGAAAACCACCACTATTTTCCCTTTCTCCTCATCCTACACATTCACCAAGATTGGCCTCCCAAATATATGGTTAGCGCTGCTTCTCGAGACTTCGTCTTCACCTCTTCCAATATCTACAATCTAGGGTTTCGTAAGCTACTATATTAAGTCTCTCAAATCTAGGGTTTTTAGTCCTTCGTGCTCGACTAATAGGGTTCCATCATTGCCGAATACGTTAAATTCCATCATGTACCTCTACTAAGGTAACTGATAAATCATTCACCGCCAACTACTCCCCCATTTCTCTCTAAAATCCACATTATTCTACTCAGCGAATTCACTCGGATTATCCTTGGTTCAGCTCCCGCAATCCCTTCTGCAACAGGTATGTTATCCTAATATCCTTCAATACCTATCCATTATGTGCATCTTCTATTATGTGCAGGTTAATATAAGGTAATGATAATTTCATAATACTTTATCCTATGTCAATACTTCAAGTATTATTTGTCTTCACCATTTACCATCTTCGGATGACAATAAATTACTATAATTTGACAGCCAACCATAGCAGTATCTATATGCACATTCTAAGTATTATTTGTCTTCTGCATATACATTGTCTATACAATGGGTTAAAATTTAGTTTTAATTTTCATGTTATGTTTGAAAATAATAAACTTCTACTGTGGTTAGTTTTATGTCTGTGATTATATCATCTCAGTTGACTTCCTACATCTCCTATTCCCTCTTACAGCATCTTCACACTTCAGGTATGTGATAAAATATGTTTCTATTTTTATGTTGAGGTTGTGCATCATGTGTTTAGGAGTTTTTAATATGTTCAAGGAAGAATTTATGTTTTACTAACGGTTGAACTTGTGGGCATTGTGGCGATGTCCAGCAGACAAGAGGGACTTTTGACATCTTCTCACTTCAGGTATGTGATAAATTTATTGTTTCTCCCTGTGTAGATGAGTTTTTTATAAGATATTACACTTCATCTATTTTGAGTCATGAATTTGGGAATCTAATTAATTTTACCATCATGTTTTTAATCATCACTATTTGGCCTCACATCAATTTGGCTTCACCTCTATTTTTCGTTACTATTAGTCTGTTGTATTCACTGTATGTGTTCTAATACTCCCAATTATTATTTTTCTTCACCATTTACCATCTTCTGATGACATTAAATTACTATAATTTGACAGCCAACCATAGTAGTATCTATATTCACATTCTAAGTATTATTTTTCTTCTGCATATACATTGTCTATACAACAAGTTCAAATTTAGTTTGAATTTTCATGTTTTGTTTGTCACCATTTTTCACTACTGAAACACTATGATGCCAACATCCAGGATAGGGGATGTAGTGTAACAAGTATTGAAAGCACCGCTGGATGGCTATTATTTAAATGGATTTCCTTCACAATGTCTCTGAAGAAAACAGTATGTACTATTTACAAATGTGCTCTTAATTTTTTTGAAATCTAATCTGATATTAGAGGATTTTCTGTTATTTTTATGTTCTTTTATAAACTAGAACCTTCTGTGGCATAACTCAACATTCTTTTCTGAAAAAACCTCTTTTCTAGAAGACATACTTATGTAAAATTTCAGAATATCAATACTCAAACTGATTTCAACTTCAAAGATATTCCATGGGAATGACTTCTTCAATTGCTCAAAAATTCTTCCTTCTCGAGATTTTGGGACTGTTTTCTATGCACAGTGTCTCTACTTTATATAAGATGTCATTACTGGATATGGGATGTCTACTTGTGCTAGTAGGTCCCTGAAGGATTTATAGGTTTTTCTGTGAACTGGATTTCTTCCTGTTTGTGAAGACTTTTGGGGTTTTACCTCCATGATGTTGTGTTACATGATTTCATTGTTTTTGATGGTTTGCTGGATATCTTAGCTTTCTCGCACTGGATAGTGGCTTTTTCACCCTGTTCAGTGATCTGCATTGAGGTCTTAATACTATCCTGGAGTTGTTGCCCTGTTTTGTTTGATGATAGGTTTTTTTCTCTTTCCTGAGTTGCTTTCTCGACTGGAATGCCCTTTATTTTCTGAATATCAATTTGAAAGCTTTATGGAAATGCATGGATGTCTTCTTGAGGTTTCAGTTTTGAAGAATGTGAAGTCTTGGCATGGTCGACTTGCTCCTGTACAGGCTTCCTGGAATGTATTTTCCACTGGTATGACCTCCTTTTTCAGTTTCACTTATTCCTTTTGGAAATGAAAGACTATCATTGGGTAGTGCATGACCTATGAGTATAAGTATTTATTATAGTATGCATTACCTTCACTCATGACTATGGGATTTTAATACACTTATTCATTAATAAAAATGTTTTAGTACCATGTGAACAATTAAATTATTTAATATTCATTAATAATAATCTTATGAGTTGTTCATTTATTTTTTCCAACATGTTTTATTCTCTTTATGGTCAGGTTAAACGATTTGCGGGAAAGGTATCTACTAAATATACTAATCTTAGGTATTTCCACCTTCCACATGTCACTCTCATAATCCTACACATATTATTTTTCATACATTCCAAGCCTACATCCCTCCACCGCTCTCTATCTATACCACTCTCTCCCTACTGCTCCCGCTCCCGCTCTCGCTTGGCATCCCCATCGTGAATTCACGCTCCCCCCATTTCTATTTTCCACTGCTCATCCCTTCATCCTTCCTCGCTGTCTATGGGCTTCACCATCTTCACTCCCCCCAATAAAGGGTTTCTACAGTTTCACCATTCTCCAGCTTCCATGCCTTCACCTTCTCCCCCCTCTCGTGATTTCCCTCCTCCCTTTTCCTTTCCTCTCCGTCCACCTCCGCCACCTCCTCCAAATCCTGTTCCTGTTTCACCTCCTCTCTAGACATCCCGGTGCTCCTACGATTCCCAATCCAGGTGTCCTCCTCCTTTGATTCCCGTTAATCCTATGGTTACCGCTGAAGTTTCACCTATGCCACTGCTCCTAGGGTTCCCGCTACTCCTCCGTCGTTGTTACTGATTCCCTCTATAGATTTTCTCTCTATATCCCACTTCACCTCTGATGTTTCTCCTACACTTCGCGTTCCTGTTTCCCCTCTGGCAACACTCTTACAGTTCCCGCTCCCATCACACCTCTGTTGTCGCTCCTAGGGTTCCTGCTCGCGTTTCCCCTCCCATCATCCTGTAGTACCCGCAATACACTTCCGACGTCTTCCGCTCAAATCTTTCCATCTTCTACTAAAGTTCATCCTCCCGAATTCCCTCAGCTCATCGTATGTTTTCTATTTCTCCTACTATGTCGAATTATTTCACTCAGGTACCCTCAAAATTCACTGAATCTCATTCCCTAATTCCCTCAAGCGCGTAATTTCCATCCACATCTACTGCTACTCTTACTGCTCAATTGAGTTTAGAACAATGTGTTGCTCACCCTGCAACAGCTATGTGTTTCTATTCACTATATGATTATTGTATTCACTATTAGTTTGTTTATTGATCATACTGTGTGTTTCTACTACATATGTGATTCCATATTTATATGTGTTCTAATAGTTCATGATCCTAATATATGATGTTTTCAATGTGTTTTCAAACATTGTATAGAGACAAAATTTCCCTAACTACCTTACATTGTTAATTGTATTTTTATATTCTAACTTGTATGACCTATTTCAGTGCCTGTGGGTGTTTAATTTATCTTTGCAGTGATGGATAAGATGAAGTGTATTCATTCCAACTGAGAATGATTTGGGGGATGAAAAAAGAGATCCTATACCATATTATCTCTCAAACTACATGAATTAAATGAAGTAAGTAGTCTCCATTTTAACGTTACCGTATATTATACATACATGTGTTAGGCCAAAAGGTTTTATTTTTTAGTAGACGCAGCTATAATGTGAAATGATGTATCATTCATGGGAACCACTGGATAATTGTGACTAACCAACTACACAAAACTTCATGTTTGGTATCTATTTTGTGGGTTGATATAGATTAATTCATTTAAACTAACTTTCAATTTTTTTTATCAAAATATTAATCACGTGTTTAGTTCTGTTTAGTTTATTTAGAAATATTTTTTCCAGTAGTTAGCATTTTGATCATAATGTAGATTAAATAAATCATTTTGGTGTAAGATTTTTTCCCTTTATCATTTCAATGCCTTTGGATTTGAATCTTTGTTATTTTGTTAAATGCAGATGGGTCACACTCCCGCTGGAGTTGCATCAATAAATTATTGTTTCTCCGAGGTATCTAACTGCTGTAAGACTTGCCAGTGATCCTCATCAGAGTTTAATGTATTTCTATTCTATATTGTGGTTTGATGAAAGAGTCAACTAATTCAGAGGTAAAAAATCTCCAAAGTTTTCATTGTTTTTTCCACTTAGTAAAATCAAACTGCATGAATTTTATACTCCAATAAAATACCTAAATCCCTCATTTTTTATGATAGATCTAAGGATGTAGGAAATGTTTGTGATCTTATCCACCTTTGAAAAAAATGTTCACTATTATGGTTTGTGTGCATTCTTCAATTATTTATGTATAATTACATTCTATAATAATATATATATATATATATATATATATATATATATCATTCATTATACAATTAGTCACTTCTAAAATAATTACATTCTATTTTATGTAATTTTCTTCATCACTTTGGTGATACTTTTGTTTATTAATTTAATCATATACATTATAATGAAATTATAGGTTTCTAATTTCATCATAATTACAACTTTCATTCACTTTTCTAGTCACCAATCACTAAAGGAATTCATATTGTGAATACTGTATAATATTTTGCTTCATCCTTAATGTATTAATGTCATTATTTTGAATCATTTCGTTAATTTTATGATACATTAGTTTAAATAGTTCTCATCTATTTTTTATTTTACATGCCTTGAACATTTACTTAGTTAAATTCTATATCAATTTTTATATATTTTTTGCAATGGGTGTTACAGAAAAGTCTCATTGTTTAGTTAATTTCAGAATTGTCATTTTCTATTTACTGTACATTTTAATTCATAGCTATAATTTGGATCCAATTCTCTGATTCATTTACAATTCCATTTTTTTCATTTCCTTTTCCATTTATTTATTTAATTTTTTATATCTGTATTTTTTAATTATAATTCATTAATTTATTCTATTTTAAATTTAATTAATCAGTCTACTTCAAATAGGACATATCTATCTGATTCAATTATGAAATAAATTGTATACTAATTTTGTTACCTATATTGAATTGAAGAATAGGTGAAAACCAAGTTGGAGGGGGTGAATTATAGAAATGATATGGGGCCTCCACTGGGAAGGTAAGCAATGCTTTAGATCTCGACCAAGATTCATTTGGGCACTACAAATTTTGATCAAATTACATTTTTGTGTCTTTTGTGAGGTACCACAAATGAATCAAGGTTGTGTTTGACATCAATAATTGAACACTGCATCATGCAATATATTACACAATAATTAATAATGATATATTGTGTATTATTCTGCAACCTAATAAAAGTTCATATGGTATATCAAACTCTAATATACATAATTTTCCCCCCTACGTTTTTAGAAAAAACATATTGATCATTAAACGAATAAATAATAAAAGCATAGGAACACACCTCTTTGAAATATTATCCATGTTTAGATGATGTTCAGTTCAAATAATAACACCTTTTAGGGCTTCAACATTACTTTCTGTTACTGCAATGCATAATTCATTGGGAACTAAAGATATGTCTCTTGTAACTACAATTCATAGGTCATTGGGAACTAAAGAGATCCCTCTTGGTCGATTTTTATGCAATCTAGCTATTCTGAGTGCCTGTGTGCAAGGATCCCCTTGCACATGCTCATGGCTATGCGGGTGTGTGCATAGAGGCTAGATGTCCTGGCATGTGTGTGAAGGTGCATATACCCAGTGGGGGAGCAACAACTTTTAGTTAGAAAGCCCCAAGAGCCTAAGTGGACGGTTTGGTTCCACCTTGAGGTAGGATCCTTCTTCTAACCTCTTTAATTCAAGAATGCTTTAAATTGAACTTAGCTTCTTTCTTAATTCTGCTTAATTATATTGAATTTCATATCTTGAATAAGTGTTCTTTAATATAATTGTTTCATTTGATAAATAAACTCATGTTTTTATAAATAAATTCATGTTTTTATAACAAAGCAATGCCATGATTTTATAATAAAACCCCTCCAATGGAGGTGCGCTGTCTTCTAAACCAAAGAGTAGTGATAGTTATTTGTATCATGTTTAGATTTGGTTTGAGTCTTTCATATGCCTCTTTTTGGTGTTTGTTTTGTGGCTAGTTAGTTTTTGTTTTCTTTGAATAATATAAATTGGCTTATCATACTCGTTTAACTCAAATGACATTTCCCGAGTAGGCATATGTATTGACCATGACACTTTCCTTTTCATGCTTTGAATATTATAAATCAAATTTCAATGTTTAGGCAAAGTGGATGAATTTGTAAATGGTTTGTGTAGGGTGTATGATTCTTTTCTGTCATTTTGTTTCCCTTTAGACGTTGTGTCATTGTGCCGCTTGCTACAACATTCTCTTGTGATCCCTTGTTATAGAATATTAAATAGTTGATCTGTTCTATCATCTACCGGTGGGGCGACAGTTGGAATGTTGCCCCGCCTCCTCCCACTCCCTTTGCTCCTGGCCAGAAGATGCTGCCCCGCAGATGTAGCTGGACCGGGCCAACACACCGTGGTCACACCGCGGTCACGCCACGGTCACGCCGCGGTCACGTCGTGGTCACGCCATGGTAATGCCATGATTTGGCTCTGCTCTAGGATGACACCCCACAACAGTTCGCAGTGATAGAATTCTATGAGTCTTGTGATCAATGTTGAGACTGACTAATCACAAATTTCTACCGGCGGGGTGACGACTGGAATGTTGCCCCGCCTCCTCTCGCTCGCTTCACTCCTGGCCGGAAGATGCTGCCCCGTGGATGTCGCTGGACTGGGCCAACACGCCGCAGTCACGCAGTGATTTGGCCCTGCTTCAGGACGACACCCCGCGACAGTTCATAGTGATAGTATTCCATGAGTCTTGTGATCAATATTGAGACTGAATAATCACAATTTCTACCGGTGGGGCGACAAACAAAATGTTGCACCGCCTCCTCCCGCTCCCTTCGCTCCTGGTCAAAAGATGCTGCCCTACGGATGTCGCTAGACTGGGTCAACACGGCGCGGTCACGCCGCGGTCATACCACGATAATGCCGTGATTTGGCCCTGCTCCAGGATGACACACCGCGATGGTTCATAGTGATAGTATTCCATGAGTCTTGTGATCAATGTTGAGACTGACTAATCACAATTTCTGTCGGCGGGGTGATGACCGTAATGTTGCCCTACCTCCTCTCGCTTCCTTCGCTCCTGGCTAGAAGATACTGCCCCACAGATGTTGCTGGACTGGGCCAACACAGCGCGATCACGCTGCGGTCACGCCACGGTAATGCTGTGATTTGGCCCTGCTCCAGCCACATCCATCCCACACCAGCCCCCTTCCACCTTCATTTCAGCCCATTGCCACCAGCCCGCAACAACCCCCCCTGCCACCTTTGAATCAGCCTGCACCATCCCCCCAACACCTATAACCATCCCCCTTCCACTAGCATTCCAGCCCCATTCCACTTGCATTCGAGCTCACACCAGCCCCCAGTCACCTGCAATCTAGCCCACACCAGCCACCACACCAGCCACCACACCAGCCAACATACTAGCCACCACCCCCAGCCTCCTACAAAACACTCATGTCAGCCCTCTGCCACCTGCAAAACAACCCCAACCACTAGTTCCATCCCTCACCAGACCCCGACCTCCTACATCCCAGCCCGCACCAGCCCCTACCACATGCCCAACAGCCCCCAACCACCTGCAATCCAGCCCACACCATCCCTCTTCCACCTATTCTAGCCCACACTAGCCCCCTTACATCCCCCTACCGCCCGCCTTCCTGCCCGCACCAGCCACTCTAGCCCGAACCAGCCACCGCACCAACCCCCAGCCTCCTGTATTCCAGGATGCTTGAGAAAAACTCCATGAAAATCACAAAAAGGAAAGACGAATGGGGGGTGTACAAGGGCTATTTGGGGGGGGGGGGGTCGGGGGGGTCTGTAGGGAAGGGGAAGGGTGCAGGTGGGGTGTCTAGGGGGGCTGTTCAGGGGGGGTGTTCAAGGGGTGTCCGAGGGGCTGATTTGAAGAGATAAACCCATGAGCAATGGGACCTAACCTCATAGAAATAATTTGATAATGATTTTTGGAAAGGTATTCCCAATAACAATAGGTCTGAAATCCTTTACATCCACAACATTTTCCTTCTTTGGGACCAGGGCAATAAAATTGGCATTATCTTGTAGGTTTCGACATATATTCTAGAAAAATACTTTGCATTCAGAAAGTAGGGTTGATCTTTGTAATGTATCCTAATGTTCAGCCTATGTTCCTAATTTTTTGTTTCAAAATGTCCTAAAGTCGATTCCCTTGAATAGGTTTTAGATTATAGGAATTTTTTGTTGGAAGTTTCTCATTTTCTTCAAGAAAGTCATATTTTAAGTTGGATGGAAGAATCTTTAATTCTAGTTCAGTGGGTTTTCTATTAATGTTTTCAATTTTAAGTTATCCATGATATCATCCTACACATCTAAAGTATAAGGGTCATTGATATTTTTGAATAAATCATCAAAAAAACTATCATAAAAATAAATTTAATTAGTAGACATCACAATTTCCAGATTAATTTCATTTTCAAAAATATATTCAACAAAGAGATAAGGTGTTTCCAGGGATCCTCCTAATCATATTATGTCATCAAACATTTTAATATTTTTTTTAAAAAAACAATGGAACTCAAAATGGTTTAATGTAAATAAATATTGATCCTCATGGGGATATTTAATTGAATCAAGAATATTAAAATTCACTTTATATTCTCCAAAAGTCCTTGAAAGGGTCCCATCATTAACATTTATTGTTGTTTCAGAATCCTTGATAAATTTTCGACCTAGAATGATAAGGTAATGAACCTTAATTCTTTATTCCTCGATTTTTATAATTTAGAAATTAGTTGGGAATAAAAATATATGTACACTTACCAGAAATAACCTTAAAACTCAAACCGGAAAGCCAATGGTTTGGTTAGCAATCTATACAACTAATCGAGTGGGTTTGATCTCTCCTATATATGTGGAAGAATAAAAAAATATGGAATTACATTAATAAATGATAACAAATCACACTGTGTGTTGGAAAAATTGAGTTCTCATATGGGGAAGGGGATAGTGAAAGTATATGGGTCGGGGAATTTCTTAGATATTTTTAGGGTAATAAGAGCAGAGACATTTCTATATAAATTTAACTTTTCATTCCTTTTTAGTAACCTCTTCCCAGTGTATATATATTTGATAAATTTTACATGCCTTGGGATTTTTCAAATGTATTCCAATAAAGGAATATTGATTTTTATGTTTTTGAATATCTCCATAATCATTTTCTATATTGTCTTATTTGGTTATCTTGGGTGGTTTTACTCTAGATGGGAAGGAAGGTTGGGGTTTATTTGAGTCTCCCACTATATTTCCCCTTATACTTCTTCAATTAAGGTTTTTCCACTTGTATTACTTCTTGAGGTTCATTTCTAGGGATAGATTCTTCATATTCAGCGGTTTTTACACTTCTAGTTTCAGATTAAAATAGGGGTGCATCACTATTTTTATCTATTTTATACTCTTTAATGAAATGGAACAAACATTTACTTTAGTGTTATAATTTGGTTAGGTAGTAAGATTACCTAATCCTTCATTTACAAGTTTACCGAGAGTATAAATAGACTATACAAATTGTCCATTCATCTATTAAGTTTGGATCCATGAGTAGAGAGAGTAGTTTTTTGATTGTTTTGTGATACCATGACTTGTATCAGCATGTTATTCATGGAAGGTTCTTAAGTGTGTCTTTTTTGGTAACTTATAGAAGTATGAGAGTTGATTATTTGAAAAGGTTATGGTGGGAAACACTATTGGAAGGGTGGTATTTGATGTTGTTGGTTCCTAACTAAATATTGATTTTTGGAATATTTTTTAATCCTTTATTTTTTTGGTTTTTGTTAGTATTGTCTTTGGTATATGGAATCTAAAATTTCAATTTCTTGAACTTGAGGGAATGCATTAGTGTGGTTGTCCTGAGAGTAAAAAATTTGGAAAAGTCTTAGAGGTGTAGTAGGTTTCATCTCTTGTACCTTGTTCAAAGCTAAATTTCTCAGAGGATATGTTATTTATTTAATTTTATTTTTATGTAAAGTGGATTTATAACTTTAACCTCATGCACTCCTCTTGTTGCAGTCCCTGTAAAAATTTACTAGTAGTTTTGGTAAATTCTATACACCACTTATTTAACTCAGGTAGGGTACATGTATATAAGTTATCCTCTAGAGGAATCATTTATTAGGTTTGAGTCACTATCCATTAATCCTTGGTAAAAGTATTCTAGGAAATAGTGATTTTCATAAATCTAGTGTGGGAAGGATGTGTATGGATTCTTGAATCACACACACCCACCCACCCACCCACCCACAAGTTGCCAAAATCCATCACCCATCCAAAATTCTAGCTTTATCCAAAGAAATAGAACCACTGAACCCCCAACCCCGCAACCAACATCAACCAACCAGACCAGCATCCCTATCCAAACAAAGCCTAGAGTGAAAGACCTATAGACAACCATGCCAACTAATGGCCACTACACCAACACCTACTTGCACAAGAACCCTAAACCACACCATATCCAACCACAATAAGCACCTATAGTAGACACAACACCCAAAATATTAGCTAGAAACCAAATCATTCCCAGACCACCATCTGGCCCCATCCATCACCATCTGAACACCTTACATCAAAATGGACCACCCCACCATAAGAAAGTATAAAAAAACCAGCATTAAACTAGTACCATCCATCCGAAGTGCCCTGCAGCACCCACACCTAACCCATCATACAACCTAAAGAATCCCCAAGAAGTCCCTAATCCAAATGTGAGATAATACCCACCCTGAATCCAACACATCTAGACCCAAAAAGTAGTCAACATGCACCCACCCTAGAAATAGAACCACTCATCTACCAAAAACATGCCTCCCAACCTGCAACATCCAGCATCTCAAGGGAATTTTAGAACATCCACCATAGAAATTCCTACACCATCAACAACCAGAATACACAAGATGGGGAAACCGAGCACAAGCCAACTGAACTTACTCCAAACCACCACCTGAAGACCCACCCCAAACTATATCCACCACACTATACAATTAGAGAACCATAAGCCTACAATAGTAATCCAAAATAAAGAAGAAACACCAGAAAGCCAACCCCTATGCACCCAAAACATGTTACCAACCATAGTAGAAATCACAAACCAACAAGCACCATGCACCATGTAAGTGTATCCTGTACTAAACCATGTAGAAAAATCCAAACAGCAACACCCCCAGATGAAACCCATATTCAAAGGTCCTATAATTCCAAATGGAAACACGAAACTCACAACCTGACCTCCTAAATCCTCCACAAGAAACCTATAACACCACTATGAGAATCTTTGTAAGTCTTTATTAGATAAACCCAACATCTCCCAGCCTCAACCTTAAGAAGCATCCAAAGTAAGGAGGGAGGGGCTGTTGTCCAGGGGGGTCCAGTAGGGGGGGCAGCTATTTAGGGGGTCTAACAGGGGGCAGCTGTTCAGGGGGGTCCAGCAAGAGGGGTTTCTGTCCATGGGGGCTGTTGTCCGGGGGGGCTACTATCCAGGGGGTCCAGCAGGGGGGTGCTACTATCCAGGGGGTCCAACAGTGGGGGGGGGGGGCTGCTGTCCAGTAGGGGGGGGCGCACTATTCTTTTTTATTGAGTTATATTCTTTGTAAATATTCTAAGATGTTTTGTTTTACCATAATTTTAGGGGATGATCACTACTATGTTCTACCTTGTGTTGTAGGCACTTTTGAGCTGGTTCCAGACTTCTTTGATAGTTTGTCTTATAGGGAGACTCATGTAAGTACAATTATGTGTTTTTTTATATTTGGATTTGTTTAATTCTTATTATGTAAGTAGCTTTCGTGTATAATTTAATTTGGAGGGGACTGGTAGGGGCAGGGGGAAACTGACAGGGGGGAGGGGACTAGTAGGGGGTGTAAGTGGGGGCTGGTAGGGGGGTGCAAGTGGGGGCTGACAGGGGTAGGGGGGAGGGGAAACAGGCGAGGTGGGGGGGGGGGGGGGCAGGACTGGGGGGTCTGGGGGGGGGGCAGGACTGGGGGGTCTGGGGGGGGGGGGGTCTAGGGTCTGTCCAGGAGGGTGGGGGGGTGGCTGTCCAGGGGAGTGGAGGTCTGGGCTGTCCAGGGGGATCTGTCCAGGGTCTGGGGGTGTGTCTAGGGTATGGGGGGGTGTCTAGGTTCTAGAGGGGGGGGGGTCCAGGGTTTGTCCAGGAGGGTGTGGGGTGGCTGTCCAGGGGAGTGGAGGTATGGGCTGTCCAGGGGGATCTGTCTAGGGTCTGGGGGGTGTACAGGGTCTGGGGGGGGGGGGTCCAGGGTCCGGGGGGTGTCCAGGGTATGTCCAGGGTCTGTCCGAGGGGTGTCCAGGGTCTGTTTGGGGGGGTGTCCAGGGTCTGGGGGGGTGTCCAGGGTCTATCCGGGGGGTGTTCAGGGTCTGTCCAGGGGGTGTCCAGGGTCTGTTTGAGGGGTGTCCAGGGTCTGGGGGTGTCTAAGGTCTGTCTGGGGGGGGGGGTGTCCAGGGTCTGTCCAGGAGGGGGGCTTTGCAGGGGGGCTGTCCAGGGGGAGAGGGCTATCCAGGGGAGGGGGTTTATGTAGGATGAGGTGTCCAGTGTCCAGGAGGGAGGGGTCTGCAGGGGGGTATGTCCTGGGGTGTCCAGCAGGGGGGGTGCAAGGGGTGTCCAGCTAGGGGGGTGTCCAGGAGGGGGGGGGGGGCTGTCCGGGGGGGGGGGGTCCATCCAGGGGGGTGAGTAGGGTCTGTCCAGGGTGGGAAGGGGGGCTGTAGAGGGAGGGGTGCATGGGGGGGGATTTAAGGTGCAGGTGGGGTGCAAAGGGGAGAGTGGGGGGGATTTGCAGGGGGTGGTGGGGAGGATGAAAGGGGCCAACACCGGCTGAACGGTGCTGGTTTTTTTTACGAAATGTATAGGCCTATAGCCACAGTTTTAAACCGTAGCTATAGGTCTACAACCACGATTCCTAACCGTGGATATATGTCTATAGCCACGGTTGCAACCATGGATATATGTCTATAGCCATGGTTACAACCGTGGCTATAGGAGATGAGTGATTTTAGCCTATGCCACAGGTTGAAAACCGTGGCTTTAGGGTTGTTACCATGGTTGGAACCGTGGCTATAGGGATATAGCCACAGTTCAAACCATGGATAAAGGGCTATAGCCACAGTTGGGAATCGTGGCTATAGGTTTTACCCTATAGCCATGCCAATACCAGCCACGGTTGTGGGAACCATGGCTATAACCTATAGCCACAGTTTTTGGGCCTATAGCCACGATTTAAAACCGTGGCTATAACCTGATTTTGTAGTAGTGGAACATTCTCAAAATCCCAACATTGAATTCTAACAATAAGAACATTCTCAAAATCCTCGTGCATACAAAATGGATATCCATCTTCTTAAAAGTAGAAACTTTATCAATCATCGTTTAAGAATATAATAGTAAAATAAATATAAATCACGTCACAATTTTAACATTGGTTATTAAATAACTAATGTCGAGGAACTTTTCCACGCTAGTTGTTAAACAAACAGATTTAAAAACAATATGCGGTTGTTTTTCACATCGATTATTTAATAATTAGCATGGAAAAAGTTATTTATAATGTTGGTTTTATTTAAAACGGACGTCATATGTCATTTTAAAAAATTAAAACATGCATTCCTCTCCATCGCAGGTGACACTCTTCTTAGAACCCTAAGTCGTGAAATCTAATAAAATAGTATAATAATAATAGTATTATAATAAAATAATAATAATAATAGTAGTAAATAATAATAACTAATAAAATTGGTAAAAATAATAAAATTATAGAAAATTCAATATTCGTAGCAATATAAAATAATAATAATAATATAATAATAAATAATATAATATAATAATGATAATAATGAAATAAAATAAAAACATAATATTTACAATAATATAAAAAATGCACTATATAGAAATGTAAATATATAGAATAATAACAAATATTACAAAAAAAATACATTCAAGTGTTTATCATAAAAAGTAAATAAGTTACTGGGGGAGAGGGTCATCTGGAGGAGCTGGAGGAGGGGACTTTATCCCTAAACCATGAGTCATACGTCGCATTTACTTCATCATCTGCTCGTTTTGTTGTTGCTACTATTGATGCATCTCTTCCTTCTATTGTCGATGGAGCTCTTCCTGCTCCCTACACATACTCTCTATAAACTCACTATGAGATCAAAACTGCTCCTCATATTGTGCACCAGATGATGATGATTCTCTACTAGCTCCTATCAAGTTGCATGACGACATCACAACAGTACCATAATAACTCTTAGACATCAATCAAAAATCGATACCAACAACTCAGTCTTTCTCGAATGCATATTGGTTCATCTACATCCATGTTGCATCATCAAATCTTGTTGCACTAGTCCAATCCTAGGTCTCGGTCTTACTCTCAGTCTGTGTATGACACATCGCAGCCTCATATGATTCCTTTAATTGCAATTTTAAATTAAAATAGTTAAAATATTATTTTCAGTTAATTTTAAAACTCAAAAAGAATTTATACTGATCATAATTTGACATTGACGATTACCTATAATCTCTCCAGTGACAGAATCGTTGTATATCCTCCTATAAACATTAAACTCCATAATATCAGGTTGTTCAACTTCCTGTATGAATATAAAATAAACAGTTTACATTTAAAGTTATATAAATTATTTTAAAAAAGGTACTTACCATATGTTGTTTATGCATGTTGAATGTATGACTACCATATCGATGTGTCACATCCTATATCCCCCAATTTTTTTGATCTACTAATGATCTCCTCCGAAAATGACCACTCATCCAGTGTGAACATAATCCATCTCAAACCTGAGATGAAATGTTATCAGATCGGTGGGCACAACAAGACTGATCAAAATTCGTGACTCTCACTTTCTTCATTGATATCCTCCTCAAATTGTGCAAAAACTGATGACAACGCTCATGCATACAACCCTCTCATGCCTCCCAGATAGAGTCACACATGCTATCATCAATGAGATACCATAAACTCTATAAATAATTAATAATATCAAGTTATTAATTAAATAATTTTCAAAATAAATATTATCTATTTACGTACCAGCCAATGATCGAACATACGGTGCTGAACATTAATGAGAATCAAATCTCATGTAACCCATGCTTCGGAAAAATAACTCCGCAATATAGTTGTCTCATGTCCAAAAACTATATGCGAAAAGATGTGAAAAAAAGAACAAAAAATCAAAAAATTAGTATATAAATAAATTAATGATAATTAATGAAAACTAATTAAAATAAACAAGTAAACATACCTCCACATGCGTGGATCAAAGTCAAGACGTGGACGTCACTCGGGAATAGGGTCAGAAATCATCAATCTCGCAAGACCACGACCCCTCCAAGTCATCGCTAAACCGCTAGAGGGTCAGATGATCCAACATCATGCTCATCACCAGGTAGATCGGTCTCCTCTAACTCACTAAATAGATCTAATTCCACCTGAAACACGAAATGAATGCTGTTAGAAAATAGTTGAAAACAACTATTATATATAGATATATATTATATATGATTATAACCAACATTTAACTATGTTAATATTCATCTCTATCCTCATTTTAGCATATGCTGATGTCAATATCTTTATATTCCTCATCAGTATCATCAATTTCTATAGGAGTTTCAGTTTCATAATCTCTTATCATTTCAAATTCATTTTTTACATCAATAACACTTGTTAGAGTTGGTGTCCTACAACCAACTGTTTATACTTTGATTACATGAATATTTGATGTATTAAATGTTAAATTAAAAATCTTATTACATATGGTTTATTGTTCTAAATGACCATAATATAATAATGTCCTATAGTATTTGTTGCATTGATAAGATCATAGTAGTTCCCCGCTATGATGAGAACCTTGAAGTGCTATGACAATATTCTTACTAGAGTTCTACGATTGGATAACATACTATGATGGGACATATAGTATATAAACCGTCAGGTGAAAGTACTCGTAAGCATATGAGACTTCTTATCATGAAGTTTACAATTTTGCAATCTCCAAGATGAAAGATTATGAGAATATACCTACTAGTAGAAATTCCACATGTTTTGGTGTCATCAGATATTCCTATATACGAGCGTGTGTAATGGTCCTTAGACTTTAAGATTATCATTAATGTATGTCATGACCCGTGCACTTGGATTTATTGATGAAAATCGTCACGCCATATGTTGGTGAGAAGTAAGGTATGTTGGGTGCATAATGAATGACATGTTATTAATAGATAATTCAAGAAAGGATTTTTCCCTTTCATATTTATAGAAGTTGATATCTCAGCCTTTTGATTGAAATAGAATCATCACCCTAAATTCTATGGTCATGGTGCAACAACGAGTTTATTTCAAATAGTAAAAGAATGATGTATCAAGCATATGAGATGATGACACCGTCATGCAACTTGTTTTATGAGATTATGAGACAAAGAGATTATATTACACAATGAGTGTTCATATGTAGTTATCGTCATTGTAACTTTAAATTCTTTTTCTTGGGTGCCTTGACCTGTTTCTAGACAAAAATATTGAACTTTAGGCAAGTCCGTCTAAAGCCAATGAGAAAGAATCCTAGAGGGTCACACACTAAGTGTTTCTAGTGGTCTCAATTAAATTCTATTTGAATTTAATTAATGGAATAAATATTATTCTCAAGACCGAGGAATAATTTTATTTAAGTTATAACGAT
The DNA here is from genome assembly GCA_963277665.1 of Viscum album. Lineage (NCBI taxonomy): Eukaryota > Viridiplantae > Streptophyta > Magnoliopsida > Santalales > Viscaceae > Viscum > Viscum album. The sequence continues at coordinate 757,910,976 of OY728132.1, read as the reverse complement.
CGTATGAATTAAATAAATATTTATTCACCGGATTGTGAATAAAATATATTTATTTATTTTATTGAATATTTAATAAATATTTATTTACTAGTTTGTGAATAAAATATTTATTTAAGAGAATAAAATATTTATTCGGGTGCTCAATAAATACAAGAGGAGTTCGAACGGACTAAGACCGTGTTCGGTGATAAAATAATTATTTATGAGTCAATAAATATTATTTATCCATTTTTTGCAAGTTGGAGCACCACAAAATAATAATACTTTTATTATTATTATGTTTCATGAGATTTCATTAATGGTTATGATTATATTTAATGGTTGTTATGCAATTAAATTTTATAACTAAAATTCCAACTCTATAAATAGACGACTATGTCTATTGCGAAATTCATTCGAAACCAATTCCAAGTTTGGGAATTGATAATTGTTGCGCACAACAAATTCTCTCTCGACTCCTCATCCTCTCTCCATTTCAAGAATTAGAAACCCCAGAGATAATTTCTTCAAGACCGAAGAACAAACAATCAAGAACAAACAACGCAAGATATTCGATTCACTGTGCTAGCACCCGAAGAACGAGTGACATTGCTCAGAGACCAATAAAGCACGTGCAGATCACTGCTATAGGGATTCTACCCTTGTATCCTTATAAGTGCAATGAAGGCAATCCGAAAGGGCCTTTTCGAACGATCAATAATCATCAACGAATAAAGTTCCTAAGCCGAGGTATTTATTTCTTCAAATATTAAATAAATTAATTATAAATTTGACGTGCATGATCCTCGCTCTTAGTTTCGAGAAACGATTATTAAAAGAAATTTTAATATATCACCCACCAACGCATCCTTCTACTGTGTCCGGAACTGACAAATGGTATTAGAGGGGTCATGTTTAAATTTATAATTATTTATTTGATTGTTGATCTATGCATAATTGTGGTTAGATTTTATTTCATGTTATTCGTTCTTTAATCCAATTTGAATTAACATGTTATCAACATATTGTCACACCCCAACCTACTATTATTTTATTTTATTATTTTCTTTAGATTTTATTTTTTTTGCTGAGGTTCAGGTTAAATCCTAAACGAGATTTTTGAGTTTTGTCAAAAAGTGCGTGTTTTTGAGTTGACGTCATTGGGCGCACGGGCAGGGCGCATTTAGAAACCCCGCGTAGCTTCACCCAAGCAACGACCGATCTGCCTGTCTTCAGAAAATTAAAATGGGTTAATTTTGTAAATTATTGTGTTATTTATATTTTTTATTTTTGTTAATAATTTTATTATTATTACTAAAATGAAATGAATGTTTTTATCATTTTTATTTTTATCGTTATTATTATTATTATTATTATTAAAAAGTTTCATCAATGTTATCATAATTATTAAGAATTTTTTTAATAATATTATTATTAGGAATGAATCAAATGTTAATAAATAATTTTAATATTATATTATAATTATTAAAGAATTTTTGTGGTTAAAATTATTATTTTTATAATTTATTATTATTATTAAAGTTGTTTTTTTATTATTAGGTGTATTAATAATATTATTTCCCTTAATGTTATTATTATTATTATTGTAGATTAATATTATTATTACTATTATTATTAGTATTCTTCTTCTTCTTATTTTTATGAGTATTACTTTTATTATAGACCGATGTTTATTTTATTTCATTTATTTGTTTTTGTTTTATTTTTTATTATTTTTTATTATTTTTTCCTCCTAAACCTAATCCTGCTTCTCTTTCTTTATTTCTTTTTTATCTCATGCCACCATCCCCTAGCTTTCTCCTCTCCTATAACGCACCCCAACTCTCCTTGTAGCCACCTCCTCCCCCTTGTTGCAACGCGCTCCACACCCAGCCACCCCTTGCTGTTATACCTTCGCCGAACTTCCCTTCACCGGCATCGCCCGACATATTCTCCTCCCCCCCCACTGCCAGCCATCCACACGAGCAGGCCGCATCCCCCCCGGTGCTCCCTCTGGTCCCCTGTCCTGCACCACTATCTGACCGCCTCCCCACACACCCTCCGACCACCTCCAACTGGCACGCTCCGACCCCAACGCCCCTTCCCCGCACTGGCCGTGCAACACCATCTGGCAGTGACGAACCGCATCACTCCTTCTTCATCGGCCGACCAGCGCGCACTTGGATACCCTTCCCGTTGTCCAACGGACCTACCTCTAGCCGGTCCACTGCCGGCGCACTAACCCTCTAGTCGTCCCTCCTCCGACCGCGCGAACCCCGGCGTAGCCCCTTTCCGAGCACCCACCAACCAACCTCACCTCACCGGCGCACCCCCACCCTTTGCAGTACCCTCCTTTGGTGCCTTTTTCCCTTGCCGGTGCGCACCCACCAGAACCGCAACCCCTACTGCTCCGGCTAGCCCCCACCGGTGCAACACACACGTTTTCCCAGCTTGATCCTTGTCGGTGCGTGCCGCCACTTTATGACTATTACGTGACCCCTTTTTCGTCCCTTGATCATCACACAACACATCAAAACCCCCAGCTGCTTCGACCAGCTCCACCGTCAGCCGTTTCATTCTTCATGTCATTGTTAACGACGTTGGTGACCTTCCCCACGCACCGCAGCACCACACTGGTCATTTTCCCTGTCACGCGTCCCCATTAGTTGAGCGCGTCTCCGCATCGAGGTGAGGTTTGTGCTGTTTCTTGCTTGAATATTAGATAATTAATTTAGTGTGTGTTGTGTTTAATTAAATTGGTGCATATTTAGTTTTTTAAAATAATTGAGTTTGTTTAATTAGATTGGTGCGACTTGAGTTTGTGTTTGATACATTGTGTCATGTTTATGTGAAATAAAGTGTGTTTTGTTGGAAACCCGTTTTTTGATGTTTAGTATCTTTTTATGAAATTGTGTATTTAGTTTTTTTGACTATGCATGTCGTGCATTTTCTATTTTGGTATGTTGAGGATGTGCAATTGATCATAAAAGAGGTTTTTGAAGGGGTTTTTGGGTGTGTAAAGCCATGAGATACTTTTTTGAAAATTGTTTCATAAATTTTAAAGTGGTTTAGTAAATAATGTAAATGGTGTGAGTTGTGTTTTGAAAACATGTCACAATGGTTCTTTTGCGGTGTTTGTTTGTTTGGATTGTTTTAAGTCTGTGTTTATATGTTTTTAGTTGTTGTGCGGTTGTTGCAGTGCGTCGACGAGGAAAAACTATGATACTGCGGACATCGGCTTGTGCGTGCTGGTGCGCCTGTACGAGGCGTGTCGCGTCGTCATGTTCGATCCGCGAGTCGAGGTAGGCCCCCCAATGCACTCTCCTTTAAATTTAGAATTTATTAATTGCTTGATATTTCATTGATTTTTGATGAATGAGAAATAATATTAGATAATTATTTTTGGAATAAATATTTGATGTAAACGAAGCTGTTTATTTTATGCACGACACCTGAATTATTTTCTTGATGAATTGATGCACAATAATGAAAGAATTACAGTTTGTACTTTGAATATAATTCATGAACTTTCAAGCGTGGTTCTAGTTTGATTTCAAATGTTCTCTTCTGATGCATAAATAAATGTTTTGATTTCTCTAGAGGAATGGTGTTTTTTTAAAAGTTTCATAAGGTCCGTTTGGTACTTTGATAAAATAAATTATTTTGAAAAACTTTCTTTGGGGTGACTTATGGGTGATCTTGTTGTGTACGTTGATTGTGTGTGATGTTTGTGCATCGTGACTGGTTACTTGATTGACATTGTTGACTCACCCCCTTTTTATTATACACATTGACATGAGAACCTGACATAGTAAGTGAATCTTCTGAGAACGATTACTACACTAGTTTAGATTATGCACTGGCTAGTAGCCCTTAGTACAAACTTTGCTCTACTAGGGGATTGAGACCCTCGACCAGGCTAGGTAGGGAAACAGTCAGGTGTTAGGGCGTTATAACGTCATTGAGTAGGGCATGCCTTCAAGATGAGTCACACGTATAGTACGTTCTGGATTGTTCATGAGCTCCTAGGTTCAACCCATGTTTTCTTTAGTACTTATTTTTATGTGGCAGATGATTGAGGGGCCTAGTTTGGTTGCTGGTCCCCACTTTCTACTTTCCCATTGCCCTTATTGTGTGCTGTGTGTGGTTTCCCTCTTGACTAACAACTAAATTTTTAGATTTTAAATTGTTAGCGAAAATGTTTTAAAATGTAATGCACCTTTTCCCTTCAAACATTAAACTTGTGTTTAAATTAAAAAGGGAAATGGATTGTTACTTGTTTTAGAAATTAAAGTGTGTGTGGAAACCCATATCTTATATAATTTAGTTCAAACTTGGAATTAGTAAATTATTTATTTAATGGTAGTGCTTTGAGAATATATTGTTAGGCACGCCTACTGAGTTTTAATACTAATGCCTATAGTGTTTTCTTGTTATTAGTTTCTCCTACAAGTTCCAACTCTAGTTTGGATCGCCTTGGGTGGCGTTTGGTTTGGGTGTTGGAGAGTGATTCTTAGGGTCACGTGGATTTTGGTCATGGTCAGGTTAGTATGTGTTGTTGGTTGTTCTTTCTCTTTCGTGTCATTTATTTATTTTGCATTGTTCTATTTTATTTATACTAATTAGTTCATTTTTATTGAGTGAAATCATTCCCCTGTTGTTCTCTGTTGATGCCCTGGTGCTTTTTTCCAGTCCGGGAGGATCAGAAATGCCTCTCGGGCCTTGCCACAGATCAGCTCGGGTGACCGGTCCAGGGTCAACCCGATTGGTTCATGACAAAAATGGCATCAGAGGAGGATGTCTCTTAGAAGACCTTGCTTTTCAGAGAGACCTTTGTTAATTGGGGTTTTCATGATAGAAGGATTATATTTTTCGGGACTCGAGGCATAGGGATGGGAAGGAAGTCATGAACCCTTACTCGTTCTGAACCCTGGGTTACCATGGGATGTTTGGGTTGTTGGTGTGTTTTTGGTTCCTTTTAATTGTTTTATGTTGGGAAATGAAAAGAGAGTTGGGAAAGTAGTCCTGTAAGCTCATAGGGCTTGGAAATCCTGTGGAGCTAGGGACATTTACCTATACTTCTCTCTGTGACGGTGACGTGACTGACGTATGACCGCCAACCATATGTCTGAGTCACCCATCGACACTAGTTTCCCCTAGTGGATCGTTTGGGTTTTCCTTAATTTTAAAAGTCATTGTGAAAACTATTATTTTGGTATTTGAAATGACAATGGCCATGTTTTGATAAAATTCTTTGTTTTCTTGTTCCTTAGTGTTCACCCCCACGACGGTTTGATGAATGCCCAAGGTGCAACTTCAGGTGGTGCGCCCTTAGAAAATCCTCCAGTTGATCAACCTATAGACTATATTATGGAATTACAGAAGTTGAAACCTCCCCTGTTTTATAGTCAAGCAGATCCACTTGAGGTGGAGGAGTAGTTGTGGAAGATTGAGAGGAACTTCAGTTTCATTAGGTTTCCTAAGTCATTGAAGTTAAATTTGGCTACCTTTATTCTTGAAGGTCCAACCTGGAAATGGTGGAAGTCCGTGTCTCGAAGCAAGCCCCGAGTAGATCTCACATGGGAGTTCTTCAAGTTTTTGTTTATACAACAATATTTCTCTGAGTTGAAAAAGATGAGGAAGAGGATAGAGTTGTGTTATGTTCAAGAGGGCATTGAATCAGTACTAGAATTCTATCGATGTTTCTTGGACTTAGTTCCATATGACCAATGGTTTGTTGCAAATGATCCCAGGAAGGCTTAGCAATTTGAGTCTGGACTCCGACCTGAATTGCAGTCAAAGGTGGAAGATCTCAACCTAACCACATTCTCAGATGTTGTGGGGCAAGCCTTTCTTGAAAAAGCTGAGTTAGAAGGAGGACTTGAGGTGGCGAATCTTTCCCCGACCTTTTGAAGCAGTGTAGAGGATTGTGATAGGAAGAATGGGAAGCGACTTGATGTTGGTGGCTCTAATAGAGGAATCAAGAGGCCTTCAGACCTTTAGCCATCTTCTTCACAACGCAGTGTTGTGATATGTCACCAGTGTGGTAAGAAGGGTCACAAGAGGTCGACATGCCTGAGTGTTCTGAAACCCTACCACACTTGTGGGTTCTTGGGTCACTTGCAGCGATTACGTCGAGGTGTTTCCAAGAAGCACACTGAACCCATACCTGGCTTGTCGAAGGTCATCTCAACCCGTCAGTAGGAGTAGGGCGATGTTCAGGGATCAGTTTGAGCCTTTCTCTTTATAGTGTTTCTTGGATGTAGTGGTCATCTCTTGTAGCATTTTGTGGTGTTTCTTTTCCTTCAGTTGTAAGAATGGTTATTGTTGAACCTCTTTGAAACCTTTATTTTATTAGAAGTGTGTTTGGTGAAATTTCACTTCGTGTGTTGTGTTTGGGAATTTTTGAAGCCCGAATGCGAGGCAGGAGATTCTTCAATCATCAGTGCTCCAACCATAGGTCTCAGAGTGAAACTGACGCGTAGTTAGGTGAACCCCAATGGTGAAAATGGGCCTTGGTTTAATCTTCATCCTTAGTGTGTCATGGATTGTGTTCTTCCAAGGGCGCAACATTGTTGATATAGCGATGGTGATCATTTTGATGCTCTATCAGTTCGGCCCTTCCCTTCTCCCCCCTCGTGGTGGGGGTTTTTGGTCTGTGTGGAAAGTTTTCGAGTTTGGTTAATCTCGCCAGATCTTATGGTGGGGAGACCCACGGTGGGTCTCATAGAGTTACACCAGAAGTAATTTAGTGTTAGCCCGATCCTTATGGCAGGGAGTCCATTTGGGCCTCCCCGTGTCAGTATCAGAGTTACTTTTCATGCATCGTTTGGTGGTGGTTGGACTCGTGCGGAACCACCTAATCCTAAGTTCTTCCTCCTAGGTAAACGTTGGGATTGAAGTACACCCAACAGTTCTGTTGGATTAAGATTATAGAAATAAACATTGGAGGTGGTTTAAGTTCGTTCGCTCCTCGGTTGAAATGGTTGGTCTCGGTTCTACTTGGTAGTGGTTAATGTGCTTGTGTTTTGAAGATGAGTTATAACTCATGGGATTTCGGTGTCTGTTTGGATCGATCAACTAGAGGCGCTTAAACTTTTGGAGGTAAGTGACACTTGATAAGTTTTATCTTTGGGTCTAGATCTTATTGTGACTTTCCAAGGGTGGAAAATGTTATGGTGGGGAGAATTGTCACACCCCAACCTATCTATTATTTTATTTTATTATTTTCTTTGGCTTTTAAATTTTTTGGTGAGGTTCGGGTTAAATCCCGAACGAGATTTTTGAGTTTTTTAAAAAAGTGAACATTTTTGAGTTGACGTCGTTAGGTGCATGGGTAGAGCGTGCTTGGAGACCCCGCGCGGCTTCGCCCAGGCAACAACCGATCCGCCTATCTTCAAAAAATTAAAATGGGTAAATTTTGTAAATTATTGTGTTATTTAAAATTTTCATTGTTGTTAATAATTTTATTATTATTACTAAAATGAAATGAATGTTTTTATCATTTTTATTTTTATCGTTAAGATTATTATTATTATTATTATTAAAAAGTTTCATTAATGTTATCATAATTATTAAGAATTTTATTAATATTATTATTATTATGAACAAAGAAAATGTTAATAAATAATTTTAATATTATATTATAATTATTAAAGAATTTTTGTGGTTAAAATTATTATTTTTACCATTTATTATTATTATTATTAATTTTTATTATTATTATTAGGTGTATTAATAATATTATTGTCATTAATGTTATTATTATTATTATTATAAATTAATGTTATTATTACTAAAATTATTAGTATTCTTCTTCTTATTATTTTTATGAGTATTATTTTTATTATAGATCAATGTTTATTTTATTTTATTTATTTGTTTTTGTTTTTTTGTTTTTTGTTTTATTTTATTTTCTCCTAACCCTAATCTTGCTCCTTTTTTTTCTCTCATGCCGCCACCCCCTAGCTTTCTCCTCTCCTGTAGCACACCCTAACTCCCCTTGTAGCCGCCTCCTTCCCCCTTATTGCACCGCGCTCTGCACCCAGCCACCTCCCCCTTGCAGCTGTGCCCTCACCGACCTTCCCTTCACCGGCACCACCTGACATATTCTCCTTCCCCTCGCTACCATCCATCCACACGAGCAGGCCGCATCACCTCCCACATGCCCTCCGGTCTCCTGTCCTGCACCACTGTCCGAACGCCACCCGCACACCCTCCAGCCACCTCCAACCGGCATGATCCGACCTCGATGCCCCTTCCATGCACTGGCCGTGCATCACCGTCTGGTAGTGAAGAACCGCGCTGCTCCCTCTTCATCGGTCGACCAACGCGCACCCGACTCCCCTTTCCGCTATTTGGCGGACCTACCTCTAGCTGGTCCACTGCCGGCGCACCAACCCTCCGACCGACCCTCCTCTGGCCGCACGAACCCCGGGGTAGCCCCTTTCCAAGCACCCACTGGCCGACCTCACCTCGCCGGCGCACCCCCTGCCCTTTGCAGCACCCTCCTTCCATGGCATCCTCCCTTGTCGGTGCACACCCGTCGGAACCGCGACCCCCGCTGCTCCGGCCAGCCCTCGCCGATGCGACATGCACATTTTCCCGGCTAGCGACCCTCCCTGCCAATGCGCGCCGCTACTTTTCAACTGTCACGTGACCCATTTTTCATCCCTTGATCATCATGCAACACATCACAACCCCCCAGCTGCTTCGACCAGCTCCTCCTTCAACCACACCAGTCTTCGCACCGCTATTGATGACATTGGTGACCTTCCCCACACACCGCAACACCACACTGGTCGTTTTCCCTGTCGCGCGACCCCACTGGTCGAGCGCATCTTTATGTCGAGGTGAGGTTTGCACTGTTTCTTGCTTGAATATTAGATAATTAATTTAGCGTGTGTTATGTTTAATTAAATTGGTGTGAATTTAGTTTTTTAAAATAATTGAGTTTGTTTAATTAGATCGGTACGACTTGAGTTTGTGTTTGATACATTATGCCATGTTTATGTGAAATAAAGTGTGTTTTGTTGGAAACCAGTTTTGTGATGTTTAATATCTTTTTATGAAATTGTGTATTTAGTTTTTCCAACTATGCATGTCGTGCATTTTCTATTTTGGTATGTTGAGGATGTGCGGTTGATCATAAAAGAGGTTTTTAAAGGGGTTTTTAGGTGTATAAAGATATGAGATGCTTTTTGAAAATTATTTCATAAATTTTAAAGTGGTTTAGTAAATAATGTAGATGGTGTGAGTTGTGTTTTGAAAACATGTAGAGGTGGTTCTTTTGTGGTTTTTGTTCGTTTGGATTGTTTTAAATCCATGTTTATGTGTTTTTAGTTGTTGTGCAGTTGTTGCAGCGTGTCGGCGAGGAAAACTCGTGATACTGCGGACATCGGTTTGCACGTGCTGGTGCGCCTGTGCGAGACGTGTCGCGTCGTGATGTTCAAGCTGCGAGTTGAGGTAGGCCCCCCACTGCACTTGCCTTTAAATTTAGAATTTATTAATTTCTTGATATTTCATTGATTTTTGATGAATGATAAATAATATTAGATAATTATTTTTGGAATAAATATTTGATGTAAATGAAGCTGTTTATTTTATGCACAACACCTGAATTATTTTCCTGATGAATTAATGCACAATAATGAAAGAATGCTGGTTTGGCCTTTGAATATAATTTACAAACTTTCAAGTGTGGTTTTGGTTTGATTTCAAATGCTCTCTTCTGATGTGTAAACAAATGTTTTGCTTTCTCTAGAGGAATGGTGTTTCTTTAAAAGTTGCATAAGGTCTGTTTGGAACTTTGATAAAATAAATTATTTTGAAAAAATTTCTTTGGGGTGACTCAAAGGTGATCCTATTGTGTACGTCGATTGTGTGTGATTTTTGTGCATTGTGACTGGTTACTTGATTGGCATTGTTAACTAACCCCCTTTTTATTACACGTGTTGACATGAGAACCTGACATAGTAAGTAAATCTTCTAAGAATGATTGCTGCACTAGTTTAGATTACACATTGGCTAGTAGCCCTTAGTACGAACTTTGCTCTGCTAGGGGATTGAGCCCCTTGAATAGGCTAGGTAGGGCGATGGTCGCGTGTTAGGGTGTTATGGCGTCATTGAGTAGGGAATGCCTTTAGGATGAGTCACATGTATAGTACGTTCTGTATTGTTCACGAGCTCCTAGGTTTGACCCATGCTTTGTTTAGTGCTTATTTGTATGTGGCAGATGATTGAGGGGCTTAGTTTGGTTGCTGGTCCCTGTTTGTTACTTTCCCATTGCCCTTATTGTGTGTTGTGTGTGGTTTTCCTCTTGAATAACAACTAAATTTTTAGATTTTAAATTGTTCGTGAAAATGTTTTAAAATATAATGTACCTTTTCCCTTTAAACATTAAACTTGTGTTTAAATTAAAAGGGTCAATGGATTGTTACTTGTTTTAGAAATGAAAGTGTGCGTGGAAACCCATATCTTGTATAATTTAGTTCAAACCTGGAATCAATAAATTCTTTATTTAATGGTAGTGCTTTGGGAATAGATTGTTGGGAATGCCTACTGAATTGATATCAATACTTTTCCGATATTGATCTTTGTTTTGGATATCATTAATTATGGTTCAATAAAGAGGATACACTCAAGATACAATTCCATAAAAGGCATGGAAACTATGAAAATATAGTTATTCCATTTGGTCTTACCAATGCCAACACTATCTTCATGCATTTAATGAATAGAGTTATTATATATTACCTTGATCAATTTATGGTAATCTTTAGAGATGATATTCATATATATTCAAATAGTATATAAAATCATGAATATCTCTTGAGGATTGTAATAAACACCCTAAGGAAAGATAAGTTGTATTCAAAATTTACCATGTGTGAATTTTGTATACAAATGGTTTCATTTTTGGGTCATATAATCCCAAGAGGTTGAAATTATATGGACTCATCAAACACCAAAATTATTAAACATTGGACTAGAATAACTATTGTGACTGAGATATACGATTTTCTTGGTTTGGATGGATTTTATTGATGGTTTGTGGAAAATTTGTCATTAATGTCTAATCCACTCACCATGTTTACTTGGAAGGGATATAATTTCCTTTGGACAAATGAATTCAAGGAATATTTTAAGGAACTAAAGATAATTTTATTCAATGAACTTGTTCTTCAATTACCCTATAATAGATAAGGGTGTGCAATTTATAGTGATCCCTTGATAAAGGTATTTTTATTTGTTATCATGAATAATGATACGGTGACAGCTTATACCACAAAATAATTGGAAGTTCATGGGAATAATTACACAACTCATGATTTAGAGTTTGATGTGGTAATTTTTCATTAAAGGTAAAGAGGGATTATCATTATGGAGAATGGTGTAATATATATATTGATCATAAAATTTTAATGTATATAGTCACTCAGAAAGAAATGAATATTCACCAAATAATACTTTTAGAGCTGATTAAGGATTATGATTGCTCAATACATTACCAACATGGGAAAGTGAATAAGGTGGTAAATGCTCTGAGTCAAAAGGATCATGTTAGATTATATATGATTAGGATTAAATATAATATAGTATATATTTACATTCAAAGGATAGATTTAGAAATATTGAAGGAAGGGGAGAAATCACATCTTTCTCAAACGAGTGTTCAAGTGTATATACAAGTGGGGATTAAAGAGGCATAGAAGGAAGATATAGATATACAAAATACAATGAGAAATGTTACATAATTTATAATTTATTATGATCAAATGATAAGGTTTATGAATTTTTTATGTGTTCCATCCATATGATATTTGAAGAATGATCTTTCAGACGAATCATATAGTTATTCATTCTATTTTCACTTGTAAGTAAAAAAGATGTATGAAGATCTAAAAAGTTTTTCTAGTGGGATGTAATTAAGATATATATTGTAGAGTTTATATCTTGGTGATTGGAATGTATAGAAGTTATGTCTACGAGATATAAGTGTAAGGGAATATTATAACCATTACCAATATTAGAATGGAAATGGGAAAACATCACCATGTATTTTTTTTTCAAACACCCCAAAATATTAAAAGGGAATAATTATATATGGGTTGTTTTCAATCCCCTTAAAATTAATCACACTACATTTCCATCAAAGAAGAATTATCTGTTGATCATTTTTTTAGAATATACATAAAATAAGTTGTATGGTTCCATGGAGTTACACATTATATAGTATCTAATCAGGATATGAGGTTTACCTTGATATTATGGAGAAGTCTTCACCTGACCCAAGATACAGAGTTGAGTTTCAGCACTACGTATTATACTCATACACATGGGTAGTTTGATATAATAATTAAAACCCTATAGAATATGCTAATACTTTCTTCTATAGATTTCAAATGTATTCAGTATCAATAGATTCCTATTGTTGAGTTTTTATACAAAAATAGATTTCACTAGAAAATTCATATGTCTCTTTATGGAGACCTATGTGGAAAGAAGTTTAGAACTACAACATATTGGGATGAAGTTAGAGAAAGAAATTTATTGAGAACCTTATCTTGTAGAGGAAATGTTATAGAAATTTAGATCCTTTCAAAAAAACATCATGGTATCTCAGGGTTGACTGAAAATTTATACTGACAACCATCAATGTGATATAGAATTTTAAGATTGAGAGAAGGTGTTTATGTGAAATTTTAAAAGGGAAATGGTTATGATATTCAGGAAGAATTAAAAATTTATCCCTTGATATATTGGAACCTCTATGATTATGGATCAGGTAGTGACGGTTTCTTATCACATAGAACTTCCACTGAACCTCTATCAAGTACACAATGTGTTCCATGTATCTCCCCTAAGAAATTATATACATGATCCTTCACATGTACTAAAGTCATAGGTTATACCACTGGATTATGACCATTCCTATGAAGGTCAACTCATGATGACTATAGATCATATAGAGAAAGTCTAAGAAAACAAGACCACTCATATGGTTAATGTTTTGTGAAAAAACCACCAATTTAATGAAGTTACTTTCGAAAATGAGGAGGTGATAATGAATAAGTATTCTAATTTGTTTGTATTAGAGTGATAGAATTTAATGGGAAATTTTAATTTTAAGTGTCATATATTGTAAAACCTCTATATTTTATGAAATATTTTTTTGAAATAAACAAATGTTCTTTGATACCTTGAATGGCATGAAACACCGAGTTTAAACGAACATCTATATGATAAGAAAATATTATTATTCAATGTGATAGTTATCACATATACATTATATTGTCAGGTATTGATAAGAATAACTAAATTATGAAAAATTTGTGTTTAAATATGTATAAAATGAATTTATTGGTAATCAATTAATTAAAAATAAAAATAAAAATTATTTGAAAAATACATAAATTTATTTTTCTAAAAAACTATTTTTATGCGCACAATGTATGTGTATCTAAATAAATTAATAAATATTGGTAAATTATTTTAATGAAATTTTTATATTATATATTCAATGATATGTATTAACATTCATTTAATGTTTTTTCTGCATGAGATATGAATAAACCATGTTTTATGCTTAAAATTTATTTTTTATAAAAAAGTCGGTTTCATCATGTTTTGTATGATTATGTTCAAATCAATTTCCGAAAATTATAGGTATTTAATTTGATAAAACAGATTCCATATTTGAAATTTGGAGGTTCAAATTTGGTAAACATTCCCTTATTATTTTTGGTCAATATGAATAGTAATCATGGTAAAATTTATCACCTTAGTAAAGAGTAAATTGAGTTAATCTAGTTCAAAACTAAGTGATATGGACATACTTTTTCATCATAATTTATATTGGTTGAAGTAAATACTACCCTTATCACCATAGGCATGAAATTTATTTTTTTAATATACACTTATGTATGAAAATGACCTATATAATATTTAAAGTAAATAATGTTACAAAATGTCACTCTTGTAGTTTTAAATATCTATTATGATTCCATGTAAGGAAAAAATAAAGTTATAAAAAAAATATAAATGTCTATTTTTTAGCTTAATTAAATTATTTTCATGATGGAAATTTATATTTATTTTTTTGATATTATATAATTACAATGAATTCTTTCCCCACCATTGGTGGTGGGGTGGTCAGGGTTTGGGAGGTGAGGGGCAGGTCATGGGGTCGAGTCCACATGCCTGCGCTTTACTGCAATTTTCTTCCTTGCGTTGTATTCTATGATGGATAATGTAATCAACCTAGTATAATTACCTTAAATTCTTATTCAACGTTGATGTAGTACTTATTCAATTATTATAAAATTAAAATAAATGATTTTAAAAATATTAAAATTAATATAATTTGGGTGACTTATAGTGTTCCATGAATTTAATAAATTATAATGACATATCAGTGTTATTTTAAAGTATTAAATTCCAATTACTATATTTTCTTTATGTATTTTAAATCAAAATAAATGTAGTGTCAAAATTGAAATTACTTATATTTTATCAAAATATTATTTGACTAAATTATTTAATAATTATAAAAAACATGAAAGAGTAAAATTAGGATAATATATGGTAAAATATTTCACCCTTTATCCATTTATCATTCAATTGTTACCGTGTAATTAAAATTATATCCATTTAAGTGCGAAAAAGTCATTATCATTGTTAATGTAAAAATTAGTTAACTAAGGGGATAAACCAAAACATAAGGTATAAAACCCCACATAAACATATAAAATTTTTATTTTTTGATATTATTTAAACCCATACCTATCTTAGCATTGATTCCATGTCCTTTTGGAGGCATTGGGGATAGAGAATGACTTTATTGTAATTTAAACCCAAGAGTGACCCTCACCTCAAATTTAAAAGGGAACTAATCCTTTCTCTTATTAAAATAATTTTGGACCTTATATCATGAAAATAACCTTCCAAAATACCTTCTTAAATTTATTATATACATTATAGTGGTTCTGGTATTCCCAAAAGTCCAACCCTAAGATCATTAAGAGGATATCTAATGGAGTAGTTTTAAAATAGAGGTAATCGCCTTAACTGATTAATTTCTTTTTAATTATTATTTACCTCCAATAATTATATGATATTTAAAATAAATTAATAAAATCAATATCCTAAATATATTTAAATTACATCATGATTATGAAATAACCATTATCCACCTCTTTCCCGTCAAATGGGTACATATGGCTTATCGTTTTCACGTAGCGATATAATTAATCTTCCATCCCCATATTTCATGGATGGTTATAATGAAGAGTTTAATGTTTATATACTTACATAATTATTCTCATTGAATAAAAATATCACATCTACCTTATTACCTTCCAATCATTTAGAAAATGATAATGTTGCATGTGTGTTTGTATGGACAACCACCTTCATGAAGCAATGTGATTCATTTTTCATTTCTGTTTTACTTGGAATATAAAAAAGATATATTAAGTGAATATATATATGATATATATGATATACCAATGATTATATAAAGATAATTATTATTTAATTTATTTTGTTCCATCTGTTGAAAAATGAAAATAGTGTTCATGCGTACATACATCCAATCACCTCCATGAACGGTGTAATTCATTTATTCTATCTATAGATTTTATGGATGACTATAACTATATATAAATAT
This sequence comes from Viscum album, assembly GCA_963277665.1. NCBI lineage: Eukaryota > Viridiplantae > Streptophyta > Magnoliopsida > Santalales > Viscaceae > Viscum > Viscum album. The sequence continues at coordinate 757,895,327 of OY728132.1, read as the reverse complement.
ATAAATATATATATATATAATGGATTTATATTATATTCAAATAATTATTAACATTATAGAGTTTATGGAACTGCATTCAATGTACATGGACCAAAATAACCAAACCAATACATATATGAAAAACGAAGCAAATATTACCCAACACAGTTTTTTTTAATAAATAATTGTTAATAATTAGGTGATAATAGGGTTATAAGTAGTCATATATGGAATTATATATATGATTATTATTAAAAAATTAATCTATAATAAACTTATATTTATTATACAGGGTTACCAAACATGTACAAAGGAAGTCATACCTATGGTAAGGGTTTTATGTTACAGTCTCATTCATTATCGAGATTGTTTATGGTTAAGATCTGATGATGAAATAATAAGACATACCATTCATGAATATCATAAATTTTTATTCTCCTATATTTATTTATTAATAATACATTTTTTATTTCATTTTACAATCCTTATGTACTCAATAGATTGAAATATGTCTTTTTTATGGAAAACTGACTTTATTTTTTCTTTGGTCAAAAAACATTTCTCTCTCACGCCCATATTTTCTAAAAATGTTTTCAAGATTTTTTTTGAAATTATCTAATTATTATTTAATTTTATTTTAACCCATTTTTAACTTTTAACAAAATGTTTCAAAATGAATCTTCTTTTCATTTTTTAAACAGGGTTCTTTTTTATTTTTCTCATGAAAGTGTAAAATGAATGTTTTCTTTTAAATTTTAGAGTATGAATGAAATTTCCCACCATCATGACCAATAAATTATTTTAAGATTCTTTTACATGTTACCATGTTTATTTTTAAATAAACCATTTTCCATAATATTTTGGAAATTTTTAGATAGTTGTTAAATTTTCATTTCTTTGTTTGGTCTGCTCCCAGGTAGTCCCTAAAAAAGGTTATTTTACTCAAAAATGTTTTAATGATATTTTAATGGAATTTATATTCATTAAGGATAACCACCCATGATTTCAATTATGATTCATTTGGGATATAATCCAAGGATACCATCCTTATTATTTATCTAGATTCTTTATATTTATAATGAAAAGATGTTTATAAAACTCATTACTTTTCCATGGGTTATGATGTGATGAAATGATGAAATGATGAAATGTTTATGACCCCCATTTCTTTTCCATGGGTTATTATATGATAAAATTTTTATGAGAACCATTTCTTTAAATGGTATATTATATGATGAATGTTTTATGAAATTTTGGCGCACATATATATGATTTTTATTATGTGATTAGTGAGACTCGTATCTCCCACCAATCCGTAGGGTAATGATTGATATCTCAGGAGCTAAACTAGACTAGAATAGGGAGTAAATCCAGAATAGTAAGGAAATATGTACTCTATGATAGTATTAGGAGTGACCCTAGGATACTATCATGGTTCGGGGATTTAAACCATTCTACTATGATTGTATTGGAAATGATCCTTTACGACTAAGGAAATGTTTTTCTATGATTATGTGTATGCCACATAACTATGTTTATTCCTTTGTTATGATATCACAGATCATGTTATTTGATTTATTTATGATTCATGTATTATGAAATAATAATATTTATATCATGATTCAAGATTACGATCTTTGATATACATGGTAGTTTTATTTCAAACATTATTCTCAAGTTCTCATACCCTTATTCTCATGTTACGCTAAAGTGATCATTGATATCACCTATGTTTACCCTTATTAAGAATCAATGATTACCCTTTCTTATTTTTTCCTTTCCCTAGGTTATAATGAAAATTATTATGTATTATTTATCTATAAGGGGTGCTATTTATGATGAAATTAGTGAGAGATCATGTTGCTTATTTATTTACCAATTGTTTATACATCCATGTATCTAAAAATACCAGACTAATATGATTTGAGAATGGATCATTATGTTATGTAAAAAATAGTCATATGATAAGATGCAATATATATGTATGAATATTTTGAGATTATGTAATGTAGAATCATTTAAAAAAAATATAAATCCACTGGGTTCTAGGGGAGAAATTAAATGAGTAGGAATCCACCTACCTCAAATGGTTTCATTGTGAATAATTTCTTTGCAATCTCACATATCCAGGATCTAATTTCCATTCTTTAAAAAAATCTTATGAAGATTCCATTAGAACAATCCATAAGTAATAGATATAAACATGGTATACCTAGTATAGAGTTATTGTATAGAGAAAATGACAATATCGTGAAGGTAAAGGAATTTGAAGAACTTACCTTGTATTTTCTAGATCCAATCCTCTCTGATTCATTAGAATCAGTCTCCATAGGGAAAGAAATAATAAAAAATGTCTATAGAAAACCTAATGTTTGAGAGCCTAGCTCAATGGAGAATTAATGAGGGTTTCTAGGTAGGTCTTGGGTTAAAAATATAATTTCCATATTTAATTAAACACATTACATGGTTAGGCCACATGGTTTGGCTAATTGTCTGCCAACTGTGTGGGTGTTACTGGAAAATCCCCAGGGCCCCATGGTTTGTCCTCATATTTTATAAAACCATGTCCAAATCATGTAAAAAACTAATTTTCAATACATTCATAATTCACACAGTTACCACATGGTTATTCCAAACCATAATGCAACTGTGTTCTTTCCTATAGAAATTACTTTTCCCCACATGGAGTCCTAGGAAAACCACATGATTTATCTTAACCTTCCTCAAATCATACACTCATGAAAAATCTTTTAAAGTTCCCCAAAACCATCAAGAAAACCATGAAAATCAACCCAATAATTTTAAAACTTCAATATAGATAATAAAATAGTAAATTACCTCAAACTAGAGGTGTTTCATTCTCCCAACTATTAGGCTTTCCATCTTTGAAAAGTTAGAGGTTGGCAGCGTTTTAGAAGAGCACCATCCATTACTACATCAGAAAATTATCTTAATCCCATGTTTCGTCTTTAATATTAAAATTATTCAAACATTATTTTAATAAATATATCCATCTACCTTTTAATTACTTCTCTTTTCTATCTAGAATAAAAATTATGGCTTGTATAAATGTAGCATATTATTCATGAGTAAAAGGGTCCCAATAAATCATATGGTTAGGATCTTTCTAGTATTTTTATAATTGGTATTATTGAAAAACATTATGGAAAATACTAAATATATGTTGTAGGGTTAATTGATATTAAATGTCACAAATACATATCAAAACATCTAATGGTATGACATACCAAGGAGCCAATTTCCTTTTCATTCCTAAATGGTGTTAACCTAGTATGGGTGAAACATTCAAGAATACATGGTCACCTATATAAAATGATAAATGAAGATAACCTAAAAATGATTACTGATTCATATTAATTGTATCCATATATTTCCTAACCATATGAATTATTTCATTATTCTCATGGGAAAGACTTGGTCCAATAAGTGAAGTTTCTCCATTTTTCATGAAAAAATAGTAGACCGATAAGGAATTCCATACAATGACTAGAATAAATCCATATGTATCATATAATAATAACTATGATAATACAAAAAATAAAATACATAATAATGATCTTCCAATGGACCACTGAAATACATAACACAAGCTCTATGCATGCCTTTAAGGATCTAAATAGTATGTTTTAACTATTCATCCATTTATGGATGATATGTCATGATAATGGTAAAATTATTTACATAGGATTATATAAAGGATCTATAAAACTATTAAGTGAATCTAGGTTCTCATATATTGAAAATAGAATTATGTACTTCATGAAAATTTACCACTAATTAGATATAAAGATTTTCTAATTATTCTACCATTTTTGAATCTAAAATTAGAATGAAATAGACTTAGTGAGTCAGTTTAAAATAACCCTTATAAGACCATTATTATGAATTTTCAATGGTATAATTGTTTCAAAATCCATGTTAAATTTTCCCCATTTGTATACGAGTATTTCCATAGGGAGTTAGATGAATTCTGGTAGTTGGTGTTCAACCATTACTTGTTGACAGGTGAGACATCATGTAATGTAATCAACCAACATCAATTTCATACCTGACCAGAAAAAATGGGTCATAATTTCTTTAATACCTAGGTTGATATCCATTTAGAATAGTGATAAGTATAAATTATATGTTCTTGGTACAATAAAGAAACTAAAATTTGATCCAAAAATCAAAACACATAGTTTTTATCCTCTATTAAACCATCATAAATCTCTCCACCATTAATGTTTGACTTAATGGTAATGTAGTTTGGGTCTATTTTCTTAGACTCCATGACCATTATATTTAAATGATGAATAATAGATACAATAAATAAAACCACATCCTCATTTTATTCCAAATAACCCAAATGTGTGTTGAAAATTACTCAAAGAAGGTTCCACTAATCACTTGCCTCTCCTACCACTTTTTTATATGACTATTTACTTAAAGAATCATCCATTTAACATCCTTTACTAGGAATATAAACCATGTAAAATTAAAAAATCTAGATATATTCCATCCATATTCATGCCCAAGGTTCATGTATCCTTGTGAAAAGACGTGTTTGAAGATTTTATGAATAGTGAACTTGGTGAAATTTTCACCAAAGAGGTAGTAACACCATGTTTTTGATGCATAAAGAACTGTAGATAATTAGATATCATGTGTTGGATAATTATTTTAATGTGTTCATAGTTACCTCCACACATATTATTCTATATGGTCTCCCTATATAAGAACACTTCCCAGTCTAGATCTAGATGCATTTCAATATACTTCATATCATAATCCTAATTCTGGAAAGAATAGGATAAGTGAAAAAGTAATCCATTCATTAATATACTAAATGGATTTATAATAATAATTATTCCATTTTAGTGGAAAACCAATCCTTTTCAAATAATTCATATAAGAAACAAGTCTTGATAAATCCTTGATAAATCTGTGATAATAGTTTGATGATTCGAGAAAATAGCTTATCTCGAAGTCATTCATATAAAGATTTCAAGAAAGGACTACTTTGAACTTTTTAGATTCAAATAATATACATTTTTTAGAAATATGTTTAATGAAGAAATGATCTTCTTATATCCATAAGTCACTCTTAGATAATTTAACATAAAGTCAATTTTCATGCAGTATACCCAATAAAATCTTTGTGTGATTTACATTATCTTATCTAGTTTGAGATTATAACAGGATATACTAAAAAAATACCATGAAAAACGTGTCAAGGTACCTATGAATGATATATTTCATTATGTACATGAAAACTAAAAGTGTATTGATAAGGAAAAATGGCATGACCAATATTCTAATGACATTTTCAGCTTCAAAAAAGGTTTTTGGGATATCCTATTTCCTTACTCAAAGTTGGTGATATCCTAATCATAGATAAATTTTGGAGAACTATTTGGATACTTTTAATTAGTCAATTAGATCATGTATTTTATGAATACGATATTAATTTATAGATATAAATTTATTTAATTTATGATAGTGAATACATAATCAAAGTGAAACATCATCTTTCTTTAGGAATAGAACCAAAGTAGCCCAAGGTGATGTACTTAGTCTACTAAATCACTTTATTTACAGTTATTCCATCTAGAAAATTAATTCCCATAATTAAATTGTTTTTATTCTATATTATGGAAGATAAATAGGAATTATTTATTGAAGTATATCAATTGAAAATTTGATTTTCTGTTCAGGTCATATCCTAGAGAAACTTGCAGAAAGATATCAGTGTATCGGTCTATTGTAGTAGGAAAGGTCATATTATCTATTTCATCAGTTTCACACAAGTTAATCACTTCAATATGATAATATATTTCCCTATATAGTATCACCAAAGGCCCTAAACATCCGACATTCCTATCTCAATCCCCTTTGAATTCACAAACAACAGCATCAAGGGATATCAAAGTGACATGATGAGTATAATAATTGATTTGAGCTTTAAATGTTTCAAAATTGTTCATTGAAAATATTAATTCAATTATGTACATTTCTATCATAGTAACTTACCACAAAAACTATATTTCATTAATGGTAATGGAACATGCTTAACACTTAAATCAAATAAATTCTCATTTCCTGAGAGGTTCCTTGATGCTCAATACATGAGAAATAATTTCTAAATGAAACCCTAATTTATTTATCACACATGAAAAAAATTATAGGGAAGAAAAAATATAAAAAATACATGCATTTGGGTTGATTTCATATGGATGGAACCTCGCACAATTGAGGGACCTAGTTTCTCAGTTATAATTTTCTTCTCAACTCCATAATTTTTTTGGTCAGATTACACTAAGTAGAACTTGTTCCCTTGGTGATGTGGTTTTTGTTTTATTGTCTAGGTGTTCCTGTAATAATATTTGTTCACCCAATATTGTGGGTGAAAAAAATACTATAATGATATCATCCTAGTTGACCATGAGAGATATGAAACCAATTTGATTCATCTGTACCTAATGGATTTAGAGGTTTTATACAATAGCGCTTGAGGTGTCCTATTTAGACATAGTTTTGAAACTCTCAATAAAGTTTCATATATTCTCTCTTAATGTGATTAAATGATCCATATTGAAAAAAACTAGGTTTTATACAATTATGATGGGGAAAGTGGCTGATCTAGTGGACTGGTTCACTGGTTCTCTTCTACTTTGAGAGTGGTTGTCCCTTCTATAATTATTCATCACACTGGAGTTCCCACCTTTGTTTGATTATAAAAATATTTTTCTTACCCTATAGTTAGTATAAATATATTTTTCTTTGACTAATTCTTTTTTCACCATTTCCTTATGGTTTTCAATACATTACATAATAATCTCAGAGCGAATATCATGCCATAGACCAGAATCTAATATGTGCACCTTGAGAGATTCACTGGTAGCTACCACAAGGGAATATCATTTTAGATAAGTAAATCGGTCCACATATTATATAAATAAAATATTTTATTGTTTTATATCATATAATTAAGTCATTTTGGATACATGTATGGTGTATGGGTAGAATTATTTGTTAAAAAACTCCATAAACTCTTCCCAAGTAATACATTGTTCAAGATTATCTTGGACAGCAAGTCCCACCACTATCATACTACATCTCCAAGCATGAACACTATGAGGTTAACATTGATATTACTGGGAGTTTCATGAAAATCAAAGATCCAATTCATTCTCCCCATCAATGACTCTACTTTCTCATGTTTTGAATCACCTTAAAATATCATGGGATTGTACCTATGAAATTTCAATGAGTGATCCACATAAAGTGGTTCTTATTTTCAATTACCCTTTTCAACATCTTGGAATGATTTTATGATATTATAGAAAATTTATTGGTTAACCACATACTCATCCACACCCTCTTGTTGGTTTCTATGTCTCCTAACTAGTGACATCTTTTGGGAACAACAATATTAATATTTAATAAGATAAAAATGTTTCTTAAATAATCACTAATATAGTATATTACATGAGAGATTTTAGGGTCATAGTATCTTAAATTTCAAAATAATTTTTTTTAAATAACATATATTTGATGAAATCCTAGTGGGAAGCCTCTTAACTATTGCTTGATAATAAAATTTTATCAGATAAAACCACAAAGATTAGTTAAAAAGATTCCTAGAAGTGATTAAAAACACATTTTATACTCATTACACATTTGTAACATATTTTTTAGAATAAAAAGTTTAGCTATATCTTTTTATGTTATACATTTCATGTTATGGCACAACTTATCCCCTTATTATCATCCCAATTGGTGGACCTTCCAAACTTGTACCATTTGTCACATCCTGTCCTAACCAATTATCATGAGAGGGGCCAAAATTCCACTAAACTTAAGTGATATCCCCTGGAAACCAAAGGCTTATGTAATTTCCTGACCTGATAGCCACTAAATTGTTACCCGAAATAGGTCGGTCAGATATCCTCTGGCGCCCCCTTATGATAAAGGCTTTCGACTAGTAGCTAGGGTCCAATGGTGTTATGTTGGGGAGATTATACCCCTTGATCAGAGTAGAAAATCCGTATAACAGATAATAAATCAATCAAAAACTGAAAAATTATAATAGAAAGACAGAGTAATAGATGATAAATATAATAACTGATGAACTATCCAACACCAAATACATAACTTTGAATGCATGTCCATGTGATGCTACATAATCTAAATCAGAAAACATATAATAATAGATACAATATGGTATAACATAGGTATAAATAAAAATGAACAAAGTCCCCAAGGGTGAACTCCATGATCATCCTGAGCACCGACTCATTCCTATTCTCATAATCTCCTATGTAAAAATGAACAGGACAAGCTGAAACCATAAAATTGAACCTAAAAACATGAGGTCAGTTTGGGTACCCCAATGCAATGGTGGCCCAAAAAAGTTATTATATATACTCAGTAGGACACCACCAACTATGTATAAATATATCTAGTACGTGAATATACAATATAGCTCTATGCGGGTATAAAGGTAAATGTAACAAATAAAAAAAGTAAACAAGTCATCTAAGTTTCTTCAAGGACACTTGGATGACCATACCTGCTTCGGCCTAAGCCAGAATATCATAAACCATGTTCGACCTATACATATATTATCTATGTTAATATATATATATATACATATAAAAGTTTCTAGGTGTATGAAAACGGGGACATAACAGGGCCATCATAAGGGCCAAATATAAACTTCGACCAAACCCAAGCATGTTATTTGGCATGACAGCCGCGTCTTGAAAATTGATAAACCAACATTCCTTATATCTTTAATCAAGAGGCATTATAAATCTTCATTAAAAGGAATATTGGTCCCATCCAAGGTGACCCTTTAAGAAGAATCCCAAATATCGCACCAGGAGCACAATAATTACCCATTACCATAAGTATCCATCCAAGGTGATATGTAAAGAGGAATCCCAAGTATCACTCTCAGTATCGTGTAATGCATAACCCACTGAGTCCACCCCTAGTACAACACATTAGGGACCATGAATTTCTTGTTGAATTGTATAAAAAAATTTCCCATTGAGCCCGTCCAAGGTAAGTCACTAGAAGACATGGTATCACTCATGGGGATAATAATCTCAATCATAGGAATTCCTACATGGGAATCCAAGTATCACTCAAGGAAAATATAATCAAATCAATCTAAGAGTGTGTAAAATGAATTCCTATAAGGGAATCCAAGTTTCACTCAAGGTGTAATGTAAATAAAGTAACCTATGAGACCGTCCTTGGAATTATGTAAAAAGAAAACCCATGTATCACTCAAGGAGAATCTAATCTCTAATAGCCTATGAGATTGTCTAAGTCGATTCATATAAAGGAACCTAATTATCCATTACTAGAAAATAGATCTATAGGCACGATTTTCAAAAAAAATGGCTATATACCTCAACTATAGCCCCAATTTTAGGAAAACCATGGATATATGTCATTAGTCATTGGATATAGACACAATTTTATAAAACTATAACAATAGATTTACCATGGGAAAAAAATCACAGTCGGTAGTTAGCGGGAAAATTCATAGCCACTGTTTCTTGATAAACCATGGGAACAGGTAATTATTAATTTTCTATAGCCACAGTTTTATGAAACTATGGATATAAACTAAACTTATAGCCATGGTATCAAAGAAGTTGTGTCTATAGGGTCCCATGTACTGGATATATCCATATTTTTATAAAACCATGCCTATAGACCATACCTATAGCCATAGTTTCAAAGAACCATGGTTATAGGGTTCCCAGGTATTGGATATAGCCATGGTTTAAAAGAACCATGGCTATAAAGTCCCCATGTGTTGGTTATAACTAAATTTTAATGACATTGTGGCTATAGACCATACCTATATCCATAGTGTCAATGAAACTGTGGATATAGGTTCCCAATGTATTTTCTAAAGCCAACGTTTCAAAGAAACGTGGCTATTAGGTCCCCAAGTAAGCATGGAAAAACAATATTCCCACTTGAAGGGGGTGGTATAGATTTCTTCCATAGTTTTAATACTATACCCATGGTTTTTAAAAATTTAATATATATATATATATGTGTGTGTGTGTGTTTGAATTAATAATTGTCGATAACATAGTGGTTAAGCACCTGTATGCTGGCTGAGGAGGTGCAGAGTTGAAAACCTGACTGTGTCATTTTATTTTAAATACCAATAGCCACAGTTTCAAGTACCCTAGATACGGATTCCATTACCATATTGGAAAATAATGGAAATATCCTTTATAAACATGACTATATCCCTTTCCACGGTGGACAACATACAAGAATTTTGACATGATTTTAAAAAACAAGGTTATAGTTTCTATTTCCATGGTGAGAGACCATGGCAATAACCCTTGAAATTGTGTTTATATCCCTTCCCATAGTGGAAGGGCTATTGCCACTATTTTTAATACCGTGGCTATAAATTATATTGGAACGGTTGAAAACCCTGGAAATAGACCTTAAAACTATGGCAATATATTTTTCCTATAGGCACACCAGTAGGATATATGGCTTACTGGAATAATGAATATAAGCTATAGTCACAGTTTTTATGCATATAGAAACAATTTATGATCATAGATATGGGAGAAATTTCTAGTTTTGATCACTCAAGGATTAATAAAATTAATTTAATAATTAATGTTCAATTATATGTGGGACATATTCATAAGCATTCCAACACAACTGAAGTATACAAAATAGGGACATGACCATTATTGATTTTAATTATAATAGAAAATGACATGTAATTATGCTTTCCAGTAATCATATTTCTCATATCATATGTATTAGACTCTTTCTAATTAGAGAAGACAACACACCACAAAGGTGGTTTTATTAAAGAAATGGGGAAAGTAAAACAACCATGTCATTTGATACAATTTATACAACCCTTACATGAGAGTTAATCCAACACACCGTAAGGAAATTAAAAAAAGTCAATTCCTTCTAATTATAAGAATTAAAAAAAAACACTCGAGAATGGTGATTACATTACCTAGATGGAGCATAGGTCACAACATATAATCAAAACATCCCATGGGGATGATTCGAGATGAGGAAAAAAACCAAAAATGGTTAAATTTTAAAGCATAATAACTAATCAATTTGCACATTAGGTTCAATATACATTAATTCATATTTAAGAGGTATAAAATGGAAATACCAACATGAAACACAACATAATAATTTTTAAAATAGAGATACTTTGAGGGAAAATATATAGACCACCTACCTCGTTCTTAGGATGGTCCACTCATCCAATATCGAGCTTTGATTCTAGGCAAATCAAAGAAAACAGAGGATTTAACATATGTCCTAAAAATTGGGAGAATTATCTCTCATGAAGATAGCATAGAAGATGGAGAGATATAAGGAGGGATTAAGATAGAGGAGTGAATCACTTACCTAGAGGCTTCCAATGGATCTGAAGACACTAGAATTGGACACTAGATGGAGGATATCGATAAGAACCCAGGAAAGGGGAGGCACAACTGCTGAGTGTGTTCCCTCTTATACATGAGGGAAATAAGGGGTCTAGATCATTTTCCCCATTTTTTAAAAAGTCTTATCTCATACTTAATTTCATCTATCTATTACATCACATGAAAAAAATTCATGACATGTAACAAATATAAGTCTTGAATTCCTCATGGTAAGCCACCCCAGGATATCATGCCCTACATCGCCAATCACAAGCTGTGAACTAGATTCATGACCTGTAACTATATACAGGTAGTGAATTCCTTGGGTAAGAAAAAATGAGAAACACATTCATGTCATGTATTGAATAATCTATGTGAATCCATCAATGTAGTAGTTTCTAGTTTCCCAATCATTTGTTAATTCTCTGGTGTTTTCCCAAACCCTCTGGTCTTCTACTAAAACATAACCCATGTAAGAAAACATCATTTCAGAATGGTTTAACCCTAAAAACCTTACTCTTATTTTCTAAATTCAAACAACCCATCCACTAATGGAAAATATTAAATTTACTTGGCAATTCCATCTAGTCCAAAATGCGGGATGATATAATATCCCCACTAAAGAACTTATTGTCCTTAAAAAGGCTTGGGGAATGATGAAAATAACACCCAACCTACCAAGGTCATGAAGCTCTATTCAACCAGTCACATTATGTTTCCAACTCCCAACATGCCACCATGCCTCTATTTAAAAAACTTTATATTCACTGTTAAAACTCGAGCCAACACACATACTCTAAAATCATTACATTGATATGGAGCTTACATGGGCTCTTCCAAACCGATATAGGATCACCTCATTATCTCATTCATCAATAGTTCCATGGAATATACCATAATGAGTTTTAGAATTTAACATCCAACTATAAACCATGGTACTACCCACCAATGTTATTTTATAAAGAAAAACCCTTTTATCGTTCTAATGAAACTCTCTAACATGCTTCTCATTTTGATCAAATAGTTGATTCCAAATTGACCTCATTTCGACTTATCAAGTCTACCGTTCCAAGAAAATCCCTATATGACCTTACATATCACTCATATCATCCTAGAAACATTCTTGATGTAGTTTCTCACAGACCGAAATCCATAAGATAAAATAAAATAGGTACATCCATATCAGGCCAACCATTCTAAAAATTTCTCATCTTAGATGGATGACACCTCATCCCTCAAAACAGAAAACTTTTATCCAAGGAACATGAGCATTCTTCACACATGCTCATTGAATCACATAATTTACTTTTTGTGATGTCTCCTATCAAAACATCCATTTATGTTCTTGTGGAATACATAACATGAATTAGGTGTATTATTGATCTAGCACCCTTGAGCCAGCACACTCTAAACATCTCATTCGATACTGACTGCCAGTTTGGGGTTACCTCTGAATCATCTACTGGAGTCCAAGTAACTCATATGAGGTACTCTATCCTTCTTTATTATAAGTGATATGTTATTACTTAGCTAAGACGTCCACATATTAGAAACACAAACTGATCCTAATAGTAGTCAAGATAAGAACTAGATGGTGTCTGTGAGTATATAAAAGGCATTCCTACTTGGGATTCCAAGTATCACATAGTAAAAACCATGAATTCATAAAAAACCATGTTTTTGGTGTGCTACCCCAATGGATTCAATTAATCAAACCCAACAGGATTTAATTTCATTCTTTATCTCAGTGTATAAATGATGATCTCTCAGTGTACCCGGATAATGTCAAGATAGGAGAAATGATTATCATTAAGACAAGGATAGACTATTAGGATTTAAATTATTTGTAAAAAGGACCAGAGACACACCTGCTACTTCAAAATTAAGTGATCAGTATAGTTCCAAAACAAATGTAAACCAACATTGCAATGTAAAGGAAATTTGGACCACCTTAGGACGACTCTTTTGAATAAGCTCAACTACACCTATTGATGCATCATCATAAATTAGTCATGATGTACCCACTACCAAGGCATCTCATGATTACTAAATCATAGCCATTGAAGTCTATCCAAGACCAAAAATGTTTTTCAAGGGGTACATACTCAACCACCCATATCATTATCATTTTTCCGTGTAAGAACTGACACATTTGAAAGATTACTTACCTTATCGACATTAAAAAATAGTACTAACCATATTCAGATATTAATCCTCAGGTCTATTCCTTCTACATGGAATGACACACATTTTCTACGATTGTTGTGATTATCCCCACATCAAGAGAATTCTTATTATCAGATTTACTAAAAAATAACTCATCCCACAATATATGATCGATTGACCACTAAATATGGGTCCTGAAAGAGGCCAACACATGTTAGAAATCATTAAATAGACTCGATACTTAAAATTACACTAGAAAAAAACTACATTAGATGTACTTGGGAAAATACTCTTGAGTTATGTCCATGTGCGTCATAACATCAAGCATAAAATCCAAAACCTACCAATCGTCATGTCAAAACAACTAATCCTTTGATGAATTCATCCCAAGAATTGGGATGAGTTTTATTTATACTAATTCCTAGGCCACTATACTCTGTATATGACTCATTAACACAGTGTAACATCTTAAGTATTTAAAGATTATGATCAAACTCATATGGTTTGTTACACCATTTTTATCCACTCAACAACACCCCACGTATCAATGCATACTGCCCCAAGATTTTACAAGGAAAACCAAAAATACTTAGTAATATTCCTAAGATTATCATCCATATGCCTCATAGTATTCAAAGGACCATATAAAGAACTATCTTAGAGTCATACTATCCTTTATGACCATAAAATAGGATTATGACCATTTGAGTCTTCCAACACTAAAGAAGAGAAAGAGGGTTCACACAACCCACCAAACGGCTGACCATGCATTAGGTATGTACATCATGCTGAAACTCAATATTTGTCTCTATTAATTCTCATAAAAAGGTTCACCATATATAACATCCACCTATCGAGATAAAGCTGTCATTTTATATACTAAGAGTCTTACATGGGACAAACGACACCCAAATAGTACCATATGTCAGAAAGCCCACAACATTTATAAATTATTTTATGTTCTAAGGGTGGTATATACCATAGCTATCCCATTATGATGTATAAAGCATCGATTCTATAAAGAGGTCATGTCTAAAAAGTTACTTAGGCCATACTCCTATCATTTTGGTCCAAGATATAAAAGAATAGGCCTATGGGTAAATCTCATGTTCTCGTTTCAAGGAATAACTCGAGGAAAAAATTAACTACTCTTACATGAGGGTTGAAACAAAGGAAAACACTTAATGTTCTATTTTAATTCAATACATTAATTTACATTTAGGTCATTAAAAATTTTAAGGATCAAATTAAACATCATGTACTAGTTATAAGGAAAACTCTACTTATCATGTTATTTAACCAACTTCGCAAGGCACACTATAAAATTTTATCAAACATCATATCTAGTGTTATTTATTTAAATAAAATACTATGAAAATTATGGAATTTATCAGAAAATATATATTTTAATCATAATTTATTTATTCATAATCTTTCACAAATGGATTTGTTAAATAAATTTCAATTCCAATATATAGAGTAAAACAACCTTTAGATTG
Source organism: Viscum album (assembly GCA_963277665.1). Taxonomy (NCBI): domain Eukaryota; kingdom Viridiplantae; phylum Streptophyta; class Magnoliopsida; order Santalales; family Viscaceae; genus Viscum; species Viscum album. The sequence continues at coordinate 757,880,224 of OY728132.1, read as the reverse complement.
AAATTGGCATTTTGATTAACTAACTCCTCATATAAGTACAACTCAAAAGAAGATAATAGGTCCATTATAAATTAAAGAGGTTACCGGTAAAGTAAGATACCACCATACATCTATATGTGAACCTATATAAGTTGTTTTGTACACTTTAAATGAACAAACCTTTAGAATTTAACATACCCCCATGGGATCAAGTACCAAGGAAGAAAAGATAAAGAAAGGGTGAAATATGAGTATCTCATTAATAAATTCTAGGTTATCTAAATTAAACTCACAACATTTATAACATTATGATTTAAAACACCCTTAGTGGGTTCATCAGATAAGAATTTAGCATCGTGATAAACCTACTTGGGCCGAGTCAGGTCTATCTCATAATTAACATCGGTCATGACTAACCTACTTGGGTTTAGTTATATAAATGGTCCATAAAAAACCAATTCATTTAAATTAAAAATTTAATAGATTTTATATTTATGTGATATTCTAAAGGTATATCAAGTAATTATATAATGGTATGATTATATGGGTTACCATTTTCCAATTTATAAAGTGCCCATACACTTTGTAGATTGCAAATTGGCTCCCATCTAATCACAACATGTATGTTTCATCCCATGAAAACAATGGTCCCAATCTCAAACATGTCATGATTGGTTATTTAAGGTTCCTCCATTAATATATGTGGGAAATGAAATTTAGGATTATGTTGACACTTTAATAACTAGTTATATATCAAAATTATAACCATAAATACAATCACATGCATTAAATACTAGAAAAAATGACAAATAATTACATAATCCTGGAAAATAGATAAAAATTCTAATTAAATCAAAAAACATGTTATAACGACATGAATTCTATAGAATCAAAAAAATATGGTGTCTAAAATAAGAATGCTGCTAAAACACACAGGACATATCCCACATGTTATTCAAAAGTTGAGTAATGAAACCTTGGTGACATGGAATATCCATTTCATGTGAACATGTATATTCCTAAAATGATGCATGTACCATTAATTCATTTAAATACTGGTAAAAAGGTAAAATAAAATAAATATCATAAGTCTGTAACAAAAAAAAGTGCACCATTCACTCAAGGTGAAATCATAATCAATTGTAACAATGACTAACATGAAAAAAAATCCCATTCTGGACTACTTGGACTTTTCCCCATGCGAGGGTTGATCACTACTAGACACACCTATTGACCACAAAATGACACATTCCTAGACTTCTATGTACCAGCTCAAAAAAGTAAAAAAAAAATTAAACAATACTTCTCTCATACCACTTTGTAATGTCCCAACTAAGAATCCACTGAAATGGTACACCGAGTTAGTCAGTCGCATGGCCTCATGTGCACCTCCCCACATGCTAGAATCTTTTTAATAGAAATGATGGTATAATGGTTGTATGTTAGGGTGACTATACCATAATGAATAGATTAGTACAATAGCATAAGAGAAAATAACTGAATCGACAACAGAAGAAATATAAATTAAATACAGAGAAGTAGAAAATAAATATAATAACTGATAATTAGGCCAGCAACAATTACACAACAATGTATACAGGTCGATGTGATGCTATAAAATCTAATGCAGTAGAAATATAATAGGTGATTCAATATGTTATAGTATAGGAATGAATAAAAATTAATAAAGGACCCAAGGGATAACTCTATGAGCATCCTAAGCTCTGGAGCAGTCATGTGCTCCTAAACTCCCATGTACAAAAGAACAACATAAGCTGAAACCATAAACCTGAACATGAAAACAGGAGGTATATTTGGGTATAATAATTAAATGGTAGACTAAATAGGGCATGAAATATACTTAGTAGGACACCAAAAATAGTGTTTAATGCTATCTAGTCCGTGAATATAAAATAAAACAGTGTGCATGTATAAAGGGTGAAGCAATAAATAAATAGAAGTAAACAAGTTAGCTCAGGTTCCTCAGGGACAGCTGCCTGACCATACCTATTTCAGCCTAAGATGGAATACCAAAAAACACAATCAACCATTATTGATATAATTTATGTGAACACACACACACACACACAAAAGTTTCTAGGTGTTTGCAAATGGGGAAATAACAAGGCCATCATAAGGGACAAACAAAAATATGGAATAAAACCAAGTATGTTCTTTGGCTTGGAGAATGCATCTTGAAAACTAATAAACTATAATTCATTATATCTTTAAACAATTGTAATTATGGTTCTTAATTAAAAGGCATATCAGGCCCATCCAACACAATCCGTAAAGAGGAATCCAAAGTACCACACTAGGATCACTATAATTACCCATCATCATAAGAGTCCATCCATGGTGATCTGAAATGAGGAATTCCAAGTTTCACTCTTATAATGGTATAAGGCATAAACCATTAAGTCTATCCCCAGTACACCACATAGGATATCAAGTGTCTTTCGTGGCATGGTATAGTAACATTTCCCACCAAGCATGTTCGTGGTAAAACACTAAGGGGCCATGTATTACTCATGGAGATAATAATATCAATTATCTTATGAGATCATCCAATTAATTATTACATGGTAATATGAGTATTCCATAAGTAAAATACAAACAACTACCCCTAGGAGTCCATGTGAGTAATTCATGTAAGGTAATCCAAGTATCACTCTAAGCGTATTATAAATCAAGTAACCTATGAGCCTATCCTTGGAATTATGTAAAAATGAAACCCAAGTATTTCCCAAGGTATACATAATATCTAATATTTTATGAGTCCATCCAAGGTTTTATATAAAAAGGAACTCGGGTACCAATCATGGTGTAATAAAATTAATTTAATCATTAATGTTTAATTAAAAGGAGGTCATATTCATAAACATGAAAAAAAATCAAGTATAAAAAAGTGGGCCATACCCATTATTCATTTATATTATAATATTAGAGTCAATGAACTTAATCATTCCATTAATTATCATTCTCATCTCATATTTTTTAGACCCTTTTTTATTAAATAATATAGTGCACCATAATAGTGGTTTTATTATAAAAAATGTTAAGGAAAACAACTATATAATTTGATACAATTTATAAAACCCTTATATGGGAGTTAATCAAACACACAATAAGGAAATTAAGAAAAGGAAAGGATTTATAATTATGGAAATTTAAAATAGTACCCAAGAAGGGAGATTGCATTACCAAAATGAAGCATATGTCACAACCTAAAATCAAAACATCCCACGATGATGATTCAAGATGAGTTTAACAACCTCAAATAGTAAAATTTTAAAGCATAATGGATAATCATTTCATGTATTAGTTTCTACATAATTTAATTCATATTTAAGAGGAGTGACATAGAAATACCGGTGCATGAAACAATATTATAATTTATAAAATAATGATACTTTTTTGGAAAAGCTATAGACCACCTACCAAATGCTTAGGATGGACTAATAGTCAAAAATCAGGATTTTATTTGAGACAAAATGAGAGAAAACATAGGATTTGACATACTTCTTGAAAATATTGTGAATTAGATCACATGAATATGACACCAAATATGGTGAGATAAATGAAGGAAGGAATAAAGAGGATTTAATCATTTAACGAGAGTCTTCCAACACATCTTATGGAACTTGAATTAGACACTTAATGGAGGAGATCCATAAGTCCTTAGAAGAGGGTATGAGCTACTGCAGAGTGGGTTTCCCCTATACCTGAGGTGAATAAGGGGATGAACCATTTTATCCACTTTTTTGAAAAATTTTCCATATAATTTTTTCCATGAATTTTATTACATGATGATAACCAAATTCATGACATATAAAAGATACACGTCATGAATTCATCAAGGTAAGCCCTCTGAGATTTCACATCCCACAATCACTGGCTATATTCCGCGAACCAGATTCATGATGTGTAACCTGATACAGGTCATTGATGCACTGACATGAGACATTGAATTCATTTGGGAATTTATGAGATTATAAAATTTTATTCCAAAACTACACTTACTTATAGGGAATGGTAAAGTGGATGTGTGGGGTAAACCCTATAGAGATCACTGGAAAGAAAAAAACCAATTGAAAAAAACATTAAGAAGGATTCCTCAAATTTACTCTTCAAGATATGGTTTTTTAAAACTATATTTTTTTTGGATTCAATCCAAATAACTTAGAAGGGAAAAAGGTCAATTTTAGGGCTCTTGGTGGAAGATAACCCTAAATCTATCTTTGGGTTGTCCTACAGATTAGGATGTAAAGAATTAAATGTGTCACTAATTGGTTTTGGTCAAACCAATTAAATCTAACAATGATGCAACTATACCTTGGTCTAGGTATATTTAACAACATGATGCATTATGATTAGATTCTATGCAGAATGTTTCACAACATCATGGTCATGGCCTTCTCATCTCCAATTAACTTAGGTTCAGTCAATTGCACCTCCCATATTCAAGGATGCACAAGATAATGTGATGAACAATTATTTTTAACCTAATTACTAGACATAGATTTACCAAGGTTTGAATAATTAATTCCTTAGGATTAGAAATACCCATACTCTAAACCCCTAACCTTAATAGGATTATCAAAACATGGTGGTGTTGATAAAAAGAAGAGAAATTCTGAACATGCTATGCATAATCATGAAATGAATGAGAAATATGAAATCCAAGATTAAAAAAATTAGCTAATAATGTTTAAATAATTTAAACCAATGATAATCTAATAAAATACTTACTCTAAATGAAGAAACAATGAATAATTAACAAGATTTGATGAATAACAGAAAATAGTATTGAAAACAAGAATTAAAATAGAAATGGAAGTGTAATAATCGAAGAACGAACAATGAATGGAAAGCAATGTAAAAGGATTTGATAAAAAATCCAATTAATTAATTAATACTGGTTTTGAATAAAAAAATGGTAGAAGAGAAATGAGAGAAAAAATGTTGGGTTTTAATTCATCTGTGTAGTGAAGCCTTTGGAAATTAAATAGGCTCAAAAAGTGCATGATATGTAAAGCCTTCAGGTAGTGTACTAGATTTAAGTGGATTTTCCCAAAACCTACACGTCATGGAACTAGGTTTCACATCATGTATTTGAGTTCCACAATCTTCTTATAAATTATTGAATCTCATCAGGTCATTGGGAAAAATATTTGACTGGATGTAATCTTCTAACTTTGCATGCCACGTAATCTATACATGATGTGTACGTGTGTTTCATTCAGTATTATTATGATTCTTAAATTCGATCATTGTGTAATTAATATACATGTTGTGTACTATATTCACATCGTGTAAATTGTTCATGGGGTTTCTATTGCTTCGTAGTAATTTTTTGAAAGAGGGATACATTTCATGTATGCTATACATGACGTTTAAGGCCGTTTTTTCCATTTTTCAGCATTTCTTCCGTTGAGTCCATAATTCCTTATTCCTGTGTAAAAAATATATAACCCAATGATTTTTTGAATAAAAAATGAAAAATAATTAATCAAATTTATCCAATATGTATATATAAGTTCATATTATCAAACCCCCCACACTTAAACAATTTATTATCCTCAAGAAAAAAACATCTAAATAGGGATTCCAAAAAAAAACAAGTTTTTAAAAAAGAAACATTCATTACGACTAGGAAAATAAAACTATGTGTATGAAAAAAAATTTAGTCCTCTAGAATAAATCCTTTATATAAAACCAATAATTCCTCATAGTTCATTTCTTTATCTAGATTCCTTCTTCCTTTAATTAAAATTTCATAACTTTTCCTTAAATAACCTACCCATTTTGAAATATACCTCATAATAAATTTAATCTTATAACGCAAGGTAAATTATAAATGGAGTTATTATCACACGATTAATACTTTTACCTTACCATAGGCTTTCATTGGTTCTAAAATTTCCACTTATTTAAGACAAATAAAAAATCAATCATGAGGAATTCAGTAATAGGGATAAAATTTCTCTGAGGCTGAGGGAAGATGGGTGGAGAATAAAAATCATGCTCAAAAGGAGGGTAAGATCTATAGTATAATGCATGATAAATGTATATAGTGTAATGAAGTCACTCATCCAAGATAAATGGTGTCCATGATTCACAGGTAAAATGGGTCCATGAATATTTCAGTAGGGAATCCAGAATTTTCCCTATTCTTTTCAATTTTATTTTTATATATTTTTCCAAAATCACGTCTAGGATAGTTCTCACATCCATCACATAATAATGTATGATACATCATATGATTCATTAGTATGGTAATAGTGATTTTAGACCTTTCTAATAGAAAAATAAATATTTTTTTTCAAAGGAATATTATAAGCATGAAAAATCCAAAAAGTAAAGATAAACCACATCATAATAATTATGTGAAAGCGCCATCATACATCTCCTAGATGATGTCATCCCATGTCCATAATTGGTGAAAATTCCCCCACACATTCTGAAATGATATTCATGCATCATACCAAGAGTAGGGTAGGAAGGGATTATCATCTTGAAACAAATCCATCCTAACAAGGTTATTCATGGATACTATGGAAAAAATAAGGAAAGATTTACATGTGGGTATTAGGAATAAGTGGCTCATAATGATAGCCTCAATAATTTTCATAATGCATTTTTTTAATAATATCCTCTATAAGATCTCAATGAATGTTCTGATAGGTTCGCATTCCCCAGGAGTCTCTCAAGAAATATTCTCAAAAAATAATATAAAAATGTACATAAAGAATCCTCCTAGGAATTGGAGTATACAAAAATACCTATAAATCCCTCATATTATAAAATCCTACAATAATTCAATCAAAATAATTTGTAATAATCTTGAATTAGAATTACACTACTCAACTCAAAAAATTATTCTAAAAATCAAAGGAGTAAAAATGGGGTTCAATAATCTCTAACTTAACATTTTATTTTATTTAAAAGGGGGTATTGTTTTTTATGTTTAAAGAATGATTTTAATGAAAAATGTATCCTATATAGGAAAAAAACAAGAAATAATCCATGTGAATTGATAGTAAAGATCCTGAAAGACTCCCACACACATAAAATGATAAAGTGTCTTCACTATTCTTAAAATAATCATTGGAAAGATATAAATAAAATAATAGAAAGAATGAAATGGAATTTTGAAATAGAAATTAGGGAATCAAGAGCTCCCTGTAATGAATTTTATGCCATCGGGAAACATGGTTTATGTTAAATTGATTTTGGGATACCTTCAAGAATTTAGAGAAACAAAATACATACAATAGATAAAACATTAGTCTACAGGGTTTAAGCATGATGGATGCATAAAAATGGTAGGTGCACAAAGTTATCAGGGAGGAAAGTCAGCTAAGATAAATGAATAAATAGAGTACAATAAAGTTCAGGGAGGACTATATATAAGAATTATTTTAAAATGAAAAAAGATACTAAGAACATAAATGAAATATAGGAAACAAAAAATCTAGGTTTCCTCTCATAAATTTTTAACAACAATGTCATCAACCAGATATATGGAAAAGGAAATTAGTCAATGTCATCGATCTTCTTAGAAGTCCACTACCTCTTACAGGAACTTTTAGTGGTATCATCAAGCATGCAAGAATGCTTAACAGGATTAACCAACTTAGGAGTGTATCGAGCATGAATCTCATGTGTCTGGAAGAGAATCTGAGCTCATCATGGAGGGTACCCCTATTGAGTACATATCTCAAGTGAGAGATCCTCAATCTGGCACTCAACTTCAGCCAAATTCTAAGAAAACTGATGTAAGAGGGAATATATTAGTGAGGCAAGCACTTCAAAAACCATGGGTTAGAAATAAGAGATAGACATGGATAAAGTAATGCAACATTGAAATGATAATAACATAGCATTTAGTGAAGCTAAAAAACCATATATCATTCATATATATAAGCAAAGATACAGAAGTGAATAATGGAATACAATTAGTACAAAAATGGACACCCAAAAGTGTACAAAGGGGAGGATATCAAAACATAAATAATCAGTAAAATCAATGTTGTTGAGATCTACATCAATAATTATATCCCTAACAATGTATGCATGTAGCCAAACCTCCTTATTTATGTCATCTAGGGATGAAGTGTTGGTTTTAGTGACCTAGAACCAACTTTTATGTACTTTATGATAACCTGTATTCATAGTTTTGAATATTAATAATCTTCTTATCACATGATGATTATTCTTCTGCCTAACATAGTATGTGATAATGTATTAAGTGTAGTTATCACACTAAAAGGTCATAGCAGTTCCCCTATATGATAAGGACCGAGAAGTGCTACGCCACTATTGTTTAAATATATGTGCTATATCCAGATAATATCATTTTGGGGACACAAATGATATATAATATCACGTGTGGATACTCAAAGGGATTTTAGAAACCTTCTCAGGGTGCACACCCTTAGTAATATCTAGTGTAAGATATTATGAGAAGGAGACCCATCTATAGTAAATCCACATTCATATGTGTCATTGGATGTTCCTATTTGAGGATATGTGTATTGATCGATAGACTTTGTGATAGTTAATGAATATTATAAGTCACTTTCTTTGATGTATTGGGGAAAATTGTGAAAACATATGTTCATGGAAAGGTAGGATATGTTGGTGGCATCATGAGTATTATTGCATTAATGAATAATGCAATAATGGATTTCTACATTCTCTTATTTAAAGGTTGATGATATCTTAGGACCTTTATTAGAAATGATATAACCTAAATAATTCCATGGAAATGGTGTTCTATATGAATGTTTTATTTATAGAATGCAAAGAAAGAGACATCAAGAACATAGTTTGATGGAACCAGTGTGCAACCTTATTGATTAGAGATATCATGATAAATAGATTATGTTAAACTGTAAGTGTCTATATGAGGTATTATGTCATTAAGACTTTAAATTATTTATCTACAGGTGCTTTTAAATGTTGTTATATGATAACCTTGGACTCTAGACTTCTTCTCCTAATGACACTAAGAAAGAGGCCTAGAGGGTCAAAATATTAGTGCATCCAAAATCTTAGTTAAATAATATATATTATTATTTATTATTTAATAAGTTGAATATATATTATTCTCACATGTGGTTGAATAATTATTCATGTTTTCTTGATCACATATTTCTTTCAATAGTTATTTGAGATAATATAATGTGACTAGAATATTTAATAAATTTTTATTTTCATTTTAATAAATATAATATTCATATATTTATTGGTGAATAATGCAGTGATGTTTATTTATTAAATATATATACATTATTCAAGGATAAATAAATATTATGGAGGAATGATAGACTAATTTTTTTAGGTTCGGTGAAAAAAAATATATGTTGAATATTATTTGATTAAAAAATTTAACTTAATTCACAAGTTAAGCACGTGTTGAGGAAATAATAATAATAATATTATTTTAGACATGGGGTTATGCAAGATATTAAATAAATATTAGAGGGAACTTATTAAAATCTTTATTTGTAAAACCTAATAATATTTAAACATAACTATATTATTTTTCCAGGGGATCCAATTCATTTTGTGCTGTTCATAATGATAGTTGGATAGAATCACCTCAAGCCCTAGAGATCTCCCTCTCCAAGAAATATCCCAATAACAAATATTGATTTTCCTCCAACTCCCTCTATCAAGTCTAGAGAGATCATGGAGAATGATTTGGAAGTGATTCTCATGGCGATCAAAGGAAGATGACACAAAGAGATATGATCAATCACACTAACACTCATAGATTCCTACTGTGAAATTCAATGATTTGTGGAACAAATGTGGATCATTTATATAGGTAATCACAACTTTATTCTTACAACACAATGATAGTACAATGTAGATCTATTGTCAGATCCATCAATAGAGAAAGAATTAAAGCATGTTAATTATTTAATTAATTAAATTAATTGTAAATAAAATGTGATGATAATTCTATTGGTTCCAGTGTTCTATCCCTTGTCTTTTTTTTGTTGATTAAATTTCATTTATTACAATATTCACCGTCATGTAAATATCATCTTGATCATCGATCATGAAAAAAAAAGAAATGTTGGGCATGAACCATCACATGCTTGTACTATACCCAGAACCTACAAGTGGAATTAGAGATGTCACAAAATTATTTATAACTATTTAAATATTTTTGATTAATTTATTCATTTTTCATTTAGTTTTCACTTTATGTTTAATCATTCTTTTAATCAGAACTTTGAGACCTGATTATTACTCTTTTGTTTCTTACTGTTGAAAAAAATTTGAATAATGTTATGAATGAAGTGAAGTCAAAGCTCTCATCAAGAGGTTACAAGGTTCTAGACAAATTACAAAAGTATACACACCATGTAATAGGAGTTACACACCATGTAATTGTGTTCAATGCACCAAGAATTAATTTGTAATTAATATAAACTGTATACATTGAATACATGTGTTTCATTCAATTTACTACAAAACGTGTTGACTGGGCTATCCTAGAGCACAATCAACTGGATCACACACCGTGTAGCCCATGTTCACAACATGTAGTCCTTTAAGACACATACATACCATATATTTCCATACATGGCCTACCTGACTGGTGACCATGTAACTCAGAGACCACAGACTGTGTAGTCCTCTGTACACACCATGTACTCCAATTTTTTTGAGACATGGTTTACATGATGAGTCCCTCAGCGTGTGCCTTGGGATAGATGATGAGATACGTATATGTCGTGTATCTCTCTTGTACACCCCATATACTTATACCAAATTAAACAAAATAAAAATTAATTGATTATACCATGCAAACCATATCAACATGTGCTTATGTGTGGTCATTAAGTTGATAGGACATTCCATGTAATGATTTTTAATATATATATATATGATTAATTAATTTCTGTGTAATGTTAAAATCTATATATCATGTATGAGTTATATTACAATTATTACTCTACATGCATTGAATCATAACACATGATTGAAAAATCATGCAATTCTTGTAATTATTACATTGATAGTACACGTCATGAAAGTACGTGATAAGTCACATATTCCATATGTCACAAGAGTAAACAATATATGGGTATAATACATATTGGATAGACTCATATGGGTATTCAAAATGCTCACTCCAAGTTACATTTATGCACATGGTAAATTTTAAATAAATTTATCTAATTTCATTAAAATTAAGATGGATTAGATTCTCAATGAAATTCAGATAAGAGTTAAGATAAAATAATTGATTAATTAGAGTAGAAAATTAATTGACATGAACATAATTTATCATAAATAAGAATGATTATGAATTGAATTCTATATTTATTAAATGTTTAATTTTTTGAATCTATGTTTTTGATCATGATCATAGACAAGAAATTTTTAGGTGATTTTTTTCATTTAATTTATTACTAAATTAAATTATTGGTTTGCATTTCTTCTCTCCCTTGTTATGTAATAGGATTTGTTCCCATGGATACTTTTATGTAAACCCTTTTCTAGTCACATTAATTTGAGTAAAATATTATTTAATATATGGGGATCCCATTCTAGTGGAGGTGGATCATGTTTGGGGATGAGGGGAAACTAGTACAAGAGAGATATAAAGATGGACAAGTGGAAATCTATACCAAATACCTTAATTGTTTTAATTTTTCCCCTATGTCAACAGTTAGTTTATCAACCTCTAAATCAACTAAACATTAGTAAAATTTCATGATATTACCGATTTTTTTTTTAAAGTTTCATGGTTATTTCATTATGGAAGTTTTATTGCGATCACATGAATGAATGAATAAACAATCATGCAAGATAGAACTAAAATAAATTGGCTTATGAATAAATATTATCTAAAACATGGATAATCACTTATATAAATCCAAATAATATTAAAAATAATGTGATAAAGGTAATAATTGTATTTTTTTTCAAAAAAGATAAAATCCATAAAAATATCTATATAAAGTTGGTATAGCCTTCCACTACTTCATTTAAAATCAAACAATAGTTCATAGTGATTGACCAAAAAAAGTTGGGGTGATTCCAATTATCAGGGAATTATAAATTTATGTTATTGTTTGACTTTAAATAGTTTACATCAAGGGATGACTTCAAAAGTAGGACTTGGTATAACTGAGAGGCAAGGGTTGAGGAAATCCAATTTAAGGATTTTAGGATCGAGGAGTCCACTCAATAGATCAAGGAACTATGAGTTAACGTAGTTGGAATTTGGAATGCCTATAAAAAACCATTCAAGATTCTTGAATGACCAAATTTGTGTTAAATAGAAGGGGAATATGGATATTGGACACTAGAATGTCTAAGTAACATGACAATCTGAAGAAAATAGTGAGGGGTATTGGGCTTTGGTAAAATATTGGGAGATTAAAAAAATATAATATTTATTTATTTTTCTAAATTTTATCAGACAATGTACTAAATATATTCTCATCTTACTTTTATAAATAATAATAAAAATGAAATCAAACATATAAATCTGATCCATACTTGATAAGGATAACCTTCTCACTGGAACAAATTTCCAAGAGTGGAAAAGACACTTCTTCTTTATCCTTTCCCATGAAAAGAAATTTTATGTGATGGAAGAACCAATTCCAAATGTTCTTGTAAATGAGGATAGTGATTAAGGGTTTCATCTCTATGATAAAAATTTGAACAATGCTATATATGTTTAGTGTTTTATTCTATCATCCATGATTAATGATCTTTTGAAGAAACATGAGGACTGAGATGCATATAGCATGATGTATCACCTTTGAGATCTCTATTAAGAGAAGGAGATACAAGATAGATATGATATTTACATTGGTTTGTTTAAAATTATGAATGGAGAGTCTATACCACCTTGGCCTCATGCAATAAATATTATTATCTACATTTAATGCTAATACATCTTAGGGATTAAATTACTAGATGAGTTTCATATAGATCTCATACATTCATCAATTCCCATGACCATATCTAGTTTTATTGTTTATTATAATATGATAAATAATGTGAAGAGTATTTCAAACAAACATACTTTGATTCTCCAAGTGAATAAGAACAAGGGGATTTATAAACCCATGCTCCTTATAGTGAATAAGAAAATTAAGAACATGGTGAAGGGGCCCAAGAATCATAAAAAGTGTAAATCCCCCAAGAACCATCCATCCAAGAAGAGAAAGATCCAATGGTAGGGAAAGTAAAAGGAGGAAGTATGTTTTTCATGTGGAAACTGAGGCCATTAGAAGAATATCTACACCACAAAGGAAGGGGATGATAAAGGTGTGTTCGTTATCAAGTGAAATCTTTCAATATCTACACATTGGGTATTAAATACAACATGTGGTGCTAACATATATATCCAAATGCAGTAACCAAGTAGATTCAGAATAATTACTAGAGGATATTTGGATTTGAGATATACTAATGGTGAAATACCGGATGTTATATCCATTTGTGATGACCATCTTTCATTTACAAATATAATGATTTTGGTTTTAAAAGATTGTTATTTTGTACAAACAGTTACCAAGAACATAATTTTTGTATCATTCCTAGATGCATATGGGTTTATTTTTATGTTTTGAGATAAAATTATTTTCTTTTATAAATAAAAAATGTAATTGTATGGAACATTTAAATAAGGTTCTTTATCTATTAAATTATGAAAACCAAGTATTAAAAATATATAACGAATCTTGTTCACATGACTTATATAACACCCACCTATGGAATCAATGTCTCGGGTATGTAAACATGAAGAATTTAACAAAGATCTGTCAAGATGGTTATTTAGACTAGTCTAAGATAAAAAAAATGAAATATGACAGGCCTATTTACAAGAAAAAATGACCAGACCACCATTCGGTAAACGAGGTAAAATGTCCACAAAGCTTTTAGGATTAGTACACACTAATGTGTGTGGACCATTTCTAGTAGAATCTATAGGTGGGTATTATTACTTCATAAATTTTACTGATGGATTGAGTAGAGATGTTTATGTCTACTTGATGAGGTATAAGTCTGATTCCATTGATAAATTTGAGGAATTCAATAATGTAGTAGAGAATAAACATGGAAATAAGATAAAGAAGCTTTGATTGGATCTAGGTGGTGAATTTATTAACCAACTGCTTATCGATATTCTATAGAAGTTTGGGATTCTATATCAAATCACTCCACCTTATAAACCATTGTGGAATGGTGCTAGTGAAAGGAGGACTCATACCTTATTATACATGGTAAGTTTGATAATGTCATGAATATCTTACATTATCATTTTGGGGATATGCATTACAAACTATGACATACACATTAATCCAAGTACCAACTAAAGCATCAAATGGAATTCCCTTTGAGTTATGGAGTTAAAAGAAACCCATTTTTTCATATATACATGTATAGCGTTTCAAGGAATTTTTTAAGGCCTTTTTGGGAAACAAAGTATCACCTTGGGGTGAAAAGTGCATCTTTATATCGTATCCCAAGGAAACAATGGGATAATATCTATAAAACCACTCATACCAGAAAATTATTGTCGCTAGACAATCTATCTTTCTTAGGAGGGAGAACATACTCAAAAAAGATAGTCTGGGTAAGATTTACTTTGATGAAGTTAATTCTCAAGATACACAAGAGTTGGTATAGGAATAGGTTCTATAGGTCCCTGTGGAAGAATTAGTTCTTGAAACACAAGTACTGCGTATGAACAGAAGGGAGGTAGAAGAACCATAGAGATATGGTTCTATAGTCCCTAAATATGGAGACTCATTATTTGTTAAAAATGATGAATCTATCTCCTATAAATAGGTATTAGAGATCTCAGAAGATATAATATGAAAAAACCATGAATTATGAAATGGAATCCATGTATTAGAACTTTGTTTGGGTTGTAGTTGATGCGCCAGTTGATGTAAATCCTCTAGGGTGAAAACAAGTATTGAAGATAAAATTGGAAATGGAAGGTAAAATAAATACCTATAAAGAAAGGATAGTGGATAAAGAGTCTAAAAAATAGTATTGAAGTGACTACAATGAAACATTTTCACCAGTTTCCATGTTTAATTCCATCAGAATTATCCTTTGTATATAAACTTATGATGGATATAACATTTGGTAGATGGATGTCAAAACTGAATTATGTAATGGGAACCTTCAGGAAGATGTCTATACAACACAAAAAGAAGGTTTCTTTTTTACTCCATGTGATTCCAAAATTATTTTCAAGTAATAGATATACATTTATGGATTGAAACGAGCATCAAGGTCATGGAACATTTGATTTGATGAAGCGATAATATAATTTTTTTTCATTAAGAACAACTTTGTTCCATGTATTTATAATAGGTTTAGTGAAAAGGAATTTATTATCCTAGTAGTATATGTTCATGAAATATTACTTATTGGAAATTACATACCAGTCTTACTATATGTTAAGGACTAGTTGAACAAATGTTTCTCCATAAAGTACTTAGTTGAAGTAGCCTATATTCTTAGAATCATGATCTTTCTTAATATATCCAAGAGGCTTCTTGGACTAAGTCAAAGTATATATATTTACAAAATACTAAATAGATTTAGTATGAAACAATCCAAGAGGGTATTGGTTCCATTGTCACATAGTTTACATCTTTCTAAGAAAATATGTCATCAGACATAATAGGAAAAAGAGATAACGTGTAAGACCCCACATGCTTCTGTGATAAGATCAATAATATATGATATGTTATGTACTAGAATTGATATTTTTGATGCATTGATCTTGGTAGGTATATATCAATATGATTAATGAGAACAACATTGTTCAACTATTAAGGCTATTCTTAAGTATCTGATAAGAACTAATGATATGTTCTTGGTGTATGGAGGAGATGAGGAATTGGTCATAAAAGGGTTATACATATTTTAGTTTTCAAATAGATCAGAATGATATGAATTCATAATGAGGACATGTTTTCTATCTCAACAGGGGAGCTCTGAGCTAGAAGAGTTCAAATCATCTAGTTGTCACTGATTTTACCATGGAGTCTTATTATATAATATCTTTTACTGTATCTAAGGAAGCCTTTTTGATAATTTTTTTTCCAAAAACTGTATCTGGTAAATAGCTATAAAAACCCTATCACATTTTATTTTGATAGTACTTTAGTGTTGGATCTTGTAAAAGATCCAAGGTCACACCAAAAAATAAATCATTTACTCCAAAAGTATCAAATCTTGAGGGAATTTTATCAAAGTAGAGAATTTATGATAATCAGAGTAACTACAGAAGATAACGTGACATACCCCTTGACTAAAGTACTATCTCAGTAGAAGCATGAGAATCATGTGAGAGCTAGTAGACTGAAGGATTTTAGTAGTTGTCTCTATTACAAGTGGGAGTCTATTAGAGTTGGTGCCTTAAAACCAACTTATGTGTTCTTTATGATAACCTATATTCATTGTTTTGAATATTAACAAACATATTATCATATCATGATTTTTCTTCTATATAACATTGTATGTGATAATTTCATAAGAGTAGTTGTCACATTAAATGGTCATAGCGGTTCCCCGCTATGATGAGAACCCTGAAGTGTTGTGACACTATTCTTAAATATATATTCTATAGCTGGATGATATCATTTGAGGTAGTAAAAGAGCCTCAACCCGGTTGGCGAGGAATCATCAAGTGCATCCAAGAGACCCAAGTTCAATTGTGGGTGGAGACATAATTTTCAGGCTACTGTACTAGTACTATAGCAGGTATAGTAAAAGGTACTATTTGGTACTGTATCAGCCGAAACTATTCATCTATTTGGGATTTTGCGCCACTGGTTTGGTCCTCAGGTTCTTCAAATCATTCGATCCACCCAAGGCCTTTGGTCTAATAAGGCTTTTAGGCCACCTCAAGGCCTTAGGGCCACATCAAGGCTTTCAAGACACCTGAAATTGTGCTTAATGGACTAGGTATACTCTACAGGGAGCAGACTCCAGATGAGGATTCAGAGCAAGGTGCATTTACTAGAGAAAAAGATAACGAGTTTGGAAGAAATAGAGGATATGGAATTTCCATCAGGACTTGCCTATGCATGCATATAAATCCTAGTTGAACAACCATGTGAAACTGGAGAGCTGACATCATGATGTAGAAGCTGGGGAGGAGTAGTTCCATGTAGTTATGTCTGGATATTTCCACTAAGACCTATAATACATGTAATATCTAAGCCTATGGTCCTTGTAAGGGTTCCACATCTTCCCTTGAAAGGGCATTATCAAAAATAAATAAAAAATTCCTTCAGGACATTCAAAAAGGATATCATTTAAGGTACACAAATGATACATGCTATCAGAGGTGGAGACTCATAGGACTTTGGGGAACCTTCTCATGGTGAATTCCCTTGGTAATATCCAGTGTATGATATAATTAGAATGAGACCCATCAGTAGGTAATAAACATTCATATGTGTCATTGGTTTTTCCTATCTATATAGGTGTGTGTTGATCTTTAGAATTTATGATTACTATTAATGAATATTATATGACATGTATTTTGATGTATTGAAGAAAATCACATTGATATAAGTTCTTGATGAGGTAGGATACGTTGGGTGTATCATGAGTAATATTGAATCAATTAATAATGAAATAAAGGATTTCACCTTATATTCATTAATAGAAGTTGATATCTTATGAAATTTGATATAAATAATATTTACTAAATAAATCTATCATCATGGTGTTGTATTGGAAATTTTAATTTCTGGGAAGTCAATGAATGATACATCAAGCACAAAGGTTGATGGCACCAGTATGAAACTTGCTTGATTAGAGATATTGTTATAAAAGTATTATATTATACAATAAGAATCCATATGAGGTATTTTTTTCATTATGGAATTAACTTCATTCTCTATGGGTGCCCTGGAATGTTGCTAGATGTTAACCTTGAACTTTTGTCTACCTCCACTAATTCCACTCAGAAAGAGTCCTAGAGGTTCACACACTAAGTGAATCCAGAATCATAGTTAAATAATATATATTATTATTAATCATTTAAAAATTTGAATAAATATTATTCCCACACGTGGAATAATAATTATTCATGTTTTCTTGATCGTGTATATTCTCCCACCAGTTATTTGAGATAATATAATGTGAGAAGAATATTTAATAAATATTCATTTTCAATTTAGTGAATATAATATTAATTTATTTATTGGAAAATAATGTAGTGATACTTATTTATTAAATACATAATCACTATTCAAGGCCTGAAAATTGCCGTGGAGGAATTGAAGATCAATTGTTTTTGGGTATGGTGAGAAATAATATATATTGAATATTATTTGATCAAATAATATTTAATTTAATTTACAATTTAAGTTCATGTCAAGGAAGTAATAATATTATTTTTATTTTTGACATTGATTTCTCCATGAGATTAACTAAATATTAAAGGGAACTTCTCCAAGTATTTATTTCTAAACCCTAGTGACATTTAAACCCAATTATATTATTTTTCCATGTGAGCTTACTCTTTTTTTTGTTCGCAACCATAATCGGAGAGAATCCTCTCAAAACCTTTAGAGCTCCCTCTCTAAGAACACTCTCAAGAACATAGAGATATATTCTTCCACATCATACTCTCAAGTCTAGAAAAATCAAGGATAATGATTTAGAATCTATTCTCATAGAGATCAAAGGTGAATGACACAAATGATAGGATATTTCGTCCGATCACTTAGAGATTCCTACAATGACATTAGCATATTTGTGGAACATGTGTGGATCCCCATTAGAGGGAATATACTCTTTATTCCTACAAAGAAATTATGGTACAACATATATCTATTGTTAGATCCATCAATGAAGAAATAATTCATTAATGTAATTCATTAATTAATTAAATTAATTATAAATAATATGTGATGATCATGTAATTGGTTCCAGGTTTCCATCCATTGAATCATTTCTTTGATTCCATTCCATTGTTTATGAAATTAACATTCATGTAAATCTTGGATTGATTATTTATTATGACAAAAATAACAGTTGGGAATGACTCATCGCATGCTTTTTCTACACTCAGAACCAACATAAAGGGGTTGGAGGATTGACTGCTGAGGGGGGTGTTGCTGTGTCATAAGTTAGCCCAGTAAAGGATGGATAATGGGAGGTGTTGATCCATATAGAGGCCGAGTTTTTGGAAGCTAGATATTTTAGTAAAACCTAAAAGGATGGAGTAATGTTGGGGACCTTTCCCTGAATAGCTTGTTCCACTAAAAACTCCTAATGAGAAGTGGGATTTGTTAGCTCAGGGGGCATGTAGGTCGGGAAAATAGTTGGGTTGTGGATAGATTATGGAGTGGGGCCTATAGAGGGATATGGGTGGGTGGATGTATAGGATTCTAGTATAATAGGAAAGTTTAAATATGATGTTTCACCCAAGGGAAGGCCTAAATAAATGAGGATCTAGTGCTAGTTCTCCAGAAGAAACTTGATACCAGGCCATAGGTCAGATGGAGGAGGAGGGTGGGTGAAAATATGGTAGGGATAATAGTGGTAGTGGTAAAAATAGTGGTATGGGATGTTATGGAGAAGGTTGTGGAGGTATCATGGGAAGAGGCAATGATGTAGGTTGTATAAGGGGTAGTAGTGGTGAGGGTTGGGTCATGGGTATGTGATGTAGGGTGAACTTTATACTAGGTAGGTTCCTCATCAGCATCCTCAAGAAATCCCAGTGCCCATCGATAAATACTTATACTCTTTATCAGAATCCCCATCTTATAGAGAAGAAGGAGGCTAATTCTCTCCATGGGGTTGAGGGAGGTGAGAGGATGGGTAGTATCTAAGGCAATGAGTTTCCTAGATAGATGGGTAATGAATGTGACTCCCACCAACGCATCTCAAGTGCTCCTCACCTGGGTCTCATAGAACTCGCCAAACTAATTGGTCATGTTGACAGTCAGGATACCCATAGAAGATGCAAGGATGAGCACCTCAATCTAGCTGATTCACCCATGAGCATCCCCTCTTGCTAACAAAACAATATCCCATGCCTGATAGAGAATCTAAAAGGTGAAACCACTTAGCTATGTTCTCTTCATTGAAAGAGTATCATATAAGATACACAAATATCAGGAGATCCTTTCCCAAATTCATGTAGCATACGCCTTTATCATCTCAAGATATAATTTCACAAGGAGTGGGTAAATGATAAATTTAGTGTATTATGCATCATGGATGACAATAATATCACCATGGTGAGCTCCCAAGGCTGAACTCTGAGTATAAAATAGAAAAAGTCTACGAATATCTCAAAGGTGGCTAGGGACTCAAAGAAGATCTCCCTGAATGTCTCCTCACAAACCTTAGTGATGGGAAGATGTGCATTTGATCAGTGAGGTCAAGGTACAACTAGTGAATCTAGATCCTCTCAATCACAATGAGGTCCAGTGTCTTGTTGGTCCTCATAGGATTTTCTTGGAGGTGGACCAACCTGACCTGGTTCACTATTTAAGAGAAGTAGAGGCAAGGGTGGAGGTGCAGGAGGAATTTTACCTTTGACCCACCAGATGAGGACTTTGAGTCCTCTCAATTGGAAGATAATTCATAGACGAAAGTGGAAGTCGAGGAGGATGGATCTACATGAGGAGAAGATGGAGAAGCCTTCCGCCATATGGGTGTCAGAGGCGTCTCATCACACTCAGATGAGCGTTTAGTGAGAGAGGTTTAGATGGTATTCATTTGAACCATATTCAAGTGGTAATAGAGATTAAGAGGAAGGGGATGAGGAGTGATGGTGAGGGGATGAGGATACGAGGAAAGGTTGATGGTAAGGGATGATGATGCACATAATTGGGTGGGGTAGGGTTTCATGTGGGTGGAGAATGGGAAAGGGGCCAATGGTTATGAACTTAGGGTTCATGGAATTAAATCCACCCCTAATTTTATGTGTCATGTAATGCATACACGATGTAGAAACCATTTATTTTTTTTAAAAATTAGGCACTCAAAACTTACACTCCATGTAAGAATTACACAACTGGTATTTTTCATTTTCCCCATATTTGGGAGAGGTCCTCTTGATAAGATTTCAGTGAGATTCCAAACCATCATGAAAACTAAACTAAACTATTCTAGCTTATTGAACATACCCTAGGTTTCCTCCCAGTTAGAAATTTATTTAGTGTCTATATCTCGACATGCTTTAATTAATAATATTTAAAAAATAACATCAAACTTATAATGGATTGGTTATTAAAAAAATTGGGTAAAAATGACGGTACAACATTCTTTATAATAGGTACAGTTTAATTCATGTTCTTGTGAGAACTGGATCCTAATTCAATATAAGGTAGTTTCTTATTTCCATTCTTACTGGTTTTATGACCATCTTTATTATCAGTAAGAGATATATCTTGACAATTTAATGACTTATTTCTTTTCTTATAGGCCTCCACTAAATTGAACACATCCTATTCTTCACCAACTCAAAAAAATCCACCTTTCTGGTTAACATATATCAACGCATTCCTAATGATGATAAATAGTCTACCTAGAATTGGGGGAAAATATTTTTATTTTTTCATATCTTGGATGAGGAAATCAATAGGGAAAATGAATGTGAGGACATTTATAAATACATCCTCAAGTAATCCTTAAGGATTCCTAACTGAACTGTTTGTAATTTAGAGTGACACAAATGTTGGTTTTAGTTCTCCAAGTACCATATTGTTGTAAACACTCATGGGCGTGATATTGATACTTTTTCTTAGACCACTTAATGATTTTTCAAAACTACATGTCTCTATAGTACATGGAATTGAGAAACTTTTAGGGTCTTTCATTTTTTGAGGCATCTTCTATTTGAAAACTATGAAGAATTTTTAATTTAACGATATGATTCCTAAGTCCAACATTTTATTTTTTATAGATATAAAGTATTTAAATAATATTACATAATATGGTACTTGAGAAACATCCTCTTCCAAGGGAATGTTGATATGAAATTTTTTACACATCTCCATAACTTTTTTATATTTCCCCCACCATTTTGGATTGCTTCATACTTTTAGGAAAGGGGAGAGGTGGATTGTATGATGGGTTCCCTACATAAACTTCTTTCTTTTCTGGCTATTCTATTTTTTGATATTACTTAATTGGTTATAATTATAATGTTTTCCCTTGACCAACTTTATCACAATCTTCAATGTGCCTTTTCTCACATATGAATGGATTCCAAAATTCTAGTATCTTTTAAATTATAATAATTATATATTTATCCACCTCCCATGGATTATCTTTAGTATTACTAGGAAATGTACCTATTAGTTAATTAGATAATGTTTTTATAGATGATTCAAATTTGATGATCCAGTTTACATAGTGCAACCTTGTGGTTTTTTATTTCATTTTTTGGGGTTTTCATCCTTTGGTATTATTTTTACATGAATGTAGTGAGTAGGTTTTCAATATTGGATTAATGAGGCCTATATTTTCATGGTGTTCTCAGTGGAGATTTTTGATATTTCTGCTACTGAGTTGGTGGAAATTCTTTAGTTGTAGTAAAAGGTTAATGAATTTTTTGTTTTGGTTGAGGAGTTAGACCTTGTGGTAGATACCCATTCGGTCCCTAATTTATTTATGGAACCTATAAACTTCTCTATTGAAAATAACATTAGTTTTTTGTTATATATACTATTGATTTGCTCTTTGATGATAGTTTTATTTTTTATATTGATGGAGATTCTGGAATTGTTAGCCTTATTGATTATAATTAAAATAATTAAAATATTGTAATTGGGTATCCTCTATTCCATCACTGTAGTCTTGGTATGGATCAGGCCACCACACATCTCATTAGTCTGAATCTCCATTATAAGAGCAGTAGGGGGTTTTGGGGTAGGTAGCAATTATAATGACTCAATCTTATTTGTAATAAAATCCACATGGGCTATGAGGTGGGCACTCTCCTACCCTTGGTTGATTTTATTTTGAGGTGGTCCTTGATCACACTGCCACAAACTAGCATTATGAGAGACCTCGTCAAGAATGGCTCTACCCACTTCGAGATTTGTAAGTATGAGTCTTCCATCAGTGGAGACATCTATTACAGTTCGTACAACTAGTATAAGTCCTTGATAGAGTGTTTTCAATTTTAGCCACACATCTAGTCTGTGAAGTGGGAATTTTATAGTGAGCTCCTTAAATCTAACCCATATCTCCCAGGGTTATTCTCCATCCACCTTGGTGAGGTTTTGAATATCATTCTAGAGATTTTAAGTTTTTATCAGATGTGATTTTTTATCCAGTACCTTTTTTTCTATATCTTCTCAAGTCATGATTGACTCAGGATCATGGATTTTGAGCAAATACCTGGCTCGGTTATGTACGAAGAACAGGAAGGAAACAAGTGTAATTTTGTATGATGACACACCATAGTTGAAAAAGGTATTGAAAACCTCTGAGAAGATGGAGATATGTTCATGGTGGTCTTCACATTGAAGACCACTATATTTACATGTATTTTGGATCATGTGAAAAAGTATAGGTTTTATTTCAAAGGTATGAACATGGATAGGAGGGTGCACTATATTGTGCACAACACCACTTACGAAAGGAAAGACATAATCAATAATGGTGCACTCTTGTAGCAAGGGTTGCTTCTCTAGATTGGAAGGTGGAACATATTGAATATTTTTCTAATTGGGATTTATAGGATTGCTACAATCATCCATTGTGAAGAAGTGGTGTCCAATTAAATACTGATTGATTTTGGGATCAAATAGAAGCATTTATTGACCACAAAGGTTCTTTGAATGAGTTAGAGGCCCCTGATGCATGCACTAGATGATAAAAATAGATAGATTATGCAAGTGATCTTGAAGGAGAATAATTTAAAATAAAAAAGGATGGAAAAGAAATAAAGGGGGTGGGGTGTGTTAATCCATGTTTTTATCTGAATGCTACTATTATTAGGAAATATTAAAACCCATAAATGGAGCCAAAATTCTATTCCCCCTGCATACGTGGTTTAATTCATTTGGGAATTGATCAGATTATAAATTTATAGTCCCAAACTATAATTACTAATATGGAATAGTAAAGCGTAAGTGTGAGGTTGAACCCATAGGGGTCACTGGAAAGAATAAAAACAATCAAAAAACCCTTTTGAATGATTCCTCATATTCACTCTTCAAGATTTGGGTTTTCTAGACTAGGTTGTTTCAATTTATTTAATATAACTAAGAAGGGAAAGAGTTAATTTCAGGGCTCTTTATAAAATATAATCCTAAATCTATATTGGAATGACATATGGATTAGGCTATGAGGTGGTGAAACTATAACCAATTGGGTTTAGTCAAACCAGTTGGATGTACCTATGACATAACTATCCCATATTATAGGTAGAGATAACAACCTAAATGCACTATACTTAGCTTATATGTAGAGAGTCACATAAGATAATGGTCAAAGTCTGTTCAACTCCAATTAAGTTAGGTTCATTCAATTTCACCTATCATGGTCAAGCCTGTGTAAGAGAAGGTGATAAACAATTGTTTTTAACATAATTACTAGCCATAGGTTTACCAAGGTTTAACTCATTGATTCATTAGGATCAGATACACCCCTAGTCTTGACCCCTAACACTAAGAGAATTATCCACATATGGCAGTGTTGATCAAAAGAAATGAAATACTAAACTTTTATGCATAATCATAAAATGAATGAGAAATTGGAAATCAAGGATTAAAACAATTAGGCTTTCATGTTTAGAAAATTGGAAGAAATGAAAATCCAATCAAATAAATAATCATAATGAATAAAAAATAAATAAATATCAATCATTTATGATGAGTTGAAAATAGTATTCAAAATTATTGTTGAAACAGAAATGAAAGTGTGATGATTAATGAACGAATAATGAATAAAAATCAACACAAAATGATTTATTAAAAAAAATTAATGAATTAAAACTAATTTTTAATAGAAAATAAAAAAGTGGTAGAAGAAAAATGAGATAAAAATGTAGGGTTCAAAACCATCTGTATGGTGGAGCAACTGGAAAGTAAATAGGCTCGATAAGTACATGACGAGTAAAGCATTGACTTCATGTACTCTCTTTAAGAGGAATTGTCCCGATATATTTATGTCATGTAATCAGGATTCACATCATGTGTTTGGGATCCAAAATCTTCTCTAAAATTCTTGAATCTCAGGGGATCTTCAGGAAAAATCTTTGGATGGATTTTATATTTGAACATTGAATGTTTTGTAATCATTTCACGATGTGTATGTGAGTTTCTTTCAGTGGGATTCTGATTTTGAAATTCACACATCATGAAATGAATGTACAAGTCTTGTAATATCTTCACATAATGTAAAGTTTTCACAAGTTTTCATTTGGTATGTAAGGATTCTGTGAACGAGGGATACACACCATGTATGTTATACATGAAATAAAAACCTATTTTCACTATTTTTTAGCATTTCTTACATTGAGTCTAGAATTCCTAGTTCTTGTGAAAAAACCACAACACAATTCATTATTAAATAGAACTTGAATAATAATTAATTAAATTTGTCAAATGTTTATATAAAAGTTGAGATTATCAATAATTAATTCCTCATTTAATCCAACCTATGAAATGAATTCAAATAACGTATTGAATACATGATGTGAATTCCTCAATATAGTAGTTTCTGGAATCCTGATCATCTATTCTTCCATCAGTGTTCACCTGAACCCCTGGGACTTCCACCAAGTCATAACCCACACCTAAAAACATATTTTCTAGAAGTTTTACCATTTAGAACCTTAGTTTGGATCTGAAATAAAAATGACCCATCCAAAAATGGAAAATATTAAATTCCATTATAAATTTCATCTGTTCCAAAACACTAGATGCTACAACTAACAATAAATTTCATGTGCATGAAAAAAGTGGTGAATGATTTTCCTTTATACAAAAACTTGTAACAGATATAAAAAATGATATAAAAATGAACATGATTCATGGTATAAATCCAATAAATGTACCAATGACATAAATGTATAAAATTATAATCAAAGTGGTAGTGGTAAGACTATACAAGGAATATGTCTAAAAAATCCCAATGATGAAAAGTCTCGAGTACTAAGGTGGAACTATAGAAGTCTCAATTTCTCAATCAACTTCCAGATCTATCCTCTACTAACCACAATATCAAGATGCACTGCTAGAGAAGTAAAAAAGAATCCATTTAACTATTTCAAGATAAATATAATATAGATATAGAAAAAAGTTCATATGAGGATAGTGAGTATATTTACTTAATAGGGAATCTCCAATGCTTCCCAAACATACCACTAAAACAAGAATAAGTTAACACAATTTATATAATATAAAAATAGAGTATAAAAATATTTTTCATGATAGACATACATAAAGTATTAAAATAACATAACTAATATATAAACCTTGTATGAACCCGCACACTAATGAAATACACAAAAAAATCCATATAATTTCTCAACAAGCCCTCTGAACATTCTAAATCATGGGTAAAATCCAATCACACCATTCACATGTCATCATTGAATATATAATCCAATGTACCTAAATTATAACTATATCCATATCTAATACAAAATTTCCTTACCAAATGTATATGAATGCACACTAACCATTTTCATTCCAAGTACACACACCAAAATTCATCTTTTATTGAAATTTCCTTAAATCATTTTATCATACACGTTGTGTGAATCACCCACAACCCATTATTTCAAAACAAACTAGAAAGAGAGGTTTCCATAGATTTATGTCATGAGTTATCAAGTCAATGGAAAATGAATTTATTTTAGAAAATAGACCACCATCAAGTATCATGAGAATATTGAATGAGGGAGAATCTACCTACCTTAAATGGTATCATTGAGGGGAATTTCTTTATGATCTGATAGATCCAAGATCTTATTTTTATTTATTCAATGAATCGTTGAAGGTTTCATTATAACTATCCCAAAACCATTGATCCGATAATGGTATCCCCAATCTAATATTACTCTATAGATAAAATGAGAATATCAAGAAAAAAATGGAAGAATGAGGCTCCTACCATCAATTTTCTAGATCCAACTCTCTATGATTCATTGTAATCAGTCCTTGGGAGGAATGAAATTGAAAAAAAACCTATTAGATGCTTGGGGATTGAATTACTAGGTAAATGGATAGAGAATGAGGGTTTTGAGGTTGGTTTTCAGTACAAAAACTAATTTTTGGATTTCATTAATCATATCTCATGGTTAGGCCACATAGTTTGGAAAATCATATGCCAATATTTTGGGAGATACTAGATAATCCTCAGGGCTATATATTTGGTCTACATAGTTTGGAAAAACATGGCCCAACCATTCAAAAAGATACTATCTGAAAAATTATAAAGACACACTATTAGGAAAAAGTTTTTTCAAATCATGTGCCTATCATTAAATTTCCCATGGAACTTTTTAACCCTCTCATAGTTTCCAAGGAAACCCACATGGTTTCCCCTAATCATTATTAAACTATTCACCAACCAAAAAGCATTCAAGGTTCCCAAAAAACCCCAGGAACTCAACTTAGTCACTATATAACATCAAAATACATAATAAAAGAGAAAATTAACTCAAACTGACGATTTTATAATAATTTAATGGGTGTAAGTATAAACTATATGGTGTTTATATGGGGGTATTAATTAGAATAATTTAATATATAAATGTGAGGATTGACAACAAAATCTAAAGTGGTTGATTACTGTAACCATTTTGTTGTGATGTTGGATTTTTTATTAGCTACAAGATTGTAATAAGTTATATGAAGTAGATTTATGTATTTTACCATGATTGGAGAGATATTATATATATTGAGAAGTAGTAGTATCATTTATTGACTATAAGAGTCATGCCATGAATGATGTTTCAACTAATGAAAATAAAAAATTACTTCCATATATAAGGTTTATTATAAAATAGATAATGTATATTATTTAAAATAAAATGGAAACTCCCTTTTCCATATTTAAATAATTTATGATTCACTAAGGTAAAATCTTCCATTTATTAATGGGAATGTTTTGAAATTCAGTTAAGTATTGAAGAACATAGTGAAGCATAACCAAAACACAAACATCACACATAGAATATAGTCAAGTAAATTTCAATGGGAATGGAGGTTATGAAATGATCATGCCATGGATGGAATACCATGTCATGAATATTTCAATAATAAAATATTATTGAAATGGTTAGATTTTAACTATTAACCATAAAAATAATATAGGTCCATGATTTTAGATATTTGATCTGTTTAGCACTAGAGTAAGAGTATTCACTATGGTTCTCTATACCACAACATGAGGTGTCTAAGAATCTAGAAAATTTTGTAAATAAAACTCTGTTAATCTCAAAATAATAATATTTTTTCTAGATAAAGTGGATCTAATTATTGAACTTGGATCACATCACAATCAAGGAGGTTATTCTATAAATGATATATATATAAATTTTTTTTCATGATATTGAATTCTTATTGGATTCTATGAAAATACAGTTTTAATGGTCAACTTAATGGGTAGTTAATAGGTGGTTTTAAGACCCATTATGTGGATTAATGTTGATAAATTGATTACACATGTTTTTATAGAAATTATTTTCTATTTTAAAATGGAAATAAAAGGGAGAAGATAAATATAAGGAAGTGTGAATATTGAAAATCTAAAAACAAAGAGGAGAGAATAAAATTTAAAAAATATAGATAATTAGTGGCAGGGAATATAGTTATTGGAATAACTGCATTAAATATTATGACATGAAGAAGGAATTGAAACACAATGAAAATGCAATTTTCTGGTTCGGTGTTCTTCTTGGTGAAAATTATTATAAGTGGTCTTTGTATCCCATTTTTTTGAATTCCTTATCTCAAAATTGTTCACAAATAGATAAGAAGGAGTTCCCCTAAGATTGATGATTATCATTACCTAAACTATTGTAACATATACAATGAATATTATTAATCCTAGGCAGGTTATCACATTGTTATCGTATGCTCCTTAGAAAATATCTTTTTTTTGAACCAAGTAAAAAATATAGGCCCTTGCATTAATTTCCATATCAAAATATTATATGTGTACATGAAGATCAACTAGTTAAAGTTGATCCTTATAACATGAGGATTTTATCCATTGAATATAAGGAAGAATAGATCACCCTAATTCACTACCACCACCACCTCACTCATGTGTTGGGAATATGGTTATAACATTTCTAAAACCCAAATGACTTTTATTGATAACATGTTTCATGTATCTAAGTTGAACATGTATCACCCAGATACTTCCCACATACTTAACCAATGAAACATAGATTTGGTGAAATATTACACTTTTATATTACAACTGGTCTTAATTTATGATCATTATAATATATTTTTTGAGGGAAATACATCCCTTTTTTCACATTCTATGGTATCATGATAATGATTCTCATGAGATAAGTGATCAAAAATATTATACGAGGGGGTAATGTTCACAACTATTCCCTAGTAAAAGGACTTTAAAATTACATTATAGGGTAAAAGAGTGGTATTATGAGGAGAATTATGACAACAATGATGGCATTGAAATATGTGTACTTTTTTGTTAATTATTTGTTTTACTTCTCTTCAAGTTTGGTTGGAAACATTAAAAATATTAGATAATTTCCTAGGTCTCAAAATTAGTGTTCATAACCTAGTTAATAATGATAAATAAAAATTCAAGAAGATAGGAAATTTTCATGGTTTAACACATAGTCAAACTAACCATGCTTTAAAACTATAAATAATTTCAAAAATTAAATATTCTTTTAGATAAATCCAATATTACTCATTATAAATCATATATTCTCAAATCTCTCACAATATTCCTCCATAATATGAATCCCATTAAGTTTATTTTTCTATTAGATTTTATTAATTAATATTCACTAATCATTAGTGATTTCTATAGGCATGGGATTAAATTATTCACTATATCATATTCTACCTTCTTATTCTTTATGCCTCATGCCCTACTTTTGAGAAAAACAACATTGGGTTTCAAAATGAAAATTAATGTGTGGTTTCATACTTTTAAGACTTTTATTATTCATTTAATCCTTTTTTCACTTATTCAATATATTAAAACTATTACTCATTAGTTTCATTATGTTCTTATTAGTGATTTTGTAGAATTAAATTTATTGAAATAAACATGAGTGACTTAGTATTGTAGTTTTTTTCTTTGTGATAAATCCCATATTAAATGTAACAACCCAAGATTTTGTAAATTATTTTTTTAAAATAAAATAAATCCTTTTAATATTTTTTGTTACATGAATCATTATGTGTAACTTGTTTTACATGTAGTTCTGATTGTAACTTGTGATACATGCTACACCAAGTTTTAATAAAAGGTAACATACTATTAAAATATTATTATATTGTATGATAATTATCACCTAGATGTTGGAATGGTGGGTATTAATATCATTAACTAAATTATGAAAATATATTCTGTACAGATTTATATAAAATGAATTATTTAGTGGACAATTAATTATAAATTTAAATAAAAACTATTGGGAAATAAATAAATCTTTTTTCTGAAAAACTATTTTTATCTACACAAATGTGTTATACCATAATAAATTAAAAAATTCACTTTAGAAAATATATTTTAATGAAATTAATATATTATATATTCAATTAATTCATTAAAATTCTTCTTATGTGTTTTCTATATAATATATAATAAATCAAATTTTATGTATAAAAACTGTATTTTTCTAAAAAGAAGTGTTGTCACCTTTTTTTTGCACTTACATTAAAACTATTTTTTTTCAATTTTAGAAAATTTATTTGAAAACTTTATTTTAATTTTTTATATCATCATATCAAAATTATTTCAGGGTGAATTTTAGAGATTTTTTTGAAAAGATTAATTTTTTGCTGAATAGTGAAAATACTGAATTTTAATTGAAAACTTACTTTTCATTTAAATTATTTATAACGTTAAATTGTATTTTAATTTTTTAAAAATTAAAATTACTTCAATGATAAACATATTAATAATTTTTTTAGTATAATCATTTTTATATGGAATTTTTATATAAAAATAAAGTAAACATTTCAATATTTTCTCTTTAGAAACACTCTTTCTCATCGCGTCTACGAGATTAATTTTAAATTACATTTTCCACCCCTATAAATTTATTTTGGAAAAATTGATTAAATAACTGTAATTAGAATAATTTTTATTGTACAATAAGGTAAAATTAATTTTAAACCCTAATGAATAGTAAAAATAGTTAAAATTAATTACCGTGGTTCTGGTAAAAATAGGTTCATCGGGGGAGTTAAACTAAATACGATAAGGATTAAAATGACCTATAAACTCATATAAAATATATTTTATGGAAATATTTAGACCCAATAATGTCTATGTATCTATAATACTCAATTTTGGACCTTTTTAGCATGTGAAGAATATGGGAACAACTTTTTCTGTTCAAAAAATACTAGTGTGGCACTTATATCACTTATAAAAGGCCACCCCTCTCCTCTCCTATTCATACCTTCAAACCCTTTTGGTTGGAAATATAACTACCTAATTCACTTCAGAAAATACATTATATAATAGTAGAAGGCTTATTTCAGGTATAAATCCAACCCGGGAAACGTTTTAGTGAAATCCTAAGAGGTAACCCGAAGAAGAGGTAACATTTTTCAATGGACTTTTTTATTTTATTTCTTCCTCTGCATCCTTAAATTATTATTAAAAAATGATGATATAAACCATTGGTATATTAAATATACACAGATTTTTTTTATGTTATGTTAATCATCTATAACCATACCCACATCAATCAAATTGGTTATGAAATCATCATTCGTGTGTATGACAAACTACCACCTCACAAACTGATGGTAGTCATTTTTACATTACAACCTATCACGGTTTGGTATGATGATGGATATAAAGTATATATATTATCTTATTTAATAATTATATATATTTACACATTATATCATATATATATATATATAACTTTTTTAAATTCAATCCTGGAGTGGATGTGATAACACTGCTCATGTGTACAGAGAACTACCACCTCACAGAGCGATGTAATTCATTTTTTGTTAACGCATCAAATGGAAGATAATAAGGATATGGTTAGTGAATATATGTGATATAAATGAAATAATTATGAAATTAATGAAATATTTTTCCTTCTTAATGTAGAATATTTCATTTTCTTTCTCACCTGTTGACTAACTGAAAGATGATAACATCATTCGTGTATGTGTGGACCACCACCATCATGATACGATGTGAATCTATAATTTCATCACCAAAACACATGGTTTCAATGTATAAGTATACATAAATAATTAATATGATATTATAATCATTTTTAATGTAAAAATATTAATTAACTCTTTTCTATAATGATCATTGAAAAATGGAAACGTTACTTATGCGTATGTAAGACATATTGTATCCATGATCGTAATGTACTTCATTTCTCGAAAGAATCATTCATGATTGGAATTAAAAGTGAAATTTATCTATAAATATTATAATTATTTCATTATTATTATTCTGTAGATTATGGAACCATGATCAAAGTAAGAGGAACAAAAATAACAAATCAAAACACATACGAAAAACAAAGTGATTATTACCCAAGATGAGATTTTAACAAGGAATTGTCAATAAATAGATAATAAATGGTTATAATTAATTAATATATGATATTAAATAAGTAATTATGGATCTATAATATATTTAAAATAAAATTATCTTTATTATATAATAAGTTCAAATGTGTACAAAGGAAGTCGATACTTAATGCAAGGAATTTCTAGTCTCTCTTTTATTTCTCTATAACATGTGAAAATTCACCATTTGTTTATTTTGTGTGGAGAATATAATACCCCATTGATATTTTATATCATTAATATACTCCTTTTTATGATATTTAATGTTTCATTTTATGTTATTATTTTTTGGTGCTTCTGATTCAAAATATCACTAAAGCGTTAAGGGATTTCTGTCTAACTTTTTCACTTCTATGAGACACATGCCATATTCACCACCTATTTATTTTATGTGGTGTATATACTTCCCATGAATGTATTTTATGATGAATATCATGATAATTATGAATATTAAATTTCCATTTTATGATCTCTCATTTATGGGAATTATTTTTAAAATGTTTACTATAGTGGTATTGGATTTCTAATGTAATCTCTTCATTTATTGAGATTGTTTATGATTAAGTCTCATATATTGAAATATTATGATAAAATTATCAATAATACCCATGAATTTTATTATCCTCATATTTTCATGATATTTTTGTGTAATAATACCAATTTTATAGTTGTTTGTACTTAAGATAATTGATAATTTTTCTAAGAAAAATCATTTTTATTTTTCTCTTCAGTCCAAAAATCTTTTCCTTCCAAAACCATGTTTTATAAAAATGTTTTAAAAAATGTTTTCAAAATTATTAAAATGATTAATTATGGTATTTTACACATGTTTTTTTATAAAAACATTTAAAATAATCTTTATTTCATTTTCTAAATAATTCCCTTTTGGATTTTACCAAAAATGTGAAAGGAATCATTATTTTAACATATAAAACATGAATCAAATTTTCCACCATCAGTAAAGTTACTTTCCTTGAATATTAATTTATAAGGTTACAAGTTTATTTTAAAAATAAAATTATTTTGATTTTTTATTTATGAATTTTTGTTTTTAAAAATCTATTTTAATATAATAGTTATTTTCCTCAAGAAATGTTCCAAGTGATAATTCAAAATAATTCTCCATATAAGATGATATATGTTGACGTATATTATAATTTTATTGGGATATGAACCAAGTATAATATTATTATTCTTTATCTAAATGTATTATCATGTCACAATGTTTATAAAAACCATATCTCTTCTATGGGTTATAACATAGTGAAATTCTTATGAAACCTTCTTCTTTTTCCATGGTTTATGCTATGATGAAATGATTAAGAAACTTTTCTATTTAACATAGGTTTTGGTATGATGAAATGTTTATTAAACATTTCTCATTTCAGGGGTTATTATATAATGAATTTTTTATAATCTTTTGTAACACATATGTATCATATTCATTGTGATATGGTGGTCACATTATAACTAATGATGGTGGTTACGTTATAACTAAGATTAGTTGGACCAATGTCTCCCTCTAATGTATTGGGTAAATATAGATAACTCATGAGTAAAAATGTAGTGTGTGAACATTATTTCTTGTTCATAATGTTATGCAAGAAACATATTTCATGTTGAAAATGTTATGCTTGAACCTGATTACATGTTCACAATGTTATGTGTGAACCTGATTACATATTCAATATGTTATGTGTGAACCAAAATACATGTTCACAATTTTATGTGTGAACCAAATTACATGTTCACAGTTTTATTCATGGACCTAGCATTAATGTCCATAATGTTATGTGTGGAACTATTTTCATGTCCATAAGTATATGCGAGGGTTGAATTTCATGTCCTTATCTTAATGAGTGAATTTTTCTCTATTTATACATGTTAACAATGTTATAAGATGATATCTATTCCAAAATTACATGTCTAATAGAAATTTTATGCTCTCATGGATTATTTTATATGATTTACTTATTATTCATGTATTATAAACTGCTAATATTTATGTCATGAATCAATATTATGATCCCTTATATGCAGGTTATGATTTTCAAATGTTTTTCCAATTTTTTCATACCCATACATTTATTTTATGCTTATATATATCCATTTTTTAACCTTATTGAGAATTTAAGCTCTCAATTTCTTAAGTTTCCTTTCCCCATGTTATGAAGAATGGTTTTAATTAGGGTATTTTTGTAAAGATTTATTTAGGGAAGATATTTCTTGGAGTTTTTGAAGATATTTCACCAAATTAGAAGTTTTTTGTACCTAGTATCTTAAGATAAAAAACTCTTATGATCCTTAAGCATGTGTTTGTATAATGTATTGAATATTCATCTCAAAATATTTAATATATATCTATGAAAAATAATGGGCTTTTATTTTTGGCACCTAAATGAGGCTTAGTTATCCTTTGGAAACTAGGATGATAAAACTTTATTGATATCCTTAGGTATATTTCTATAGATATATATTGTTATTTATCTAAGGATAGGTCTAAGGATGAGTCAAAGTATAGGAAAGTATCCTATAATTTTGGTAAGGATAAAGTATGTGGTTTCCATGAAATTACATCTCTATCTAGATACTACAAGTAGATGTGGTTCTCGAATAGAGGTACCTGGTGTTAATATCTAAAAAAATGGAACATTCATATAGACTCGATCATCACCTTGTGCTTGATAATAAGCCTTTCTATACACCAGTTTTAACAAACTTAGGTGATATGGTTTGGAAATTCACAAACTTTTTATAAACCATCATAAAGTATTTTAATAGATGATGACTATTAATTTCCTAGGATGAATATAATGTTTTATAGATTTAAAATATGTTTTCATGATTTATAAATCCTATAAGTGATTTTTTTTCATGATTGTGTGGGTTTTCATTATGATCAGTGCTTCTCACACTATTCTTTTTGGTTTTAGTTAATTGAGGGAACCACAAGGAATTGGGTTATCACTGAATGTGATGGAAAATTTATTAATGAGAATCTAAATGGAAAGATTATTGGAGTGAAGGATATTGTGATTATTCATAATCAGCTATCACGAAACATGATTGAAAATTTGCACCTTAACCAATGCTCTGAATCACCGAAGAAGAGAAGCATATAGTTCACTAAGACTTGTGGCAGTGGATACCATGGATGAATGAGGATTTAGTATCCTAAATGTCGAGAATATGGGAAGAATCACTTAAGGGAATATCTTAGAGGGAGAAGAATATATTTTGGGGGTGGAAAAAAAGGAACCAAATAATGTAAGTGAAATGGAAAAAATTAAAATATTGATTAACTTAATTAATAAAAATAATGGCCTCCCTAATGTATCATAAAATAATAAATGTTTTAATGGTTAAAAGTATGGGAATTATTAAAAGATATGTTCTAAGGGTAAATTTCATAAAGTGAATCAATAATGTTGTAAAGGTAATGGTAATACTGCTAATGATGAGGATATCACCAATGACATAGTAATGGTATGTGTTGTTATTATAGTTTTGTTTATGTTAAACATAATAATCATGGTTAAATTAAGGTTTATGAATGTTAAGACATGATTATTATTTCATATTGTAGGAAAGGGGTATTAATAAATAAGATTATGTAGCCATGTTAATGGTTTGAGAAGTGTGTGGGATGATTTAAGTGTTAATGTATTGGAATCCAAAGATTATGTTATATGAATAATTAAACATATAAATATTATTCATTATATGTTTCTTGTTAATCATTTGATTTTTTTTGTTAAATTGTACTGATGTTTTAGAAAATTAATTTAATGGTAATTTGATTTTTTGATTAAGGGATGGTTACCCTAATATTTTCAAGATGTTGATATAATGGAATTTAGAGAATGAGATAATAGATATAAATGAGTATATTTGATTGTACTGATTACCTTGGAAATAATTAATAATTTTTTGAAAAAGTGGTTTATGATCTCATTGATGGAGTTTACATATTTTTTTTGATTTAAGAAATATATCCAATATTCAATGTTTTATTTAAGGAATGAGTAATCATTTACATTTTCAATAATCTTTTATGGTAATTTTGATCATTACCATGTTTTAAGAGAATAAAGGATAAAGGTATTCACATGTTTGGTATTTTAAAATTAATAGATACCTCATGTTGTTTGGGGGATTAATGATATGTTGATTTTGTAAATTTAGTGACATTCATTATAAACATTGATCTTTGTAAGGGTTATAAGGTTAACCATTGTTGGAATGTTTTATGTTGAAATTTTGATAAGGTGTTATAAATTAATATATTAATTCACCATATGAATATTTATCCATATTGGATAACCAATGTTAACCTCTTTTTACTAGAGAAAGAAGGAATGGATTTTCATTCTATTATGGATTCTATTTAGTACTTCAGGCATAAAAAATTCTTCTCTTAGAGTAAGAGATAAAGTTGAGATTGATCAAGGCTCTACCAAAGGATGAAATTGTTCCAATTAAATTAAAATATATAAAGTACATTTTCATATGTTTTTTATAGATGGAAAATTATTTATAAAAAATTAGGAAAATATTATTAAAATAAAATGGTTTCTCATTATCATCATTTTTGATGATATCAATGAGTTTTTTCACACCTCTTTAGTTTATGGATTTTTGATCATTAACTTTCTCTTAACCATGTTCTCCATCACTCTCGATATGTATTTGAGTGTTTGATTTCTCTTATATGTCCATGTATTCATTTAACTTCCTATGTAATACTATTTAGAAGCATATTATGTTTTATTCTAGGTTTCTTTCTCACATCCCATTATCTTTTTCAAGAGGATGTACTATTAATCTTTTTTAATATGTGGGTTTCTATAAAGGATTTTTCAAATGTTAAAACTTGGATTTTTGAGATGAATTTTAGGGGAGAAATTAATTTTAAGGGGGTAGAATGTACCACCCAGAGATGTTGTGAAATATATTTTTGAAATTAATTTAATATTTTTGATATTTTGTGTTACATACAATAGTGAGTGTAACTTGCATTGCATGTAGCACTATGTGTAAATAATAATTCATGCTATACTAAGTTTAAATGAAACATAAAATACTATTAAAATATAATTATTTAATATGATAGTTATCACCTATCCATTGGAATGATTGGTATGAATATGATTATCTAAATTATGGAAATATATAGCCTGAATCATTATATTAAATTATTTTTCTGGTGACCAATTAGATATAAATTAATATAATAATATATTTTGAAATAAAAAATATCTTTTTTTTGAAAAACTATGTTTATTCACACAAACACATTTTACCTCAATAAGTTAAACATATCTCTTTGGGTGAATTATTTTAATCTAATTTATAAAATATATATTAAATTAAATTTTTATCATTAATCTTATGTATTTTATATACAAAATATAAGAATAAATCCAATTGTACACTTAAAAACTGTATTTTTCTAAAAAGCAATTATGTAACCATTTTTCACAATGAATTTTAAAATAATTTTTAAAACTTTTAGAAAAATTATTCTATATAATATTTTTCATTTTTTAAATAAAAATGTCAATATTATCTTAGGGTTAATTTTTGAATTTTTTTGAAAAGATTAATTTGTTGATGAATAGTGAAAATACTGGATTTGAATTGAAAATTTTCAATATGTTTAAATATTTAATAAAGATATATTATATTTCAAAATATTTTCAAATTGAACCTAGTTCAATTATATATAAATATATATTAATCAAAATTTAGGTAATTGAAATCATTTTCATATTTAATTTTGATTTAAAACCTTGTAAATTTTAGAACATTTTCTATTTGAAAACTATTTTCTCTTCACATCTAGAAGATAAATTCTAAATTAAAAATTTTCAATTAGGTGAATATAATTTTTTAAAAATGGATTCCATATTTAATATCAAAAAAAATTATTATCTAATAAGGTTGTATTTTTTTTACTATAATGAATAGTAAAAATTCTATAAATTATTTATCGCAGTTAAGATAAAAATGGGTTTACTGAGGGTTAAACTAAAAAAATAAGGTTTAAAAGAACCTAATAACTTATCTAAAACCTATTTAATGGAAATATTCCAATCCTATCATGTATTAGGTTTGCGTATAATCTATTTTGGACCCCTGTGTCATGTGAAAAATGTGGGTACACATTTTTCTTTTTATAAATTACAAGTGTGCTGCTCACATCACTAATAAAAGGACACCCCCTCTCCACTCCTCTTCACACTATCAAACCCTTTAAAATAAGCCAATAACTTCCCAAATTACATCCATACACACTTAATATCATCCTAGAAGATGAATTTTTGGAATTAATCTAACCTTAGAAATATTTTGGTGAAAACCTAAGGAGATTACCCAAAGAAGAGGTAATATTATTAAATGATCATTTTTATATTATTTGTTCCTACACCTCCTTTAATTATTATTAAAACATAAGGATATAATTACCTATATATCCTCTATATACTGATATGCTGTTTTGTTAAGGGTATGACATGAAACCTTCCCCACTTTCATCAAATGGGTTACAAAATCATCATTTATGTGTACAACGGAAAACCACCTCACGAACTGATGTCATTAATTTCTCCATTACCACCTCCATGTTTTGTTATTTATACACACTTTAAAAGACAGAAAATTTTACAGTGAGATATTTCTAGAGAAGAGTGAAAGCAGGAGATTCAAATAAGTGCAAGTGGTCTTCAGGATAAAAAGATCAATGGAAGACACTTCTTCTCCTTTTTATTCCTTTACTTTTGATATTCTTGCACTTTATTTTTATTTTCCTTGAAAAGAAAATGATCCTTGGGTAAATAATTTGGTTGGGGAATGAAAGTTTGTGTTATAATTTTTCTCTTTGTTTATTAAATTTTTTCATATTTTTTTGGTTGTTTCCTTTTGATCGAAGGCATTCCCTTAGAAGGAATGATTCTTGAATTAATTTTTGAAAGATACAATCAGGATTATGGAAAAATAATAATTTCACTATTATCAATCTAATGTTTTCTTATTGGATTCAAAAATTGAAGAATTTATATATTCAACTCTTCCACTACATGAGATTGAAAGTGGATATTATTTTCAAGATTTGATTATCCAAATTTATCCTTTCAATAATGAAGAGTTATTTCTATCAGAGAAAAAATATTTTCCCTAGCCTATATTTCTACCCACTTAAATACTTATTTGTTTCTCTAGTTTTTCAACTAATCATCCATAAATTCAAGTCGTGTTATTTTCATGGTAATTTAATTATCAATAATTTTTTTTTGAGGTTTTAATTTTTTGGATCCACATAAAAAAATTCCCTTTCCAATGGGTTTGACACCCTATGAACTTATATAGAGTATTAAGAATTAGTTATAAATAATGAAATTTTCACATATTAAATGATGTACATGTCATGTTTTTTTCACCGTTTCCTGCACAAAAATATCTCCAAAATAAGAAAAAATATATTCAATGAACAATTTTTTTTGAATTTTCAAAATTGGTATAATGGATCCCTTCCCTAGAAAAAAGGACAAAAACATGAAATATATGTCATTGAATACATGAAATTTTAATTATTTATAACTACTAATTAGTACTATATATTTGTTCATAGGTTTTTAAACCAAAATGTAGGGAATTTTTTTATGTGGATACAAAATATTGAAAACTTCATAAACAATAAAAAAAGATTACAACTACCATGAAAATAAAATTGTTTTAATTTATGAATGAGTAGTTGAAAAATTAGAGAAATAGAGAGGTATTTATGATTATTGTAATAGAGTCTAGGGAAAATGTTTTTTGGTTGATGAAAATAACTCCCCGTTCTTATAAAGAATAAATTTGGATCGTAAAATATTGAAAATAATGCCTACTTTCTTTATTGATAAGTGGCAGAGTTGAATCTATAAATTCCTAATATATTGAATCCAATAGGAAAAGATGATATTTAAAATAGTTGAATGATTATTTTTCAGTAATCACTTTTGGATATCCCACAATTTAATTAAAGAACCATTCCTTTTCAGTGAATGCCTTGGATCAAAAGGAAACAAAAAACAAAAATTAAAAGGATTATAATAAATTAAGAGAGAAATGTATAACAACAAAACATGAATTCCCCCAAAAAATATTTATCCAAGAATCATATTATTAATAAGAACGGTATAAATATAGTGAAAGAATATAAAAAATAAAGGAATAAAAAGTATATTAGGGGTTTTACCTTGCTCTTTTGATGTTGAAGACCACCGACACTACTCAACATCTCTCACTTTCTCTCTGCTCTAGAAATCTCTCAATAGAAAATTTTCCATCTCAGAAATTGTACATAAAAATATATAATTCTATATAATTTTTTTCAGTCACCACATTTTTTCTTTGTTCAATGAACCACCTTATTTTTATAATTTTAAAAGTATGTTATCAATGGTGATAAATTTTTTCTCTAGCCTTCTTTCACAACCCTGTTACTTTAAATAGTCCAGTACAATGAATTCTGATACATGTATAATCAATTAATAATTTTTATCTAACACCAAAAATTCTCATGAATGATTTGATAAAGTTGGGACCTCATCAATTTCAATTAAATCCACTAATAACTTGAACTTAATATCAAAAATTTCAAAGAACCACTAACAAAGTTCATTAAGCTAAATCATTGATCACATGGTGAGCATTCTAGTGTGTCCAATCAACCAAAATATTGGGGATCAACGATGACTCATAATTATTTCCAAACCAAACTCTATCAAAATGAAACACTAATTTCTAAATTAGATGATTATTCTCATTGTATCTCAACCAGCAGGCATTACTCATCATTTCTTTTATTCAATAGCATTCGGTTTCAAGCCAACTCGACGAGTCTCCTAATTAATCAGAACCATATCGGTCATAGTCAATAATATTCCTCTTCAATAATGGTCATATTTTTCTTTGATAAATCTATCAATTTTTTTTATCTTGATTTGAAAAACAAAAAACACACAGTTTGACTTCTAATTTTCAGTTCACGAGTTCTTCATTTTGGTCACACAGTTCATGGTCCCATCATCGTAATGGATGATCGAAAAACCAACAAATCACTATAGTTCATCAATTGATGAATTCTATTTAGATGTATCATAGGAATATAATGGATTCTCATGGAATCTTTGACTACACTATACTCAATAGGAGAACTTGGATCAGAAAATCGATAGTTCAATCATCACAAGGGCCTCACATAGATTCTTTAGGCTCAGATTTGAGTTCTATCAAAATTTTAATCTTCATAAACTCAGAACCAGTCATATCAACATTGAAATATGGATCTAAGTTCTCCATCGGTGATATTGGGTATTATTAAAAATCAGTGACTCCAATTAGTGTGATTATCTTGGTCAGAATCAGTCTGGTTGTGGCTTAGGGTGTTCTCTTTAGCAAGAAAAAGAAAGATCTTGAGTAGGATTTAGTCACCCTCCCAATTTCCTTTCCAAGTCGTAGTTGGAATTTATGTATCATTATTATAATTTTTAATATAATATTACCTAGAAACCCATTTTGAAATTTATCCTATAGGCATAGGGATAAAGTAATTTAGCAGGTCCCATAAATCTCTCTTACACAACTGTCATGGGAGATTCTTTTATGAAATTTTTATGATTCTGTTATGGATCACATTTGATCAACTCATCCTACATGGATAAAATTTATCATAGGTAACATTGGGATGAAATAATCTTATTCCTATTTAGTATTCCAAATAAAAAATTAAAGGAAACAAAAATAATTAACTAAATATAAGATAAAAACATAACTTATTTAACACTTTAATTAAAAATTTCATCATAAATAATATATATGATTAATTAAAGTAGAAACTTAAATATGAAAAACTAAATTTTCATATTAAACTAAGTAAATAAAAAATTGAATACTATAAAAGGATATTAAATTATGAAACAAATATTTAAAATTTTATAACAAAGATTATTTTCACATTAATTTTAACATTTTTAACATAATAATCAACAATTAACTAACAAACACCAATTGAATCATAATATTAGAATCAACCACACAAGAATTTTTTTAGTATTAAAAAATAATTTAAAATAAATAAAAACGATGTGGAAAAATTCCTAGAATGAAGGTCACATCAAATTCACCCACATATAATCATTACTTTTCCACAATAAATTACTAATCAATTTTAGTGGAAAATAATAAATCTTAAAATTGAAAAACTCGAATTCCATAAAGAATCAATTTTAAAATTTATTTTTCTCCATGGAATAATTTAATTTTAAAAAGGGTAACCCTCCTTAAAATAAAAAATAATTAGTGAAAAATTGGTTTCCCATTTTAAAAATGTGATTAAAATTGATTTTTTTAGAAGAATTAAACAAACGTCAATTTTAATACAACTGGAAGTCCAAACTTCTCTTTATCTCATAGTGAACTGACTCACATTATTAAATGGAATAATAAATTAACACACATCTTGGATGGGAAATTTTAATAACTACATATAAAATAAATTAATCATTCATAATCTTAAATTATTAAAGAATGAAGGAACGGAGAATCTCTAGCTCAACATATATTAGGATTTTCATTTCATAATCCATTTAGAGGAATATCATATATGCTAAATATAAATAAAAAATGTCAAATCAAATGATATTTTTATAAAATTCCACCAAAATATTATCATTTTTTAAAAGGAAAATAAAAATGATGTGCTCAAATAAATCTATGGGGTAATAAAAATTAACTGCCTCAAATTTGAATCACAGTCTTCAAACTCAAGAAAAATTTGGACCCACTTAAAATGTAAATAATGTATTGAGAAACTAATTACATATAAATAAATGTATGGTATTCTGATGATATTTTTAATAAATAAAATATTATCACATTTCTGAACCCTTCCCCCACACTTAAAACTCTAAATTTTCCTTAATGTAAAATCATAAGGTAGAGGAATACAATTAATCATTTTTTTCTCAAAATATATTTTAAACTCAGTAGTATTATGACATGAACAAAGGGTCAAAATAAAATTCAAATGATATTTTTCCCACCAAAATTATATTACCATATATTAACACAAAAAAGATGATGAAAAAAATTATGAAAATTCAATTCAAATAGATTTTCAACAACAAAGAAAATAAAATTCTAATCACCCAATGAAAGTAAAAAAATTAAATTAAACAAAAATAGTAAGTGGTACACTATCTCCCACACTTAATTTCATACGATGAATATATTTACAAGAATTGAAGTATGTTTTCCTGTAATATAATGACAAAAAAGCAATAATAAATAACAAAAGAAAATAGATGAAGAAATAAAAATAACCACTCCCATGTTTGAAGAAAATTAATCCTTGAGTTAATCCAAAAAAATTCTCTTCCCCCATAGCATTGAGTGAAATCCTCTAGATTTCTTCTTCTTCAATTCTATGAAATGAAAAAGATTAGAATAAGAAGTCAATATATAAAGCTAAAATGTAAGGAAAATATAGAGGTTGAGTTTAGGTA
The DNA here is from genome assembly GCA_963277665.1 of Viscum album. Lineage (NCBI taxonomy): Eukaryota > Viridiplantae > Streptophyta > Magnoliopsida > Santalales > Viscaceae > Viscum > Viscum album. Next base: position 757,835,913 of record OY728132.1, on the reverse strand, counting down.
TGTTTATCCAATAAAGCTCCAGAATGTATCTTCTCTTGACATGAGAAGAAAGGGGAACTCTACACTTCTTTTGTGACCTAAAAAGATACCTTCTTCAAGAAATATGACCAAGAAGGCCAAGAACATAAATTCAGTATAAACAAAAAGAAATAGATAGATCACTATAACTTTTTATTCACAAGAAAAATAAATCAATACACATAGAAATACCATGGGTTTACTCCCATTATGTAATAAATTTAATTTCATTAGTTATACATCAACTAAAAATCAATTTGACACAATCATGGTATCCAATCATGTCAGTTTTTCTTCAAAATAGACCCCAATACTATAACCATTAACTAGACATAGATTTTTTTCATCCCCTAAAATCACAATAACCCAATTTTATAACACTATAAATATAATGAAGGGTTTATACCATTCGTATTTAAGATTCTAAGAGAAAGTTTTATGTGTTGAATTAAAAAAAAGAGCTTTATATCTAACCTTAAATTTTCTATGTTGGATGGTTTAATCCTAAAATGACTTAGGACATTATTTATAAATTCAATCATTATCATATGACTCTTTTATAATCTAATTCATCTCACTCATCTTAAGAATCACCCTCACTCCTACAGTATTAAAATAAAATTATAAATCCCTTAAATACCAATAAGACTTGTGTTGCAACTCCACAAGTAAATGAAAACATTTCCCAAAAAAATGCCTATATAGAGACATACCAATTTGGTAGTTGAAAGAAATTTGTAGGCCCACAATGCCTCATTAAATTTTAAATACCAATCCTTCCTAGTGTTTGAGAAATTTTTCTTTAAATTTTGTTTCAAATCCCTATTTGAAATTTCTACTTATCCATTATATTTTTGATGATAGGTTGTTCCAATTATATGGGGGAAACTATATTTATCCATGAAATATTTGAATGTGTAATTCTTAAAATGGGTTCCATTAAGCTCGAGGAACACCAAAAATTGAAAAATGTTCTTTTTTAATGAATTTTATCACAATGTTGTATTGATTGTTGGGAAATGATATTGTCTCAACACATTTCAAAACATAGTCAACAACTACCAAAATGTATTCATTCCTATGAGATGATGGGAATAGTCCCATAATGTATAATCCCCAAACATTAAAAATCTATACTTGTAGAATAAATTAATGAGGCAGATCCTATTTTCATACAAAATCCCCTATACTTTGGAATATATCACAATCAACAACAAATCTTCTATCATATTTGAATAAGGTAGGATAATTAAATCTTTCTTGATGGAATTTTTGGGATGTCCTCTTTCCTCTTTGATGGCCACCCCAATGTGATCAGTGACAACATTCATGAATTGTAGTATTTCCTCTTCTTCCATACACCTTCTCATAATCCCATAAAAACATCTCATAAATAGTAAGGGGTCATCACAAAGATTTTATATAGGCTAAAAAATGAACTTATTCCTATGATTTTATGAAAAATACTTGAGAATGAAACTCCTCACTATAAAATTATCCTAGTCTGCAAACTAGAAAGACTTCTTAACAGAGATAGTGAGTAACTTCTCATCAAGAATGGAATATTAAATCTCCATTGGATTGTTTGAAACAAGGATGTTTGTTGATAATAATGGAGTATGGTTTGTGTTTGTTGTCAATATGCATAATGAATGACTATGATGTTTGCAAAGAATATGGTCATACGATTGAGGTTGAAAGTAGTATTGAAGGTGGAACAATTTCCTAGTGTTTTCTAATTTTTTGGGCCTCAAAATTGGGAATTTATTCATAGGAGTGAACGACATTAAGAACAATGAATAAAATTGAAAAAAGAAGGGAACCGCGTTGCTGGGGACATGAACTGCATAAAATGTTTGGGAATGGTTCGCGGACCATGTACGAAATAGTGGGAATGGTAGGTAGAGTGGTTCACAAAACCGAAATTGGTTCAAGGAAAAGGTATGCGGACGAAGGCGTGTGGTATACGGAATATATGAGGTTCACAGGTAAGATGTGGTTTACAAGACATGAGTACAAAACAGTGAAGGATATACCAAATCAAAGATTAACTGATTTTTTGGATCCATTTTTTCCAATATAAGGATCAATACTCCCCTTTGTTAGGAGTGCTAGATTGAAGATGAAAAATTTAGGGAGAAACCTGGTGAAGTCTGAAGTGGTTCACAGAGGAGAAGACGGTACATATAGAGAATGATTCGTGTAAGGAAAAAAAATACGTGGAAGATAATGCAGTTTTCGGAGGAAGCTCTCGCAGTACGCAGAGCAGGGCAATACACGACAGAGCAGGGCGGTATGCAGTGGAGTTGGATAGTACGTGGAAAGAGCATTGGTATGAAAAGAAGGTGATCTGTGAACCATACCTACTACTCAGTACACAGAGGAGGTAATGTAGAGACCCAAATCTTGACGTACATGGACATTACATTACTTTTTCGGAATACTTAATACAAGACAAAAACAGACGCCCAAAGACCGTATTAGTTTAGTGTCTTTGGAAACTCGGAACGTAATCTTCTAATCATAGTGAAAGATCTTCAACATATCCCATAAAGATCTCCCCCTTTGGTTTTCTTACCTAAAACCTTTATTTATATCCTGGGGAAAAGAAAACATAAAAAGGGTGAGATCAAATGCTCAGTAAGGGAAATAATAGATAACATAAAACAATCCATAAACATTTGAATGAAAAAACTTGAACATAAAATCTAAACATCAAAATCTTGAGCAAAGACATAAATATTTGAAGTACGTAAGGAATATATCATAAAGGAACATCAATCATGATAAAATAGTATGGGAATAAAATATGTGATTGTGGAAAACCATTAATCACATGATATTATTTCCATAGTAGCCAAGGCATTGCTGACAAGACCGTCTTAGTGGACAAAGTCCCTTACTGAACCGGGTTTACTTGTCGTTCCAGCCATGTCTATCTCATGAGATATAAATCTTTACCCAATGAATTGGAGGGAGATATAGTTCCCAAACATCTCATAATGAAACCATTCTTATGTGTGCCACAAAATCATAAATCATACATCATAGCATAACCCATGTAATAAAAATGGGATTCTTAAACATCATGCCATCATAACATAATCCATATAAAATAAATGGATATCATTTCATCATAAGAAGAATCAAACCATGTAAATAATAGAGACATTATACTTGAAACATACACATATGAAATAATGTCATCTTAGATGTAAAATGGTTTTGATAAAACACTTGAAATGAATTCTTGAGGAAAATATCCTTTCTTCTTCAAAATCATTTTAGTTTCACAAAATGCCATGGAATTTTAAAAGAAAAGGATTTTGTTGAAAATATTCATGAAATTTTGTAGAGGAAACTTCATTGAAATAATTCTTTATGAAACCGTAAAAATCTATTCACGCCGTATAAGTTAAAAAAAACATTATCTTCATACTTTTGTTGGAAAAGTCAAAAAGTACCTCACATGGTAAACAAAAGAAAGATTCCTTCCATACGATGTGGTAAAAATAAAAAAGGGTAAAAATTTCTTTAAACATACATGGAATAAAAGTAAAAATTTTATGAAAACATTTTGAGAACATATGGACATGGATAATAAACATAACCCCAGTAAATACTTACGAATAAACAATCTCAGATAAGAATGAGATTGGAATAATTATCCCTTACCTTATGTCCAATATGCTTTGTATGTATCCAAACCTCCTGTATAATGATTTAAATAATGTTATTGACTTATTACAGAATCATATTCATTGTTATGATATCATATATGGTTCACTTATGACTTTATATTACCCTTTATTTTGTAAATTCCATGTTAAACCAGCGTTTTGGGTAAAATCGTTTCATTTATCGTAAGTTTTTCGACTTGTTGTTCTTGATATTATTATTACTTATATCATGATTTACTTACTTCCAGAATTTAAATAATGATTTATATATCATATATATTCAGTATATATATATATATATATATAATAGATAGATAAATGAAATGAAACACACCGTTCATGGAGACAGTAGGCCGTACGTACGCATGAACGCTGTTTTTTTTCCTTATTGACTTGAATGGAATTAAGTAGATGACATAAATATATATATATACATAAATCCAGTATCATTATTATGTTATATATTTCATGATTACTTATTATATATACTTTATAATAATTCTTTAATTGTTAACATGGAAAATGAATCTCATCGCGTCGTGGAGACGGTAATCCGTACGTACGCACGAGCGATGATATCGTTCCCATTTTATTGAATGGAATTGGAGTGAATGATATAATATATTAGAATCATTATGATGTTATAATAATCATATGTAGTTATTCAATACACCATTATACCCATCCAAGTAAGGTGGTGGTGAAAAAACAGATTACACCACAGCGTGGAGACGGTATTTCGTACGTACGCACGCGCGATGATTTCGTTTTCCATAGGATGGATAGAAGGAGAAATGGGGTTGTTTAATATTTATAATAACATATAAGTATATTATTGATACTGATGTTATTACTTTATAATGAAACAACTAAAGAAGTAGAAGTTGAAGAAGAAATAAAACTTGAAAGAATCGGTAGAAGAGATTACCTCTTCTTCGACGCACCTCTTTTAACCTTCCTCTTAAGGCACTAGGGTTGGTCTTTTGAGGAGATAATAACCTCTATAATGTCTATAGGGAAGTTTAGAAGGTAAATGGGAAAGGGTTGGCCGAGCTTGAAAGCTCAAAATTGTGTAATGAGAAGAGGGAGGAGGTGCCCTTTTAGAGGGGAGGAGAGGGGCACTTTTGGAAACCTCTAAAATACTAATTTATAATAAACCCTAAACCCACTTAGAAACATCCAAAAATGACTCATATTCGAATATTAGATGAGATAGGGTTGTAATATCAACAATAAATAAAATTTAGACTTATTATGAATTTATTTAAAACATTATCAAATTGATTTATCCTTATTTAATCTATTTAATTTTATTTATGGTAATAAGATTCTAAATTTTAAATTGTTATAAATAATTATTTATGTGTTGTGAATTGTCCATAATTAAATAATTTATAAAATTTTAGACAATATAAATTTTATTTTATACTTTTTAAATATTTTTGTGATTTTTAAACAATTTTATATTATGTTATTTTTATAAAATAACAATAGTGTCAATTTTGACACTATTAATTTATTTGAATTTAAATAAAATCCCCACAGAAGATATATTAGAAATAAAAGATTTAATAGATTCATAAAATGTCATATGTATCTATAAAATTAGTGTATCACATTAAATAGTTCATATAATATTTATTTTAATATTTTTAAAACCATTTATTTGATATTTCAATCAATAAAATAATTTCAACATTACTATTGTGTCACCTTTAATGATAATTATTTAATACCTAAAAATTATAAATAAATTCTCATGATGTAGATAATTTTATTATATTTCTGGAGACTATTCATGTTTGCAGTTTCATAAAGTTTATCACTAAATTAAAATTATTATACTTATAAGATTTAAGAGAGTGACATGTTGTCACTTTCTTCGGTTTTAATAATAATTAAATTATTTTCATAGTAAAAAGTCCATAAAATGAATCTAATTTGACCATTAGATGATATGGGTCGACCTTTAGTCATCCAATAGAATTTTGGCATGTGTTATGGTAATTTTATAATCTTATTTTTACCCTTAATTACCCAATTTACATTTAACTGCAACAAATAAAAATTACCGTAGTTACTATTCATAATATCAAAAAAATAAAAGTAACATATTAATATAGTTTGGACCCAATGAATTAAAATATAGAATCCATTTTTCAAAATTCAAAACATAGAAGTTGTAGTAATTAATTTAAAATTAATCCCGTTGTTAAGAAAACGCGTTTTAAAAGTTAAAACATTGCAAAAGATTGAAATGATTTTACCTATGAATTCATTGTAAAATCAATGATAATGACATAAATTATATTAAATGGTAAAAATACATTCTATTTATACTTTAAAATCATTCAATATTATAATTTAACCATATAAATTATTACGATGAAACAAGTTGTTTTTAATTAATAATAGCGTGTTTTTACTATTCATTAAAATATGAAAGTTATCAGAATAATATGAAAAATTTATCCAAAGTAAATTTTTATATCCTTATTTCAAATAATAATTTTATTTTGTCAAATTTAACTTATAAACCTGTCAAAAACTAGAATTAAAGTGGGTGCGCCATCAAAAGGCGGCAAAACTGCATTTTTTGAAAAATACTTATTTTACCCGAAACATTTATTTTGTTCACATACCATGTTTTAGAAAATGGGTAAGATGAATAATAATGTTATAAAATTCAAAATGTAGTTAATACTATTCATAACGGCTAGTCCATAATAATATTATAACAATATATCGTTGTTTAGTGAAACCCGATATTGCGTACTACAGACGCTATCGAGGAAGGTCACGATTGCGTGTAACGCAAGCCAAGTCAGGGTTGCGTGTAGTGAAAGACTCCTTTGTTGTTGCGTATAACAGAATCCAACCATATTTCATTTATACATTTAATATATATATATATATACACACACACACACTCAATGTTGCGTAGAATAACTATTATCAAACAAACTTGAAATTGTGTGTAACACAATCCAAGAATAGTGTTGCGTATACTACAAGCTAATACGGTGTTGCGTATAGCATAAGATAATATTGGTGTAGTGTAAAACAAAAGATATGAAAGAAATTAAAAAGAATATATCTCATAAAATCTCAGGGTGTTACATTCTACCCCCCTTAAAATGAATTTCGTCCTCCAAATTTGTCGAGGTTATAAATGGTTTATTACATGAGAGTTTCTTTCATAGAAACCCACATCGTAAAAAGGAATACCAAAACTTATATTTAAAAACTAAATTATGAAACGTAACGGTTACCCAAATTAACAAATCACTGGGTTTCCACATAGGATAACATAGGTGAAAATATGGATATGGAAGAGAAATCTAACCATCAATTTCTGATGGAGAGTGGTAGAGAACATGGCTATGAAAAAGTCAACAATCAAAAAGCCATAAATTTGTGATGATCTAAGGTACCATCTGATTCATCGGATATAAGGGCACTAGGACAACATTTTTGGTTTTCAAGATCATTTCTCTAAAGTTGAAGAATTTGAATTAGAAGAAATACTTACTTTATTTCAGTATAATATCACTGTTGTTCGTTCCTTGAACAATTTCCACTTAATCTCTTAAATAAATGAAGTAGAATTTGTCATTCGTGAAGTGTTAGGAGATCATGTGATAGAATGATGGGTCATTCCATATGTCTCAAAAAAAAGGTTAGAAAAAGTTATCAAATATACATAAGTCTATTTATGGTGAGGTTAATCGTATATGATTCCAAAAATGGACTTATACTTCATCTATCATACCACTTAATAAAATAAAACAAAATTCTACTAATCAGGGACTTCTTGTAGTCCAGTGGTAGGTGATAAAGTCCTGTCGCACTTCGGTTGCGGGTTCGATTCCCTCATCCTTGTCCGATGCGACAGGTTGTCGTCTGTCCTGTAGGTTGTCCATTTTTCTAAAACTACATTATTATAAAATTCCAGAAATAATATTGAAAGACAAGTTCTATCCTTAAATAATATTATCTTATGTCCAACATAATCCATTCCAATCTTTAGGCTTATCAAAAATATATCTGTCCAATAGTATGATTACTAGAGAGGTCATATACCAAGAATGTGAGTACCATCATTTATCTCCCATATATCATAAGATATATCTTGTTGGTCATATTTCAAACATGTGAATACCTTAATCATTTATTCTTTTGAAACATGAATTACCATAGAACCTTAGCGAAAACATGAATGTTGTCAAAAGTTAACTCATTCCACATACCAAAATCCCAAAATTTCTATATACTCAAACCATGATATCACTTTGTCCTTATATCAGTCATGAGCTCATGAATACTATCAAAATTTCATTTTCTCTTTATCCCTTCATTATGCACATATCATCTTCTTTCCAAAAATATATGAATAACCTTTAATGGTTACTAGTACCATTCAACATATACTTTCAAATACTTTAGGAAAAAACAATAGTGTAACAATCCTTAGATGTTTCTTTATTCAATAGTACCATTAAATTACCTATACAAAATAACTCTTGATAAACATAAAATCATTACACTACCTTCTTAAACCATTGACCAAACTTCAACACTTCTTTCATCTCATATATCATTTGTAGTCTCCTCATCATCATCCACATAAATACTACCCATATGACCATGCTGATTCTCTTCATGAGATTTTCCCTTAGGGAATTGGTTTGCATAATGCCCATATATTCCACATTTAAAACATCTAATCATTATTGATGTTGTAGCAATACCATTATCCTTCTCCATGGTGTTAATTGAACCTTTTCCTTTCACATATTAGATTTGTGTCCTTCTTTTACGCACCCAAAGAATCTTCCAATTCCTTTGAAACATTCTCCTTGATGCCTCTTCCCACATGATTTACATGAGAGAAATTGAACTTTATTTCCTCTATGATCATCATGAAACTCCATCTTTTTCTTATTAGCTAAGTCGGGAAACTTACCAAAGTTGAGATTATTGATCATATTATGAGATTGCTGATTAGGCATAATAACGATGTTTGGACTTCCAAATCCCATTTCATTTGGTTTCTCAGGAAGAATATTATTCCATTGTCCATCATATCCTCCATCACTACGGGAAAAAAGGGCATTTGCGACGGGTTAGTTGCGACGGGAATAAATCCCGTCGCAAATAGTCCCGTGAAAAACTTATTTGCGACGGGGTTATTTGCCCGTCGCAAATAAGTAGCCTTTTGCGACGGGATATCTTTCCCCGTCGCAAAAGGAATGGCGCGGTTTGCGCGCCAAATCGCGGGAAACTTATTTGCGACGGGGGAATATTCCCGTCGCAAATAACCGGCGGCGGTAAAAGGTATTTGCGACGGGAATATTCCCCCGTCGCAAATAGTATGTCGGCAGGTGGTTATTTGCGACGGGTCCCGTCACAAATAACTATTTACCCATAGACCGTAATAAATGTTGGCTAAGGTATTTGCGACGGGTACCGTCGCAAATAATACTATTTGCGACGGGATACCCGTCGCAAATGGGCCCGTCGCAAATAATCTAACCTATAAATACCCCCATCCGTTTTTTTCATTTCATTCTCATTCTCTATCTTCTCCTTCTCTCAAAATTATATTTCTAGAGTTCAGTTTTTCTCCAGTTTAATTTTTTTCTCCGAAGCTGATATTAAAGTTTTGAAGAACGATCAGAGCAAATCAATTTTCAAGGTATTTATGTTCATTTTAATTTAATATTTATTTTTAATTTTTTATTAGTTTCAATTATTCTTAATTAGTTGTAATTTAATTATGTTTACATTGTTTTATTACTTAATAAATTTAAATTATTAGTATTGTTCATAGTTAATGGTAATTAGGAATAATTAGTAATAATTTTTAATAATTAAGAATAAATATTAATAATTAGTAATAAATACCAATAATTAGGAATAATAACAATATAACATTATTAGTCTATTTTATTATTAATATTAAAATAATATAATTTTTTATATATATACAATTCTCTTTTCATCTGTGTGTTTGCTGTCTTCACATGTATTATTTGTATGTGGAGATAGAAAACGCACAGATAAAAGGAGAATTGTATATAAATTAGAAAATTATATTATTTTAATATTAATAATAAAATATATTAATAATTATTTGTAATTATTGGTAATTATTTCTAATTATTGTTAATTATTCATTTAATTACTAATAATTATGAACAATTATCAATAATTATCAATAATTAAGAATAATTAGTAATAATTAGTAATAATTAACAATAATTAGTAATAATTAGTAATAATTATCAATAATTAGTAATAATTACCAATAATTAGTAATAATTACCAATAAGTAGTAATAATTACCAATAATTAGTAATACTTACCAATAATTTGGAATAATTACCAATAATTAACAATAATTAGTAATAATTAGTAATAATTACCAATAATTACCAATAATTAGTAATAATTAGTAATAATTACCAATAATTACCAATAATTAGTAATAATTAGTAATAATTACCAATAATTACCAATAATTAGTAATAATTAGTAATAATTAGGAATAATTAGTAATAATTAGGAATAATTAGTAATAATTAGTAATAATTTGTAATAATTAGTAATAATTAGTAATAATTAGTAATAATTAGGAATAATTAGTAATAATTAGTAATAATTAGTAATAATTAGTAATAATTAGGAATAATTAGTAATAATTAGGAATAATTAGGAATAATTAGGAATAATTAGGAATAATTAGGAATAATTAGGCATAATTAGGAATAATTACCAATAATTACCAATAATTACGAATAATTACCAATAATTACCAATAATTAGCAATAATTACCAATAATTAGCAAAAATTAGGAAAAATTACCAATAATTAGTAATAATTAGTAATAATTAGTATTAATTACCAATAATTAGTAATAATTAGTATTAATTACCAATAATTAGTATTAATTACCAATAATTAGTATTAATTACCAATAATTAGTAATAATTACCAATAATTAGTAATAATTAGGAATAATTAACAATAATTAGTAATAATTACCAATAATTAGTAATAATTAGGAATAATTACCAATAATTAGTAATAATTACCAATAATTAGTAATAATTACCAATAATTAGTAATAATTAGTAATAATTAACAATAATTAGCAATAATTAGTAATAATTAGCAATAATTAGTAATAATTACCAATAATTACCAATAATTAGTAATAATTAACAATAATTGCCAATAATTACCAATAATTGCCAATAATTGGTAATAATTGCCAATAATTGGTAATAATTGCCAATAATTACCAATAATTAGTAATAATTACTAATAATTCCCAATAATTAGTAATAATTAATAATAAATATTAATAATTACCAATAATTAGTAATAATTATTAATAATTAGAAATAATTACTCATAATTAGTTATAATTACTCATAATTAGTAATAATTATTAATAATTAGTAATAATTACTAATAATTAGTAATAAGTACTAATAATTAGTAATAATTACTAATAATTAGTAATAATTACTAATAATTATCAATAATTAGTAATAAATATCAATAATTAGTAATAATTACTAATAATTATCAGTAATTAGTAATAAATATCAATAATTAGTAATAATTAGTAATAATTAACAATAATTAACAATAATTACTAATAATTAGTAATAATTAGTAATAATTAGTAATAATTAGGAATAATTAGTATTAATTACCAATAATTAGTATTAATTAACAATAATTAGTAATAATTACCAGTAATTAGTAATAATTACCAATAATTAGTAATAATTATTATTAATTACCAATAATTAGTATTAATTACCATTAATTAGTATTAATTACCAATAATTAGTATTAATTACCAATAATTAGTAATAATTACCAATAATTAGTAATAATTAACAATATTTACCAATAATTACCAATAATTACCAATAATTACCAATAATTAGTAATAATTACCAATAATTGGTATTAATTACCAATAATTGGTAATAATTAGTAATAATTACCAATAATTAGTAATAATTAGTAATAATTACCAATAATTAGTAATAATTACCAATAATTAGTAATAATTTGTATTAATTACCAATAATTAGTATTAATTACCAATAATTAGTATTAATTACCAATAATTAGTAATAATTACCAATAATTAGTAATAATTAGGAATAATTAACAATAATTAGTAATAATTACCAATAATTGGTAATAATTAGTAATAATTACCAATAATTAGTAATAATTACCAATAATTAGTAATAATTAGTAATAATTAGTAATAATTAACAATAATTAGTAATAATTAGTAATAATTAACAATAATTAGTAATAATTAACAATAATTAGTAATAATTACCAATAATTACCAATAATTAGTAATAATTAACAATACTTACCAATAATTACCAATAATTGCCAATAATTAGTAATAATTGCCAATAATTGGTAATAATTGTCAATAATTACCAATAATTGGTAATAATTACTAATAATTCCCAATAATTAGTAATAATTAATAATAAATATTAATAATTACCAATAATTAGTAATAATTATTAATAATTAGTAATAATTACTAATAATTAGTAATAATTACTAATAATTAGTAATAATTACTAATAATTAGTAATAAGTACTAATAATTAGTAATAATTACTAATAATTAGTAATAATTACTAATAATTATCAATAATTAGTAATAAATATCAATAATTAGTAATAATTAGTAATAATTAACAATAATTAACAATAATTACTAATAATTAGTAATAATTAGTAATAATTAGTAATAATTAGGAATAATTAGTATTAATTACCAATAATTAGTATTAATTAACAATAATTAGTAATAATTACTAGTAATTAGTAATAATTACCAATAATTAGTAATAATTATTATTAATTACCAATAATTAGTATTAATTACCAATAATTAGTATTAATTACCAATAATTAGTATTAATTACCAATAACTAGTAATAATTACCAATAATTAGTAATAATTAACAATATTTACCAATAATTACCAATAATTACCAATAATTACCAATAATTAGTAATAATTACCAATAATTACCAATAATTGGTAATAATTAGTAATAATTACCAATAATTAGTAATAATTAGTAATAATTACCAATAATTAGTAATAATTACCAATAATTAGTAATAATTACCAATAATTAGTAATAATTACCAATAATTAGTAATAATTACCAATAATTAGTAATAATTAACAATAATTAGTAATAATTACCAATAATTAGTATTAATTACCAATAATTAGTAATAATTACCAATAATTAGTAATAATTAGCAATAATTAGTAATAATTACCAATAATTACCAATAGTTACCAATAATTACCAATAGTTACCAATATTTACCAATAATTACCAATATTTACCAATATTTACCAATATTTACCAATATTTACCAATATTTACCAATAATTAGAAATAATTACCAATAATTAGAAATAATTACCAATAATTTGGAATAATTACCAATATTTACGAATAATAACATTAGTAAATTATTTGTATATTTTATTATTAATATTAAAATAATATAATTTTCTATATTATATACAATTCTCTTTTCATCTGTGTGTTTTCTGTCTCCACATGTAATATTCACATTCTTTTTCAAAATTATCAACCTACTCGCCAATGGAGAGGTGAAAGTGAATGCAAATATTACATGTGGAGACAGAATGTTAAACACACAGATGAAATGAGAATTGTATATAATATAAAAAATTATGTTATTTTAATATTAATAATAAAATATATTAATAATGTAATAATGTTATTATTATATAATTAATGTTTATGAAAAAATTATATTAGTATTATTAAAATAATAAAAAATAAATATAATATTAAAATTATCAATATTTGTAACATGTTTTGCTTTATTCTCAATATATTCAATCTTTACTTGAGTGTTTTTTCTAACAAATTATTCAAAACCAGTAATGCTTTTATATTTTATAGAGAAATATGGAACAACGAGGTCGTCGAAAATCATTATTAGGTGACCGCATATGGATAAATCAACGTAGAAATCCAAACGGTTCTGGTTTAAATCCAGTATATGTTGAGGGTGTGGAGACTTTTTTATCATTTGTGGCATCAAATTCAGAATTTGTTTCAGAAGGCAAAATAAGATGCCCTTGAAGAAAATGTGCATTGAGAACGTTTGACACGTTTGACAAAGTGGGAGAACATCTCTTGCATTTTGGTTTTCAACCAGATTATGTTTTTTGGTATCAACATGGTGAACGCAGTTCCAGAGTAGGTGATACCAACTTGATTCCGGATCCATCCCAGTTTCAAGATTTAGTACATGATGTTGCAGGTTCATCTGTTCAACATACAGAAACTCCGGCTGATATAGCTTCAAATCCTGAGTTGGCACCGTCTGAATTTTATGAGTTGTTGAAATCTGCTGAGGATGCATTATATCCTGGCTGCAAGATGAGCAAATTAGAAGCAGTTGCAAAATTTATGGCTATCAAATCAGATAACGGAATGTCAAACACCTGTTTTGACCAGATATTTTCTTTGCTGAAAACATTGTTACCCGAAGGAAATGTTTTACCTGCAAATTACTATGAGAGTAAGAGGCTGGTTCAAAATTTGGGACTTACTTGTCAGAAGATTCATGCATGTTCAAATGACTGCATTTTATATTCTGGGGAAAATGAGTCATTGGATAGTTGTCCTACATGTGGGCAACTGAGATATAAAGAAGGACAATACGGGAAGTCTGGTTTGATTCCTGTAAAACAGTTGAGATATTTTCCGCTTACATCCAGACTTCAGCATTTATTCATGTCTAAGAATACAGCGACAATGATGTCATGGCATAAAGAGAATATTTCAACCGATAAAAGCTTGAATCATCCAGCCGATGGTGATTCATGGAAACATTTTGATAGAGTGCATCCATCCTTTGCTTTAGAAGCTAGAAATGTTCGACTGGGCCTTTCCACTGATGGTTTCTGCCCGTTTGGATCTTATGGTAGTCAATATTCATGTTGGCCTGTTTTTTTAACTCCGTACAATTTACCTCCATGGATGTTGATGAAGGAGCCATATATCTTTTTGACTTTACTAATTCCAGGACATCCGAAGAAAAATATTGATGTTTATTTGAAGCCATTGATTGATGAATTAAATTTATTGTGGAGTACTGGTGTCAGTACATATGATGTTGCAACGAAACAGAATTTCATACTGAGAGAAACATTGATGTGGACAATAAGTGACTTCCCGGCTTATGGGATGTTATCTGGCTGGAGTACACATGGTCAGAAATCATGTCCTTACTGTATGGGAGAGAACAAAGCATTTATGCTCATTCATGGAAAGAAACCTTGTTATTTTGACTTTTATCACAGATTTCTTCCAGCTGATCATCCTTTTCGCAGAAACAGATCTCATTTCAGAAAAGGAACAGTTGAAAGGGATGAACCTCCAAAAATGCTATCAGGTTCGGAGTTAAAATCAGTTGTATTTTCATTACCTCCTATCACTTTTGGTCCCACAATAAATCAACATAAAATTTCTGGTTTTGGGAAAGAACACAATTGGATTAAACGTAGCATATTTTGGGATTTGCCATATTGGTCTGATCTGTTGGTCCGACACATGTTAGATGTCATGCATATTGAGAAGAACTGTTTTGATAATTTGTTTCATACAGTTTTGGATACGCTAGGAAAGAGCAAAGACAATGTAAATGCACGTTTAGATCTTGCCCAAATTTGCAGGCGTCCAGAATTGGAACTATTTGAGAATGTCAGAACAGAAAGGTTACTGAAACCAAAAGCAGCTTATACACTGTCTAAAGAAAACCGTTTATTATTTTGTCAGTGGATTGCATATTTGAGACTTCCAGATGGCTGTGCTTCTAATTTGGGTAGATGTGTAAAGAATGGTCATATTACTGGATTAAAAAGTCATGATTGTCATGTTATAATGGAGAAAATTCTACCCATTGGATTAAGAGGTCTGTTGAATTCTATGATTTGGGATTCCATAACAGACATGTCTCATTTTTTTCGGGAAATTTGTGCTGCTACGGCAGATTATGATGCTCTAGGCAAACTTGAAAAAGATGTTGTTGTAATTATATGTAAACTGGAAAAAATATTTCCGCCGTCTTTCTTCGACTCAATGGAACATTTGATGTTACATTTGCCATATGAAGCCAAATGTGGAGGTCCGGTACAGTTTCGATGGATTTACCCATTTGAAAGATGCATGCAAAAATTGAAAAGAAAAGTACGTAACAAAACATCTGTTGAAGGATCTATTGCAGAAGCTTATTTGCAAGAGGAAATATCTTTTTTCTGCTCCCATTATTTTGAATCTGAGTATCCTTCAAAACACAACCGAATGGGACAGAACGAGAGGAATATTGATGAAATCGACAATCAATTATCTATTTTCAACCAGTCAGAGCTTGGTTTTGGTGGAGTTTATGAACGCTGGCTTTCAGATGATGAACATCAGAGAGCTCATACGTATGTTCTGCTCAACTGTGAAGAGATGACATCAGTTGTACTGTAAGTGTTTATATCACTTATTCTATCATTTATGTTATAGTAAATAACTTTGTTTTTTATAGGTTGTATGATAATCATATCAAGAAACAAATTCCACAAATTACAGCAGCTGCTCTCGAAGAACGTCGACTGAAAAATTTCTCTCAGTGGTTTCAAAAACTGGTAACATAAATTCTTTATCTTTTAGCAACTCATTCAATGTATAGTTTACTATATTGATAATTATTTCACAAATTTTCAGGTGTCTCGACATGCTGATAAAATTGAAAAACGGCTGTGTGTATTGAGTAACCCACCTTCCAAACTTGTTAAAACTTATAATGCATATGTGGTGAATGGATTTCGATTCCACACACATGCATATAGGGAATTGAAAAAAACAATGAATAGTGGAGTTAGCTTGAGAGGATCTCATCATCGAGAAAATGAAGTTGACTTTTATGGCATACTTGATGAAATCATTGAACTCTGTTATCTTGGACAACATTACATAACCATGTTCAAATGTCGGTGGTTGGATACAGAGAGAGGCGTGCATGTTCATCCGACTCATGGAATCATCGATATTAAATGTAAAAGTGTTCTCGCAGTAAATTAACCATTCTTATTGGCTCAACAGGCATATCAAGTTTATTATGCAAAGTACTGTGCAACATCAAGAGACTTGACTGATTGGTGGAGTATAATAAAAATCAAAATTCGAGACAATCAGTTTAGTCAAAGTGAATGTGCTTTCACTGATGTGCAAAGAATTGAAGTTTTTCGAGAGAGTACTCAAAATCAATCTTTTTTACAAAGAGACATGAGTATCGATGACGACACCCCACATTTAAGAGTCGGTGATGACGATGATGTTAATGATGTCACATATGAATTTGAAATGGTAAGAGATGAAGCAACTGTAACTCGAATGGATATCGATGATGTTGAGGAGGAATATGAAGATGACATTGACATATATGAAGATGATGATGAAGATGAACACTGATAGCATTCCATGGTATTTATATACAATCATAATATGTATATATGTATATATGTATATATAATAGTAATTATCAATTATTTGCTAACATTAACATTTTCTGTTTCAGATGGACGAGGCCACATTTCGTGAGTTGGCGGATGCTGACCTGACTTTCGATGCGGATGCGTTGCTGACAGATGACCCTCAGCCTGCAGGCGCTCCAGGGAGTACGCGGAGGGGGCGCGGTCTTGCACGATTGATGATTCCTGACCCCGTCCCCGAGCGACGTCCACGTCTTGGGTTTGATCCACGCACACGGAGGTGTGATAACCTGTGTGATAACCTGTGGATTTGACTAAGATTTCATTAATCTATTCACATAATAAATGTTTATTATTTTTTCAGTTTTCCGCATATAGCAGTTGGACATGGCAGTGCTATTTTGCGCAACTATTTCTCTCAGCCGTGGACCACATGGGAGCAGATTCCCATTGATGTGCAGCAGGCCATGTTCGACCATTGGTTGGTACGTACGTAAATAAATAATTTTTATTTTGAAAATTATTTCATTTCTAACTTGATATTTTGATTTATTTGTAGGGTTTATGGTATCCGATCGAGGATACCATGCGTGACGCCATCTACGAGGCATGGGAGGTGGCCATGCGTGATCGCCTTCGTCAGTTTTTGCACAATTTAAGAAAAGCTGCGATGAAGAAAGCAGGAGTGTCAGATTTTGAGGAGTCATGTAGAGCACACCGACCAGAGTATATTTCATCCCATGTATGAGATGGATTATGTGCGCACTGGTTGAGTGGTGCCTTTCAGAGGAGATCATCGGTGGGGAGGCAGAATCGGGGGAGACAGGAGGTGACTCATCGAGCTGGAAGTCGTTCTTTCAGTACTCATAGACAGCATCTGGTATGTACATTATTTATAAATATTTTATATAACTATAAATATTAACAGTTTATTTTTTATTCTTATAGGCTGTCGAGCACCCCGATATTACAGAGTACGACGTATATCGGAGGATGTATAGTGATCCTGCTACTGGGGAGCTCAGAGGTGATCGTCAGCATCACATCGTGGTCAGTATTATTTGTTTTCAAGTTTAAAAATTAACTGCATATAATATATTCACAATTTTAATTTTAAATTGAAACTATAGGAGTCATATGAGGCCGCAGCGTCACAGGCCTGGCCTGAGAGTCAGGCCGAGTCATCAGATCAGACCACTGCCCGTCAGTTTGATGAGGCGGCATAGATGCAGGCCACCCAGTATGCCTTCGAGAAGGGCTGGGTAGTTGGTATCTGCTCTCGACTGAATCCCGGAGATTATTATGGCAGTGCTGCGATGTCGGCGTCCAGCTCAAGAGGAGCTCGTGCATATTCTTCTACTACACAGTATGAGGATCAGTTGCGATCTCAGACTGCACAGATAGAGAGTCTCCGACAGGAGCAGGAGCAGATGCGTCAGCAGCATGAGGAGGAGCGTCGACGCCAGCAGCAGTTGTACGAGGAGCAGACGAGTCGGTGGCAGCAGCAGCATCAGGAGCAGATGTAGTACATGCGCCGACTCACTCATGCTTTAGGGATGAAGTTTCCTCCACCACCATCTGCAGATCCCCCACCCCCCTCCTTCAGATTAGAGTTTGTATTTATGTTATAAAATTTGGGAAATCAAAATATTTTTTTTTCTATCCTTAGTTTTTGTCTCATTATAAAATATTAATAATATTATATTTTTAAATAACAATATTAATATGAATAATAATATTATTTATATTTTATAATATTAAAAAATATATATATATATTAAAATTTTATAATATTATAATTTAATTATATTTTTTGTAATACTTGAATTATTTTAATATTTGAATGTAAAATAATTCTATTATTTTTATATTAATTAAAATAACTTATTAATATTTTTTTTATTTATGAATTATAATTCTAATATTATTATATTAATTAAATCATTTATTAATATTCTATTATTTTTTTATTTTTGAATTATAATTCTATTATAATTATATTAATTAAAATAATTAATTATTTTCATTTGTGAATTATAATTCTATTATTATATTAATTAAAATAATTTATTAATAATTTATTTTTTTTTATTTTTTTTATATTATTTGTGACGGGATACTATGCCCGTCGCAAATACTAGTATTATTAATAGTTTTTTATTTTTTTAAAAAAATAGATTTTGCGACGGGTCCCGTCGCAAAAACTATTTATAGTATTTGCGACAGGATACTATGCTCGTCGCAAATACTAGTATTATTAATAGTTTTTTATTTTTTAAAAAAAATAGTTTTTGCGACGGGACCCGTCGCAAATACCATTTGCAACGGGTCCCGTCGCAAAAACTATTTTAAAAGTTTTTTACAAAAATACGGAATACTATTTGCGACGGGGAGAATGACCGTCGCAACAAAAGGCTTTAGCGACGGGCCCGTCGCAAATAAGTGTTGTTGCGACGCCGTTTTCAGCAACGGGCTATTTGCGACGGGCCCTCGTCGCAAAAATCCATTTGCGACGGGATCCCGTCGCAAATGCCCCGTCGCAAATACCTGTTTTTCTAGTAGTGCATTATCATGAATCTTCCTGTTTCCAGCCATTTTCTAAAACCCAAAAAGAATAGTGTGAGAGGCAAAAATCATGATAGGGAAAACAACATAATAAAGGGGGAGTACCGTCAATATCTAACATCTTAGGTTAAATTCTAAGATCGTTACCATATTTCTAGAACTATAACCTATACTTATACTTATCCTTAGGGACATCCCTAGAAATACCTTAGAAATATCTCTAGGGATCTCACTAAAGTTTTCGCATCCTAGTTTCCAAAGGTTAACTAAACCTTTGCTCTGATAACAACTATAGAGGTCTGGAATTACTTCCAGTGGACTATAATTGATACCTATCAGGGTAATCCATGGGCGGATACACCCCCTGGGCGGGACACACCACCATCCCCAATGGTAGACATTTCCTCATGAAGCCCTTGGGCGGAGAGCCATGCTTCGTCCAACGCTCACATGTGAGAGTTCCCAAGGATCAGATTCATTCCTACCTCCTTTTCCTCTGATGCCAACTGTAGAGACCCAAAGCTTGATGTACATGGACATTACATTACTTTTGCAGAATACTTAATACATGACAAAAACAGACGCCCAAAGACTGTATTAGTTTAGTGTCTTTGGAAACTCGAAACTTAATCTTATAATCATGGTGAAAGATCTTCAACATCTCCCATAAAGATCTTTCCCTTTGGTTTTATTACCTAAAACATTTCTTTATATCCTGGGGAAAAGAAAACATAAAAAGGGTGAGCTCAAATTCTCAGTAAGGAAAAGCATAGATAATATAAAACAATACATAAACATTTGAATGCAAAAACTTGAACATAAAATCTAAACATCAAAATCTTGAGCAAAGACATAAATATTGGAAGTACGTAAGGAATATATCATAAAGGAACATCAATCATGATAAAATAGTGTGGGAATAAAATATGTGACTGTGGAAAAACATTAAGCACACGATATGATTTCCATAGTATCCAAGACATTGCTGGCAAGACCATCTTAGCGAACAAAGTCCCTTACTGAATCGGGTTTACTTGCCGTTCCAGCCCTGTATTACTGAACCAGATTTACTTGCCATTACAGCCATGTCTATCTCATGAGATATTAATCTATACCCAATGTATTGGAGGTAGATATAGTTCCCACACATCTCATAATGTAACCATTCTTATGTGTGACACAAAATCATAAATCATACATCATAGCTTAACCCATGTAATAAAAATGGGATTCTTAAACATCCTGCCATCATAACATAATCCATATAAAATAAATGGATATCATTTAATCATAAGAAGAATCAAACCATGTAAATAATAGAGAAATTATACTTGAAACATACACATATGAAATAATGTCATCTTAGATGGAAAATGGTTTTGATAAAACACTTGAAATGAATTCTTGAGGAAAATATCATTTCTTCTTCAAAATCATTTTCGTTTCACAAAATTCCATGAAATTTTAAAAGAAAAGGATTTTTTTGAAAATAGTCATGAAATTTTGTAGAGGAAAATTCATTGAAATAAGTCATTATGAAACCGTAAAAATCCATTCACGCCATATAAGTTAAAAAAAACATTCTCTTCATACTTTTGTCAGAAAATTCAAAATATACATCGTAAGGTAAACAAAAGAAATATTCCTTCCATACGATGTGGTAAAAGTAAAAAAAAGGGGTAAAAATGTCTTTAAACATACATGGAAGAAAAGTAAACATTTTATTAAAACATTTTGAGAATATATGGACATGGATAATAAATATAACCCCAGTAAATACTTACAAATAAACAATCTCAGTTAAGAATGAGATTGGAATAATTATCCCTTACCTTATTTCCGATATGCTTTGTATGTATCCAAACCTCCTGTATAATGATTTCAATAATGTTATTGACTTATTACAGAATTATATTCATTTTTATGATATCATATATGGTTCACTTATGAATTTATATTACCCGTTCTTTTGTAAATTCCATGTTAAAACAGCGTTTTGGGTAAAATCGTTTCATTTATCGTACGTGTTTCGACTTGTTGTTCTTGATATTATTATTACTTATATCATGATTTACTTACTTACATAATTTAAATAATGATTTATATATCATATATATTCAGTATATATATATATATATATAATAGATAGATAAATGAAATGAAACACACCGTTCATGGAGACGGTAGGCCGTACGTACGCATGAACGCTGTTTTGATTTCATTATTGACTTGAATGGAATTAAGTAGATGACATACATATATATATACACACAAATACATTATCATTATTATGTCATATATTTCATGATTATTATTATATATACTTTATAATCATTCTTGAATTGTTAACATGGAAAATGAATCTCATCGCGTCATGGAGACGGTAATCCGTACGTACGCACGAGCGATGATATCGTTCCAATATTTATTGAATGGAATTGGAGTGAATGATATAATATATTAGAATCAGTATTATGTTATAATAATCATATTTAGTTATTATTTAGACCATTATACCCATCCAATTAAGGTGGTGGTGGAAAAACAGATTACACCACGGCGTGGAGACAGTATTCCGTACGTACGCATGCGCGATGATTTCATTTTCCGTAGGATGGATAGAAGGTGAAATGGGGTTGTTTCATATTTATAATAACATATCAGTATATTATTGATACTTATTTTATTACTTTATAATGAAACAAATAAAGAAGTATAAGTTGAAGAAGAAAGAAAACTTGAAAGAATCGGTAGAAGAGATTACCTCTTCTTCAACGCACCTCTTTTAAGATTCCTCTTAAGGCACTAGGGTTGGTCTTTTGAGAATATAAAAAACTCTATAATGTCTCTAGGGAAGTTGATAAATGAAATGGGTAGAGGTTGTCCGAGATTGAAAGCTCAAAATTGTGTAAAGAGAAGAGGGAGGAGGTGCCCTTTATAAGGGAGGAGAGGGACACTTTTGGAAACCTCTAAAATACTAATTTATAATAAACCCTAAAACCACTTAAAAACATCCAAAAATGACTCATATTATAAGATTAGATGATATAGGGTTGTAATATAATCAACCAATAAAATTTAGACATATTTTGAATTTATTTAAAACATTATCAACTTGATTTATCCTTTTTTAATCTATTTAATTTTATTTGTGGTAATAAGATTCTAAATTTTAAATTGTTATAAATAATTACTTATGTGTTGTGAATTGTCCATAATTAAATAATTTATGACATTTTAGACAATATAAATTTTATTTTATACTTTTTAAATATTTTTGTGATTTTTAAACAACTTTATATTATGTTATTTTTATAAAATAACAATAGTGTCAATTTTGACACTATTAATTTATTTGAATTTAAATAAAATCCCCACAGAATATATATTCGAAATAAAAGATTTAATAGATTCATAACATGTCATATGTATCTATAAAATTAGTGTATCACATTAAATAGTTCATATAATATTTATTTTAATATTTTTAAAACCATTTATTTGATATTTAAATCAATAAAATAATTTCAACATTACTATTGTGTCACCTTTAATGATAATTATTTAATCCATAAAAATTCTAAATAAATTCTCATGATATAGATAATATTATTATATTTCTGGATACTATTCATGTTTGAAGTTTCATGAATTTTATCACTAAATTAAAATTATTATACTTATAAGATTTAAGAGAGTGACATGTTGTCACTTTCTTCGATTTTAATAATAATTAAATTATTTTCATGGTAAAAAGTCCATAAAATGAATCTAATTTTACCCTTAGGTGATATGGGTCGACCTTTAGTCATCCAATAGAATTTTGGCATGTGTTAGGGTAATTTTATAATCTTATTTTTACCCTTAATTACCTGATTTACCTTTAACTGCAGCAAATAAAAATTACCGTAGTTACTATTCATAATATCAAAAAAATAAAAGTAACCTATTAACATAATTTGGACCCAATGAATTAAAATATAGAATCCATTTTTCAAAATTCAAAATAGAGAAGTTGCAGTAATTAATTTAAAATTAATCCCATTGTTAAGAAAATGAGTTTTAAAAGTTAAAACATTGCAAAAGATTGAAATGATTTTACCTATGAATTCATTGTAAAATCAATGATAATGACATAAATTATATTAAATGGTAAAAATATATTCTATTTATACTTTAAAATCATTCAATATTATAATTTAACCATATAAATTATTACGATAAAAAAAGTTGTTTTTAATTAATAATAGCGTGTTTTTACTATTCATTAAAATATGAAAGTTATCAGAATAATATGAAAAATTTATCCAAAGTAAATTTATATATCCTTATTCCAAATAATAATTTTATTTTGTCAAATTGAACTTATAAACCTGTCAAAAACTAGAATTAAAGTGGGTGCGCCATCAAAAGGCGACAAAACTGCATTTTTTGAAAAATACTTATTTTACCCGAAACATTTATTTTGTTCACATACCATGTTTTAGAAAATGGGTAAGATGAATAATAATGTTATAAAATTCAAAATGTAGTTAATACTATTCATAACGGCTAGTCCATAATAATATTATAACAATATATCGTTGTTTAGTGAAACCTGGTATTGCGTACTACAGACGCCATCGAGGAAGGTCACGATTGCGTGTAACGCAAGCCAAGTCAGGGTTGCGTGTAGTGAAAGACTCCTTTGTTGTTGCGTATAACAGAATCCAACCATATTTCATTTATAAATTGAATATATATATATATATACACTCAATGTTGCGTAGAATAACTATTATCAAACAAACTTGAAATTATGTGTAACACAATCCAAGAATAGTGTTGCGTATACTGCAAGCTAATACGGTGTTGCGTATAGCGTAAGATAATATTGGTTTAGCATACAACAAAGGATATGAAAGAAATTAAAAAGAATATATCTCATAAAATCTCAGGGTGTTACATTCTACCCCCCTTAAAATGAATTTCTCCCTCGAAATTCATCGGGGTTATAAATGGTTTATTACATGAGAGTTTCTTTCATAGAAACCCACATTGTAAAAAGGAATACCAAAACTTATCTTTAAAAACTAAATTATGAAATGTATCGGTTACCCAAATTAATAAATCACTGGGTTTCCACATAGGATAACATAGGTGAAAATATGGATATGGAAGAGAAATCCAACCATTAATTTCTGATGGAGAGTAGTAGAGAACATGGCTATAAAAAATCCAACAATTAGAAAGCCATAAATTTGTGATGATCTAAGGTACCATCTGATTCATCGGATATAAGGGCACTAGGACAACATTTTTGTTTTTCAAGATCATTTCCCTAAAGTTGAAGAATTTGAATTAGAAAAAATACTTACTTTATTTCAGTATAATATCACCGTTGTTTGTTCCTTAAAAAATTTCCACTTCATCTCTTAAATAAATGAATTAGAATTTTTCATTCGTGAAGTTTTAGGAGATCATCTGATAGAATGATGGGTCATTCCATATGTCTCAAAAAAAAGGTTAGAAAAAGTTATCAAATATACATAAGTCTATCTATGGTGAGGTTAATTGTATGTGATTCTAAAAATGGACTTATACTTCATCTATCATACCACTTAATAAAATAAAACTAAATTCTACTAATTAGGGACTTCCTGTAGTCCAGTGGTAGGCGATAAAGTCCTGTCGCACTTTGGTTGCGGGTTCGATTCCCTCATCCTTGTCCGATGTGACAGGTTTTCGCCCGTCCTGTAGGTTGTCCATTTTTCTAAAACTACATTTTTATAAAATTCCAGAAATAATATCGAAAAAAAAGTTCTATCCTTAAATAATACTATCTTATGTCCAACATAATCCATTCCAATCTTTAGGCTTATCAAAAATACATCTGTCCAATAGTATGATTACTAGAGAAGTCATATACCAAGAATGTGAATACCATCATTTATCTCCCATATATCATAAGATATATCTTGTTGGTAATATTTCAAACATGTGAATACCTTAATCATTTATTCTTTTGAAACATCAATTACAATAGAACCTTAGAGAACACATGAATGCTGTCAAAAGTTAACTCATTCCACATACCAAAATCCCAGAATTTCTATATACTCAAACCATGATATCACTTTGTCCTTATATCAGTCATGAGCTCATGAATACTATCAAAATTTCATTTTCTCTTTATCCCTTCATTATGAACATATCATCTTCTTTCCAAAAATATCTGAATAACCTTTAATGGTTACTAGTACCATTCAACATATACTTTCAAATACTTTAGGAAAAACAATAGTGTAACAATCCTTAGATGTTTCTTTATTCCATAGTACCATTAAATTACCTATACAAAATAACTCTTGATAAACATACAATCATTACACTACCTTCTTAAACCATTGACCAAACTTCAACACTTCTTTCATCTCATATATCATTTGTAGTCTCCTCATCATCATCCACATAAATACTACCCATATGACCATTCTGATTCTCTTCATGAGATTTTCCCTTAGGTAATTGGTTTTCATAATGCCCATATATTCCACATTTAAAACATCTAATCATTGTTGATGTCGTAGCAATACCATTATCCTTCTCCATGGTGTTAACTGGACCTTTTCCTTTGCACTTATTGGATTTGTGTCCTTCTTTTACGCACCCAAAGAATCTTCCAGTTCCTTTGAAACATTCTCCTTGATTCCTCTTCCCACATGATTTACATGAGAGGAATTGAACTTTATTTCCTCTATGATCATCATGAAACTCCATCTTTATCTTATTAGCTAAGTCGGGAAACTTACCAAAGTTGGGATTATTGATCATATTATGAGATTGCTGATTAGGCATAATAATGATGTTTGGACTTCCAAATCCCATTTCATTTGGTTTCTCAGGAAGAATATTATTCCATTGTCCATCATATCCTCCATTATCGTGAATCTTCCTGTTTCTATCCATTTTCTAAAACCCAAAAAGAATAGTGTGAGAGGAAAAAATCATGCTAGGGAAAACAACATAATAAAGGGGGAGTACCGTCAATATCTAACATCTTAGGTTAAATTCTAAGATCGTTACCATATTTCTAGGACTATAACCTATACTTATACTTATCCTTAGGGAAATCCCTATACATACCTTAGAAATATCTCTAGGGATCTCACTAAAGTTTTTGCATCCTAGTTTCCAAAGGTTAACTAAACCTTTGCTCTGATAACAACTATAGAGGTATGGAATTACTTCCAGTGGACTATAATTGATACCTATCAGGGCAATCCATGGGCGGCTACACCCCCTGGGCAGGACACACCACTATCCCCAGTGGTAGACATTTCCTCATGAAGCCCTTGGGCTGAGAGCCATGCTTCGTCCAACGCTCACATGTGAGAGTTCCCAAGGATCATATTCATTCCTACCTCCTTTGCCTCTGATACCAACTGTAGAGAACCAAAGCTTGACGTAAATGGACATTACATTACTTTTGCATAATACTTAATACATGACAAAAACAGACGCCCAAAGAACGTATTAGTTTAGTGTCTTTGGAAACTTGAAACTTAATCTTCTAATCATGGTGAAAGATCTTCAACACCTCCCATAAAGATATTCCCCTTTGGTTTTATTACCTAAAACATTTCTTTATATCCTGGGGAAAAGAAAACATAAAAAGGGTGAGCTCAAATTCTCAATAAGGGAAAGCATAGAGAACATAAAACAATACATAAACATTTGAATGTGAAAACTTGAACATAACATCTAAACATCAAAATCTTGAGCAAAGACATAAATCTTGGAAGTACGTAAGGAATATATCATAAAGGAAAATCAATAATGATAAAATAGCATGGGAATAAAACATGTGATTGTGGAAAACCATTAATCACATGATATGATTTCCATAGTAGCCAAGACATTGCTTCCAAGACCATCTTAGTGGACAAAGTCCCTTACTGAATCGGGTTTACGTTCCATTCCAGCCCTGTATTACTGAACCAGATTTACTTGCCATTACAGCCATGTCTATCTCATGAGATATAAATCTTTACCCAATGCATTGGAGGGAGATATAGGTCCCACACAGCTCATAATGTAACCATTCTTATGTGTGACACAAAATCATAAATCATACATCATAGCATAACCCATGTAATAAAAATTGGATTCTTAAACATCTTGCCATCATAACATAATCCATATAAAATAAATGGATATCATTTAATCATAAGAAGAATCAAACCATGTAAATAATGGAGACATTATACTTGAAACATACACATATGAAATAATGTCATCTTAGATGGAAAATGGTTTTTATAAAACACTTGAAATGAATTCTTGAGGAAAATATCATTTCTTCTTCAAGATCATTTTCGTTTCACAAAATGCCATGAAATTTTAAAAGAAAAGGATTTTTTTGAAAATAGTCATGAAATTTTGTAGAGGAAAATTCATTGAAATAAGTCGTTATGAAACCGTAAAAATCCATTCACGCCATATAAGTTAAAAAAAAACATTCTCTTCATACTTTTATCGGAAAATTCAAAATGTACATCATATGGTAAAAAAAAGAAATATTCCTTCCATACGATGTGGTAAAAGTAAAAAAGGGTAAAAATGTCTTTAAACATAAATGGAAGAAAAGTAAAAAATTTATGAAAATATTTTGAGAACATATGGACATGGATAATAAATATAACCCCAGTAAATACTTATGAATAAACAATCTCGGTTAAGAATGAGATTGGAATAATTATCCCTTACCTTATATCCGATATGCTTCGTATGTATCCAAACCTCCTATATAATGATTTAAATAATGTTATTGACTTATTAAAGAATTATATTCATTGTTATGATATCATATATGGTTCACTTATGACTTTATATTACCCGTTCTTTTGTAAATTCCATGTTAAAGCAGCGTTTTGGGTAAAATCGTTTCATTTATCGTACGTGTTTTGACTTGTTGTTCTTGATATTATTATTAATTATATCATGATTTACTTACTTCAATAATTTAAATAATGATTTATATATCATATATATTCAGTATATATATATATATATATATATATATATAATAGATAGATAAATGAAATGAAACACACCGTTCATGGAGACGATAGGCCATACGTACGCATGAACGCTGTTTTCCTTTCTTATTGACTTGAATGGAATTAAGTAGATGACATACATATATATATACACATAAATACATTATCATTATTATGTATTATATTTCATTATTACTTATTATATATACTTTATAATCATTCTTGAATTGTTAACATGGAAAATTAATCTCATCGCGTCGTGGAGACGGTAATCCGTACGTACGCACGAGCGATGATATCGTTCCCATATTTATTGAATGGAATTGGAGTGAATGATATAATATCTTAGAATTAGTATGATGTTATAATAATCATATTTAGTTATTATTTACACCATTATACCCATCCAATTAAGGTGGTGGTGGAAAAACAAATTACACCACGGCGTGGAGACAATATTCCGTACGTACGCATGCGCGGTGATTTCATTTTCCGTAGGATGGATAGAAGGTGAAATGGGGTTGTTTCATATTTATAATAACATATCAGTATATTATTGATACTTATGTTATTACTTTATAATAAAACAACTAAAGAAGTAGAAGTTGAAGAAGAAAGAAAACTTGAAAGAATCGGTAGAAGAGATTACCTCTTCTTCAACGCACCTCTTTTAAGCTTCCTCTTAAGGCACTAGGGTTGGTATTTTGAGGAGATAAAAACCTCTATAATGTCTCTAGGGAAGTTTACAAGGGAAATGGGTAGAGTTTGGATGAGATTGAAAGCTCAAAATTGTGTAAAGAGAAGAGGGAGGAGGTGCCCTTTTATAAGGGAGGAGAGGGGCACTTTTGGAAACCTCTAAAATACTAATTTATAATAAACCCTAACCCCACTTAAAAACATCCAAAAATGACTCATATTAGAATATTAGATGATATAGGGTTGTAATATAATCAACAAATAAAATTTAAACATATTTTGAATTTATTTTAAACATTATCAACTTGATTTATCCTTATTTAATCTATTTAATTTTATTTGTGGTAATAAGATTCTAAATTTTAAATTGTTATAAATAATTACTTATGTGTTGTTAATTGTAAATAATTAAATAATTTATAAAATTTTAGAGAATATAAATTTTATTTTATAATTTTTAAATATTTTTGTGATTTTTAAACAATTTTATATTATGTTATGTTTATAAAATAACAATAGTGTCAATTTTGACAATATTCATTTATTTGAATTTAAATAAAATCCCCACAGAAGATATGTTATAAATAAAAGCTTTAATAGATTCATAACATGTAATATGTATCTATAAAATTAGTGGAGCACATTAAATAGTTCATATATATTTATTTTAATATTTTTAAAACCATTTATTTGATATTTCAATCAATAAAATAATTTCAAAATCACTATTGTGTCACCTTTAATGATAATTATTTAATCCCTAAAAATTATAAATAAATTATAATGATGTAGATAATTTTATTAGATTTTTTAGAATACTCATGTTCTGAGTTTCATGAAGTTTATCACTAAATTAAAATTATTATACTTATAGGATTTAAGAGAGTGACATGTTGTCACTTTCTTTGGTTTTAATAATAATTAAATTATTTTCATGGTAAAAAGTCCATAAAATGAATATAATCAGAACCTTAGGTGATATGGGTCTACCTTTAGTCATCAAATAGAATTTTTTCATGTGTTAGGGTAATTTTATAATCTTATTCTTACCCTTAATTACCCGATTTACCTTTAACTGCAGGAAATAAAAATTACCGTAGTTACTATTCATAATATCAAAAAAATAAAAGTAACCTATTAACATAATTTGGACCCACTGAATTCAAATATGGAATCCATTTTTCAAAATTCAAATCAGAGAAGTTGCAGTAATTAATTTAAAATTAATCCCATTGTTAAGAAAATGGGTTTTAAAAGTTAAAACATTGCAAAAGATTGTAATGATTTTACCTATGAATTCAATGTAAAATCAATGATAATGACATAAATTATATTAAATGGTAAAAATATATTCTATTTATACTTTAAAATCATTAAATATTATAATTTAACCATATAAATTATTACGATGAAAAAAGTTGTTTTTAATTAAAATATATCGTGTTTTACTATTCATTAAAATATGAAAGTTATCAGAATAATATGAAAAATTTATAAAAAGTAAATTTTTATATCATTATTCCAAATAAGAATTTTATTTTGTCAAATTGAACTTATAAACCTAACAAAAACTATAATTAAATTGGGTGCGCCATCAAAAGGCGGCAAAACTGCATTTTTAAAAAAATACTTATTTTACCCGAAACATTTATTTTGTTCACATACCATGTTTTAGAAAATGTTTAAGATGAATAATAATGTTATAAAATTCAAAATGTAGTTAATACTATTCATAACGGCTAGTCTATAATAATATTATAACAATATATCGTTGTTTAGTGAAACCCAGTATTGCGTACTACACACGCTATCGAGGAAGGTCACGATTGTGTGTAACGCAAGCCATGTCAGGGTTGCGTGTAGTGAAAGAATCCTTTTTTGTTGCGTATAACATAATCCAACCATATTTCATTTATACATTGAATATATATATATACACACACACACACTCAATGTTGCGTAGAATAACTACTATCAAACAAACTTGAAATTACGTGTAACACAATCCAAGAATAGTGTTGCATATACTGCAAGCTAATATGGTGTTGCCTATAACGCAAGATAATCTTGGTGTAGCATAAAACAAAATATATGAAATAAATTAAAAGGAATATATCTCATAAAATCTCGGGGTGTTACAGGTAAAGTGGTATGAAAAACACCCAAGGAATCCTGGAAATTAACCAAATCAGTTTGTGAAATTAATTTCCATAACCGGTCAGTGTGTGGTAAAATAAATTACATATGTGGGTGATAAAAAGACTTCAACATGGAATCCATTTACAGTTGAGGATGCACGATTTAACTCTAAACCATTGATGCGACCTTCAAGTCGATAAACTGAGGGAAGATTATTCAAAAGCAGTGAGCAAGAGGGAGTCATCAGAAGTGATTCGAGTGATGCAATGTGCAATCCTTAAAACCTTGTAAAGGAAGTGTGGCCGGAACATAGTGGCTATGCCAAACTCTTGTAATCCACAACTTATTAAGATTAGTAGTTTTTTGTACAACCAACACACTGTCGGCGTATTCTCCTTAGGCGTATCCCTTAGCGGTGAACCAAGTAAAATTTTCATGTCATTGCTTTGAATGCGATTGTTTGTTTTCTACATTTCCTTTTCAGAAAATTTTAACAGGTTTCTACTAATGTGGGAACAATATCTGTTAATTTTAAAGAAAATTCTGACACCCTGATTCACCCCTCCCCTCTTAGGGTGTTCTAGGGTCCTTTAAGTGGTATCAGAGGGAGGTTGCTGGTGTTAAATCTTTCCTACTTTTTGACATGTATAATATAGTTAATGTTAGGGGAGTTCATTTTATTGGTGGAAGTAACATTCATATATTGAAGAATGGGATGAGATCTAATCTAATATCTCTTTAAATGAATGTACATTTTTACACTGCACAAGGAATCCAGGTCACAGATCAAACATTCCCATCTATGACTGATATAGAAAAAAAATGCAGGATGCTAATGCGAAAGCAAAAAATTTCCTAATTGCAGCTCTTTTTGATCAAATATATCAAAAGGTGATGAACTGTACATTAGAAAAGTATATGTGGGAGAAACTAAAGAATATTTATGAAGGTGAAATAAAAGTGAATGAGGTGAAATTCCAAGTCATACACAATAGGTTTGATGATTTGAAGATGCACCCTGATGAAAATGTAGATTCTTTCCTCAAAAAAATTACTGAAGTTGTAGGAGAAATTTAAGGGCTTGGTGAAGATATCAAAGACCTTGATATTGTAAAGAAAATCTTGAGAAGGTTTTCACCCATTTATAATTAAAAGGTTTCAGATCTTGAATAAATATATCTTTCCAAACTTTCATTGGATGATCTGCTAAGCAGCCTAGTGGAATATGAGATGAGAGTCAAACTAGAAGATGCGACGACTCATGTGAGCAAGGAAATCACATTCAAAGCCATAGAAAACTAGAAATTTTAGGATAGAGTGTTGATGAATATTATGACAAGGAAAATAAATTTTTTCTCTCATTTCTAAGAAACTTAATAAGGGAACATGGAAATTTTAAGTCAAGCTACCTCTAGCTTGTTTTCACTATGGATGAGTTGAAAACATTGCCTCTTGATGCCCAAGAAAGTTTAATGTTGATGAATGTGAAGATGGATACAATAAAAATCCTCATAAAAGGTTTTTCAAAAATATATACTTCAAATCTAGAAATAAATTTCAATAAAAGACTTTTGTATGTGAAGAATAAGGCGATGATAATGAACTCTTTGAGGAAGAGGAAGCGAAATTCAAATCTGGGAGCCATTATTCCATGATGGATATAATTTAAAAACCAAAAACATCAAAATTTAAGGATGGTGATAATCAGTTGACCATTTATGCCAATACAATGTTGAAACTTAAGGATACTTTTGGTAAGATTAAGAATCAATGTAAGAGATGAAATGAGTAGAAAGGAATTGTGGAAGAGTCATCAAAATATGTTGATTAGCTTAAAGTGGAAATTAAATGATTATAGGAATTTGTGAAAGTGCAGTCATCAATCCTTGAAAGAACAGAAGATGTTGTGGAACTAAAACTCGGAATTGAAGAATAGGGAATGGTCATAAATGACCTTACCTCAAAACTGTAAGATAAATCCAAGACTATTGAGGGTCTATAGGAAGAAGTTGTTACTATGAGAAGTAAACTCGAAAGTGAATCAATTTCAAAAGAAGCAAAGAAGAAAATACAATTTAAAAAATTCTCAGATGCCGAGTTGCTAGCAAGATCTAAGTATGGTTTTGATGGAGTAGAAAATATTTTGAATGACCGAAGACCCACATGCATGGGAAATAATGGAATCGGTTATGATACCAAAACATCAAATGCTTCAAATAATGGTGGCCAGAATAAAGGAAAGTTGAATGTGGGTCATGTTGAAAAGTCATCTGAAGGGATGCAAAATAAATCCACATTTCAATCTAAAATAATAAGTGCAAACTATCCTTAGGTATCTAGAAATGATATGTAGCCAAAAATTATGCCTAAGGAATGATACATGAGATGGAATCATAATGAGAAGATATTTCCACTTATGAAATGCCAATTCCGAGGCTATCTAGGCCATACCATGTCATATTGCGAAGATGCAAGGTGTTATATGAATGTGGAAGATATAGTAGTTCAAAAAAGGATAACATATTAATATCCTACTTATTATAGAAGAAATAATTTCTATGGATGTTGTTTTCACTGTTCTAAATTTGGTTATAAAGCTGTGTATTGCAGGCAGAGGTATGATAGAAGAAATCATCACAATGCAAAGAGACAGGTCAATACTTGAGACGATGTTGCTATTTCAAATAATTTTTCTCCTTTGTAAGAAGATTATGAATATGAATAACCTCTATACATGGAAGAGAGAATTAAAAGGCTATCAGTTTTCTACACTCAGTCCAATATCTCATGGAAAGAAAAGAAGAAAAGTGAGAAATCTAACTTTGTAGAAGTAGCTCTCAAAGCTACCAAGAAAAACAACACTTGGATTATTTAGAGTGGATGTTAATCCCATATGATGGGAAATTCAGACCTATTAACAAATATCAAGAAAAAGGTCGATGGAATAGTGAGGTTTGGTAATGATAGTGCTCTGATGATCAAAGGAAGTGGAAATACTAAACTGGCTAATGGCGAGCAGAAGAAGACTGGAGTTATTTATGTGGATCGATTGCATCACAATATATTGAGTGTGAGTCAACTCTTTGACTCATGTATTATTGTGACATTTAATCAGAAGGGATGTACTATAAGAGTGGTGAGTCGTTTCACCGAAGATATGTTTTCAGTGTCCCAAATTATTTTTACCCTAACAAGTATAGCACTAGTAGGGGTCGATCCACAGGGAACTGAAGAAGTTATTTTATCTTGTTTAACTTAGTTTGTATTTTTTGTTTTAGCGAAGGCTGCTAAATTTAGAATCGATTTTTGTTGATTTGTTTGGATACAAAAAGAATAATTGGTTTTAAGTTTCTTTTAACAATTAGTTACTGAAATGAAAGTGAATACGAGAAAATATGATTTTGATGAAAATAAAGATAGAAATGCATTGGGGTTATGGATTTATGAGAAGTTGATTCTTAAATCAAATTTCTTATGAGGTTGTGTTGTTCATAATAACCCAACACTATAGGTTCAATTTGTAATAAAGTTTCCTTGGTCCAGTAAAATTTATATTTAGATCTGAAGAAACTAACTCCTATGTTCGGTAGTTAGTGTTTAACAGATATTTATTTGGATTAGTCCATTTTGAGTCGACGAATACTTTCAATGGTCATGAAATTATTCATCCCTATTCTTCTTTTGAATCCCTGAAAATTCTGCCCTTGGTCTGGTATAGAATTTCCAGTGATAAGATGAAGTGATTTAAGAATAATAAGAAGAGATTAATAAAAAAAACACATTCATAGCAACTTAATTCAAATTACAACTCATCATCTACCACAACCCCAACACACTGGGTGTTTAGTTACACATGGAGAAGAAAATAAACACAAAACTCTTGATACATGATGTGATCATGCTTGAAACTTCGAGGTGGAAATGATTCTTCGGTAGACAGTGGAATGATGACAGAGCATCTCTCCTTTGGAACTTCGACCCTTTTCTCCACACAATCCCACACACTCATCTCCTGTTCTAGAGGCCAGGGCCTCTTTTTATATAAAAAATAAGTACACAGTGTGTAGTCAAAGTAAATGCCAAGTACTTTCATCAACACATTTTTGGATTCGTTTTCTCCTCTGTTAGGTAGCCTAACACGCCGTCTTTGAATTGGAACACAGCGCCGCCTGGTAGGTGAATGTACACAGCATGTAGCACTGCCATACATGGCGTGTAATCTCATATTTCAGCCACCAACCACTTCTAGAAGTGTATACACACCGTGTCATAGTGGAACATAGCGTGTCCCCTTTAGAAAACAATATGGGCGTGTAGACTCTTCTCGCCCACCAACTGTTTCTAGAATGGTAGACACGGCGTGTATAGTATGAACATGATGTGTACCGGCTTCTGGTTACTTGGGAATATACTTGCCCTGGTCAACCCGTGTCTGAGATTGAATGTACACGACATGTATATAAGTACATGATGTGTAGTTGTAAATTTTTTCTCATTTCTTCTCCGTTTTGTGCATTTGTCCATAAACCTCATGGAAATGAACAAGATCACCAAAATCAAAATATTTGTTCTCTATGCAGTAGGTAATTGCTGAAAACTTGTTCTTATTTTCAATAGAGTATATGAAAATGTATACACAAATTGGGTGCATCAAACTCCCCCATACTTAGTCATTTTCTTGCCCTCAAGTGAATCTAAACATCTAATTAAAATAATCAATATTTTTAAAAGGAAGAACTTCAGTTAATCATAAATGTAAATAATAAGTTATAGGAGAAAATTTCAAAAAGAATACAAAGCAGTTTCAATCCAGGAGATATTCTAATCATGCCTCATATATAATTCAATTAACTACTTTCATCCTCTTTTAAAACATGTTTCAACCTTTCAAATATAAGCAAGCCACTTGATGATTTACCTCACCGATAACTTACTCACACTCAAGATGATTTTAATCAGAGTTGTGCTCAATAAAAGATATATACACTCTATCCATAAGTTTGCAAGAAATCTAGTTATCCACTTTAGAAAATTTGACTTACAAAAACCACGAGGGATTTTCAATAAGGATCAGATGTTTCTATGGCTAAAGGTTGGTAGGTAAAGATGTGAAAATAACTTTGAGGCTTGAAAGAGGAGGCTAAATTCTTTAAATAATAATTCATGATATTCAAAAACTAAGATCATTGTAAAAAAATCCTCAACAATCCTTATCAAATAATCTCATCACCACCATCTCCTTTAGTTGAGTAGGAGTCACAAACCAGAAAGTGAGTATAAGGTCCCTTTGTTTGCACCATTTTTTTTATTAGAACACAAAGGGAACCTTTCAGAATTTCTAAAAACAGAGGTTTAGAACCATTTTCGCCCAAATGATCAAGAGGATCTCCCCCATACTTAATTTCTTGACAATTCACGAATTTATACCATGTGTTGACAATCCATTCTTTTGATCTCAAATAAATAATCATGCAAAATCATAAAAGAATTAGGGTAGGAAGAAAAATAGGCTTGTAATATGGATTCCTATAAAGGCTATTCATGGTCTTTAGGGGATTTATGAAGATAAGATGTAGGGTAGGCTCAAGATAAAGGGGTGAAAACAATATAATGCCTTAATCATTTTAATGTAATTAAAAAATTCCTCATGTTTCAAAAAGAAAACTTGCAAATTCTGGTATTTATGTATATTCTAAGAATCTCTCAAGAAATAGGGTATTAGAAAGAATATGAAAAAGGGTTTAGAATACCTCTCGGGAGTTGGAAAAATAAATAAAGAGACAATTAGACCATTACTTACAAATAATTGATTAGTCTAATCTATGTAATTATCCAAGGATTACAATTTTTAATTTAAATTATATCAGCAATCATTTTAAAATACTTAAGAACCAAAATAAGCATAAAATTTTGTTTGAAAAATTTCCCCTTGCTGCTTTATTATTAAAAAATATGATTAACCAAAAATGTCTTCACATTTTCAAATATATCTTCTAATAATGATGTCTCCTAGAATCGAAAAAGGGCAAAGACTAAAGAGGCCGAGAGACACCCCCCATACTTAATATCGCACGTGGTCCACCAAGTGCCCAAAAAGAGGAACAAGGGAAGGTGGGGACACAATAGTGGACCAGACCGAGGGGAAGTAAGGAAAGAAGTAAACTAAGAAATAAAAGTAAACAATGGAGAAATAATACTCCCCTCATGTATAGGTGTAGAAAAATGGAAGGTGATGTAAAAGTGCAGCCCAAAACGTGCTGGAGTACCTATGATGGGTGGAGAAAGATAACACTGCAAGCATACACAACATAAACAGGAACAAGAGATCACAACAATATATATAAAATAAAAATCATGTGACCAAAAATAAGTCAGAGGGTTGCCTCAAAAGAGGCATCATCCAGTACAGAACCAGCTGATAGAGATGGATCTGGAGCCTTGGAATTGACACCTGGAAGGGAAGCTAAAGAAGTAGGAGCCACAGGGGTGGGACTTTGAATGAGAATCTCGGCAGCACTCCCTGGACTAGCAGCAACAGTGGTAGTGGTAGCAGCAACAACTGGGTATACAGTAGATAGAAGAATGGAATCCGTGGCCAGTGCAATGAAGGGCGGTGGAGTTGCAGTAGAAGGTCCAGGAACCGAGGTAGAGGCAGGTGGCAGGGATAGTGGAATACCAAGATGCTGAAGAATAAGCCCCAACATCTGCTCCAGGTGGTTCTAGCGGCTATCGATACAAACCAAGGGCTACTCTAGCATATCGAGGTGGAGGGAAAGGGAAAGACTGACCGAGGGTGCGGGGGTAGGTGGGGCTGGTGGTGGTATAGAAGAAGGAAGAATAAAAGAAGGGGGGTCAGAAGAAGGTGGGTGAGGTAGGGAAACTGGAGGGGGTGGGGAAGGAGGAGCAGGGGAATCGACTGGGGCAGGAGGGTCAGCAGGTGAGCGGGGTGGAGCCTGGGCAAGGATGTAGACACCCCCTTCTTCCAGACCAATCCCATGAGAATAAGCATGAGATAGTCCATCCATTAGGGAGAACCTAACATGTCATGGGGTAAAGAAGGCTCGAAAACCCCAAGGTGATGGGCGAGGCGAGTGGTGTAAAACCATCCGTTCAGGTTGCCCTGATGGCTGATAAACATGGCATGGAAGTAGGAGGAAGCTAGGTAAGGGAGGTCCGGGTAGTCCTACCGGATGAAACAGGTAAGGAGATCCATTTCAAAACTGGTCACGACCCCATATCCTCATGGTGGGGGAAAATAATGGTGCTAAATCACCGACTGGTAAAACGGAGGATGGGGTCAGTGATAAGGGTACTCTTCTGCGAGGTAGGGGTGTAGCGGTGGTCAGGACTGACAATCTCCTGCCACATGGCAACGAGCTCAGAGCGCTCGGTCCTGGTCATGGTAGAAACAAGGGGTGGAGTGATGGGATGGGGGTAGAAACCACACCCTCGGCTGAACTCGGTCATGGTAAGGGAAAATCGTCGGCCGCCCAGCTGGAACCGAACCATGGGCACCACAGCACTAGGTGTCTCCCGGTACTCAGATCCATCGAACTCGAACAAGGTAGAAAATTCCAAAAATAAATCACGGAATATAAGAGTGCTGACCTGGAAAATATCGAGCAAGGGAGTATGTCTAAGAAGATCCTCTAAGTCGCCCCAGATGCTGAGCTGCTGTGGGATGCTGCTGTCGAGGTAGCGACCACTCAACGGAATCTGCCAGTGAGAGAAGCGCCGAACCCAGTCATGTGCCAAGTCGGTGACTGGGAACACCATGCATGGGTAGGGAATACCTACAGGTCCCGATCCAGGTGGAGGTGTAGTAGTAGGTGCTAGCTATGGGGGTGGATCAGCTGAAGTAGATGGAGGCCTGTTGGATGAAGCGATCAATGTGGGGCCAGGAGCTACTGGAGGGGGCGCAGGAAGTGCAGAAGCTAGTGGAGAAGTATTGATGGTGCTTGGAGGCTATGGACGAGGGGGGGGGGGGGTGAAGGGCCAGATGTTCTAGGCCCAGCCTCCGCTGAGGCAGTGGGTGGTGGAAGGATGGCCAACGGAGGGAGCTCTTAGACTGGAGCGTCTGGGTCTGGCTGTGTCAGAGTTCGAAGTCGAATCTGATGATAAATGGGTCTCTCACCGTTAGTGGCAGAGGCAGGTCACTTCCTACGGGAAGGATCACGATCTTCCATAACCTGAAAGAGAAAGAAAAACTAAAAAAAAGAAAAATAAAAGAAAATAAAACAAAGAAAATGTGAGAAAATAGAAAAATAAACATACACGGAGTGTACATCCAGAGTACACTACGTGTAGTGAAACCTGAGGAGCATCCTGTGTTCTCTGAATAAACACACCGAGGGAGAAGAAGATAGACCAGGGAAGGGGTACACGGCGTGTACCGAAT
This sequence comes from Viscum album, assembly GCA_963277665.1. NCBI lineage: Eukaryota > Viridiplantae > Streptophyta > Magnoliopsida > Santalales > Viscaceae > Viscum > Viscum album. The sequence goes on along the minus strand of OY728132.1, from coordinate 757,795,769 downwards.
ATACATGCTGTGTTCATGCAAAGTGGACATGGTCGTGTATTCAGAAAGGACACAACCACAATTTTAACAGTTCTAATAATAAAGGACACGCCGTGTATAGATCGGACATTGTGTGTTCGTTACCAGAGGAACATGGCCATGTGGGGGGGGGGGGTTAGACACGATTTGGCCAAATGAAATGGCATACACGGCGTGTACCGACCACACATGCCGTTACATGAACATGGGGTGCGAGGCCGTGTGAAGTGCTACACACGGATGGGCCAAAAGAAATGTCATACACGGCGTGTACCGAACACACACACCGTGTATATGAAAATGGTGTGTGAGGCCATGTGCAAAAAGATACCCAGACACGATGGGGAAAAGTACATGGTGTGCACCGAACATACACACCGTGAATATTCAAATTGCAAAGCATTTTATGTGTGGCTGTGTACAAAAGTACACGACGTGTGTTCTTCATTTCATGGCCGTGTATCGCGAAAGCTGAACGGTCGTCTGATCCCGAAATCACCCTAAATGCTTCTAATAACTTGAAATAGAGGGTGTAGAAGGACGTACCTAGATCGAGGATCTCAATGCAAGAAGAATCAGAACCCGAAAGGAACTAAATCGACCGATTTGAGGCAAGGGGGTTCGGGTGTCGTATGGGGGAAGAAAACGGGAAAAGGGGAGACTCCGCGTGACACGGCCTGAAGCCGGGTGGCCATGTCTTATATAACTGAAGTACACGGCGTGTACATCTAGACTACACGCCGTTTATCTCAATTTTTTTTGAATTATTTATATATATATAATTATTATAATAAACTATATAATAATTAATATTAATTAATTAAAATAATAAAAGTAAATATATATATATATATATATGTATATACATAATTTAAAAATAAAACTATACACGTAATGTATCAGGAAATACACACCATGTGTTCTAAAATTGTAAAAAGAGAAGTACAACCTTTGGTCCGGTGCTTGGGGCGAGGTTCGAACCGGCGATCGACCGTTCCGAAGGGAAGCCCTCAACCACTAGAGTGAAGGTTGTACTGCTAATCTAATTTATCATTTATATATAGTTATTTTATATGGCCTATACCACATGGAAATAAGAAAATGCATGACATGTGGTTTTTAATTATACAAGAAGGGGATGAAGCAGAGAGATTATCCGAGTTCGAACCCGGGTCTTTTGGATCCAGGGCTGAGGCTTTTCCAATTTGCTAACTTCATCTGCATGAATTACTTTATATGAAAAAGTTTTTAATTTAGTAAGGAAAAATATGGCACACACGATGTATATCAAAAGACACGCCGTGTGGTTTTATTAAAAGGGTAAATGATGGAAATGGGGCGGTTGTCAAGATTTGAACCCGGGTCTTTTGGAGCTGGGTTACGATCTTGGCCAACTGATCCATCCCCACCATGGGTTTTCTTACAAGAATATATATATATATATATATATACACATATATATAAAAATTACTACACATGATGTGTAAGAAAATATGAAAAGAAAAAGGAGGAATCCCGTGCCAAAGGTAGGCCGGGAGGATTCGAACCGGGGATGACACAGATAACTTCCAGTGACCTTACCATCGATACCAGCATCATCCCTATTTATTACTTCGTTAATCTATATATTTATAATGGATAGAAAAATGAAAAGGGAAAAGTAAACGCCGTGTGTATAGGTGGTACACGGCGTGTATCCTCTGGGTTTCCTCCCAGGAAGCACCTTTGTTTTAGGTCATTGGCTTGACCTACTTACCTCATTTACCTGAGCTTTATGGTGGGTAATGGTCCTAATAGTAGTCGCCATGGCCTTTTAGGAATTGTAGGATCTCTGGCTCTTCGACAACTGGACTGTTTGGAATGAGAAAATTATCAGAAATAAAAGAACACACCAGATCATCCACTAATAAATCATCAATGGTAGTTATCACAGAATAGTCCTCGTGCTTGGGAGATGATGCATGCTTGATGACCTTGAGGAAATTGTAGGAGACTCTCTCATCTCCTACCCAAAAAATCAGCTCCCCTTGGTGCATATCGATGAGTTACTTCCCATTGGTTAGGGGTCTTCTAAGTATAAGAGGTGGCTCCTGGTCATCCCCCATGTCAAGGATGATGAAATTAGTGGGGAGGATCAGTCTACCCACTTTGACCAGGACGTCCTATAGTAGTCCCTTTGGATGTTTGATTGATCGATCAACAAGTTGAAGGGCTACTCGGGTAGGCTTCAAGTCATTCACTACTATAAAAATAGGTATTTGCGACAGGTCATTTGCGACGGGATCCCATCGCAAATGTCTTTTTGCGATGGGGGCCCGTCGCAAATGGCCCGTTGCTGAAAATGGTGTCGCAACAACAATTATTTGCGACGAGCCCGTCGCTAAAGACTTATTTTGTGACGGGGATTCTCCCCGTTGCAAATAGTACTCCGTATATTTGTAAAAAACTTTTAAAATAGTAATTGCGACGGGCCCCGTCGTAAATACCTGTTGCGACGGGACCCGTCGCAAAAACTATTTAAAAATAAAAATAAAAAACTATTAATAAATTATTTTAATGAATATAATAATAATACTATTTACGACGGGCATAGTATCCCGTCGCAAATACTATAAAAAAAATAAAAAAAATAAATTATTAATAAATTATTTTAATTAATATAATAATAATCCAATTATAATTCAAAAATAAAAAATAATAAAATATTAATAAATGATTTTAATTAATATAATAATAGAATTATAATTCACAAATAAAAATAATAAATTATTAATAAATTATTTTAATTAATATAATAATAATAGAATTATAATTCAAAAATAAAAAATAATAGAATATTAATAAATGATTTAATTAATATAATAATATTAGAATTATAATTCAAAAATAAAAAAATATTAATAAGTTATTTTAATTAATATAAAAATAATAGAATTATTTTACATTCAAATATTAAAATAATTCAAGTATTACAAAAAAATATAATTAAATTATAATATTATAAAATTTTAATATATATATAAAATTTAATATTATAAAATATAAATAATATTATTATTCATATTAATATTGTTATTTCAAAATATAATATCGGTAATTATCGGTAATTATGGGTAATTATTGGCAATTATTACTAATTATTGGTAATTATTACTAATTATTGGTAATTATTACTAATTATTACTAATTATTGGTAATTATTCCTAATTATCGGTAATTATTACTAATTATCGGTAATTATTGGTAATTATTGGTAATTATTACTAATTATTGGTAATTATTACTAATTATTGGTAATTATTGGTAATTATTACTAATTATTGGTAATTATTTCTAATTATCGGTAATTATTACTAATTAACGGTAATTATTGGTAATTATTACTAATTATTGGTAATTATTACTAATTATTGGTAATTATTGGTAATTATTCCTAATTATTGGTAATTATTCCTAATTATTACTAATTATTACTAATTATCGGTAATTATTGGTAATTGTTGGTAATTATTAGTAATTATTACTAATTATTGGTAATTATTACTAATTATTACTAATTATTGGTAATTATTCCTAATTATTGGTAATTATCGGTAATTATTGGTAATTATTGGTAATTATTACTAATTATTACTAATTATTACTAATTATTGGTAATTATTACTAATTAATACTAATTATTACTAATTATTGATAATTATTCCTAATTATTCCTAATTATTACTAATTATTGGTAATTAATCCTAATTATTGGTAATTATTCCTAATTATTGATAATTATTACTAATTATTGGTAATTATTACTAATTATTACTAATTATTACTAATTATTGGTAATTATTACTAATTACTACTAATTATTGGTAATTAATACTAATTATTACTAATTATTTGTAATTATTACTAATTATTCCTAATTATTGGTAATTATTCCTAATTATTGGTAATTATTACTAATTATTGGTAATTATTCCTAATTATTGGTAATTATTCCTAATTATTGGTAATTATTCCTAATTATTGGTAATTATCGGTAATTATTGATAATTATTTGTAATTATTACTAATTATTGGTAATTATTACTAATTATTGGTAATTATTACTAATTATTCCTAATTATTACTAATTATTACTGATTATTACTAATTATTACTAATTATTACTAATTATTGGTAATTATTCCTAATTATTACTAATTAGTGGTAATTATTAGTAATTATTACTAATTATTACTAATTATTGATAATTATTGATAATTATTACTAATTATTACTAATTATTGGTAATTATTACTAATTATTGGTAAGTATTACTAATTATTGGTAAGTATTACTAATTATTGGTAATTATTACTAATTATTGGTAATTATTACTAATTATTGGTAATTATTACTAATTATTACTAATTATTCCTAATTATTGCTAATTATTGGTAATTATTCCTAATTATTGGTAATTATATGAATAATTACCAATAATTAGGAATAATTACCAATAATTAGGAATAATAACATTATTAATATATTTTATTATTAATATTAAAATAATATAATTTTCTATATTATATACAATTCTCCTTTCATCTGTGTGTTTTCTGTCTCCACATACAAATATTACATGTGGAGACAGAAAACACACAGATGAAAGGAGAATTGTATATAATATAAAAAATTATATTATTTTAATATTAATAATAAAATATACTAATAATGTAATAATGTTATTATTCCTAATTATTGGTATTTATTACTAATTATTAGTATTTATTCTTAATTATTGAAAATTATTACTAATTATTCCTAATTACCATTAACTATGAACAATACTAATAATTTAAATTTATTAAGTAACAAAACAATGTAAACATAATTAAATTACAACTAATTAAGAATAATTGAAACTAATAAAAAATTTAAAATAAATATTAAATTAAAATGAACATAAATACCTTTAAAATTGATCTGAGGTTGATCTCTGATCGTTCTTGAAAACTTCAATATCAACTCCGGAGAAAAAAATTAAACTTAAGAAACATTGTACTCTAGAAATAGAATTTTGAGAGAAGGAGAAGATGGAGTTTGAGAATGAATTGAAAAAAATGGATGGGGGTATTTATAGGTTAGATTATTTGCGACGGGTATCCCGTCGCAAATAATATTATTTGCGACGGTACCCGTCGCAAATACCTTAGCCATCATTTATTACGGTCAACGGTTAAATAGTTATTTGCGACAGGACCCGTCGTAAATAACAACCTGCCGACATACTATTTGCGACGAGGGAATATTCCCGTCGCAAATACCTTTTACCGCCGCCTGTTATTTGCGACGGGCAATAACCGCCCGTCGCAAATACGTTTCCCGCGATTTGGCGTGCAAAGCGCGCCAGTTCTTTTGCGACGGGGAAAGCTAACCCATCGCAAAAGACTACTTATTTGCGACGGGCAAATACCCCCGTCGCAAATAACCCGTCGCAAATACCCATTTTTCCCGTAGTGATTGAGCCCTAACTTCTTGAAAACTCCAAGAGGCATGAGGTTCACACTGGCTCCTAAGTCACAGAGGGCCTTACCAAAATCGCATGGTCCAATGGTACAGGGAATAGTGAAACTACCTGGATCTTGGAGTTTGGGAGGAATTGAATGCTGGACGACTGAAAAACACTCCTTGATTAGGGAAATGGTGCCCAGATCCTCCATCTTTCTCCTGTTAGAGAGTATTTCCTTCATGAATTTGGTATAAGTGGGTATCTGCGTCAATGCCTCTGAAAATGGAATATTTATGTGCATATTTTTAAATACGTCCATGAATTTGATAAATTGGTGGTCCATCTTCCTTTACTTCAATATCTCTGGGAAGGGTAAGGTAGGTTCAAAGGGTTTGACAACCTCTTTCACTTTATTCTGTGAATCCCCCCTTCTATGGGATTTTGGATGAGGAGGGGTTGGTATTGGTACAATCTTCATCAACAGGGGGTGTGGCTGTGTTGGTTGGTTCTGTTGGAGCTCTTTTCCACTCCGGATCATCACAGCATGGGCCTCCTCTTTGAGGTTCTTCACTGTGTTTCCCAGTAGAGTACCAGGTTTCCTTTCCGAGAGTTGGTTTGCCAATTGGCCAATCTGATTCTCCAGGCCTCTAATAGAAGCATCTCGATTTTGGAACCTAGTCTCAGTAGTAGATATGAATTTGGTCATAAGATCCTCTAACCTTGAGGTGTTCTCCTGCTGAGGTGGTTGTTGATCTGGTGGAGGTGGTGGCTATTATGGGTGAGGGTTATGATACCCTTTCTGCTAATAAGGGCCCAGTTGGGGCTATTGATACCTCTGGTATTGATTCTGATAAGGAGGCTGGTTGTAGCTGAACGGTCGCTGGGGCATCAGATTTTTCTGTTGTTGGACCCAACTTGTATTTTGTTGATCACGCCATATCGGATTCTGATACTGCTAGTACTGGTTGGACCCTCGATTTTGTGCAACATAACTCACCTCGCTTGTTGAAGGGCCTCTAGTAGAAGCTGGGCATTCTCCCATGATATGGTTATCACCACATTCACTACAAGCCTGATGGTTTGTCGCATGTACTTGGGACGTGCTCTTCAGATTGAGAACGTCGATCTTCTTGGACACCACGTCCAACTGGGCAACTATCATGGTAGTGGAATCAATGTTATGCATACCTCGTTTCTGTGTGCCCCACTCAGAATACCATTGGAAGCTGTTGGCAGACATGTCCTCTAATAGTTTGAAGAGTTCTTCGGGGGACTTCCTCATTACCGTACCTCCAACAACAGCATACACCACAGAATTGTTATTAGTTGTCAACCCTCCATATAAGGTTTGGACCTACATCCAAAGTGGGAGTCCATGGTGTGGACATTTTTGCAACATCCCCTTGAAGCGCTCCCATGATTCGTATAATGATTCTGCGTCATGCTGCTGAAAGTTGTGGACCTCATTCCGCAATGTCACCGTCTTCGAGGGTGGGAAATATTTGGATAGAAATGCCTGGGCTAGCTCCTCCTAGGTGAGGATGGATCATTACGGAAATCCTTTAATCCAATCTTTCTCCTTATCCCTTAGAGAGAAAGGGAATAGGTGAAGATAGATGGAATATGTGGACACTCCGTGGTAGCGGAATGTGTTGCAGACCTCCAGAAAATTGGAGAGATGGGCATTGGGATCCTCGCTGGGCAGGCTACCGAATTGAACAGTGTTCTAGATCAACTACATGATAGCAGGCTTGATCTTGAAGTGTTGGGCCTGCACCGATGGATGGACGATGGCCGTATCAGCTCTGTGGATTGATGGCAGGTCGTACTCCATGAGAGTATGGTGTGGAGGTGGCTGCTGAGGAAGAGGAACTGGCATGAATTGTTGGTCTTGGGGGGCATATAACGGCCCCTGACCTTGGTTGAAATATGACATTCGCTCTGGTTGGAATTATTGGAGCTGCTGAGGGTTCCGGTTGTCATCTGGTCTTAACTACTGTCCATCTCCATGGAAAACAGCTAGATTTCCTTCCTCATTCTGCGCTAGTGGAGTGGTTTGTTTGTGTTCAGCCATGAGTGCTCATTGGCGTCTCAAAAATGTCCGTTCGATCTCCGGGTCAGTTGGGAAAAACCTGGATGACTCAATGTTCTTGGAACACGTGAGGTGGCTTATCATACACCTAAAGGTCTGCACAAAACAAAACAAAACACCAAGCGTAACCAAGGAAAATGAAATAAAAACAGAAATGAGGATAGAAAATAAATTTTTGGGAATTTATGATTTTTATTTTCACTAAAATTTGATACAAATTTAATTAAAACAAGAATAAAATTAACTCTAAGTTCCCCAGCAACGACGCCAAAATTTGGTGAGTCATTTCACCGAAGATATGTTTTCGGTGTCCCAAATTATTTTTACCCTAACAAGTATAGTACCAGTAGGGGTCGATCCACAGGGAACTGAAGAAGTTATTTTATCTTGTTTAAATTAGTTTGTATTTTTGTTTTAGAGGCTGCTGAATTTAGAATCGATTTTTGTTGATTTGTTTGGATACAAAAAGAATAATTGGTTTTAAGTTTATTTTAACAAATTAATTACTGAAATTAAAGTGAATACGAGAAAATCTGATTTTGATGCAAATAAAGATAGAAATACATTGGGGTTATGGATTTATGAGAAGTTAATTATTAAATCAAATTTCTTATGAGGTTGTGTTGTTCATAATAACCCAACACTCTGGGTTCAATTTGAAATAAAGTTTCCTTGGTCCGGTAAAATTTATATTTAGAGCTGAAGAAACTAACTCCTTTGTCCGATAGTTAGTGTTTAACAAATATTTATTTGGCTTAGTCAATTTTGAGTCGACGACTACTTTCAATAGTCATGAAATTATTTGTCGATATTCTTCTTTTGAATCATTGAAAATTCTTCCCTTGGTACAGTACAGAATTTCCAGGGATAAGATGAAGTGATTTAAGAAGAATAAGAAGAGATTAATAAAACAAACACATTCATAGGAACTTAATTCAAATTACAACTCATCATATCCCACAACCCCAACACACTAAGTGTTTAGTTACACATGGAGAAGAAAATAAACACAAAACTCTTGATACCTGATGTGATCATGCTTGAAACTTCAAGGTGGAAATGATTCTTCAGTAGACGGTGGAATGAAAGAAGAGTGTCTCTCCTTCAGAACTTCAAACCTTTTCTCCACACAATCCCACACACTCCTCTCCTGGTCCGGAGGCCAAGGCCTCTTTTTATAGAAAAAATAAGTACACGACATGTAGTCAAAGTACATGCCTTGTACTTTCATCAACGCATTTTTGTCTTTGTTTTCTCCACTAGTAGGTGGCCTAACACACCGTCTTTGACTTGGAACATGATGCTGCCTGATAGGTGAATGTACACAGTGTGTAGCACCACCATACATGGCGTATAGTCTCATATTTTGGCCACTAACCTCTTCTAGAAGTGTATACACGCCATGTAATAGTGGAACATGACATGCCCCTTTAGATGACCACATGGGTGTGTAGACTCTTCTCACCCACCAACCACTTCTAAAATGGTATACACGGTGTGTATAGTATGAACACGGCGTATACCAGCTTCTGGTTACTTGGGAATGTACTTTCCCTGGTCAACCCATGTTTGAGATTGAATGTACACAACATGTATATAATTACACGCCGTGTAGTTGTAAATTTTTTGCTCAGTTCTTCTCCATTTTTTTCATTTGGCCATAAAACTCCTGGAAATAAACAAGATCACCAAAATCAAAATATTTTTTCTCTAAGTAGTAGGTAATTTCTGAAAACTTGTTATTATTTTCAATAGAGTATATAAAAATGTATACACAAATTGGGTGCATCAAATAGGAAATATAGAAAATTATCTTATGAAAGGATGCAGAACAGAGGGAAACTTGTATCAGGTTAATAGTAAAGAAGACATTTTTTACATGACTGTTGAAGAAGAAAACAACATGTGGCATTAGATATTGGGGAATATCAATCAGTAAGACATGCAAAAGACATCCATGATGAATATTGTCATGAATATCCCCAACCTGAAGCGTGAACAAGAAAAGGCTTATAATTTTTGCATACAGGGGAAGCTAGTCTACAGTTCCTACCGGCCAAAGAATAAAAGAGAATCTAATCTTCTTGATCTCATTCATATAGACGTATGTGGCCTGATAAATGTTTTTGGAACACATGGAGAAAGATGATTCATTCTTTTCATAGATGATTACAGTATAATGTAATGTGTGATGGTTATTCACAGAAAATGACAAGTGATTCATTGCGTAAAAACTTATCACCGAATTGCTGAAAATGATACCAGATGAAAAATCAAAGTTATAAGGTCCATCAATGGAGGATAATATACCTCAATCGAGTTTGAAAATTACTTAGAGAAACATGGAATTCAACATCAGGTGGATGCTGTGAGAACCCCACAGAAAAATGGAGTTGTTGAACACCAGAATCAATAGGTGACCAGTATAGAAATAACTATACTAATTGAGATCCATATCTCTCAGTATTATTATAAAGATATTGTTCAAGATTTTTTATATATTCTTAATTGAATATGGATTTACATGGGTGAAACCAAGACACCCTATGAGTTGTGTCAGGGAAGGAATCCCTATTTGAAGTACTTCCGTGTTTTGGGAAGTAAATGTTTTATCAGAAATAAAGAAGGAAATCAAGGAAATTATGGGGATGTGGTAGATGAAGGAACATTCCTCAGATATTCAATGAATAGAAAATCCTAAAAATGCTTCAATAAGCGCCTTATAAATTTTTTGGAAAGAAGTAATGTAATGATCATTGAAGATAAAACAACAAAATTTTCAAGTAATTCTTATACAGTTATGATAGAAAATGAAGAAGAATGTGAACATGGAGTAGATCCAAATACAGAAGTTAAGGAAGGAATAAAAAATACTCATAAACCACATCATGATGTTGACTCAAAATAATAATCCGAAGAGGAAACCATGACCGAAGAAAATTATTTGGAACCTCAAAGGGGAAATTGAAGATCTAAAATTGATCGATCCAACATCATTGTGGATTGGAATACACCCATGTAGAAAAAGATAATGAGGAATAATGCACAATTTTTATTCCTTTTAGTTGTGGAAACATCCTCGTTTGAAGAAGCTGCAAAGGATGAATAATGGGTTAAATCCATGAATGAAGAGCTGGATCAGATTGATAAGAATGAAACATGGGATCTAGTTAAGAGACCCAAAAATCACAATGTGATTGGTATAAAGTGTATTTTAAATAATAAATTTGATAAACATGGAAATGTGATCAGAAATAAGGTGTGATTGGTGTGTAATGGATATTCACATATTAAAGACGTAGATGTTGAAGAAACATTTTCTACGGTGGCTAGAATAGAGTTAATTAGACCATTTTTTACCATATAAATCCAAAGAGGATATAAAGTGTATCAAATGGATATCAATATAGATTTCCTAAATGGTGCTCATGAGGAAGAAGTCTACATTGAAAAATCTATAGGTTTACTTCTTGGGAATGATGAACTGAAGTTTTATAGATTAAACAAATCACTCTATGGACTAAAGAAGGCACCACGAGTGTGGTACTCTTGATTGGATTCTTACCTCAAAAAGATTTAATTCAAAAGGGGAGGAGTGGATCACAATCACTATGTGAATAATTCCCAAAATAATTTGTTCATGGTATTGGAGTACATTGATGATATTATTTTTTTGTGGAAGTATGCAAATATTAGTGGATTAATTTTCCAATCACATGAAATAATAATTTGAAATGTCGATGATTGGTGAACTCACACACTTTTTAGGGATTCAGGTGATTCAGAAGAAGGATTACACTTTAATTTATCAGGAAAAGTATGCAATAGAGCTACTAAAAAAATTTAACGTACATGATTCCAAACCAATGTAGACTCCTATTGTGGTTGGAAAAAAATTGGAAAGCATGAAGATGAGATTTATGTGGATCCCACAATGTATAGGAAAATTATTGGAATCTTACTTTACCTGACAATGACATGATTAGTTATTGTATTTTCAACATTCTTAGTGGCATGATTTCACAGTAATCTGAAATAAGAACATATGGTGGTGGTAAAAAGAATCACAAGGTAAATTCAAGGTACTCACAATTATGGATTATATTTTGTTGCGGGAAGTGATGATGAACTATCGAAATTTTATGATACTGACTAGGCTAGAGATGTAGTGGATCGAATGTCTACTAGTGGTGGAGAATTCTATGTTGGGAAGAAATGCGTGGGCTGTATGATCAAGAAATAGGAAAATACTTCTCTTAGTAATTATAAAGCTGAATATATATCCGCAAAAAAATCTTGTACTCAGCTACTTTGGATGAAGCAGCAACTAACAGACATTGATGATGAGGTGAAACAACCATTGGGGATTTACTATGATAACAAAATCATAATTGATTTTATGAAGAATATTATTTAGCATTATCGTATTAATCATATTGAAATTAGACATCACTTCATCAAGGAAAAAGTTGAACAATGCGTGATTAAAATGGATCATGTGGGAACTGATGAGAAAGTGGCTGATATTCTTACAAAGCCACTAGAAGCGGTTGTGTTTGAGAAACATTGGTTGAACCTCAGTGTTCAACCACCTCCAACTGTATAAGGAGGTTAGGAAATTCCCCTCTCCTCATTTGTTTTAACTACTTTTAATATGGTTTTAGAAGTGATGCAGGTTTATGGGGGAGATATGATCCAGGGGGAGCATATTTTTGAGCTCTACAAGTCAAGATTTGGTTCTTTGGGTTTATTTCTAATGGGGGAGAATGGATAAATTCAATTGAGAGTGATCTGTTTTTTTTCTAGATACAGGAATGATAGTAAATATAAAAAGTCAAAAATGAAACTATGGGGGAGAAAAGAAAATAATGAGAACTCAATTCATGTCTTCTCTATTTTTTTCTACACCAAGAACTATTCACGTAGAATTATAGTGATGGATGAGTTGTTTCTTGAAGATCCAGGTTTTAATTGTGGCTGGTGCTTCAGTGAATTTATCTGGAGATTTCCATCAAAATAGGGAATTTTTTCATAGGTGTGAACGACATGAAGAACGGTGAAGAAAATTGGACAGGGAAGGGAACCACGTTTCTTGGGACATGGACCGCCTACCATGTCTGGTAACAGTTTGTATACCACATATAGAACAACAAGAATGGTATGTGGAGCGGTTCACAGAACCAAAATTAGTTTGTAGTGAAAGTTTGTGGATGGAGGTGTGCGGTACACGTAATGCAGGATGTTCGTAGTAAAGCTATGATTTTTGAGACAGGAGCAGTACGCGGTGAAGGCTATACCAAATCAAAGATTTGGTAAATCTTGGATTAGAGGATTTTTCAGATCCATTTTACCTTTATAAGGAGTAGTAATCCCCTTCATTAGGGGTTCTGGATTAGAGATGAAAAATTCAGGGGGATATCCGGTGAAGTATGAAGTTGTTCACATAGGAGAAGATGGTATGCAGAGTGAACGATCTGTGTAAGGAAAAACAGTCTATGGAAGAGAGTGTGGTTCATGGAATAATCTCTCACAGTACACGGAGTAGGTAAGTATGTGGTAGAGTAGGGTGGTACACAGTGGAGTTGAACGACATGCAAAAAGAGAAGTGGTACATGGAGAAGATGATCTGCGAACCATACCCACTACTCTGTATACAGAGGAGGTAAATTGGTATGTGGAACACCCAAGGAATCCTGAAAATTGATCAAATCAATTTGCAAAATTAATTTCCATAACCGTTCAGTGTACAGGAAAATAAATTACATCTATGGGTGATAACTGGACTTTAATAAAGCATCCATTTAAAACCTCAAAGGAGAAATGGAAGAGCTGAAATTTATCAATCCAACATCATTGGGGATTAGACTACACCCGTACAGACAAGGAGAATGAGGAATAATTCACAATCTGAATTCTTTTTAGTTGTAGAGCCATCAACATTTGAATAAGCTACAAAGGATGAATCATGGGTTAAATTCATGAATGAAGAGCTAGATCATATTGATAAGAATGAAACATGGGATCTAGTTAAGAGACTTGAAAATCACAATGTGATTGGTACAAAGTATATTTTCAAGAATAAATTTGATGATCATGGAAATGTTATTATAAATAAGGTGCAATTTGTGTGTAAAGTATATTTATAGATTGAAGGTGTTGATGTTGAAGAAAAATTTGCTCCAGTGGGTATACTGGAGTCAATCAGGATATTTCTTTCCATAAAAATACAAAGAGGATACAAAGTGTATCAAATGGATATCAAGATAGATTTCCTAAATGGTGTTCTTGTGGAAGAAGTATACATTGAACAATCTATGGGTTTATTTCTTAGGAATGATGAAATGAATGTCTATAGATTAAAGAAAGCACTTTATGGACTGAAGGAGGCACCACGGGTGTGGTAATCATATTGGATTCTTACCTCAAAAAGCATGAATTCAAAATAGGAGGAGTGTATCACAATATCTAAGTGAAGAATTCTCAAAAGGATTAGTTTATGTTATTGGCATACATTGATGATATTATTTTTGGTGGAGACAGGTAGGGATCAGTGGATGAATTTTCCAATCACATGAAATAAGAATTTGAAATGTCAATGATTGGTGAAATCATATACTTTTTAGGGATTCTGGTGATTCAGAAGAAGGATTACACTTTAATTTCTCAGAAAAATTATACAAGAGAGATTCTAAAGAAATTTAATATGTATGATTCCAACCCAACGTCGACTCCTATTGCGGTTGGAATTTTTTTTGGAAAGCATGAAGATGAGACTTCTTTGGATCCCACAATGTATAGGAGAATCATTGGAAGCTTACTATACCTAATATCAACACAACCAAATATTGTATTTTCAATATTCTTAATGGTCATCTTTTATAGTAATCTGAATGAAGAACATATGGTGGCAGTGAAAAGAATCATGAGATACATTAAAGGTACTCACAATTATGGATTATATTTTTCTGTAGGAAGTGATGATGAACTATCAATGTTTTTTGATGCTGACTGGGATATAGATGTAGTGAAAAGAAAGTCCATCAGTGGTGGATCATTCTTTGTTGGGAAGAAATGTGTGGGATGGATGAGAAAGAAATAGGAAAGTACTTCTCTTTGTATTGCTAAAGCTAAATATATCTCTTCAACAAAATCTTGCACTCAACTACTTTGGATGAAGCAATAACTATTTGACATCGGTGATGAGGTGAAATAACCAATGGTGATTTATTGTGACAATAAGAGCGAAATTGATGTTACAAAGAATCCTGTTCAGAATTCTCATATAAAACATATTGAAACCAGATATCACTTCATCATGGAAAAAGTTGAACAAGGCATGATTAAAATGGATCATGTGGGAATTGATGGGCAAGTGGCTGATATTCTTATCAATCCATTGGCAGTGACTATGTTTGAGAAACATTGGTTGAACCTCGGTGTTCAACCACCTCCAACTGCATAATTAGGTCACAAAATTTCCCTCTCCCCATTTTTTTAACTGCTTTTAATATGGTTGTGGAAGTGATGTAGGTTTATGAGGGAGATATGATCCAGGGGGATCATGTTTTTGATCTCTACAAGTCAAGATTTGGTTATTTGGGTTTATTACCAATGGGGGAGAATGGATAAATTCAATGGATATTTATCTTTTGTTTTGGATAAGAGAAATATAGTAAATAGAGAAATTCAAAAATGAAACTATGGTGGAGAAAAGAAAATATTGAGAACTCAATTAATTTCCTTTCTCTTGTTTTCTACACTGAGCATTGATCATGTAGACTTAGAGTGATGGATTATTTGTTTCTTGAAGGTTAAGTTTTTGATGGTGGCTAGAACTTCAGTGAATTTATCTGGAGATTGCCAACAAATCCAAAGGGGGAAATTATTGGAACCAAGGCAGTTTGTTGATAATAATGGAGTATGGTTTGTGTTTGTTGATAATAATTGAGTATGGTTTGTGTTTGTGAATGGTTTTCGGACCGCATACATAATAGTGGGAATGATACGCAGAGTGGTTCATGGTGAAGGTATGCGGATAGAGGCATGCAGTACGTGGAAGGTAGGAGGTTCGCGGGTAAGATACGGTTCGCGAGACAGGAGTAGTATGCGGTGAAGACTATACCAAATCAATGATTTGGTAAATCTTGTATTAACATATTTTTTAGATACATTTTTACTTTATAAGGAGTATTAATCTCCTTCATTAGGAGTGCTAGATTAGAGATGAAAAATTCAGCGAGAAATCCAATAAAGTCCGAAGTGGTTTGTAGATGAGAAGATGGTACAAAAAGATAATGATTCACGTAAGGAAAAATAGTCTGTGGAAGAGAGTGTGATTCATGGAGGTAGTTCTAATAGTATGCGGAGTAGGGGAAATGCATGGTAATGCATGGTGGTACACATTGGATCTAGACGGGACATGGAAAGAGCATTGGTACGTGGAGAAGGTGATATGCGAACCATACCCACTACTCAGTATACAGAGTAGGTAAAGTGGTATGCAGAACATCCAAGGTATCCTAAAAATTGACCAAATCAGTTTGAAAAAATAAATTTCTATAACCGTTAAGTGTGTGGAAAAATAAATTACATCTGTGGGTGATAACAGGACTTCAAAATAGTATCCATTTACATTTGAGGATGCATGATTTAACACTAAACCATTGAAGTGACCTTTAAGTCAATAAACTGAGTGAAGATTCTTCTAACACAGTGAGAAATGGGGAGTCAGTGGAAGTGATCCGAGGGACGCAGTGTGAAATCCTTAAAACCTTGTAAAGGAAGTGCACCTAGAATATAGTGAATGTGCTAAACTCTTGTAATCCAAAACTTGTGAAGATTAGTTGTTTTTGGTACGACCGACACACTATCTTCATATTCTCCTTGGAGAATATAGTAAATGTCAAGGGAGTTCCTTTTTTTGGTGGAAGTAACTTTCATATATAGAAGAACATGATGATATATCATATAATATGTCTTGGAATGGATGTATGTTTTTCCACTACACAAGGAATTCATGTCACTAATCCAACAGGTCTATCTACGACTGATATAGATAGGAAAATGTTGGATGCTGATGCTAAAGCAAAAAATTTCCAAACTACTGCTCTTTTTGATCAAATATATTTGACGGTGATGAAATGTACATCAAAAAAGTATATATGGGAGAAATTGAAGAATATTTATGAAGGTGAACACAAAGTGAAGGAGGTGAAACTCCAAGTCTTACACAATAGGTTTGATGATTTGAAGATGCACCATGATGAAAATGAAGATTCTTTCTTAAATAAAACTACTGAAGTTGTTGGAGAAATTTTAGGTATTGGAGAAGAGATAAAAAACTTTGATATTATAAAGAAAATCATGAGAAGGATTCCACCCCTTTATAATGTGAAGGTTTCATCTCTTGATGAAAGGGATCTTTCCAACATTTCTTTAGATGACCTGATGAGAAGCCTGGTTGTATATGAGATGAGAGTCAAACCAAAAGATGAAATGACTCGTGTGAGCAAGGAAATGGCATTCAAAGCCATGGATAGACTGGAAATTTCAGTAGATAGTGTTGATTAATATGATGATGAGGAAAAAGAAATTATTTCTCTAATTTCCAAGAAAATCAAGAACGGAATATGGAAATTTGATGGAAAGCTACCTCTGGCTTGTTTTTGCTATGGAAGAGTTGGGAACATTGCCTCTCGATACCCAATAAAGTTCAATGATGAAGAAAGAGAAGATGGTGATATTCAAAATCCTCATAAAAGGTTTTTCTAAAAGAGATACTTCAAATATAGAAATAAATTTCAATGAAATAATTTTGTCTATGAAGAAGAAGGCAATGATAATGAACTCTTTGTGGAAGATGAAGCAGGATTTAAATCTGGGAGCCATGCTTCCGTGATGGCTACAATTAAAAAATCAGAACCATCAAAATACAAGGCTAGTGATAATCAGTTGACCACTAATTCTAATCCCAAGTTACAACTTAAGGATGATTTTAAAAGCTTAATAATCAATGTAATATAAGAAATGAGTAGAAATTAATTGTGGAAGAGTCATCCGAATATGTTAATCATCTTGAAGCGGAAATTGAATGACTAGAGGAATATGTGAAAGTGCAATCATCAATCATTGAAATCACAAAATATGTTGTGGAACTAAAACTCGGAATTGAAGAACAAGGAAAGGTCATAAATGAACTTACCTCCATACTGAAAGATAAATCCAAGACTACTGAGGATCTAGAGGAAGAACTTGTTACTATGAGAAGTAAACTTGAAAGTGAATCAATTTCAAAAGAAGTAAAGAAGAAAATACAATTTGGAAAATTCTCAGATGCCAAGTTTCTAGAAAGAGATAAGTATGGTTATGATGGAGTTGAAAATATTTTGAATTACCAAAGAATCACATGCATGGGAAATAGTGGAATCATTTGTGATGCTGAAGCATCAAATGCTGCAAATAATGGTGGCCAGAATAAAGGCAAATTAAATGTGGGCCATTTTGAAAAGTCACCTGAAGTATGAAAGAGAAATCTTAAATTAAATTTGAAAGAAGAACTAGAGACTATCCTCAGGTATCTAGAAATTATATTCATACAAACATTATGCCTAATGAAGGATACATGAGAAGGAATCCTCATGATAAGACATTTACACTTTTGAAATGTCAATTCTATGGCTATCTGGGCTATACCATGTCATATTACGAAGAGGCAAAGGGATATATGAATGGGGAAGATATATGAGTTCAAAAAAGGATAACATATTCCTATCCTACTTCTTATAGAATAAATGATTTCTTTTGATATTGTTTTCACTATTCTAACTTCGTCATAAATCTATGTATTGTAGGTAGAGGTATGAAAAGAGAAATTCTCACAATGGTCAGAGACACATAAAAACTCATCAACAAGATAGTGTTGCTATTTAAAATAGGTTTTCTCCTTTGTAAGAAGATTATGCATATGAAGAACCTGTGTACATGGAAGAGAGAATTAAAAGTCCATCAGTTTCCTACACTCAGTCCAATATCTCATGGAAAGAAAAGAAGAAAACTGAGAAATCTAAATTTTCAGAAGTAGCTCTAAAAGATACCAAGAACAACAACACTTGGATTCTTTATAGTGGATGTTCATCCCATATTATGTGAAATGCAGAACTATTAATGAATATCAAGAATAAGTTCGATGGAATAGTGAGGTTCGGTAATGATGGTTCTCTGAAGATCAAAGGAAGAGGAAATACCAAACTAGCTAATGGCGAGCTGAAGAAGACTGAAGTTCTTTATGTGGATGGATTGTGTCATAATATCCTGAGTGTGATTAAACTCTGTGACTTAGGTATTATTGTGACATTCAATCAGAAGGGATGTACTATAAGAGGAAATATAGGAAATTATCTTATGAAAGGAAACAAAATAGAGGGAAACTTATATCAGGTCGATAGTAAAGAAAAAATTTTTTACATGACCGTTGAAGAAGAAAACAACATGTGTAATTAGATATTGGGGCATATCCATCAATAAGACATGGAAAATACATCCATGCTAAATATTTTCATGGATATCCCCAACCTGAAGCGTGAATGAGAAAAGGCTTGTAATTATTGCATACGGGCCCGGGGAAGCTAGTCTGCAGTTCCTACCAAAAAAAGAAGAAAAGAGAATATAATATTCTTGATCTCATTCATATAGATGTATGTGGCCCTATAAATGTTTCTAGAATTCATGGATAAAATTACTTTATTCTTTTCATAGATGATTAAAGTAGAATGGAATGTGTGATAGTTATTCACAGGAAATGACAAGTGATTCATTGAATGAAAACTTATTACCAAATTACCAAAAATGATACCGGACGGACAATTAAAGTTCTACAGTCTGACAATTGAGGAGAATATACCTCAATTGAATTTGAAAATTAATTATAGAAACATGTAATTCAACATCAGGTGGCTGCTGTGAGAACCCCACAGAAGAATGGAGTTGTTGAGTGCCAGAATCAATAGGTGACTAGTATAGCCAGAACTATGCTGATTGAGAGCCATATCTCTCATCATTGTTGGAAAGATACTATTCAAGCTGTAGTATATATTCTTAATCAAATAGGGATTTACATGGTTGAAACCAAGACACCCTATGAGTTGTGTCATGGAAGGAAGCCCTCTTTGAAGTACTTCCGTGTTTTGGGAAGTAATTTTTTTATCAAAAATAAAAAATGAAATCAAGGAAAGTATTGGGATTTTGTATATGAAGGAATATTCCTTAGATATTCAATGAATAGAAAATCCTAAAAATGATTCAATAATCACCTTGGAAAAATTGTGTAAAGCAGCAATGTAATGACCATTGAAGATAAAACAACAAATTCCTCAAGGAATTCTTATACTAATGTGATAAAAAATAAATAAGAATGTGAACATGGATTAGATCCAGATACAGAGGTTGAGAAAGGCATACAAAATACTCAAGAATAACATCATTTTATTGACTCAGAAGAAGAATCATAATAGGAAACCATGGCTGAAGAAAATTATTTGGAACCTAAACGGATAAATCAAAGATCTGAAATTGATCGATCCAACATCATTGGGGATTGGAATACACCCACACAGACAAGGATAATGAGGAATAATACACAATATTCATTCCTTTTAGTTATGGAATGATCCTCGTTTGAAGAAGCTGCAAAGGATGAATAATGGGTTAAAGCCATGAATGAAGAGCTAGATCAGATTGATAAGAATGAAACTTGGGATCTAGTTAGGAGACCCAAAAATCACAATGTGATTGGTACAAATTGTATTTTCAAGAATAAATTCTATGAACATGGAAATGTGATAAAAAACAGGGCATGATTGGTATGTAATTGATATTCACATATTGAAGACATATATATTGAAGAAAAATTTGCTCCAGTGGCTAGATTGGAGTTAATTAGACTATTTCTTACCAGGTAATTACATGGAGGATATAAAGTTTATCAAATGGATATCAATATATCTTTACTAAATGGTTCTCTTGAGGAAGAAGTCTATATTGAACAATCGGTGGGTTTCCTTCTTGGGAATGATGAAATTAAGGTCTACAGATTAAACAAATCACTCTATAGACTAAAGCAGGCACCACAGGTGTGGCACTATCGATTGGATTCTTACCTCAATAAGAATGAATTCAAAAGGGGAGGAGTGGATCACAATCACTATGTGAATAATTCTCAAAAGGATTTGTTCATGGTATTGGAGTAAGTTGATGATGTTATTTTTTTATATAAGTTGGCAAGGATCAATGGATGAATTTTCCAATCACATGAAATCATAATTTGAAATGTCGATGATTGGTGAACTCACATAATTTTTAGGGATTCAGGTGATTCAGAAAAAGGATTACACTTTCATTTCTCAAGAAAAGTATGCAAGAGAGATACTAAAAAAATTTAATATGCATGATTCCAAACCAATGTTGACTCCTATTGTGGTTGGAAAAAACTTGGAAAGTATGAATATGGGACTTCTGTGGATCCAAAAATGTATAGGAGAATCATTATAAGCATACTACAATTTACAACAACATGACTGGATATTGTATTTTCAACATGCTTAATAGCACGCTTTCACAGTAATTCGAAATAAGAACTTATAGTGGTGGTAAAAAAATCACAAGGTACATTCAAAGTATTCACAAATATGGATTATATTTTGCTGCAGGATGTTATGATGACCTATAATAATTTTTTGATATTGATTGGGATGAATATGTAGTGGATATAAAGTCCACCAGTGGTGGGGAATTCTATGTTGGGAAGAAATGTGTGGGCTAGCTAAGAAAGAAACAGGAAAGTACTTCTCTTAGTACTGATAAAGCTGAATATATATCCACAAAAAAAGCTTGTACTCAGCTACATTGGATGGAGAGGAAACTAATAGATATTTATGATGAGGTGAAACAACCATTGGGAATTTACTGTGATAAAAAAAGCATAATTGATTTTATGAAGAATCCTGTTTAACATTCTCTTATGAATCATATTAAAATCAGACATCACTTCATTAAGGAAAAAGTTGATCAATGAGTGATTAAAATGAATCATGTGGGAACTGATGAGCATGTGGCTGATATTTTTACAAAGCCACAAGTAGTGGTTGTGTTTGAGAAACATTTGTTGAACCTCGGTGTTCAACCACCTCCAACTGTATAAGGAGGTCAGGAAATTCCCCTCTCTCCATTTGTTCTAACTATTTTTAATATGATTGTAGAAGTGATGCAGGTTTATGGGGGAGATATGATCCAGGGGAGCATGTTTTTGAGCTCTACAAGTAAAGATTTGGTTCTTTGGGTTTATTTCCAATGGGGTAGAATGGATAAATTCAATTGAGATTGATCTGTTCTTTTCTATATACAGGAAATTTGGTAAATAGAGAAATTCAAAAATGAAACTTTGGGGGAGAAAGGAAAAGAATGAGAACTCAATTTATGTCTTCTCTCTTGTTTTCTACACCGAGAACTACTCACGTAGACTTAGAGCAATGACTGAGTTGTTTCATGAAGGTTTAGGTTTTGATGGTGGCTGGTGCATTAATGAATTTAACTAGAGATTGGCCTCAAAATTGGGAATTTTTTCATAGGTTTGAACAACATGAAGAATGGTGAAGCAAATTGGATAGGGAAGGGAACCATGTTGCCTGGGACATAAACCGCCTACCATGTTTGGGAACGGTTTGAGGACTGTGTACAGAACAATGGGAATGGTACGTGGAGTGGTTCACATAATCGAAATTGGTTTGAAGTGAAGGTATATGGATGGAGTCATGAGTTACACAGAACGTAGGAGGTTTGCGAGAAAGCTGCAATTTGCGAGATAGGAGCAATATGTGATGAAGGCTACACCAAATCAAAGATTTGGTAAATATTGTATTAATGAATATTTTAGATCTAAATATACCTTTATATGGAGCAGTAATCTCCTTCATTAGGAGTGATGGATTGGAGATGAAAAATTTAGGGAGATATCTGGTGAAGTATGAAGTGGTTCACAGAGGAGAAGATGGTACGTGGATTGAACGATCCATGTAAGGGAAAACAATTTTCGGAAGAGAGTGCGGTTCACGAAGGAAGTTCTCGTAGTACACGGAGTTGGGAAGTATGTGGTAGAGTAAGGTGGTACGTAGTGGAGATGAACGGTATGAGGAAAGAGAAGTGGTACGTGGAGAAGGTGATCTACGAACCATACCCACTACTCTATACATGGAGGAGGTAAAGTGGTACCTAGAACACCCAAGGAAGCCTAAAAATTGACCAAATCAGTTTGCAAAATTAATTTATATAACCGGTCAGTGTGAGAATAAATTACATCTATGGGTGATAACATGACATCAATAAATCATCCATTTAGATTTTAGGATGCATGATTTAAAGCTAAACCATTAAAGCGACCTTCAAGTCGATAAAATGAGTGAAGATTCTTCCAATTGAGTGAGTAAAGGGGAGTCAGCGGAAGTGATCCGAGAGACATAGTGTGAGATCCTTAAAACCTTGTAAAGGAAGTGCTCCAGGAACATAGTGACTGTGCTAAGCTCTTGTAATCCACAACTTGTGAATATTAGTTTTTTTGTTATGAATGACATACTTTCGGTGTATTCTCCATGGACGTAGCCCTTAGTGGTGAACCAAGTAAAATTTTCATTTCATTTCTTTGCATGTGATTGTTTGTTTTCTGCATTTCCTTTTCAGATAGGTTTAACAGGTTCCTACCTACGTGGGAACAAGATCCTCCAGTTTAAAAGAGAAATATGACACCCTAATTCACCCCTTCCCTCTCAGGGTGTTTTGGGGTCCTTCATGGATCATTACACTAAGTATTGGGAAACCTAGAAATATGATCTACAAAAACATTATCATCTCCATATTTTACTCTAAATTCAATATAAACTCTTTCAATAATAGAATCTACATAAAGAGTCTTGGTTTTCAATCCTTCTATGACATTATATACTTTATAACAGAATGGTCCCTAATTTTTTTTACATTGGATCCTAGAAGGTAATGCCTAAACTTTTCTAAAGATAAAATCACACCTAACAACACCTTATTAGTTGTGGTATAGTTCCTATTTTTTTCATATATACATCTGCAATCATATTAGACCACATGTAACCACTTCTCTTTGATCTATCGTAAGACAGTTGCAACAACCATGTCATTTGCATCACACATTATTTTAAAGGATAATTTCCAATTAGTTGAACTTACCCTGCATGATGAAGTGTGTTTTTACTTAATAAAATTAGTTGATACCAAGAAATTTTTATTAAAAAGTAAGGGTTAAACCTTGACCAGTAATGAACACAATGGATTATTTATCTGTGAAAAATATTTTATAAACCACTAGTAAAAACTGACATGCCCTAAGAATCTTCTAACACCCTTAACATTTTCAAGATGAGGTAATTTTTTAATTATTTCAATCTTGTAAGTATCAAAATCTGAACCCATCTTAGACACCTTATATCCTAGAACAATACCTTTAGTTACTATAAAATGACATTTCTCCCAGTTTATAATTAAATTGGTCTATCTCTCTAAAACCGATTCCAAATTCCTTAGATAGCTCTAAAATGTTGTGCCAACAATGGTGAATTCATCCATGAATACATCAATAACACTCTCTATCATGTCTGAAAATATATCCACCATACATATCTAAAAGTTAGTGGGTGCACCATATAATCCAAAATTAATTCTCTCGTAGGAAAATGTTTCACAAGGGGATGTGAATGTAGTTTTCTCTTGATCTTATGGAACTATTGGAATCTAGTTGTAACCAAAATAAACATACATAAAAAATAACTCATTGTTAGCAAGCCTCTCAAGAATTTGATCTATGAAAGGAATTGGAAAATGATCATTCCTTGTGGATGAATCGAGATTTTTATAATCAATACAAACTCTATATTTGGTTTCTTTTCTCACTTGATTTTTTTCATATTTTTCATTCATAACTATAGTGAAACCTCCTTTTTTTGAGACCATATAGACTAAAATGACCCTAAAAATGTCATAAATGGGATATATAATACTAGTGTCGAGCATGTTAATCAATTATTCTCTCATAACTTCTTTTATATTATGGTTTAGTTTATTTTGGAATTCAGCTCTTAATTTTTGGTCTTGTTCCATAGGGATCTCATGTATACAGAATGAATAGATAACCCATTAAAGATCATCTATATAGAAACTTATCAAAGTTTTTAATTTCTTTAGAACTTCCAACAATTTTTATTCTTGATTTTCATTTAGTTCAGTAGAAATTATTACAAGTAGCATTGAATTATCACCTATAAATGTGTCTTTAAGGTGTTCTTGGAGTGGTTTTAGCTCCAAAGTGAGTGTTTATTCACATGAAGGAAGGATATTGGTCCTAGGAGGACTATGATATTCAACATTATTCTTATTAGTAGTTTTAAAATTAATTTTTCTTAATTTGATACCATGTTTTAAGATTTTTTTTCACTTCTGTCCAAGTGGAAATATCACCTTCATAATTTCACAGATCATATTTTAATATATTAATAAAAAAAAACATCAAATTGTTTTATCAATTCCCCATCTACCAAAAAAAATTATTTAAAAGTTTTTTGTAATAATATAACCAGCCTCAAGTTATTTCAAGAATTTGTTTTGTTCAGAAATAGAAGATACATCTCCATCTTGACTGTTGATAACTGAAACTTGACTACTTTCCAATTCAGGAATATTTTCCAGATTCTCACTTTTAAAAAATTCAATATTTTGTGAATGATAATTTCAAACTTCAAGATTAATTTCATCATCCAAAGGTTTTTTTATAGTTATTCTAAATTTTGAGTTGTGTTTTCTTTTTCTAACAACTATACTCAAGAACATTTTTCTCAAAAACTTGGTTCCTTATCTTTTTAAAAACATTGAACTCATCATATTTCTCATAAAATTTAAATATTAGTTACACATCTATAAAAAATTATCTAGTAGAAAAAAGGGCCTACCCAGAATGATGGTCACCTCCTGGTCACACTATATATCCAAAACAATAATGTTAACTAGAAAAAAAATCCATCTAAATCCAACCAACAGATCATCTACCCTTCCTATAAGATATGTGAATGAATTTTAAGACAAATATATAATTACATAGGTGGGTTTAAGTTCACCCAATATCAAATTTTGAAACTGTGAGAATGGGAGCATATTAATACTAGCCCTAAAATCACAAACACAGCTCAATTAACCACTATTACCGAAAGTGAAGGGAATGAAAAAGCTACGAGGGTCCTTAAGATTGGGGGGAGTTTCTTTTGAAGAACATAACTACACTCCCCAGTGGGGATATTTGTATAAAATTATTCTAGAGGGTTTTTAGAAAAAAAATATATTTTAGATATGAAGGAATCTGAATCAAGGCTTGGATGAAATGGATATTCACATGGATCTTGGTTAGAATCCCAAGAAACTGAAGAAGTTGAAACTTTTTATCATCCAAGGGTTTTAATTTTCCTGGGAATGGAATGGTTGGGGCATAGTTCCTAAGAAAATATCTTATATTCCTTATTTATTCACCAATTTTCTCCATCAGTTTGTTCTTATGATGGTCATAAAAATTGTTAGATTGTTTTTCAAGTGTAATAATGAGATTTTATTCATTTTCAAGACTTTTCCACTCATTTACATATTTTGCATTCTATATATTTTGACTTCTAAAATAATTCTATTTTTAATTTTGGGCTCTTCTAAGAGAATTTATAGCTTTTTTGAGCATTCATTCCACATCTTATTATCACAACCATGAAATTTTTCCTAGCGTTAATTCTAATTGTTGTAGAAATATTACCCCTGCTTCTTGTTTTCTTGTCTCTAGCTAATTGGCCCATTTTTAATTCCATATTGTGTGTTCTATATTTATTTCCAGCCTTATATAATTCATTTTTTTTCTTTTTTATAATCAAATTTATCCTCTTGGGAGTTAAATATTTTAAGAATTTGATCCATCTTATTAAGCATTTTACCCACAAAATTACCTTGGGAATTAGATGACTCACCCATCTTTTGTATTTGGAATTTTTTTTAGTCTGGTTTGGGTAACTTGGGTAGCACATTATCTTATTATACCTTTTTATATCCAGAATAAATTATAATGGTTCATATAGCACTATTTATAAATGTTTGAAAAGAGATCCTCTTTGTTAGGAATCCCAGGACCATAATTTGCGAAATTTATATTTTCTTGTTTTTGGGATGGAATGTAAAGGTTCGGGAAATAAATTTCAATGTGCCCAAACATCAAACAATGATAACAATACTCTCTTGGTGATTGATTTTGGTTGTGACAACCCACATGATTGGCACTTTTTTGGAATTTTGGTTCATTAAAGATTTTATTTTGTCTTTAATTTCATCCAGTTGAGCATTTTAATCTTCCCCTAAACCAATATTGTATCCAATTAAATTTAATCTTATCCTCCTATAATTTTTATGTATATATTTCAAATTAGAATTATTTAAAATCTATCTAAACTCTTTATTAGTTTAGTCATTGTAATTTTGCATAGCAGACTGATCTACAAGATTACAACTACAAGAGGGGAATCCTCATAAAAGGTGTCAATGAGAACATGTTATGAAATATTAGAATGATGGAACTTACAAAGTAAGTACCTAAATCTATCCATAACCTCGTGAAAGGATTCCAAAACCTCTTAATAGAAACTACTAATTTTGGTTCTCAATTACCCATTAATTCTTTAGTGTAAGAATTTCATTACAAATGATTTAATCACTTGATCCCAGTTTTTGGATATTTTATCATATAACCTTAGAAACCAGTTCCATGAATTTAAGTCTAAAGGGAAACACTCTCATCCTATATTCAGTATCATTGATCCCTAAAAGATGCAACTATTTTACTGAATTATAAAAATCACTAATAAAGGCTACTGAGTTCTTATTAGAGAGACCATTAAAAGTGGTTAATAGAGAAATTTGTGATTGTTTTAATTCATAATTTCTAGATCTACATGATATTATAATAGAAGATGGTTTTCTTGAAACTCTAGGGAAAAACAAAAAAGGGAATCTAATTACCATGAAAATATCACTATTTTAATTTATGGATGAGTAGTTGAAAAATTACAGAAACAGATAAGTATTTAATATTATTGTAACAAAGGATGGGGAAAAATTATTTATCTAGAAAAAAATAAAATTTTGTTCATATAAAGGATCAATTTGTGTCACCAATTCTTAAAATAATTCATACTCCCTCTCTTGAGCTATGGAAGGGTCGATTCTATAAATTCCTCAATTTATAAATCCAATAAGAAAAGATGATATTTATAAAAGTGAAATGATTATTTTTAGGTAATATTGATTGTATCTTCCACAATTTAATTCAATAACCATTCCTTCTCAGTGAATTTCTTAGATCAAAAGGAAAAAATAATCAAAATTGAAAGGATTTTGATAAACAAACAGATAGAATTATAATAAACATGAATTTTTTCAACCAAAATATTTATCCAAGAATATTTTTATTTTCACAAATAGAAATAATAAGTTGAAAGAATATAAAAAATGATGGAATAAAAAGAAGACAAGGAGTCTTCAATTTATCTTTTGATCCTAAAGACCACCTAAATTTATCCAAATCCCCCTCCTTTTCTATGATTTAGAAATATCTCACTAGAAATTTTTCTATCATTGAAATTGTGTGTCAAAATATGGAGGGATATCTATAATTTTCATAAAATACATCTTTTATTTCTTTTTTTAAAGGACCACCTCACTATTCTAATTAGACAAGTATGTCATCAACAGTGATAAAATTTTTATATAGCCTTCTTTCACTACCTTGTTACTTCAAATAATTCCCTTTAATGAATTCAGACACATGTATTGGAAATTAATAATTTTTATCCAACAACATGACTACACCTGCATGACATCACAAAATTGGGACCTCTTCAACTAAAATCATAGAAAGTGAGAACTCCACCTTGAACTCAAAATATTCAGAGAATGGAAACTAAGTTCACTGAGTTAAACCATCAAGCACATGGTGAGTATTCCAGTGCATCCACTCATCTAAAATATTGGGTATCAATGAGGATTATTCATTATTTCCAAACCATCCTGCAAAAAAAATATAACACCAATATTGAACTCAAGAGACTCTTCTCCTTGGATATCAACCAATGATTTTAACTCATCATTTCTACAATTAAATATCATTTGGATTCAATATAACTCATATTTTCTCATAATCAATAATAACTAGCTCATCCATCCTTGGTATTCTTCCTCTTCAATCATGGTCAACTTTTCTTAGATAAAATCATCACTTTTGTTTTGCTCGTGAATCAAAAAATACCAAATACACAGCTCAAATTCTGATTTTCAATTCATGAGTTCATTATTTTGGTCACATATTTCGTGGTCCCATCATTACAATAGAAGTTTTATAAACTATAAAATCTCTAGAGTTCATCAATTTAGGACAACTGGTTGGATATAACATCATAATGATATGGATTCTCACAACATCTTCAGCTACCCTTCCTTCAATTAGGGAACTCGACTCAAAAAATAGGTAGTTCAATCATCATAAGGGCCTCTTGTGGATTCTTCTAGATCAGATTTGACCACCTTAGAAATCCTCTTGTTCACACTATCAGAACCGGTTAGATGGAATTTGAAAATCATGTCCTAGTTCACCTCTAGTGATCTCGACTACTCTTCATCAGTGATTAATTTGATTGGTGAACTATTCTCAGTCAGAATATGGTATGTGGTTGCCTTGGGTGTTTTATTTAGAAGGGAAAAGCAAGGTATCGAGTATGGATTTTTCATCCTCCCAATTTCTTTTGAAATGAATTGTTCGAATTTATGTTGGATAATTATCATATATAATTTTATCTTACATGGATTCACCTTTGGAAATTTATCTTATAGGCGGAGGGAGATATAGATTTATATTACGCAGTAGGTCCCATAAATTTCTATTACACAACTGTAATGGAATATTCATTCATACAATTTTTATATGATTCTCTTATAGGCTAAAAAAAATCAACTCATCCTCTACTAATAAAATTTATCCTTTATAACATACAACTGGAATCCTCTTATGCCACTTTAATATTCCAAATAAAATAATAAAGGAAACTAAAGATAAGTAAATAAATATAAGATAAAAACTAAAATTATCCAACACTACAAATTAAAATTTCAATATATGGAATACATATGATAAATTAAAAAAGAAACATAAACATTAAAAACTAAATTGTTCTCTTAAACTATAAAAAAATACTATAAATAGAAGATTAAATTATGCAATTTATAATTAAAATTTTAAAACAAATATTATATACACATTAATTTAAAACTTTTTTAACATAATAATCAATAATTTAATAACTAACACTAAATAGATAATAATACTATAATTAACCACTTATGTACCTATTTTTAGTATTAAAAATTACTTTAAAAACAATAAAAATGATGTGGTAAAATTCATGGAATAAAGGCCACATCAGGTATGATGTTGAATATAAAGTATATATATAATATTTGTAACATAATTAAAACTATTTATTCATTATATCATATATAATTTTTTTTAGTTTCCATTTCATAGGGTATTTTTAACATCACTAATGTGTACGACGGACTACCGCTTTGAAAAGCGGTGTGATTCGTTTTTCACTAACACATTACATAGGCAATAAGAAAATTAATTTTAATGAATATATGTGATATAAATGACATAAATATGTCATTAATTTCATATTTACCACTCTTTATAGATAATATATTATTTTATTTCTTACCTTTTCACTCACATAAAAATGATAATCTTAAATCGTGTATGTGTGGACTATCATATTCACGAAGCAACATGACTCTCTCCTTTCAACACCACTCCACATGGATGATATGTATAAGTATATTTAAATAAATAATATGACAATATGATAATTTTGTAAAGATAAAATATTATTTACCTATTTTCCATAATTATCGTTGAAAAATGGAAACGTTACACATGTGTACGTACAACCTACCGTCTACATGATCCTAATAGACTTCATTTCTCAAAACCATCATTCATTATTGGAATTAAAAGTATAATATAATTATTTATTTATTTTTATTCTGAATTTTTTGAAACCATTATTTATATTATAGGATAAAAAATAATGAATCAAAACCTATATGAAAAAATGTAGTTATCACTGGAAGCATGATTTTAACAAAGAATTGTTAATAAATGGGTAATCAATGCACATAAGTAAATAATATATGATATATATATATATATATATATGAATGAATCAATATTATATATATAATAAAAATATATTTATTATATAGGATGTCTGAACATGTATGAAGGATGTCCATATTAAGGTAAGTGATTTCTAGTCTCTTTTTATTTCTAGGATACATATAAAAATTCACCACTCATTTTTTTGTTTAGTGTATATACTTCCAATTTTCTATGTAATATAATTAATACCATAATTTTCATGAAATTTAAAGTTTCATTTGATGTTATTATTTTTTTGGGATTATGATTCAAAATATTACTAAAGTGTTAAGGGATTTATGTCTCACTTTTTACTTATATGATACACATGACATATTCACCACCCATTTTTTATGTGGTGTATATACAAAACATGAATGTATTTTATGACGATTATATAGAAAATTTTAGGATTGAATATCCATTTTAATATATCTATTTCATGGGAATTATGTTTCCAATGATTATCAAAGTGGTAATGGATTTATGTTACAATCTCATTATTTATAGGAATTGTTTATGATTAAGGTTCCTATGTCGAAATATTATGATTTGGATCTCTTGAATTCTCATAAATTTTACTCTAATATATTTATTCATGTTAGTTTCAAGTAATTTTACCAATTTCCCTTTCTCTTGTACTTAAAATAATTTATGAAATATTTTTTTAAAAAATCAACTTTATTTCTCTCTTCAATCAAAAACCATTTTTGTTCCAAAACCATATCTTCTAAAAAGTTTTTCAAAAAAGTTTTAACATTAATTAAATTAATTCTTAAATTAAAATTTACCCATTTTTACTTTTTTTTTAAAAATAATTAAAAGGAGTCTTCATGTCATTTCCCAAACAATGCTCATTTTAATTTTATCTAAAATGTGAAAAGAATATTTTTTTAATGTGAATGGCATGAAAAAAATTTCCCTCTATGATAAACATTATTTTCATTTAATATTCCATTAAAATTATTCAAGGTTATTTTAAGATATTTTTGTAAAAATTTCTCTTTATGAATTTTATGTTTTAATAAGTGATTTTCAAAGAAAAATTATTTTTCTCAATAAATGTTCAAAGTTATATTTCAAAATAATTCTCCATATATGATGATATATATTAATGTAACTTATGATTTTTTAGGGAAATGAACCAAGTATTACATTATTATTCTTTATTTGAATGGTTGATCATCATAAGATGTTCATGAAACCCATTCCTCTTCCATGGGTTATACCATGATAAAATTATAATGAAACCTACTTATTTTTTCATGGGTTATGCTATAGTGAAATGTTGAAATGATCATGAAATATATATCTTTTATAAAAGTTATGATATGATGAAATGTTAATGAAACCCATTTCATTTCATGGGTTATCATATAATAAAATTTTTACGATCATTTGGAACACATGTGTATGATTTTCATTATGATATGGTGGATATGTTATAACCAAGG
Source organism: Viscum album (assembly GCA_963277665.1). NCBI lineage: Eukaryota > Viridiplantae > Streptophyta > Magnoliopsida > Santalales > Viscaceae > Viscum > Viscum album. The sequence continues at coordinate 757,763,379 of OY728132.1, read as the reverse complement.
GTGGTGGTTACATTATAACCAAGATGGGTGTGGCCTATATCTCTCTCTAATTAATTGGGTAAAGATGGATAAATCATGAGTAATTATGTTATGTGTGAAATTGAATACATGTTCAAAATGTTACCTGTGAACCTGATTATGTGGTCACATTGTTATGCATGAACCTGATTACATTTTTACAATGCTATGCTTGAACCTGAATACATGTTCACAATTGTAATGAAACTTATTTTCATGAAGGTACATATAATTTGTTTTTGGTTTAAATTCCTTAAAATGGACATTATAATGTTAGCTAATGGCATCACTTGGGTCATTAAGTTGTATGAGGCTAGTTCGGAGCCCAGAACCCAAGTTTTTGGAAAAAAATAACTATGACTCATGGTTAGTATAAATAGTGTGGCCCAACCTGCATGGTCTCTACTAACACTGTGGGAAAAAACAAGGGTACAACAGGAGCCACATGGTTTGTCTGAAACTGTGTGACTCCAAAAAAATGACCATGTGAAAAACCAAAGACATTTGATAGTTCGATTTCACATGGTTTTCGCACGGTTAAAGAAACCATTTTCCTTAACCGCGTGGGTTATTTCCTTAAGTATTTTCTTGATCTTGATTTGCACATGGTTTGGGAAACTATATGCCCCTATTTGGAGGGTGGAATTATATTTTTTTCAATAATTAAATCTATTTTACCATTCTTCTTTCCTCCTTATTTTCTCTAGAAGATGAGTGGGTTTATTCGTCCAATGATTTCCCACCTCCCTCGATCTAGGATTTGTGATAACCCACACATCCATTACCTGAACCAATATCTATCTAAGGCGTTGGATATCTTAAGGTGAGATCTAGAGTTCTATTCCTTTCAATATAAGTTTATCTTTGTATCCATTAAACTATTTAGGTGAAATATATTTTTCCCTATTTTTATGGTGTTGGTTTGTTTCTTTAATTTCTTACAACTTGCTTTATATAAGAGTCCTCCATCGAATGAGGATTCATAATTATCCCTATGTTAGGTGGTATCATTGTTTTCCTCATGCGTTTTGGTGTTTTGAAGCACTGTAGTTATTTTTCACATTGGCCTTTGTTGTGCATCAATGTTTAATTGATTTATTTATATCAAATTGATCTTCACACCTAGATATATCAATGTTGATACTTGTTTAGTATATATGAGGTTTTTAACTCAGTTATGGACACCCCTTTGGTTTTACAACATTAATTTCCATTTATATTTTTTTATTTCTTATAACACACCCTATGAATTCTTCATAGATTATAATTCGGATTAAATATTTCATTTAAATTTTTAGTGAAACTGAGGCACCTCCTAAGTGCTTGGTCCAACCTATAGGTGGAGTTACCATGTAAAAAATTCCCTAATTGGAAATCACACCTACTTAGTTCCCCCTTGAGACTCATAAATATAATTTTTATGTTTTGGTAAATTAAATGGAATTTATTAAATGGGTTGATGACATTGAATATATCACTCAATAAGGTTATTCTTTTATTAAAATTAATTAAATTGAATAATATAGTAATTCCATTACTAATATCTTATAATGTTGAAATTTATCATTGTGAATTATAATTCCATATTGTAATTGGACGTGGATAATGAGAAAGATGAGTGGTAATTCCTCATGTGTTACATTACAATATGATTAATCCATGTTATAGGTTTTGGTTTTATGGTAAGGGATTTTTTGGGAATGATGGTTTATCACTCCCTTACATCAGGTGTTTTTCATTAAATCTTACACCACTAATACTATTTGGACAGTGGGAATTGTGCACCATGTCCCTTGCTCGAGTGTTGATATGACGGAACACTCACCATCCTGAGTGTTGAGAATCATGTCTCATAATATTTATGGGATGTAGGGCATGCACACTATTTCTTAAGATTATAGGATCATTTAGACATGTCATTGATTCCTGAGTTATACCTCAGTCTAGCTAGAACCTAGTATTCTTAGTATATATCCACTTATGTTCACATTCACTTGGTCCATATAGGTGGATTAAATATACAACTATACTATATATATGTTATTACTATATATATTGACTGGAAATATATTCATTCTGGACATGATCTGAAGCTGGTAGAGATGCCTGCTATCCTTTAGAATTCTGAGCAGAAAGTTATTTATTTATTCATCTTTGTTTATTATTTAATTTATATATGCAAACTATTTAGTTATGATAACTACTTGGATTAATTATAGATTCCATTGGTGGTGGACTATTAGGATTTTATCTCACACCATCCTTGGGGTTCCTTTGCCACTAGAGAATATTATATAACTGCAGTTATAGATAAGGGAAAGATCCTTGCTTCAGATCCTTTATATACATTGATTATATATAGAGCGTAGGATTAGAATACTGAGAATAATCTCGGGATGCTTGTAGAGTATATTTTTGTTCTTTTTTTTTCTATAGTATGATTGTATATTCATGTCCCATGTTCCATTTTTGTATATCAGCATCTCAAGCACCTATGTATATGACACTATCTAGTGGTTTTTGATATTATTATTCAGCCACTCATTTATTTATTATTCCACTAATTTATTATTATATTTGTTTATATATGATTCTTCTATTGTATGTTTATGATTATACCAATTATTCAATTCTTATAAGAGGGTATAGCATCCCCACCATACCATATATACACCCTTGATACTAGTTGGAATCCTATGGCATATAGGGAGGTGCGCTTCAGGCCATGTGACCCACCGGTTCGGGGCACTGGTTAAGTGGACCCTGGGTCAAGATTTTATCAAGTGGTATTAGAGGAATTTTTTTTCTTTATTACTATTTGGGAATTAGATAAGCGACTATGATTTAAAGGAATTTGGAAATTACCCTATGCTTGGACATAATAAACCCATGTTTGCGAGAAACCCAAATTACATGGGATAGGTAATTGAAGTTATTAATCATTCCATTTATAGTTGATATGCCTTCACTGTTGGGAGTCACACATGTTTCATAATGTTATTGACATTGGTATTATTGACAAATGAAATGAGGGAAATACATAACATGCATCATTATTGGCACAATAGGACTAATATTACATTCATTTTTCCATGCCACACGTATTTTTAGCACGCATTTACCCATTTAATATTATTATAGACTTTATTATGTATGTAAATGTGATGAAATTTCTTATAGGGAATGATTAAACCTAATTGACCCTTAATGTGCCTTTATAAGATAATAATGTTTTCCTAAATAGGTTAATGTGAGCACCTTAGGTAGTTGATTATGGTACATTGTTCCATGGACCATTGGTCACATGGGCTAGAACATGTTATGGTAGGTGTTAATTGGATTCCATATTTCGGTTCGTAAGGATTATGGACCTTATGAATTAGAAATGGAAACCCATATAATTCAAAAATTTCAAGGAATTTAAATATTTGATTGAGCTCAAATTTAAAATTTATATGACTTTTAAAGTAATTGTATCCATCTTATACATGTTAAAAAGAGACCTTAGACTCGTACCTAGACTTAGTAGTGGGTAGATGGGTATCTATTACGTTCTTATAGAATTTATGGTCTCTTATAGCACCTAGTCCTAGATTTTGGAGCAGGAAGAGAGGTATGATCACTATTATTGGAAGGATATGTATATTTCATAGTTTTATATCTATAATCATTTAAACTATTAAACTATCTTATGAGGTGTGTGTTTGACTTTTTAGTATTATGTCACCATGATGACCTTCGGTTGCATGCCCCGAAGTAGGGGATGACTATGCACCTGAGGTGGCGGGTCTTGAGCCCCCAGTGATTCCTCCTATAGTACCACCTATGAAACCTTCCCCATTATTGATACAAGAACTGAAGAATAGTTCCAAGATTGATTTATATATATATATATATATATGTTACATAATATTCAAGGTGTTGTTCAACTTGCCCCATGTATGGAAGAGTTGACTCAAGAATTCCAGTAGTTAAATCCTCCACCATTTCTGAGGATGGCAGAACATGTTTTGATGATTCATGTACTGAAGTTATTCTTTGAGTATTTTAGAATCTGGAGATTCGTACAGAGATTATGGTAAAACTTCCTACCTATATGTTTCATGATTCTGCCAAGTGGTGGTGGCACATTATTACCTAGGAAGATCCTTATAGAGATATGGTGTGGGAAGATTTCTAGACAATCTTATATGAATATTTATTTTCCCAGACTCTGAGGGATGGTAGAGATAGAGAATTATTGAACCTAAAACATGGAATTATGTCAATCCTGGAATAATCTATTCATTTTATGGAGCTACAACAACTCACTCATACTCTAGTGGGTGATGATCTTATGACTTCTAGGAGATTCAAGGATGGGATGATTTACTCCATCCAATCATTGGTCAATGTATTTAGGCTCTTCACCATTTAAAATATTGTCAACAATACCATAATTATAGAGAGAAATTTTAGGGAATATGATGTTGTGACTTAGGGAATATCAGTTCCTAGATCTATCAGTTCTTCTTCTTATGGGCAAAAGAGATGTTTTGAGGATAATCATGGAGGCATAAGTAGTCAGGCTCCTCATTCTGAAATTTTCAAGATATTTCACCAATATGGGAAGCTGGGACACATGAACCCTCAGTGATTAATAGATCTAGTGGATTTTATAGGATATGGAAGGATAGGTCATATCCAGTGCTTCTGCAGAACTTTTACATCAGCGCCTTGTGAGAGTAGATCTACTCCTACCCAAATCCATGAGTGAGGATAGTAGAATCACACTAGGTATATATCTAGAATAACACCAGCCATTCAGTCCATGGTAGAAGTCGAGGTAGAGGCAGTCAGAATCATGATTCTTAGTGCCAGGTGAGCGGGCTTGCTTAGGGTAGTTAGGCAGTGACTTAGGGATGTGGTACTGGCAAGATACATGCAGTTCAGCCTATGCCAAAAGAGCAGAGAACCAATCCTTCTGTTGTACAAGGTACCATTATAGTAGCCTCTACTTTGGTTTATACTTTATCTGATACATGAGTGTCTCACTCATTTATAACTGAGGCAATCATGGAGAGTCTTTACATCATGATCGGATACTATTATGGCATTATGACACCTAATACCCCATTAGGTATCTGATTATAGGACGTTATGTACAGTAAGGAATATCCCCTTGAGATATATGAATACATTTTTGTATGGAATATTTTCACCATTTACATGATGAGATTTGATTTAATCATCAGGATGGACTGATTGGTTCCCATTCAATTCCATATTGACTGATATCATCAAAGGGTGATGTTTCAATCACCAGGGGAGGAAGGAATGTATATAATGGAGAATGGGATGTCTATGCAGTACAAGATGGACCTAAGCAGTAGAGGCTAGGTAGAGAAATTGGGTAGATCACCAGTCTTTACCTATATTATATGGGGTTACGACTCAATATTTTCACTCCTATAGTGGAGCGTTTTAGGGATGTATTCCATGAAGAATTTTCAATTATACATTTGGTGCGAAAGGTACAATTCACTATCAATCTTGTGCAAGGTGTTACAATATTGTCCATTCCTTCATATAGGATGGAACCAATGGAGATTCTGGAGATCAAGAAATAGTTGGAGGATTTGGAGTCTAAAGGTTTCATATGCCCCATCACATCTCTTTGGTGTTCACTGATCATTTTTCCAAGAAGGTGGACAATACCTTCAAGGTTTTTGTGGATTAATGTAGATTGAACTAGCTCATGGTAATGAATCGGTATCCATTTACTTGAATAAAAGACCCCTTTTATCACTTCTAAGGAGAAATAGTGTTTTCAAATATTGATTTGAGGTTGTTCTATCACCAAAAACATGTCAGGTCCTCAGACATACCTCACACAGTTTTCAGGAGTAAGTGCGGCCTTTATGAGTAATTGGATATTCCGTTGAGACTCATGAACACACCTACTATTTTTATGTCTCTAATGAATCATGATTTCCACACATATCTAGAATCATTCGATTTAGTCTTTATTGAAAACATCTTGGTGTATTAACGCTCTAGATAGGACCATGCCAACCATCTTGAGATCATGATGAATACACTGAGAGAGAATCATATCTATGATAATCTCAATAAATGCCTATTTTGGATTAATAAACTTCACATCATGGGTCATATCATCTTGTAGATAGGAGTTTTAGAAGACAAAGATAACATGAAATTAGCAGTTTCCTAGGAACATTCCAATAATGTCTTTGAAATTAAGAGTTACTTGGGGGATAGATGGGTATTATAAATACTTCATCCATGAATTCTCACTCCTTACAGCGCCACTTATGATCTTGATAAAGAAGAGTGTGAAATTTGTATGGTTAGAAGCTTGTGAATCATCCTTTAAGGAGTTTAAGGGCCAATTGACTTTAGTGCTTATACTGATTCTTCGAGATTTAGGTAGGTACTATATAGTCTACTATGGTACATTGGGTATCAGGATTACAGTAGTTCTAATATAGAATGATCAAGTCATCGCATATGGGTCTTTTCATTTGAGGCCTCACGAGATGAATTACCTAACATATGACCTTGGGCTAGATGATGTAGTTCATGATCTACGTTGTTGGAGACACTATCTACCTAGAATCATTTTGTGGTATTCATTAACCACAAAATCCTCAATTATAGAATTACATAGTAGTATCTAAATCTCAGGCATCAAAGGTGGGTTGAGTACTTGTAGTCGTTTGATTTTGAGCTTACCTACATTCCAAGTATGGGTAATATGGTGGTTGATTCCCTATGACGAAAGACTTAGTATCGGGAATTTCATGAGACCAGTGGCGAATGGAATCTCGTGGCCTTATTCTCATTGATGCAAATTGAGGTTCAAGATGATCGTGATCTGACTATCCTAATATCCTTAGAAGTGGCTTATACTCTTCTAGAATGGGAAATAATGAGGAAAATATAAGATCCCATGGGCCTTATACTAAGGGAAAGTTTCTTGGACAATGATACATCATCATGATGGGCCATGGATGGGGATGATACTTTAATATTCCATGGGAGTCTAAGGATCCCAACAGACATTAGAGAGAAGATGATGTGGGAATTTCTTGCCTGAATATAGGCAATGTATCCCGATGTCCTCAAGATGTATCCGAACTTATATCTCCAGTATTAGTCTTCTGGTATGAAATGGGAGATTGAAGATTTTATCACATGTTGTTCCACCAGTTATTAGGTGAAGGTGGAATATTAGCATCTGGCATAGATTTTAGAGCCGTTGAACATTCCTGAGTGGAAATGGGATGATATTTATATGGATTTCATGACTAGTTTATCTAGATCACATAGGTGTAATGATACAGTATGGGTTTTTTTTATCATTTGATGATTGTTGTACATTTCTTACGTGTGAAAGAGATCTTCATGATAGATGAGCTAGGGAGGATGTATGTTAGTGAGGATGTATGTCATCATGGAGCTCCTTATTCTATCATTTTTGATAGAGATTATCAATTTACGTCATGGTTCTAGTAGGGGTTAAATAATGACTTGAGTATATAGGTTCTTCAAATAATGTACTATCACCCATATATTGATGAAAAAACAGAGCATATTATTTAGGTTCTAGAAGATATTATCTGTGAATGTGTCCTTGAATTTTGGGGGTTCCTAGGAGAACACATTCCCATCATCAAGTTTCCTTATAATAATTTCTTTCATGATACCATTGATATGGATCCTTATGAAGCCTTATATGGTAGGACTTTACATTCACCTCTATGTTGGCTAGAGGCTAGGGAGGTAGCTATGTTTGGACCATATATTGTGTAGGATACTATAAATAAGATATAATTGATTAGGAAGTGCATGATGATAGCTCAGTACAACATTAGTCATATGCTAATAGATGCTGATGAATGATTGAGTTTGAGGGTTGGAGATAGTGGTTTCTTAAGAGTCTCACCCAGGTTGGTCCATAGATGTATCTAGAGGTATAGTAAGCTTTCAACTAGGTTCATTGGACCCTTTGAGGTTATAATGTAGATCAGACCAGTGTATTAACATATAACACTTTCTTAGAGATACCGGTATATGCATGATGTCTTTCATGTATCTAAGCTTCACCGATACTATCTAGACCAATAACATGTCTTTCAAATTGATGAGGTTGATCTGGATGTAGATGCTTCCTTTGAGGAGTATCCTGTTCATATTTTTTATCAGATCATGAAGACAATTTGAGGTAGGTTTGTTCATTTGGTATGGGTTTTATGGTATCATGACCGAGTAAATTATGAAACCTGGAAATAGTACACTGATATACGAGCTCTATGTCTAGAACTTTTTGATGATAATACCTCTTTACTATAAAAAGACTAACTTGGGGACGTGTTTCTTTATGATGGGGAGGTTGTAAAAAACCTCATTTTGTAAATGTATGGTTAATTTTTTGTTTAAATTCATTAAAATGACCCTTATAATGTTACCGAATGAAGTAATAGGGGTTACACTGGTCACAAGGGTTTCCAGGGACAGTTTGGAGCTCAAAACCCAAGTTTTTGGAAGAAATTACTGGGTCGCATGGTTAGTAGAAACCGTACAGCCCAACCCACATAGTCTCTACTAACTTTGTGGGGGTAAAACATGGGTGATATAGGATCCAAACATTTTGTCTAAAAAAATGCGACTCCAGGAACATGACAGTGTGAAAAACTGAAGACATTTAATAGTGGGATTTTTCAATGTTTTCACATGGTTAAAGAAAATGTGTACCTTAACCGTGGTTTTTTTTACTTAAGAAATGGCTTGAGAATAGTTTGGGAAACCATGTTCCTTAATAGTTAATCCCCTATTTTTGAGTGAGAAATTACATGTTTCCCCCTAATTAATCATATCTACCCTTTCTTATTTCCTCCTTCTTTTCTCCAGTGGTAGAGTGGGTTTCTTCCTCCCATGAGCTCCCACCTCCCTCAATATTGGATTTATGAGAACTCCCATATCCATTTACCAAATCAAGATTCGTCGAAGGTGTTAGATAGATTAAGGTATGATATTTAGTTATCTTACCTTTGATCTGAGTTTATATTTGTATCCATTTCACTATATAGGTAAAACATACTTTTTTTCTATTTTAAGGGCATTAGATCATTTCTTCAATTTATTCAAACCTAATTCAAATATGAGGCCACCAGCAGATGATGATTCATCAATGATACTAAAGTAGGTGGTCTTTTTATTTTCTCCATGAATTTTGGTGTTTTTTAGCTTTGTCATTATGCCACATGATGACCTTTTCCACGCATCACCATTTAATTTAGTTCTTCATATCAAATTGATCTACACACCTAGATATATGACTGTTGATAGTAGATTAGTCGATATGAGGTTTCTTCCCTTAGTTATGGACACCCCTTGGGTGTTACAACATGAATTTACCTTTATAATTAATTGTTTTATTACCTAGAACACCCCAAAGTTTTCGACTTAGATTATTAATGGAAATACCTCTGTAATTTAATTTTTTAGCGAAACCAAGGGACCACCTAAATGATTGGTCCAACCTATAGGTGGTGTTTCCCATGTATACAATTTCCTAATTAGAAATCACAACTTCTAAGTTCCCCATTAAGTCTCATAAATGTAATTTTCATGTTTTGGGTACATAAATGGAATGTATTAAATTTTATGATGCCATTGAATTGCTCGGTAAAGATGGTTTTTATTTTTGTAAAAAGAATTAAATGGAATAGGATGGTAGAGCCATACCTCATCTCTTATAACATTAAATTTTCTCATTTTGAATTTTAATTCCATATTAGAATTGGACTTGGATAATAAGAAACATGAGAGGTAATTCCTCATATATTACACTATAAATATGATTAATCCATGTTATAAGTTGCGGTTCTATGGTAAGGGATATGTTAGGCATGATGGTTTCATGCTCCCTCACATTATGTGTTGAGAATGACATCTCACACCACTAACACCATTTGGACAGTGGGCATGATGCACCATGTCCCTTGTTCATGTGTTGACATGATGAGACACTCACTACATAGAGCGTTGAACATGATGTCTCACAATAATTATGGGATGTCAGGAAAGTTCCCTATTTCTTGAGATTATAGGCTCATTTAGACTATTCATGGATATCTGAGTTATCCCATGGTCTAGCCAACACCTAGTATTCTATGTATTTGGCCACTTATGTTCACACGCACTTGATCCATATAGGTGGATGCAATATATTAATATACTATATACATATATTATTAGAATATATATAGTGACTGATAATACATTCATTACAACCATGAGCTGAAGTAGGTAGAGTAGCCATGTGTCCTTTAGGAAGCTAAGTGGGATGGTATTTATTTATTCAACATTGTTTATTCTTTTAATTATATCTACACACTTTTTAGTTACAATCGCTACATGGATTACTTATAGAAACTGTTTGGGGTGGCCTAATGGGATTTTATCTCACACCTTACTCGAGATTCCTTTGGTACCCAAGAGGATTATATGACTATAGGTAGGGATAAGGTAAAGTCCCATCCTTCGTATCCTTAATATGCATTGATGATAGACAGAGCATAAAAGAAGAGAATTGAGCATATGATTAGGATGCTAGTGGATAATATTTTTGTTCTTTTTGGTATTTCTAGCATAGAATGATTATATATACTTGTACCTTGTTCCGTTTTTTGTATATTAACATGCCATACATCTATTTATATGACACTTCCTAGTGATTTTTGATATTATTATTCAGTTACTCAATTATTTATTCCTCTATTTTGTTATAATTATTTCTATTTATATATTATTTCTCTGTTGTATGTTTATGATTATACCTTCTATGACACTCAATTAAGAGGGTATATTCTCCTAACTGTACCATATTTACACCCTCATTGCTATTTGGAAACCTCTAGCATAGAGGGAGGCATGTTTGAGGCCACATGAGACACTGACTTAGGGCACATGTTAAGTGGACTTTGGGTCAAGATGTTACAACAATGCTATATGTTAAGATGATTACATGTTCACAATTTTATGTGTGAACCCAATTTCATGTTAAAAATGTTATGCATGAACATGATTATATGTTCACAGTGTTATGTATGTACCTTTATTTATTGTCCATAATTTTATGTGTGGACCTAGTTACATGTCCATAAGTTTATGCAAGGGCCTAATTTCATATCCTCATTATAATGAGTAATATTTTCTCTATTTATGCATGTTCACAATGTTATAAGATGTTGTGTATTTCATAATTCCATGTACAATTCTGATTTAATTCTATCATGGGTCATGTTCTTTGATTTCCTTGTGAATCATGTGTTATGAACTTCCAATTTTTATGTCATGACTCAAGATTAATATCTTTGATATGAAGGATATGGTTTTAAAATGTTATACCCATGTTATCATACCCTTGAGTTCATGTTATAATCACATATCTCCCTTTTTTACTCTTACTAAGCATATGAGCACACCCTTTATTATGTTTCCTTTCCCCAGGTTATGGATAATGGTTTTAAGTTGGGTATGTTTGTGAAGAGTTCCAAGAGGAAGCTATTTAAAGTGGATGTTTAAGACCTTTCACCAAATTATAAGATTGTGTACCTAGTATCAAAAGTAACTAAATTATTATGTTCCTCAGTCCTTTGTTAATGTAATGTATTGAATTTTCATATAAAAATATGTAATATCTATTTATAAAAATCATGGGTCATTATTTTAAATATCTAAGATATATTTGTAAAAAAAATTCACTATTTCATTATGGATTACTTGTGAAAAAAGGGGGTTTTCATGAAACTGAATAAATTATACTTTAAAAATGTTTTTTGAAATGAAGTTTTTGATGAAATGTGTCATGAACCAACCTAGATCCACCCTAAACCAGTCACCCAAGGCCCAAAAGACGTTCTTGATCCTCCTATGATAGAAACAAGTGTTGAGGGCATCAATGAGGACCAAGGGAATGATTTCACCCAAAATAAATAAACTGAAGCAGTGGAAATAAAAAGAGAAACCCCAAATATGATTAACTAATAAAATTGAAAAACATTCATACATAAACTATAAATAAAAAAAAGTTGAAAAAAAATAAACCAAACAAGATGTACATTATTCCTCCATGTGACCCTAAGGGTCACCCTTCAATCTCAAAACCCATCATCTCCAACAATCATCTAAACCAAACTAGAACCTTCACCAAAATCTAAAAACATGATGAAACTATAGGAGTGAGTATTAAAACTAAGTATGTGTGACATAAAAAATCTATCCCTAATTCATTTACTTTAAACAAAAGAATAATCATTTCCATGTTTTAAATACAATATATACAATATAGGTTTCCACATTTTCCTCTTAAAATAAATTCACAGTCAATCATAATTTTCCATTTAAAATCATATTCTCCTTCAATAAGGAGACATTAACATTTTAGAGGGGAAGGATAATGTTTTCAATTATCAAGGGAGAAAGAAGGGGTAAATCATTTTTAAATCATTTTCCATATACATTTTCAAAACCAAAACCTCACTTTTAACTAATAAGTACAACATAAATGAGATCACAAGCAATGATCACATAACAAGGACAATGGAAATATAGTATATATGTGTTACCGACCAAACAAAGAATCTCAATCATCTGATGTAGACAACTAAGTGCCAAATGACATGGGAGAACCTAGGATCTCAGTGAATAATCTAGAACCTACTATAAATCTAACTCATCCCATAGTAATTCCTATCCCGATGACATCAATTTCACCCACACGTTTAGTCTTACCCTACCTGGACTAATCAAGGGGCACAACCCAAAAGTAAAGAAATATCTATACCATGGTCCACTAGCCAGAGAACAGCCCTAAACTAGTGCAACAACCATTCACTAAAATAAAACTAGTTATTCCAAGTTCACATGTCAAGACTAAATTGTGTCGAAACAATCAAAACCAAACAAGAAACCAAGCACATATCCATGCATCCAACACACAAGCGTCACACCAAATCACCACAAGGACACATTAATTTAATCTATTTTTACTCAAGGGAGTCCACAACAAGGAACTCCCATATCGTTCAATATAACCAAGGTAATGATATTATCCAAATATATTTTTTATAAGAACTAAATTTTCAAAAGTTCAAAACAGTCCTCAAGAACTTTTGAGAAACCAACCATTTCCATGAAAATTGAACACATCATTTAGAAATCCAAAACCACTTCCAAATCCATTTGAGAAAGAAAACCATCATTTAAGAAGAAAAATACCTTTACCAAGACAAAACAATACCTTAGAAATCAAAAATCACTTACAAAACCCAACTGGGAATTTTATCAACCACTTGGTGTGAAAAAATTTACAAAACAAATTCATATACTTCAAAATAAGAAGGAAATAATCTCATTTCATATAAAAAGTTTTAAAAAAAAATTATTAAACACTATTTATCATAGAAGGAATGTGAGAAAAAAATTAAATTAACGATTATTAAATTTAAGGGACCATTGAAAAGGTAATCCTACCTCAAACTGAAAGTGCTTCAATAATGCCAACCTGAAACAACTCCACAAATGCTAAAAGAAGAAATAACATTAAAGAGGAACCTAAAACAAATAAAAACCCTAATTTAAACTCAAATAAACATAAACCTTATATCTACAAAACCAAGGAAGAATAAGAACTCAAAAGAAAATGGAAGGATGAAGATGAAGAATAAAGGAGGATATTACCATGATGATTCACCACCAAAACATCAAAAAATCTGATAGATCCACCCTATAAAGAGGAGGAGAGACTTGGAGATGTAGGGAGGATATCCTCCTAGGTCAGACAAGACAAGATAGGGAGAGAGGGGTCATTTTGGTTTAAAACCCAAGAGGGAAGAAAGGTAATTTCAAAATTTTAATACACATGGGAACTGTGTATGGTTATGTAGCATGGATTCCCAAACTGTGAGCCAACTGTGAACCCCTTATTGGACACATTGGACACCCACATGGTTTGGACACATGGTTTTATAAACCATGCACCTATCGTGTGACATGGTTCTATCCAAAATTTTAGAACCATGTGTATAAATTCTACATGATTTATCTAATTGTTATTAGGTCATGCGTCCTCGACCAGAAACAACCAAGGAACCATATGATTTCTACTAAGAGTTTCATGGTTGGTACCAAATTGTATTCATATCGTGAAACTCAAACCATGAAAGTTAAAAATGAACTGAAAAGAAACCCAAACATAAGAGGCCTCATAGTTTCCCCTAACAGTGCACCTAAATTGTGAAAAAAGAAGGAAAATATCCCAAAACTCAAAATATAAATCCGAAACATCCAAAAATCAAGATAGAATCCCAAGATAAAAACATAATCCAAAATAAAATATGAAAAAAACTAAGGTTTGAAAATTCTCCCCACCATCATGCTTTCTATCCCCAAAATGTGTCCAAACCTCTAGTTAATCGATTTGAAAGGACAAGGTTCACACACTCAAATGGTATGATTCCTCAAAAGAAAGAACCTTAACCATATCCAAGAAAAAACACATGATTCCACCCAAAAAAATAATGAACTCAAACCACTACATGATAAATTATGGAAAAATAAAACTAAAACATCCACCACTAGCCCCAAACAAAACCGTTGGGCGTACTTCCAAAAGACTAACATCCACCTAGATGAAAAAGACCCAGAATAAAACAACTCCAAAAGAATATACTTATTACCAAGGAAACAATAGAAACCAACCTAGGATACCAACATAGGTGGATAGGAGAGACTCACACCCATTTTTAAAATCCATCCAGATGCCCAACCAATGCCATCCTCCAAAATCAAGCTCTTAAACTGGAACAAGCAAGCATAGACCGCTGATGAAACCACACAAACACCAAACACCATGAGACTTTATTCACATAAAAAAGACACTCCCACTAAAAAAAGTACTTAGAAAATACACACAAACAATATCCTTTTTCATCCCAAATGAAAATAAGAAAAAACACAACACACAACAGGACACACTTTTACTCAAAACAGAAAAATTCAGAATTTCCAAAAGATGATTCCATTAAAACATAGATTCTCAAAATACAAAAAAAATACTTTGAAACTAAAAGTAATTTAAAAACAATAAAAACACAACTAAAAAGGAAGGACAACTCAAAAATAAACTTACCTTTAAACTAAACTTGGACCAATATCTTACTTCTGAAAATGGGTGGGGGTGCCTTCTGAAGGGGTGGATCTGGCTCAACGTAACTTCCTAAAAACACCCAAAAAAATCCATTATAAGTGACCTAGGTGTAAAAAGGTATGGAAGGTATTCATATCACTTGAACATAAATGATTTTTATGAATAGGCTTTCCAAATTGACGGTACTTTAGGATCTTATGCCTAGAACAAATTGAAAAAAGGCCTAAAGGCCAATTAATTCCCCTAGCAGCATCACCATATTTTGGCTTCTTTCCTATATCCTTTTTGGTATCCACTTAACCAATAATATGAAATTAATAAATATTTTCTACCTTAGGCACTCTCACTAGAACATATTCAACCTGAATTTCTTTCATCACCACGTCGACAAAGGAGGTCCGACCGAATTTTGACACCTTTGACTAAAAATTAGGATGAATACCATTCTCAAAATTTAAATCCTTCATGGAATCATCCTCATCCCACTATAGAATATATGGAACTAGATCCTAAAAATGATGAAAAAAATCCAACAATAATTCATCACCTTGATAGAGATATCACATTTCCATATCCCTCCTCACCTTCACAACCTAATAGAAATACTTCTGGATGAATGAAGCCTTGAAGAATTCCAAGGATATTCCATTCTGAGGCTTGGTTTAAATAATTGAATTCCACCACTTCTAACTCAGACCATAAAGAGAAAAGGTTTCAATATTGGATTTTAGAGACTGAGGAAACTCTAGGAAACCAATGGTCCTTTTAATTTTCTACATCCACTCTTCCAATTATAGAGGATCATCATGACCACAAAATAGAGGAGGGTTAAACATCCAAAACTCAAGGATAATATCCTTAGGTTGATCAAATGGAGGGTCCACTAATAGTAAAACACCCATATTTGCACCTCAATCATCCATAAAAACCTTGGTTGTTGTATACACTAAACAAAATGGAAAACCAAAATCCCAATCAAAACCAATTCATAAAAAAGAACTCAACTTCAAACCACCATGTAAACATCATTTCCAAATCACATGAAAACGGGCTATAGAACCATTGGGTCTCAAAACATCAAAATTTTTCTCCTAAAAATAGTTTTTATGATAAAACAAACACATTGGGTTACACAAACACCAATGGTATTCAATGGAGCATACACATATACATTCCCGTGAAAATTCGGGCACTCTTTCTACCATTATGATCACCAATACACTTCCTCACACATGTCCTTGAATGTGAGTGCTCATAATAATACCAAAGGTCAAAGAAAGACTTTCCCACATCCAAAACAAATTATTCAACCCAAGATTAAAATTCAAAAACCTATTCCCACTTCAAATTTCTGAAAATAATTTAGAAATTCCCAAAGAAATTTTATTAAACCCATTTGATTTCCAAAAAACAATTTACATTTCTAAAAAAACCAATTTCAATAAACCCTAGGTTTTGTTTACAATGATACAATATTGGAAAACAAAATTCCAATTTTACCTAAAATTTATCTGATTAAAAATCCATTTTCTAAGACTTTCTTTAAAATAACTTGGAAAAATCATTTTTCCATATCCTAATAACTAAAACATTACTTCTTGAAATTAGATTTTCCCTATCCAAAACAATATTTTCAAGATGACTCAAAATAAAGAAGAATCAAACAAGATAAAAATGGGGAAACTAGTTTCGAAGGGTGACTTGGCCATATGGGTAGAAGCCATATGCCAATCAATCCATCATCATGAAGATTATTTCAGGACCATGTACTAAGATTCACATGGATTTCTAGACACTATGAGCTCACTAAGACCATTATCCAATATCTATTTTATTTTTCCCAAGCACGAATCATCCTAATAGAACTAAATGACTAGACAAAGCCTGAATTCCCATGGAAACTCAAGGTTTTATCCAGAAAGAGTTGGCCAGACACTCCCCCAGACCTACAACCCATGTTCCAACAATCCTACTCCATATACCTCAACATCCCAAATAAAAAAGGGTGTTATGAAGGCTAGGTACTCAAAGTAACCTTGTATTTGATACCATTTTTTCATGAACCAACCTAGGTCTACCCCAAAATAGCTAATCAAGTCATCCCATAACAAGGCCCTAAAGGTTTTCCCAATCCTCCCGGGATGACAACAAGTTCAAAGGGCATCAATGAGAACCAAGGGAACAATTTCTCTCAAAATAAATAAACTAGAGTAGTATAAATAAATAGAGAAACCCCAAATATGATTGAATAATACAACTGAACAACATTCATACATAAACTAGAAATTTAAAAAAAGTCAAACAACAAAACCAAACCAAACTAAGAAAACAGTAAGCCTCCATGTGACCATGAGGGTCACTCTCAAAAATAAAAACCCAACATGACCCATAGTGATATAAACTAAACTATAACCTACACCATAAGATAAATATAATGAGGAATTATAATATTGAGTATTAAAACACAGTAGGCATTCCCGAGGAAGTATATTCCCAATTAATTTCCTTTAAACAGAAGAATAATCATTTATATGTTTGAAATAAAATATATACAACATAGGTTTTCACATTTTTCTCTTAAAAAAACATGATCCATTTCCATTTTACATTTTAAAAAAAATTCTCCTTAAAGAATGAGTCATTAACATCTTAGATGGGAAGGATGATGTTTTCACTTAACAAGGAAAAAATAAGGTGTAAAACATTTTAAAAATATTTTCCATAAACATTTTCAAAACCAACACATAAATCTTAACCAAGATGCACAAAATAAAAGAGAGTAGGAGAAATGAACACATAATATAGTAATTTGAAATATAGAACTTATTCATAACCAACCAAAAAAATCATCTCAATCATCTTCCATAGAAAACAATGTGTTGTAGTACATAAGAGAACCTAGGAGATCATTGGATAATTTTGAACATAATATAAATCTAACTCATATTTAAGTCATGCCTCACCTAATGACATAAATTTTTCCCACACACTCATTCTTACTCTATCTAGCCTAACCAAGGGGAATAATACCAAAGAAGATCATGGTACACACTAAAATCCACTACCTAGAGGACAATCCTAAGCTACTAAAATAATCGTTCACTGAAAATATGGTAGAAATTATAGGTTCCCATGTCATAACTAATGTGGGGTGAACCAATCAAAACCAAACAAGTAACCAACCACATATCCATGCATAACACACACATGCATCACACACAAGCATCACCCATGATCACCCCAAGGAACAATCCCTTTCCTTTCAACCATTTTATCACAAGGTTTTCCACACCAAGGACCTTCTATACCATTCAACATAACCAAAAAATGATATTATCCAAATATAATTTTCATGAGAACCAATTTTTCAATAGTTTCAAATGGGCTTTAAGCACTCTTTCAAAAACCACCCATTTCCAAAAAAACCCAACACATCATTTACAAATCCAAAACAACTTATAAATCCATTTAAGAAACCCAAAACATAATTTTAGAATCCAAATAAAATTAAAAATCCAAAATAATACCTTATAAATAAAAAATAACTTATAAAATTCAATTAGGCATTTTATCAAACACTTGGTTTGAAATACTTAAGAAAAAAATTTCATATATGTAAAAACAAGAAGGAAATATCCTCATTTCATGTTATTTTTTTCCAGAAATTGGAAAAAACTAATTATCATATAAGGAAAGTTTAAAAATTAATAAATCAATGATTCATAAATTTAAATAACAAGTGAGAATAGAAACCTACCACAAACTATAGGGTCTTCAACAATATTGATCTAAAACATCTTTACAACGGCTTAAAGAAGAAAGAACATCCAAGAGGAACCTCATCAAAACAAAACCCCTAATTTAAATTCAAAGAAACATAAACCAAAGATCCAAAAGACCACGGAAGAAGAATAACTAAAGATAATATGGAAGAAGAAGAAATAGGAAGAAAAAAGGAGGATATTACCTTGATTATTTACCACCAAAACATGAATAAATAACATATATCCACCATTGGAAGAAGAGAAGAGACTTGAAGAAGGAGTGAGGATCTCCTCTCGGGTCACACGATCTAAGAGAGCGTGAGAGGAGTCCTTTGGGGTTAAAAATCAGAGAGGGTGTAACGGTAATTTTATATTCTTAAGAAACTTTGGAACTGTGAATGGTTAATCCACACGGTTTCGCAAATCGTACACCAACCATGCACCCCTTACTAGACACATAGGTCACCAACATTGTTTGGCCACATGATATTGTAAACCATGTTCTAACTGTGTGACGTGGTTATGTCCAAAATTTTAAAACCATGTGCAAGCCTTTAGCATGGTTTGTCTAATTGTGCTTAGGCTATGCGCCCTTGACCAGAGACACCCAAGGACTTGTACTATTTCTCCTAGGAGCCAGATGGTTTTTACCAAACTATGCACATCCCTTGAAACTCAAACTATGCAAGATAAAAATGTACTGAAAACGAACCCAAACAAAGGAGGCCATGTAGTTTCTACTTAACCTTCCACCTAAACCGTGCAAAAGAAGAAAAATAGACCAAAATGAAACATTTAAATCCAGATCACATGAAACTTGAGAAAGAATCCCAAGAAAAAAACATAATCCAAAATAAAAGAATAAAATAAAAACCATAGTGTGAAAAAAAATTAGACGCATTTTATTTTGTAAGAATTGAATTTATATTGATAGTAGTGTTTTCAATTATTTTTGAAAATATGAATTTCTAGTTTAACTAATATTTTAAAATTGTAAGGACATAATTGGATTGAAATAAAAAATTTATTGGTTTATTTAAATAATTATTTTTATTCATATCATTTCTTCTTATAGAAGTGTGAAATTATATCTTGTTGAATGATAGATGATGACATGAAACAATATTTTTTAAGGAGGGTGTATGATGGAGAGATGTGATTTTATTAATGTCATATTTATTTTAAGGAGAATTTGATTTAGAAAAACCACTTGTGAAACTAAGAAAGAATATTCCCTAAATACACGTGATATCAAATAGTATTCTATGATTTTCTATAGGGTATGGTAAACATATACAAAAGATTATATTTAATTATTTATTATATATCATATTTTATTATATACAAATATAATATTTTCTTCCATGAAAATATTATTATATGACTATGATGAGCCACAGTTCCATGAATTATAAGGTATGATTCATTTTTCACTAATATGATTCATCGAAAGAAATAAAGCTCCTATAAATTTGGGTATCATTAATTAGTTGTTTAATAATATAAAAAAGGTGGTGATTTATTGTATGGGATTTACATGAGATTTATCCATATTAATTACTCATACATTTTTTAAATGTATGAGTAAATGCATGGATTAGTAAGAATCCCAAAATCATATATAAATGAGTCTATGGTATGAGTCTGAGGTATGTGTGCATGAAGTTCTTGAATAGCCTTTGAATGAAACTACACCCTCCTAAATATCACTTCTACCACCCTTATATTCTTCTAAGATACTACCAAATCATGAAGGATGGGAATGCCCTTACCAAAAAATATTGGGTGATTCTTTATAACCCATGGATACACCATGAAGTTAAAATCCTTTCTATTTTTCCTCAAAGATCTTCATCAACAATTTAATGAAGGCTATAATGTCAAAATTTTAAAGTGTAACATATTTATCCATCATTTCTAGTTTATATATAATTTTAATTATAATTTCTTGATTATCTTGCTTTAAATGTTTCTATTTTATTCTGCTCATCCGATTAATAATTAGTCATTTCTTATAATCCTTCTAGTTGAATAAAATCAATCCACACCTTTTGATTCATGAGATAATTATGTCCATTGAATGTTTTTAAAATCATAATGATAATTTCACCCTCTATCATTTTATAGGATTCATAAACTCGTTCTTCCAAAATGAATTGCAACTTATGATATGGGGTATCATTGCATGCGAATCAGTAAAAATCCCTTAGTTTTGTACAGTCACCATGTATGACATTGTAATATAATATTCAACATTATCATGTAGTCGAGTACACTAAAATAATGTATTGTATCACCTTTATGATATCAATGTGAATTATAAAATATGATATGATATTTACATGTATTTTCACATGATATATAATGTTAAGATATTTGATATGTAAGGGTACACCGATACATAATGAACTTTCCTTTAACACTATAGAAGAAAAACCTTATGTATATTGCTTATCATAATAAGTGATATGGATATCTATTATAAAATACGTTGATGGTGTTTAAATGGATTGACCACTTCAACCTATTCAATGTACATTACGAATCCTGATATACTATTATATGTGATTTTTAAAAAATAAAATTCATTTAAATCCAATTATGAATTGATTTATATGAATTACAAATTATTTGTAAATTATAATAAATGGTATTTTAGGATATTTATTAATATATAAATGTGTTTATAAATTAATTAGTTATAAAGTGTTCATAATTAATTAAGTAAATGATTATGAAACATTTTTTAATAAGAATATCATAATATTATGTATTAATATTAAAATTAAATTTTAAAAAATCATATGTAATGAATTATAATTTAGATATAAAATGATTATATTGAAATTATAAGGGTAATTTTTCAAGGGTTTATAAATTAAAAAAATAAGGAAAGATATAAATTGTTTATATTTTTTAATTATCAATTGTTTATAATGGTTAATTAGAATCATTCAAATTAAAAGGGTCATATTTGAAAATTATTTAAACAATTTATTAAGAGGTTTTTATAAATGATTTTATCTATGGTTTAAATAATATAAATGTGTGATATTTTTATTATGTAAGATGTTTTACATAATATAATTTGAAATATAAAATGTTCATATTTTTGGAAATATCACATATTTGAAGTACATTTCATATAATTTTTAACATGATAAAGTTCATATTGGAAATAAATTTAAATACTTTATATTTTTCTAATTTAATAATTTAAATAATGAATTATAAAGTGATCATAATTTATAATTTATGAATTTGTCATAAATGTAAATTTCATGCTTAAAGAAATAAATAAATTTTTGTATACTCATTTATTCCTTTTTTTAATATTAAATAGTATTCTCCCCCATGAATTTTCATAGGATGTAGTAGGATGATACTTTTCAGGAAAATTATTTATGATATATAAAATCATAACACATCTGTTATTTATTATAAAATGTATTACATTTATTTTGATAATTGGTGAGAAATAAGTTATATAGTCAAAATACTGTATGTATTGACAATATTAAAAGGTATAGAATAATTTAATACTGAGAGTATGGTTTGTGTGAATTGTTGGTTTTATAATTAATGTTATTAATATTTAAATTTTGACTCCATTTTACAAATTATTCATACATGGATTGTTTCATACATAGTTATCAGTATTGTTCATGTTAGGAATGTGGGTAATTTTTAAATTAAATTGCAGTATTACAAAAGGAAACATAATTTAACACATTAACACATTGTCTAACATCAAGAAAAGTTTAACCCTTTCTTGAGAGTTTATTTAATTCCCAAAATATGATTTAAACTAAAATAATTCCATTAACGAAGTTCTCAAACCAAATCATGAATAAATCATCATTTGTGTAAAACTATTCCCTGATATTGTTGGAGTCACACTAACTATAGTAACCAAATATATCCAAATAAGTTGATGTGAAAATTTTGGCATTGAAAAATAAGACACTATATAAAAAACATCAAGAGTCACATAAAACCATTTATAAAAATTTTATATATAAAAATAAAAACAAATTAATAATTAAGATATTAGTATCTTCTAATGTGTATTACAAAATTTATCATAATAACACTGTAAAAAAATATCTGGTGAAAATAAATGAATTAATTAATTGCTATAATTTATTTCAAACTGCAAGAAAATAAACACTTGAAGAAAATAACCAAACCACCGGTTGCGATACATTGAGTTAGTTTCTTTCATTACAATTAAAAGCTATGAAAGTAATTATAAATATAGAAGAAAAATATTAATCACTTGAAATATAGAAATTAATATTAGTTTCACCTCACATATATATGGATTAAAAAAATTCAAATAGTAGAATAAAAAATATGAGGAATGTATAGATCTGGATATTTTGGAAACTCTATAATAGAAAATAGAGTGATTCTGAACATCAAATCTATTCAAAATGGATTAATCTATTCATGAAATTATTATAGATGCAGTAAACTATGAATATTGTAGCCCAATATGTGCATGAAATCCTTATTGATTTCATAATCTAATCAATTCATTAATAATGTACAACACATTAATGTAGTGTTCAAATCTATACTTAAAAGAAGATTAATAAATTCTGTACATACTATAAAAGAATAGTATGAACCTGTCCATTTTTTAAATAAACATGAGAAAAAAATATGGAACATTAATATCCTTAAATAGGAAATAATATATAAAATTGATAAATGTGTACAATATTGATTAATTTTGTTTATTGTGTTCAAATTTTAAATGAATTATACAAACATTTATGTAAATGATGATCAATTAAATGTGTAAAACATTAAATGATTTGTATGAATTTGTATATTTATAAAATGAAATAACCATAGGTATATTTAAAGTAAACACACTCTTAAATGAAGTAAAATATATAATCTATGTTGTCTAATTCACACATCAATTATTTATTAAACTTTAATATGGTACATATTGGGTTAAAAGTACCTTTTCCTAGTTCAATTACACAACATGTTTTTCTAAATTTTAACAAAACAACCATTGAAAAATCCTATCACATAAAAATGAAAATATATTCAACCATTTGGTAGCGATCAGTAGAACAAATTTAATATTTCAAAAGCCCAGTATGAAATATGTAAGGTGATTTTAATATTAAAGTGAAATTAATTGTAGATTAATGAAGATTCATTACCTGGATGGTAGAGACATTCTATCTTCTCAGATTTCATATTCTTTGTAATATAGAAAGATGTTATTTGAAATTTAAGCTAATCATTTTGTGAGCTCGAGTAATCTGAATTTATTCCATCAATTCCTCTTTTAGGGTCATCTACATGTTCAAATCCACTATGAAAATTCTTCTCCACATATATTATGTATTAGCATTAGGGAATTTATCTATGAAATCTATGTATAATATATGTTTCATCATGTCAATAAATGCATTTTAGATTCCAAAGTTATTGAATTTTTGTAACATAATATTTGAATATATATTGGAATTTTATACCGAAGTTACAACAACAGAAGGAAAAATGTCAATAATTTTGGCATATTATTTTCCAATGCATGAATATATAACATGGTTCATAGCCTCCATAATAACATTGAATGAAAATACTAACTGATTATTTTATTTTATAGTTCAGTTAAATATTTTATAAAGTAAACTGTAAAAAAATATTATGTGAACTTTATATTTACATAATATTTTTTAATCTGAAAATTTATGACATTGTTGTTTGAAATGAAAAAGGAACTATAATAGTTTAAATAAAATTTGAAACTTTACCTCATTTTCATGTGAAATACTATCATGAACCTTCATCTTGTTTACAACATCTGTAATAGAAAGTATCTTGATTGAATTTTGTTCACTGGGTCGATTTCAATTGTGCATTTTTTAATCTAAAATTTAAATAGTCATGAGAAGTTTTTTATGTTTGAATATATTTAGCTTTATTGGAAACCAAAATCATATTTTTCTACATTAAATAAATATTTTTTATGAAGTAATGAACAAAAATTTCGATCAATATAAACTTAACTAATAATGATTTACATGAATATGATTATTTCTTATCTCATATATTGTTTTTGGTAGAAATTGCATCACTTGTTTCTCAAAGATGAAAATAGACATAAACCTAGTACTGTCACTAACCAGAAGCTGGAGACATTTTCTATAACAATTTATAATGACTAAGTATATATTTTAAAAAATATAATGTATTATTAATATTTTCAAAGCAGTTTAACTTTATGTAATACATTACCCCACTCTAAAAATTGTTTTTAAAAGTGATAGTAATTCCAGAATAATTTTTTTTCCTAAGATGTAATATAAAGGAATAATGTTAGTCTAAAATTGAAATAAAATTTATACAAACTGGATGGAACATATTTATTTTATTATAATTTTTCACTACAAACTATTACCATTGTATAGTTAACAGTATGAGTTGAACACAACATTGACACCTATCTTTCTCATTGAAGAAGTCTACCTTCTTTTTAAATGAAAGAAAAGATTCATAATACCAATTGCAATGACTTTGTATTATTGTAATAGTGGCCTATGTGGTACACTTTGTCACCTGTAATGCAATTCCAATGAAATGTGAGTTAAAATATTACACAAGTTACAATAGATATGAATAGATAAAATAATTTACATTTCTTTTAATTATCACATGTTACCTCGGTACAAGTTATAATCTGCATAATGTTTCTCTTCTTTTTATAATAAGTTCATTTGTTTCAAGATGATAATCATGCAACAGAACTCTCTAGAATGCTTTGTTGGTAGTCTTTTATTTGAGTTTTTAGCACAATGTAAAGTACTTATAGTGAATATGGTAAACAACATATGACTAAATATATAGTATTTTAACAATATTTTTATGTCATGAAAACATTATATATAAATTACTAAATACCTGATTATTAATAAGAGATGTTAACTGAACACCTAAACATAGAAATCAAAATTTTAAATTAATATCAGGGAGTTTTTCAATAGTGTATCGTTGGACAACCTTTTTTTGAGTGAGTGTACTATAGGAAAACCTGTATTTAGTAGAATCATAGTGGAATTGAAACTCAAGCTAATAATATTTAGTTATGAATGTAAAATTTTTTTAGTGAGAATTGTAATATATATAATTATTATCTTATTAATAGAGTATTTTTTAGTAAGCATTGTATGTGAAAGGATACTGAAAAGTTGTTTTTCATGGACAAGTTTATGAACTAAAATTTTAGTTGTTGTTTTGTCTAAAAACAATGTACTGAGAAGATCTACATATCCATCCCACAATGTGCAGATTAGTGTTTCTTCACTATAATAAATACATATGAATTGTAATGTATTATTAAGTTCTATGAGTAACATAGTTAAATTATTTTAATTATTTATAGAACATTATCTTCCATCCCTAAATGTGATTTGCATTCATTTGTTTCAGTTTCCCCAAATATTCAATGATTGATACTGATGAATCATGGTGACAACATTTGTTTCAAGTAGAAAAAATTAAATCTATGAAATAGAAGATATAAATTAGCAGGTATTTGCAAAATTTATCCATATTATAATGAGGTATGAATATGTTTTCATTGAATGTATTGGGGTTAATGTTTTGTAAATGTTCCAGATTGACTTTTTGGGTTATTACAAAACATACCAATAGTTTTAATGTAAATTATTAATGATATTTGATATCACTACATAAGAGAAATAAAGAACATCATTTCATAAACCTGAAATAGTAAATATATGATAATAATTATAGAGATTAATATTATTAGTTTGTAAGAGTAACCGCAATATAACAGGTCTTAGTCAAGTTTATCCATAAAAAAGGATGTATAAATATGTTTCCATTACATGTCCTCTGTTTAATGTTTTTTTTATTTTTCAACATAACTCATTGGATTGTTACAGAACACACCAAAAAATTTACTATAATGTTTTATTTAATATTGATATCAAAAAATAATTGGATTAAAGAACATCAATGTATATAGCTAAAGAAGTAAATATATAATAATTGTCATGGACCTCTCTTGGGACCCGTGCCATAACTACACCAAGCCCACCTTCCATAGGCCAGGGGATGGTGACTAGCATTGGAAAGACATATCCCAAAAAGGGAAGACATTGCCTTTAAACCTATACACAAATAGACATGGAATACTGCACAAAACAAACCACAAAGGAAGGAAAGTAGTAAAACCAAAACAAAGTACCACCACTGAGAGTAAAAGGT
The DNA here is from genome assembly GCA_963277665.1 of Viscum album. Classification (NCBI taxonomy): domain Eukaryota; kingdom Viridiplantae; phylum Streptophyta; class Magnoliopsida; order Santalales; family Viscaceae; genus Viscum; species Viscum album. The sequence goes on along the minus strand of OY728132.1, from coordinate 757,736,115 downwards.
GTAAACTGAAAGTAAAGAGGACATAATACACACCCAACTAAAAGAAAAGTACAAAAAAAAATAAGTATAAGATTTAGAGGTTGTCCGCCAAGGATCCTACCTAAAGGGTAGGTACAACTCACTGTCATATGTCACTGCAGAACACCACGTCTATCGATCCACCTATGAGCACCGTCTAGCCCTGGCTCCCCAAATTCCTAGTCAAAGTTGTCCATCATCTGCACAAGACACAATAGGTGAGGGCGAATCCTGTGAAGGGGTGAGTATAAAAATACTCAGTAGGGACCCCGAGACCAACTCAGGTCTCACTGAAATCCACAAAGGAAGAATACTACAAAGCAAGGTTTCAAAGAAAAATAAAAAGCAAAATACACAAATCACACTAGGTATAACTTATGTATAGAAGTAAAGAGGATTAGTCATAAATCTAGATCATATTATTCTATTGAGAGGCTCTACTGCTAATCCAAGAAGGGTCACTCTACTGCTGATCCACGAAGGGTTGCTCTACTGCTGATCCATGATGGTTTTCTCTATGACTGATCCATGACAGGTCATGCTACTGCTGATCCACAAATGGTCTCTCTCATGCTGATCCATGAAGGGTCGCTATTATTTTGATCCATGAAGGGTTTATATTATGTTGATCTACACAGGGCTTCTCTTATGTTGATCCGTGAAGGGTCTCTATTCATTTTACATGTTACAACCAGCCACTAGATTCACTTATCACATTTGATTCTAGGACAATCTGCTCCTCAAGCCATAATTCATACCTCGACCTCCACGAAGTACCACATATAGTAACCCAAAGGACCGTCTCTTCGCAAGGGTCCCAACGCAATAGATGGCACGTCGAATAGACACCCAGTCTATAAGATATGGGCATTTTTGTAAAAAGGCCCCGGTTAGATTCAAGTTCGATCTAACCCAGCCACACTCCAACTTCCACCAAAATTCAAGTAGAGTATCTTAGAAGGACCGCCGCGTTGCAAGGGTCCTCATTCCATAGACAATGCCTCAATCGGATGCCCGGTCTGCAAGTTATTGATGTTTTTCCAAAAAAGGGTCGGTGGGTTCAGGGTCCGGTCTGACCCAGTTGGACCGACCCAACCTGACCTGGCCCGGGGTCCACCGACCCGACCCGAATCCACCGACCTGACTTGAACCGGCCCAACCTGGGTCTGGTCTGTTGGGTCGTGGGTTCGGCCCGGCCCGCTCGCAGCAACCCGATCCGCTGAGGTGAGCATTCTTCTCCAGCCCAGATGCGGCTCATCCGCATTCGATTCATCTGTCGTTGGTTCTAGCTAGTGCCACCTCTCCTAGTGGATGGTCCACACAACGGACCGACTCGACCCAACTGGACGTGACTCTGTCTCGTCCATTTCGTTCAGTACGGACAGCAGGTGACCAACTATTCCGCCCGCACGCAGTTGATGGATTGCATGCCTCCTGCACACATGATCAGCCCGAAAACAGGCTTCCCCTCCATGAGGCGCTGGTCGGCAGCATAGTTCATGCCTCCGCATGCCACCGCCAGCACCAGCGTGCCGGGTTTCATTCTGTGGGCCACCTGAGTTCCTCTAGTGGTCCGTTTCTTAAGCTGTCTGTGCCTACAGGATCGTACGGCTAACACCTTCACTGCGACATCTTCAAACTTTCCTTGCCACCATTTCAAGAATTTCTTCCACGAAGAATGCACAAGAACTTTCAAGGCTCATGGTCTCAGGGCTTGTTCGTGTCAGCCCGCACCCTCCATGTTAGAGGTGTATAATCAAGGGGGAGGTTTGAAATTTCAACACATTAGTCTACCCCGCCATTCAAGTCCCCAGATTTAACAACCCTCCCACAAGAATAAAATATCCATAGATCAACCTATTCATGGCCTGATCTATTTTCATTGTTTTAGAATGAATAACGGGAAAGGGAAACAATCACAAAGAAATCATAAAACCCTACCTAGATTGTTGGATCTGCTGCTAACGATGGATGAGATCCTCATCATCATCGTCGATCTGTAAATCATTGGCGTTCATCACTACATTATTCATTCTTATTTAGAGAGGAATTACATCGTAGGTTTTTTAGATAATCTATAGGATTTAATTCTCAACTCTCCAACACATTAGTTTAATAAATAGAAACACGCCGCAGTGTTTCTGCTACACTGTGACGTTGCATTGTTACGATGTTTCATTTATAAAACAACATAGCGATTATGCTTTCACAACAAGCCATTAATGATACTAATTTAATTCTCCTTGTCGTTTCCTTGTTTCCACACCATAGCACCGTCGTCTGCTGCTAAATAGTGTGAAAGAAAATAAAATAACTTTTCTAAGTTATTTTATTATTTTCTAAAAATTCCAAAAATTAACCTTTCTGTTCGACCCTTGCTGGTCAAAGTTAAGTCATTTCTAGGTGAATCTCAGTGTTCTGAGTTCAACGGTGCCCTCATATTTTTTATTTGAGCACCGGTTCAAAAGATATAAAAACTTACTTGCATTTTTATTGATTGTACTTTAAAATAAGTTCAAAATTACATTCTGGGCACCCTAGGCATTAGAATCACGTTTCGTCAAAGTGTGCAGTCTCGAAATAATTTCATATACTTAAAAAAAATTACACATAAATTCTAGGACATTACAATAATATTGGCACATTGTATTATTTTTGTCACATCTTATCAATGATAATCAAATTCAAATAAGGAAATATTCTGGAACCTTCCACTCTTTGATATCATTAAGTGGAGTAAAATGGAATAAAAAAAGTGGAAAGTGTGTATTAGAAATTTTGATATGGGAACTACAGTTAAATAATAGTCTGCCCTTGTGATGACTTGCTAAACATTTTACTTTATTATCACTAATTTGGAAATTATGTATTATATAACAGAAACCTTGAAACAGAACTGATAATTGATCACACTATCAAGAATAACTTTTCAAATATTTATATACCATCAGTAGTTAAGAGTATAGTTCAGTAAATTATTAATTCAATATTAGATGCAACAATATTGACAAATATTTATAGAATGTAAAGTAAATTAAACATACAGTTCTATCATAAAGAATTTGTTTGATGAAAACTATGAAATCTATAAATTTTTATGCTTTTGTCTGTCACAGCCATATAAGACGCACTTCAATATTCAACATCTCATCATCATAAATTGAGATTTTTTGTAACTCAGTAAAAGAATGTTCCATTTCACCTATGTTGTATGGGAGTTCAAATAAAAATCTAATTATTCATAGAAGTAAAGTTAATCATAGTAATAAATATGTAAGTTAATGGAACTCAAATTGAAATATGAAAAGAACATATTTGGCCATAATAAAACATTATTTATACCTAATACATGTTTTGTAATTTTTTTTATAAACAATATTTTTTGTACAAATATTAGGTATGTTATCACTAGAATATATCAAAAAAAAAAAAATTAATCCCTTCTTTTTCTTAACTCTAGACACTGCTAAATAAAGTTTACCATGATAAAAAATAGATTGACTAAGTATAATCCCAACTAATGATATATATTGGACGAAAATTTTATTAATAGTCATTACATATGATATAGTTAAATGATATTGTCTTCTTTGAAACTTGAAAGGACACATTGAGTTTGCGTGTGTCATATTTATCCTTGGTATGAAAGCCATATGTTTGGAATTAGTGCTTGTTACAATTTATTCTCCAATACAATGATTTCCCAAAAAGGTGACAACCAAACGAGTTTTATTGCAAAGTCTAAAAGACTGGTCAAATTTTTTTAGCAACATAATCAGGAGCCTCAATTTCAAGATTAATTTATGATTAGGAAGAACAAAGATATTAATACCAATCAAAATTTCTGGTGTATATATATTTTTTGGGGTATCAATATCCAAAATTGCTTTACAAACTGAATCTAAACTCAAATAAACCTTTTATTCTCCAATAATTAAGGATATCTGGTAGTCATTTACTTATTGCATAGTTTTCATGTTGGTCCTGAAATATCATGTGCTTTTAAGTACTCTGATGCTCTGCAATTTGATGTTAAAGATGGGTATGTCTACTAAACAATGGCATCAAATGAATTATCAAAACTGCCTATTAAATATTCATTTGGAATTTTAATATTAGTCTCACTTTAATTTGGTCGGAAAACTTCCCCATCCCATATGTTATAAATCCAATTTCCAAACTCATGTATTTCTCAAGAATCATTACTTGTATTTGAAGAATGCAGTCTCATGTTCATTGTCAATGTCAAAATAGAACAATGATTCCAAATATATGAATATTTGATACTTTCAAATATGAATTTAGATCTAGTACCATGTCGTACTACAAGGAATATTTTTCAAAAATCACCATAAAGGACAATTATTTTACCTCTGAAAGGAAATTCAGAACTATTTGTATCTTGCGGTGACAAAAAATCCCTCAAGGCACGATCAAGATCCTCAAAGCAGTATTTTTGAACGATCAGTTCTTCATCCCAAATAATTAATTTCGTTTTTTGTATAAGTTCATCTAACTCACTTCCTTGTTGAATGTTGCTTGTCGAAACTTCATTAAAAATAATTGGGATATAAAATTGAGAATATTCCCTTCTCCCACATGGTAGTAGTAGGGATGCTATTCCACTTGAAGAAAATAAAATTACTATGTAACATTCAGAACATAGTTTCAATATTAAGGCATAGAATAAGAATGTTTTTCCCATGCCTCCATAACCATGGAAAAAACATTCCACCATTCAGTGTGAATGATGCTTCGAGAATGCTAGTGATTTTTTTTTCATTATTAATTTTTTTACTCAGAACTTCAAATTATTCTTGAAGAAAATCCTTATCCTAATTTTTTTAGCTGCAATCAACTGATTCCTAATAAGCGCAATTGATAACTATAAAATATGCATTGGAGGGAAATTTATTAAAGATATACCACTGATACGAATGATGTTATCAACTTCCAGCAGTGAATACAACTACAATTAGAATTAAGTGATATGTAAATATTTACAATTAAATCTAGTAAGTGGAAAGAATGGAATTATATTGAAATAAAAATATTTTAACGATTTTGGAAAAAATGTACTCAATTTTTTTTAATTAAAGAAACTATCATATGTTTTCATATAGAAAAAAATAAATATTAATTCCATTATTTTTCAACCATATTCACAAAAATAGTTAAAATATTTTAATTTATTATTAACTATAGATATTTGATGTTAAGCATATGTATTGATTATGCTTATAAGTACCCCTATCTTAATTTAAATAATATGGTAATAGTCATCCAATTAATTTATCCATAAACAAAAGACATGATTTTACAATTTAAATTTTTAACACTCATCTAATTTGTTTTCTGAACTGTAAAATATGAAGGATAAGAAAGAGATGCGTAAAGATAGGATTATTTATATATAAATTCTATGATTTTTTAAATATAATTTCATAAACCAGATACCTTCAATTTCTAACATCGTTCCCTGAGATTATAAAATATCTTCAAATAGGAGTTTCTAGATTTTACTCTATAAATCTTGAGGTTGAGATACAATGTTTGAGAATAGAAGATGAGAAAATAATATATGCAGGGAATTCCCAATTTCCCAAAAAAAAACTTATGTAAAATAATCCACAAACTCTGAATCATCACTAAGTACACCCAATTAGTAATATGAATCTATAAATGTTTTCAAAGTCGTATTATTTACAGTCAATATGTCATCATATGTAGTTGGTCATGCAACATTAGTGAGAAATATTCAAATATAATATAGTTCACCAATGTTGGGATGCACATAATGAAATCTATTAAAAGAAAAGCCTCATTTTCTAGGATACCACTTATGGTCATTCTAGTGTAACAAAAATTTCCTAGGTAAATTTTCATAGGTTAGAGTTTCTCTCTAGGATAAGTTGCATTGGATTCAAACCAAGAAGTGAACATAGTCTGTGATATTGTTTTTTTAGCAGAATATATGCAATATTTTATTCATAATTTCATGTTATACTTTTCTCACCATGTAGAGACCCGAAGATTAATGTACATAGATATTACATTACTTTTGCGGAATACTTAGTACATAACAAAACAAACACACAAGGACCGTAATAGTTTAGTGTATTTGGAAACTAGGAATATAATCTTCTAATCGTGGTGAAAGATCTTCAATATCTCCCATAAAGATCTTCCTTTTTTATACCTAAAATCTTTCTTTATATCCTAGGGAAAAGAAAACATAAAAGGGTGAGATCAAATGCTCAGTAAGGGTAAACAAAAGAAATATCAATCACATCATATACATAAGAACATAGCTTTTGGAAATCTTAACCTGCAAAAGAGCTTATAATACCATAACATGGGATAAATCATAGAAGTGAAATGTAATCCCAATAATCATAACTTAAAACATGAATCCTTTTGGAATACACACATAATCATAGATAATCATTTCTTGTTAGTCAAGACTCTTCGCCAAGACTATCTTAGTGGACAAAGTCCCTTTCTGAACCGAGTCACCCTCGTTCCAGTCCTGTTTCACTGAACCGGTATAACCTACCGTTCCAGCCATGTCTATCTCATGAGATATAAAATATTTACCCAATTCATTGGAGGGAGAGATAGGTCCCACCCATCTTATAATGAATCCTTTCTTATGTGTGCCACATAATCATAAATCATACATCATCGCATAACACATGTAACAAAAATGGGATTCTTGAAACATCATGACATCATAAAACAAATCATATAAGGTAAATGACTTCATAAAAATAATTCCCTCACAACATAATCAAATCAATGTAATAATAGGGATAAAAATAGAACCCTTTATTATCTTAGATGGAAAATAATTTTGATAAAACACTTGAACTCCATTCTTGAGGAAAATATCCTTTCTTCTTTAAAAACACTTTTCTTTTCTTAACATGTCATACAATTATAAACTAAAAGAAGTTGATTAAAAATAAACTTGAAAACTTGTAAAGGAAGCTTCTTGGAAATAATATTTTAAAAACCCATTCATACCGTATAAGTTAAAAAAAACATTCTTCGTACTTTTTTCGGAAAAGTCAAAAAAAGTACCTCGTACGAAAAAACGACAAAAGATTCCTTTCATATTCTTTACTAAAAACTCACTGAAGGATAAAATTGGATTTAAACTATTGTAAGTGGATGGAAAAAATATTACATATTGAGGGAACATGGATGTGGATGATAAAATACACCCCAGTAAATACCAAAGTATAAACAATCTCGGATAAAAATGAGATTGTGATATTTCCCCTTACCTTAGGTCCGACTTGCTTTGTAAGTGTCCGAACCTCCTGTATAATGATTTAAATCATGTTATTGACTTATTCCAGAATCATATTCATTGTTATTATATCATATATGGTCCACTTATGACTTTATATTACCCGTTCTTTTGTAAATTAATGTTAAAGTAGCGTTTTGGGTAAAATCGTCTCATTTGTCGTTCGTGTTTTTAACTTGTAATTGTTCATATGATTACTTAGATCATGATTACTTAATTACAGAATATAAAACATGATTTATATATATATATATTCAGAATATACATATATAATAAATCAGTAAATGGAAAGAAATACACCGTTCATGGAGACGGTAGTCCGTACGTACGCATGAACGCTGTTTTCGTTTCCTTATTGAATTGAATGGAATTAAGTAGATGACATAAATATAAATATAAATAATTCAAGTATCATTATTAGGTCATATATTTCATTAGTATTTATTATATATACTTTATAATCATTCATGAATGGTTAATCATTGAGAATGAATCTCATCGCATCGTGGAGACGGTATTCCGTACGTACGCACGCGCGGTGATTTCCTTTTTCCGTAGGATGGATAGAAGGTTAATTAGAGTTGTTTCATATTTATAATAACATATCAGTATATAAGAAATACTGATGTTATTACTTTATCATGAAACAACTAAAGAAGAAGAAGCATAAGAAGAAAGAAATTGAAAAAGATCGCTAATGGATATTACCTCTTTTTGACGCGCCTTCACTTAACCTCCACTTAAAGAACTAAGGATGGTCTTTGAAGAAGACCAGGACCTCTAGGATGATACTAGGGAAGTGGAGAAGAGATTTTGGCAGGGTTTGGCCAAGCTTGAATGCTCAAATTGGTGTGAGGAGGAGGGGGAGGAGGTGCCCTTTTATAAGGGAGGAGAGGGGCACCTTAGGAATATCTCAAAATATTATTTTATATTAAAGTAAAAATCGGTTTATAATGGTTCCAAAGGGTCTTATTTCGAAGTTAAAGTGGGGATGGGTCGAAATACTATCAACCAATAGTATTTAGACAAGTTTAGGGTATTATTTTAACCTTATCAATTAGATTTAACTCTAAGTTAAATAATTTAACTTTTACCATGTCTTTTTGTTTTCTTTCACTATATGGTTAATACACTTACTATAACATGCCAAACGAACCCCAAATTGTTTATTATTAATATATATATCCTTATCTAAGTCATTTGGCCGAACCTTAGATTTTTAGGAATACAATAAAAATTAATAATATAATATTTTATTTAAAAACTATTTTGTGTCAATTTTGACACTATTTGATATATGATTTTTTTGAAAGTCATAACAGAATTATATGTTCGAACCAAGTTGATTAAATCAACAATAATATATCATAGTAACCTAGAAAATTAGTGGAATTCATAAAAAGTCTCAAATTACATTTATTTTTGTGTTTATAACATCAATTATGTCAATATTTCATTAATAAGATAATTACTGCATCATCATTGTGTCATAAATAAATTAAATTATTTAATGTCTAAAAATTATAAATAAAATACCATTATTTATTAAATATTTTTAGCTTTCTAATGAATATTTATAGTCGAATTTATCTTATGTATAAATCCATATTAAAAATGATTTACTTATTAAACTTTGATTTTAACTATTTTAACCCTTCTTTAAATAAATTAATAATAAATGTCCTAATCTAACCCAAGTAGGCCTAAATGGTCATATTTTATTCCTAAGTTTGTTTTTGGTCGAATTAAAATTATCCAATAGAATTAGGACATGTGTTAGGGTAATAGTAATATCATATTTACCCTTAGTTACCCTATTTACTATTAACCGCGGTAAAAAAAGTAAAAAGTTACTATTCACCAAAAAATTATTTTTATCTCATTGAACCACATTTTACTTACTGATATCAACCGTGTCTGTCAGAATTTCGAAATTCCATTCACAGAAGCAGTAAAATTAAGTTTTATGCAAAAATTCAGTTTTTAACCTACCACTTAGTGGTTTCACTATTCATCAAAAATTGAAAGTTTTTAGAAAAATACCAAAATTTCACCCTAGGCTAATTTCGGTATTCCGAATCCAAAAATGAAGTCCATTTTGAAAAATAAAATTTATAAAATTTCAAAAAGTGGTTATTACTATTCATAATGGCTAGTTTTAATAATATTTTAATAGCATATCGTTGTTTAGTGAAACTCGGTATTGCGTACGCCGCAAGCTATCGAGGAAGGTCGCGATTGCATGTAAAGTAAGCCAAACTAGTATGTAGTGAAAGATTCCTTTGATGATATATAAAAACAAAATATTACTCATAAAAATCTCGGGTGTTACATTCTACCCCCCTTAAAAAGAATTTCGCCCTCGAAATTCGTCACTTTGTAACAAACAGATGAGGATACTTCTCCCTCATCATATCCTCAAGCTCCCATGTAGCTTCTTCAAGTTGGTGGTTCCTCCATAAAACTTTCACCAATCGAGTGGTCTTGTTTCGTAGGAATTTTTCGCTACGATCCAGAATCTCTATCGGTTGTTCTTCATAAGAAAGATCTTGCTCCAGTGGTACAACTTCTGAGCTGAGTACATGTGAAAGATCAGGTATGTACTTTATCAGGAGAGATACATGGAACACATCGTGAACTTGAGAGAGATTCGGTGGAAGCGCCAATCAGTAAGCTACCTTTCCAACACGATCCAGTATTTTGAAAGGACCGATATATCTAGGGCTCAACTTCCCCTTCTTTCCAAATCTCATAACCCTCTTCCAGGGAGATATTCGTAAGAACACTTTATCACCCACTTCAAACTCTAGGTCTTTTCTTCGGTTGTCGGCATAACTTTTCTGTTGACTCTGAGCTGCTCTTATGTGTTGTTGAATAGATCTGACCATTTCTGCCATTTCATCAACGAGATCAGGTCCTAATAGCTTTCTTTCCCCAACTTCATCCCAGAAAGTTGGAGTCCTGTATTTCTTTCCATAGAGAGCTTCATAAGGAGCCATCTGAATACTGGAGTGAAAGCTATTATTATAAGAAAATTCCACCAAAGGTAGGTGTTGATCCCAACCTCCTTTGAAATCCATAGATCAAGCTCTCAACATATCTTCTAGGGTTTGAATTGTTCTCTCAGACCGACCGTCTGTCTGAGGATGATAAGTAGTGCTGAAACTCAACTCTGTATCCAGAGTATGCTGAAGACTTCGCCAGAACTTCAAGGTAAATCTCGGATCCCGATCAGATATAATAGAAAGTGGTACTCCATCCAATCTTACCACTTACTTTACATATATCCTGGCAAGCTTATCCAGAGATAAATCCTCTCTAATAGCAATGAAGTGTGCAGACTTTGTAAGAAGATCAACTATGACCCATATAGCATTATTTCCTTTGGATGTTTTAGGACGTCCTGTGACAAAGTCCATAGTGATGTTTCCCATTTCCATTCAGGTATGGGTAATGGTTGTAACATCCCCTTATACTTCTGTCTCTCAGCTTTAACTTGTTGACAAACCAAGCATCGAGAGACATATTCAGCAACATCTCTTTTCATGCCATCCCACCAGAAGTACTCTTTCAGGTCCCTATACATCTTCGTGCTTCCAGGATGAATAGAGAATGAAGAACTATGAGCCTCATCCAGCAGCTCCTTCTTTAATTCAGGGATGGGAGGAACACAAACCCGATTCCTGAACTTTATTATCCCATCACAATCAAGGTTGAATTCAGGAACATTTCTCACCTTCTTTTGTAACTCGACATCTTCTTTATGTGCCTCTTTAATCTTCACATGTATAGATGGTTGAACATTCATTTGAGAAAGATAAGATTTTTCCCCTTCCATTATAATTCCAAGATCCATCCTTTGTAAATCCATAAATATTGGATCTTTTGTGATCCTCATCATGGATAAACTAGCATGGTCTTGTCGGCTTAATGCATCTGCCACCTTGTTTGCTTTCCCAGGGTGGTAATGGATTGAGCAGTCATAATCCTTAATCAGCTCCAACCATCTTCTTTGACGCATATTTAGCACCTTTTGTGTGAAAATATACTTTAAACTTTTATGATCAGTATAAATATCACACCTTTCACCATAAAGATAATGCCTCCAAATCTTTAATGCAAAGATTACCGAAGCCAACTCCAAATCATGTGTTGGGTAATTTTGCTCATGGATTTTCAACTGTCGTGAGGCATAAGCTATCACCATATCATTTTGCATAAGAACACACCCCAATCCCTTCTTGGATGCATCACTGTAGATCACAAACCTTTCTCCACTACAAGGCAGTGTGAGCACATGTGCACTGGATAACCTTCTTTTCAACTCCTTGAAATTCTCTTCACATTCCTCTGTCTAAACAAACTTAACTCCTTTCTGAGTCAACTTGGTGAGTGGATTAGATAATCGTGAAAAATATTTTACAAAACGTCGATAATATCCAGCCAAACCATGAAAACTTTGGATATCGGTTACTGTTGTTGGTCTCGACCACCTTTCAATAACCTCTGTTTTTGCTGGATCCACAGATATCCCCTCTTTTGAGATTATGTGACCCAAAAATGCAACTTTTTGAAGCCAAAATTCACACTTGGTAAATTTGGCATAAAGCTTCTCCTTTCTCAGGGTCTTCAATATAATTCTCAAGTGATCTTCATGCTCTTCCTTGCTCTTTGAATAGACAAGAATATCGTCTATAAAGACTACCACAAATTGATCAAGATAGTATCTAAAGACTCTATTCATTAAATACATGAAGATAGCAGGGGCATTAGTAAGACCAAATGGCATCACTATAAATTCATAGTGTCCATACCTTGTACGGAAAGCCGTATTTGGTATATCCTCCCTTTTGAACCTTAATTGATGATACCCTGAACGAAGATCAATCTTGGAAAAGTATTGAGCTCCACGTAGTTGGTCAAATAAGTCATCAATGCATGGGAGAGGATATTTGTTCTTGATAGTGATCTTGTTAAGTTCTCGATAATCAATGCAGAGTCTCATTGATCCATCTTTCTTCTTAACAAATAGAACAGGTGCTCCCCAAGGTGACGCACTAGGGCATATGAATCCCTTATCAATATTCTCTTGGAGTTGCTTCTTCAATTCCTGCAACTCAATTGGGGCCATTCTATAAGGTGTCTTTGAAATAGGCAAAGAACCCGGTACGAGTTCTATTGAAAACTCAACTTCACGATTTGGTGGAAGACCCGGTAATTCCTCCGGAAAGACATCATCAAACTCCCGTACGATGGGCATATTCTTAATCGCGAGTTTCTCAACAACAATTTGAGATAAATAACCTTCATTTAGTGGAATCAGGACCCATAAGATGGAAGGAATTTCCACTGGAAGGTTATATTCATCCTTGCATCGATAGAAGATCGTAGATTGATCTGGAATATGAAATGTGACTTCCCTTCTTTGGCAATTGATATGAGCTCCATGTAGAGAAAGCCAATCCATGCCAAGAATCACATCAAATTCCACAATAGGAAGGATCACAAGATTTGAAGGAAGCACTTTCCCACAAACTTCAATCGGAGAAGAACTATAAACTTTTGATGCGACTGTTGTTCCATTAGGTGTTGTCACAGATAACTCAACTTCTAATTGTTGAGGTAATACGGTGATACCCTTAGAAAATTTTTCAGAAATAAAAGAGTGGGTGGATCTAGAATCAAATAAAACATTTGCTACTTTAGAGTGGATGGTAAGTGTACTTTTCACCACTTCGTTATCGTACTCCACATCGCTGATAGAAATTGCATGTGACTTTCCTTTGTCTTTAGCCTTAAGATTTTGTTGACGTTGACCATCATCATCAAACCTTGGATTTGGGCATTGATTGGCATAATGACCCATCTCCTTGCACTTGAAACATTGAAGTGTAGTAGGTTCATTCTGTGTATCCCTTCCTTTTTTTTCATCATTAGACATCTTCTTCCCATTATCGCGGCATTCAAATGCCCGATGACCTTCCTTTCCACATTTGAAACATTTACTTGTCCCTTTAAGACAACTCCCTCCATGTTTCTTTCCACAATTTGATCATAAGGAAACATTCATCTTCTTTTCACCATTATTCTGAGATTTCTCCTTGAACTCCATCTTTCGTTTCTTGTCAAAACCATGAGATGGATTTGTAACACCAACTTACATTTCGACCTTGATAGCACAACACACAATTTCTTCATAGCTACTGAAGTCTCTTATAGCTAATGCCCTTCGAAGACTTGGTTTTAAGCCACTGAAAAATCGATCAACTTTACTTTCAGGTTGGATGATAATGCCAGATGCATACCTTGCAAGTCTTGTAAAATTTGCTTCGTATACACCAACGGATTCATCATCCTTCTACTTCAGCTCAAGAAACTCCTTTTCCATCTTTGTTCGAAGAATACGAGGGAAGTACTTACTGAAAAACAAGTTCTTGAACTCGTCCCATTCCATGGACTCAATTTCATCTCTTGGCCTCGTATTCTTGATAAGATTCTACCATTGATCAGCTTCACCTTCCAAACGATATACTGCAAAGATGACTTTATCATGTTCAGAACATTGAAGAACTGAAAATATCTTTTCAGTAGTACTGATCCATTGTTCAGCAACAAGTGGATCGGAAGACCCACTGAAAGAAGGTGGACGTTGCCTCATGAAGTACTCAATAGAATATTGTTCCCTTCTCTGCTCATTTGGAAGTCCAGAATGATTCATAGCTTGTGTAAGTATAGCAATAAGATTTTTCACTCCATCTCCCAAAAAATTTGTTTGTTCAGGAGTACAATCATTGCATTTTCCATTGCATTGATCAACACGGTTCCTTCGGGTTCCAACCATCGTCTAAAACCCCAAAAGAATAGTGTGAGAGGCAAAAATCATGCTAGGGAAAACAACATAATAAAGGGGGAGTACCTTCAATATCTAACATCTTAGGTTTAATTCTATGATTGTTAGTGTAATTCTAGTACTATAACCTATACGTATACTTAACCTTAGGGACATCCCTAGACATACCTTAGAAATATCTCTAGGGATCTCACCAACGTTTTCCCATCCTAGTTTCCAAAGGTTGACTAAACCTTTCCTCTGATACCAACTGTAGAGACCCGAAGCTTAACGTACATAGATATTACATTACTTTTGCGGAATACTTAGTACATAACAAAACACACACACAAGGACCGTAATAGTTTAGTGTCTTTGGAAACTCGGAATATAATCTTCTAATCGTGGTGAAAGATCTTCAATATCTCCCATAAAGATCTTCCTTTTTTTATACCTAAAAACTTTCTTTATATCCTGGGGAAAAGAAAACATAAAAGGGTGAGCTCAAATGCTCATTAAGGGTAAAAAAAAGAAATATCAATCACATCATATACATAAGAACATAGCTTTTGGAAATCTTAACCTGCAAAAGAGCTTATAATACCATAACATGGGATAAATCATAGAAGTGAAATGTAATCCCAATAATCATAACTTAAAACATGAATCTTTGTGGCATACACACATAATCATAGAGAATCATTTCTTGTTAGTCAAGACTCATCGCCAAGACTATCTTAGTGGACAAAGTCCCTTTCTGAACCGAGTCACCCTCGTTCTAGTCCTGTTTCACTGAACCGGTATAACCTACCATTCCAACCATGTCTATCTCATGAGATATAAAATCTTTACCCAATGCATTGGAGGGAGATATAGGTCCCACCCATCTTATAATGAATCCTTTCTTATGTGTGCCACATAATCATAAATCATACATCATCGCATAACACATGTAACAAAAATGGGATTCTTGAAACATCATGACATCATAAAACAAATCATATAAGGTAAATGACTTCATAAAAATAATTCCCTCACAACATAATCAAATCAATGTAATAATAGGGATAAAAACAGAACCCTTTATTATCTTATATGGAAAATAATTTTGATAAAACACTTGAACTCCATTCTTGAGGAAAATATCCTTTCTTCTTTAAAAACACTTTTCTTTTCTTAACATGTCATACAATTATAAACTAAAAGAAGTTGATTAAAAATAAACTTGAAAACTTGTAAAGGAATCTTCTTGGAAATAATATTTTAAAAATCCATTCATGCCGTATAAGTTAAAAAAAACATTCTTCGTACTTTTGTCGGAAAAGTAAAAAAAAGTACCTCGTACGAAAAAACGACAAAAGATTCCTTTCATATTCTTTACTAAAAACTCACCGAAGGGTAAAATTGGATTTAAACTATTGTAAGTGGATGGAAACAATATTAAATATTGATGGAACATGGATGTGGATGATAAAATACACCCCAGTAAATACCAAAGTATAAACAATCTCGGATAAAAATGAGATTGTGATATTTCCCCTTACCTTAGGTCCGACTTGCTTTGTAAGTGTCCAAACCTCCTGTATAATAATTTAAATCATGTTATTGACTTATTACAGAATCATATTCATTGTTATTATATCATATATGGTTCACTTATGACTTTATATTACCCGTTCTTTTGTAAATTCATGTTAAAGTAGCATTTTGGGTAAAATCGTCTCATTTGTCGTTCGTGTTTTTAACTTGTAATTATTCATATGATTACTTAGATCATGATTACTTAATTCCAGAATATAAAACATGATTTATATATATATATATTCAGAATATAAATATATAATAAATCAGTAAATGGAAAGAAATACACCGTTCATGGAGACGGTAGTCCGTACGTACGCATGAACGCTGTTTTCGTTTCCTTATTGAATTGAATGGAATTAAGTAGATGATATACATATAAATATAAATAATTCCATTATCATTATTAGGTAATATATTTCATTAGTACTTATTATATATACTTTATAATCATTCATGAATGGTTAATCATTGAGAATGAATCTCATCGCGTCGTGGAGACGGTATTCCGTACGTACGCACGCGCGGTGATTTCCTTTTTCCGTAGGATGGATAGAAGGTTAATTATAGTTGTTTCATATTTATAATAACATATAAGTATACAAGAAATACTTATGTTATTACTTTATCATGAAACAACTAAAGAAGAATAAGTTGAAGAAGAAAGAAATTGAAAAAGATTGGTAATGGATATTACCTCTTTTTGACGCGCCTTCACTTAAACTCCACTTAAAGAACTAAGGATGGTCTTTGAAGAAGACCAGGATCTCTAGGATGATACTAGGGAAGTGGAGAAGAGATTTTGGTAGGGTTTGGCCGAGCTTGAAAGCTCAAATTGGTGTGAGGAGGAGGGGGAGGAGGTGCCCTTTTATAAGGGAGGAGAGGGGCACCTTAGGAATATCTCAAAATATTATTTTATATTAAAGTCAAAATCGGTTTATAATGGTTCCAAAGGGTCTTATTTCGAAGGTAAAGTGGGGATGGGTCTAAATCATATCAACCAATAGGATTTATACAAGTTTAGGGTATTATTTTAACCTTATCAATTAGATTTAACTCTAAGTTAAATAATTTAACTTTTACCATGTCTTTTTGTTTTCTTTCACTATATGGTTAATACACTTACTATAACATGCCAAACGAACCCCAAATTGTTTATTATTAATATATATATCATTATCTAAGTCATTTGGCCGAACCTTATATTTTTAGGAATAAAATAACAATTAATAATATAATATTTGATTTAAAAACTATTTTGTGTCAATTTTGACACTATTTGATATATGATTTTTGTGAAAGTCATAACAGAATTATATGTTCAAACCAAGTTGATTAAATCAACAATAATATATCATAGTAACCTAGAAAATTAGTGGAATTCATAAAAAGTCTCAAATTACATTTATTTTGGTGTTTATAACATCTATTATGTCAATATTTCATTAATAAGATAATTACTGCATCATCATTGTGTCATAAATAAATTAAATTATTGAATGTCTAAAAATTATAAATAAAATAACATTATTTAGGAAATATTTTTAGATTTATAATGAATATTTATAGTCGAATTTATCTTATGTATAACTCCATATTAAAAATGATTTACTTATTAAACTTTGATTTTAACTATTTTAACCTTTCTTTAAATAAATTAATAATAAATGTCCTAATCTAACCCAAGTGGGCATAAATGGTCATATTTTATTCCTAAGTTTGTTTTTGGTCGAATTAAACTTATCCAATAGAATTAGGACATGTGTTAGGGTAATAGTAATATCATATTTACCCTTAGTTACCCTATTTACTATTAACCGCGGTAAAAAAAAGTAAAAAGTTACTATTCACCAAAAAAATTATTTTTATCTCATTGAACCACATTTTACTTACTGATATCAACCGTGTCTGTCGGAATTTCGAAATTCCATTCACAGAAGCGGTAAAATTAAGTTTTATGCAAAAATTCAGTTTTTAACCTACCACTTAGTGGTTTCACTATTCATCAAAAATTGAAAGTTTTCAGAAAAATACCAAAATTTCACCCTAGGCTAATTTCGGTATTCCGAATCCAAAAATGAAGTCCATTTTGAAAAATAAAATTTATAAAATTTCAAAAAGTGGTTATTACTATTCATAACGGCTAGTTTTAATAATATTTTAATAGCATATCGTTGTTTAGTGAAACTCGGTATTGCGTGCGACGCAAGCTATCGAGGAAGGTCGCGATTGCGTGTAAAGTAAGCCAAACTAGTATGTAGTGAAAGATTTCTTTGATGATATATAAAAACAAAATATTACTCATAAAAATCTCGGGTGTTACTCACTAGGTAAGTGGAATTATAATATTTCAATAGGAGGGAACCTATAATGGATTTCATAATGAAATATTCTTCAGACAGCCTCACATAGTAAAATATATCGACATTCATAATACATTTTAATTTTTCCAACTTGATTTTGACCATGTTCTATAGTTTCAGATCTATAGAGAGCTATTGTGATATGATCATGCTCTTTTTTATGTTATTGAACAAATATTTGATGGAACATGATTGATTACAGACATCAACATTGATATGAGTATAAAGTTTAAGTAGCATGGTTGGACTACAAGGGACAAAAAAGTGATTATCCAGTTCAACCTCATTATTTACTACTGTTCTGTTTTTATCTCTTTTTCTATAAATAGTATACTCATCCTCATTGAAAGAATATTTTTTGAAACAAAATTCAGAAACAATTTTAAACAGTGTCTACTTTTCAAGAATGGATAGAATGGGTTGGTAACCCCATAAGGTCCATGAGTCATGTAATTTTTTACATCCTCAAATAATTGAGGATAAACTGCCCTATCTGGTACATTAATAGATCTTGAAATCTTATGAGAAGACTGAATGAATACCTATTTATATACATGATGAAAACCATGATTTTAAAATTCAGTGGTAAGAACTACTTAATTTGTACATAAAAAACAAAGATAGTAATATAATTAATAAAAAATAATATTACTTTAAATGAAATTGTAAATGATAACTAAATTTCTTATAATCATACCATCTGTTTGATTTCCAAAAAAAAACCATGTTTTATATCTGTCATTAGATGATATACCTTCATATTAAATACTCTTGATAGTATTTTTGGGAAGTATTCAGAATGAAGTTTCTAATTTCGAAGAAACCATTAAATATCTGGATAGAATGGGTTGCATGTGAAAGTTATGAAAAAATCTGGATATCTAACCCAATTACAAATATCCATTGCATCTTGATAGTTCTGAATCTTGTTTCTTGGACCACCTGTAAAACATGATGGTCGAATGACACATCTTTCACAGTGTGATCCATCATGCTCACCACTAAAGAAAGATTCCTACAACTAGTTATACAACTCAAATCTCAATTGTTTTTGATTAAACAGAATAATGGATAAATGTTGGGATTCAAAAATTATATATGCTTCCGCTAAAAACTATAGAAACAATCTTCTAGAATATAATAGTTAAGACAAATGATTATGAAGAAATTGAAAATGGTATAAAATATAATCTCTCATTTTCACTCTATGTAATTTCTCAGATACTGTGGTGGAATGACTATGGTACACATCATTACAATACCCATCTTCACAAGTTTCATATATCATAGGGTACTACAATGGAAGATATAGTAGATGTTGTTCATCTATACATTTTAGTTCATATGTTTTCATTTGTAAGATAATATCCCTGGTGTTCTTAACACCTTCAATTTCACAAACTATAAGCATAGATATTTCTAAATTCATTGGGTATTTTTAGGCATTTTTATCAGAATATCTCATTTAGATTATATGCATTCTCAATTCTGGTGTTCTAGTAGATTTCTACAGATCTCTTACAGTTTTGAAATGTCTGATTAATTGATTGAATTCATCAAACAACATTTAATATTTCTGATGATAATTGGGTTGACATAAATGGTTTTTTGATTTCTCTATGATCTATAATGGATTAAAAATACAGAAACAATATACAAACATCACTTATGTCAAACTAAAAGAATATTGACACATGCTTATCATGAGGCACTACTACAAAAACGGGCAAGGGATGCGCTTCACTTTTATCAGCGCTAAAAAAAAGCGCTGATATAGGGGGCCTTTATCAGCGCTAAAAAAAAGTGCCGATAAAGGGTCTATTTTATCAGCGCTAAAAAAAACACTGATAAAGGCCCCCTTTATCTGCACTTTTTTTAGCGCTGATAAAGGCCCCCCCCTATATCAGCTCTTTTTTTTAGCACTGATAAAGTGGACCCCTTTATCAGTGCTTCTTTACATAGCGCTGATAAAGGGGGGATTTATCAGTGCTTTTCCCGAGTGCTGATAAATGTTGAGTTTCAAAAAAAAAATATTTTTTCATGAAAAATAATATTTTGTTATATAAGTATATTTATATTGATATAAATACAATATATATTTTTTAAATATGTTATAGATACGTATAAATAGACTATTACATTTAATATATAAGAAAATTAGTGAAAATGGCTTCAAAATATTTTAAAAAAATATTATTAATTAATAATTTTCTAATTATTATCGATTAAAAATCATTTAATAACAATTCGAGGACACAAAAAATCAAAAAAATTAATAAAAGATCTAAAATATGTTGAAAATGTAACTCAAAATTCAAATGGACATAACTTTTGATCCGGGTGTCCGTTTGAGCTCTACAGCATATCAAATTGAAGCCTGTGATGAGCTCTATGCGCTGGTGACCCAGGAGAAGCCTCTATCACATTTTTCAAGCCCAAAAAAGGCCCATAAGGCCTCCAAAACTGAGTTTTTAGTTGGGATACCCCGATTTTTTAACATTCAAACAAGTATAACTTCTGATTCGGATGTCCGTTAGGCCTGTACCACATATCATATCAAAGATTGTTTCATTTTCTTCGATTTTACTGGTTGTGGCATTGAAACAGAATTATAGATTATAAGTTATGGTCATTTTAACATTTTATGGCTTTTCAAATACAAATATATATGTATTTATTCATAAATATACATGTGTCTGTGTGTGTGTGGGTGTCTATGTGTGTGTCTGTGTGTTGTTTATATGTATATATGTATGTATTTATTTATTTACTTACTTATAAACACACATCAAAAACATATTTTTTCATAAATGTATTTAAAACTAATCTTTATAAGTACATTCTATGACTTTTCAAATACACATATATATGTATTTATTCATAAATATATATGTGTTTGTGTGTGTGTGTCTCTGTGTTGTATATATATATGTATGTATATATGTATGTATGTTTGTATTTATTTATTTATTTATACACACATAAAAAACATATTTTTTCATAAATGTATTTAAAACTAATCTTATAAGTATATATTAATATACAAATAAATATACGTATAAAAAATTATAACTAAAAATATATATATAAATATATTAATATACAAATTAATATATATATACTAATATATGAATAAATATATTTATATTAATATGAATCTATATCAATATATGAATAAATATAACTATATATATAGATATATCATTAAATAGAGAACAAAACGAAATGACATAGTGGTAAAGGTGCAACCGTGAAAGGGGGGAGGTCCCGGGTTCGAGTTCGGGTGGAAGCAAAGGGGGTGCATGCGTATGAGGATGCGCGGGATGATCAACACATGGGAGACCTCCTAGCATTGATAAAGGGGGTGTGAAGCGCTGATAAAAGCACTCCCCCGTATTATTTTTAATTATTTTTATTATTTTTAATTTTTTTGACATTTATCAGCGCTTTTTAAAAGTGCTGATAAAGGCCCCTTTTATCAGCGCTAAAAAAAAGCGCCGATAAAGGGGTCTTTTATCAGCGCTGATAAAAGTGGCCTTTATCAGCGCTTTTCGAAGCGGTGATAAAAAGGACCCCCTTATATTAGCGCTGAGTTTTACAACATTTTTTTAGCGCTGTTAAAGCCCATTTTTAGCGCTGATATAGGCCATTTTTGTAGTAGTGAGGTGTTGAAAAAACAATTAAATCCCCCTAAGAATGTACTACGATGGTAACCAAAAAGTCATCTCCAAATTGAATTTTTTTAATCTAGGTTTCACTATATAGAGATAAAAATTACAAGATTGAAGGATTTAAGAAAACAAGAGTTTTTTTAAGTTTTTTGAATTTTAAATAAGAGAGATGCGATTGGGTTTAGGTTATGTTTTCCCTTTTGTGATGTCATCATTGTTTCTGAGAAAAATGAATCTTTTGGATTTAGGTTAAACTAATTAAATGAATCGAGTAAAAAATATGTCTTCAATTCACCATTGATTTAGTTATTTATAAAAGTGTAGAAATCTCAATGGAATAACTTTAATTACATAGGAAATAAAAAATATGGTATTGATTTTCCCTAAATAATTATATTAGTCTATCTTAATTTCATCACGAGTTTTAGAAATCATTAAACTACTCCCTTACTTGATTTTATTTAAAAATTAACCAATTGGTGTAGAAAATAAATAAATCAAGTAAGGGTAGAATAAAATTTAAATCAAATAAATTTATTATTTAATAATAAATTAAAATAAAATTGTATTTAATTTAAATTCATACATAAATTACATTAAAAATTATTAATTTAAAGAAAATAATTATTCTGATTGAAAGCATTTAGAAACTCAAAAAATCACAATATCAGATCCCCCTTCCCTTTTCCTAGTCAATAAGGATTACACACCTTCATTAAATAAGGGGTCATGGAATTTGAAAAGAAACAAGACATGGAAATGAATAAAGATCAAGTAAGGTAGGGAGGCAGGGGTAGTGGATCTCCTCCTTGTTGGTGGGTTCTTGTGCTTATCCTGGATGGAATGGATGGTTTTGGAAGGAGGGGATCTCCTCCTTTTATAAGTGAGGAGGTGGTTCCTCTCCCGTTTCCATCAAGGCATACCATTTTTGGGGGGTTTCAAATTCCCCCCCCCCACACGACCTGCCTGCTGCAGATGAGACACCCGTGGTTGCGGGTGTTTTGGAACCACGTGGGTGATCCATATAGGGAGGAGCCCCTTATACCTCAGTGTGCATGAGCCTTTCTTTCTGAATGTAATAGCTAGTGGTGGGTGCCAGTATTGTGAGTAGTGGTGGCACACGGGTGAAGATAGTGTCTCTTGGTAGATGGTTCAAGCAGTGGGAGTCCCCGATTGATCTTGGGTGGCAATAGAGGTGCGACAATAGTAGTGGTGTGACACTAGGTAGTGTTGGTTCTTCATGGAGCAGCCATGGTGGCTAGTCGGTGTGGGAGCGAAGCAGTAATGTTGAAATCACCCTCTTCCAGCCTTGTAAGTGACCAGCTGAGCTCGAATACCAGTGGTGGAATGAGTAGTAATGGCAAGGATGAAGCTTGGGAAAAGTTACTGGGAAGTGGTCTTCGGTGGCTTGGGAAGCGGTGGAGGTGGCTGAGAGGAATGCCGATGGGATAATAGATCATGGTGGATGACTTATCCTATGGCATTCACAGTGGCCGGAGGAGCTTGATTGGCCTTGATGGTAGGAGGTTGAGCTGGTGGCTCAGAAAGGGAACCAGACATGCATAACGTCGAGCAACGACGGTGTCAAGCTTTAGTGGTGGCAGTGGTATGGTAGTAGGAGGCGGTAGTGGACTGCTTTTGTACTGGTGGAGCGGCTACGGTGAGATCATCATCTCCTTCGGCCTTCATAGTGGCCGGAGGAGGCCCTTGTGCAAGCAGGAAGTGGACAAGGGTGCTCGGGCATGAGGTTTCCTGTAGGGGTGATGGATGTCCAGTGGTGGCGACGTTGAGCGGTGAGGCCGTGATGCCCAGTAATGATCAGGAGAGGATGAGTAAATGGGGTGTGACAGGTTGGGGAAAGATGAGGTGTCATGTGAAGCAACCGTGGTGGGTGGGTTTCTCCTTTGTCGGCAAGGAGTATGAGCAGCCAAGTTGGACAGCAGTCTTTCTTAAAGGAGCATGCGGAGGGGGAGACTTCTCGGGGTAGATGAACCTACCCCAACAACCGAAGACGTTTTGGTTTTTCCTTCTATATTTAAACGGGATCCAATCCCATTGTTTGAAAGGGTGTATAAGTTTGTAATCCTCTGACGAGAACCGGAGAGAAGTGAATAGAGAAAGATGTTTCTCCCGTGGATGTAGGCTTCAAAACCGAACCACGTTAAATCTCTTATGTTGCTCCGTTTGCTTCCTGTTTTTGAGTGTTTTTGTACCACGCACCTCCGCTGTGCCCAAACAAGTGGTATAAGAGGCGAGTCGGAGCGAACGGAGTTGAACCGACGAGGCGACGACGAATTTTCCGATGGCCGGAAATTTGAAAGTGGTCTGAAAATTTTTCAGAGGCCGGATTTGTGAAGAGGGCAGCGAGACGATTGCAACGGCCCAAGCGACGATAAAAACGGAGTTGAAACAAGCCCAGTAGACTCGGTCAAAGTTTGGTCGAACTCACGAGTGAACAATTCACAGTGCCAGAGAAGACAACACTGTTCACGTCGCTGGCGAAAATTCTAGCGAGATTCCGACAGGAACTCCAGTGTGTCACGTCAGCGCCACGTCAGCGGCAATCTGGACCGTTGAACGTGTTTTGACCATAACTCGGTCAATTGGTGTTTGATTTCGGCGATCTAGGAATCGATTCTAACTATTTCGACTGTTCCGGACACATCTGTATGGTTAGTTTTTCAAAATTCACAATATATCAGTTGGTTTCATAAGAAAGTTGCGGCATCGACAATGGTGATCGTGTTTTGCGACAACAACGATGACTGGTGGTAGAGCACTACCAAGATTTGAGATTGAGAAGTTAAATGGTCGAAACAATTTCAGCTTGTGGAAATGCACGGTGAAAGATCTTTTGGGGCAGCATGACATGATCAGACTGTTGATTGGAGAAAATCCTGAGACAACTAGTGCCGATGATTGGGAAGAGCTTGAGATGCGGGTTGTCAGCACAATTCGACTATGTCTGACGACTGAGGTAAAGTACTTGGTGTTAGACGAGACATCACCGAAGGAGATCTGGAAGAAGTTGGATCATCAGTATATGACGAAGTCTCTTACCAACAAATTATTCCTAAAAAAGAAATTGTACTAGTTGCGCATGGATGAAGGAATGAATTTGTTGGATCACACCAAAGAATTGAAAAAAATCCTCACATAGTTATTGGGTCTCGGTGTGAAGGTTGGAGGGGAAGACAAAGTACTTTCGCTTTTTTCATCCCTACCAAGTTCATTTGATGAGCTTGTGACTGCATTGCTTGTGGGGAAGGAGACATTGAAGCTAGACGAGGTGATGGCATCACTTCAAGATTCGGAGGCATTCCGAAGACCTACGACACATTCAGGTGAGCAAATCATGGTGATGCGAGATGATCAACATGGGAGGAGACGACATTGATAGTCAGGAGGTAAAGAATGGCAGCCAAAATCCAGGAGGCGTGATCCTAGCAAAATCACGTGTTTCTAGTGCGAGAAAAAGGGTCACTATAAAAGTGATTGTGGAGAGCTCAAACGATACATTTCTGGGAAGAAAAAAGTTGAAGAGGAGGATGCAAAAATCATAGAACTATCGGCAGATGATGAAGTCTGTGTGACAACGAGAAGTTTTCACTCAGTTGAGAGAGTTGATTGGGAATAAGTGAAGTGTCATTACTGCAAAAGATACAGGCACATGAAGCGAGAATGCCGATTTCTAAAGAGGAAGAATGAGTGGGCTCAAAATCCAAAGGAAGACAGATGGGTTCTGGATTCAGGGAGCTTGACACACATATATACGACAGGAGTTACATTTGATACTTTTTAGCAGGTGCGAGACTCGGTGAGACTTGGTGATGGGTCAACATGTGAGGTTCGAGGAGTCGGGATGGTGAAATTGAAGACACCCGATGGAGGAATTCGAAAACTGGCTGACGTGAAATTCATTTCGAGGATGAGGCAGAACTTGATATCATTAAGTAGGCTAGATGTAAAAGGGTTCAAGATTTCCATAGCAGGTGGAGTGTTGAAAGTCTCATGCGGGGATGCAATGAAACTTATTGGGAAGAGGTCCCAAGGGTTGTATCATTTGATGGAGACCGCAGTCAGCCCGAGATCGAGTGAAGATGGTGGAAGTGTCACATCATCTGGTGTAAAGAAGCGTGTTCGATTTGCTGATGAAGTTTTCAACAACTGCAAGTAGATTGCAAGTCAAGATTCTACCCCAAATTGCTCGTGAGGGGGAGATTTGTGGGGGTCACTCCCATTTTGGGAGTCTCCTTTGCACGACAGCTAGGTTTCTCCTTTGTCGGCAAGGAGTAGGAGCAGCCAAGTTGGACAATAGCCTTTGTTGAATGAGCATGCGACATGAGGAGACTTCTCAGGGGTAGATGAACCTACCCCAACAACCAAAGATGTTTTTTTTCCTTCTCTATTTAAACTGGATCTAATCCCATTGTTTGAAAGGGTGTATAAGTTTGTAATCCTCCGATGAGAACCAGAGAGAAGTGAATAGAGAAAGATGTTTCTCCCATGGATGTAGGCTTCAAAGCCGAACCATGTTAAATTTATTGTGTTACTCAGTTTGCTTCCTATTTTTGAGTGTTTTTATACCACGCACCTCCGCTTCACCCCAACACAAATGTGGGAAGGGAAAGGCTTCATAAGCATCAACATGGGAGAACAAGGAATTCCTGCTCCGGGTTGGGTTCTCGGATGACACTTCACACATAGTCTTAATGATCCATGACCCACACATCCTACATGACCTTTAGGCTACTAATGCTCTTCATAGGGTTCACCACCCATGGCCCACCTTGTGTGGGATTTCTATGTGGAAAACAATTGTTGGTTCAAGGCCTTCTCCGTCTTGGTGATATTTTTAAATAAAAATCATTTAATGAGTTTGAAAATTTCATCAATAAAGTTTTCAAAAAATTTATAAGCTAAATAAAAAATGATTCAATTAAAAGACAACCACATTTATTCTTTTTAAAATTATTTCAATTCTATATTCAAATTTACCCATAAGGTACTAAAAAATTGAAAATCAAGGGCTTTTACATTGCAAAACACAAAAAAGTAATCAGATTTTGTTTAAAAAATATGCACAAATTTTTTTTCCAAATACCCCCACACTTAAACTATTCTTCTCCTCAATCATAAAATATCAACATGGAATATCATAGGTCACCAATGTTACAAATATTTAAATTTTAAAGTAATAAAATCAAATAATCATCAATGTCAAATCAAATTTCCAAAATACCACATAAAATTTCAATTTTATTTCTCAATTTTCAAATAAGTAATAAAATCATGTATTTTACTCTTTCCCATTTAAAATTGACGAAGGTTTCTCTTATTATTAATTCATGTTCCTTAATTTATAATTATTAAGCATCTCAAAAATTATTTACCTCACCAAAATCATTCCAGTCATTTATCATGATATAAATCAAGTATATTTATTATCATATCATGAGAACACACTCCATATACATAATCTTGTAAATGAACTAATTTCTCCACTTTGTAAAAAAACAAATAAAATTATGAGGTATTTCAATTCAGGATCAAATGTTTCTGAGGATTAAGGTTGGTATTATTTGAAGTTTAAAAGATACTTTACTTTTTTTCTTCAAAATTCATGATTATAATAAAACTCACATCCACCACCTAACAACATATAATGAACATCATTGGTCTAGTAATAGGTATTTTTGGTTTTACCAAATCTCAACCCATTTTTTCATTTTAATGGTTCTTTTTGTCATCTTCCATTTTTTAAAATTCTAAAGGGGAAGAAATGAAGTATAATGAATGAATCATAAATCAGTTACAATTATCACAAATAGCACCCCAACAGTTCTTCCATACAATAAAAATCATCACTTCCACCACGATTCCTTTTATCCCCACACATCAACATAAAAATATCATGAAATTACTGAGAGGAGGGTAAGAATGGATAAAAATGGATTGACACTTTTCTTATCCCTAAAAAAGTCATTAGTGATTTCTAAGGGATATAAAAGGATTGATGTAAAGGTGGTATTTTAAGGATATGTTGTTTTTAAAAATATTCCTCAACCATTTTAAATGTTTTTTTACAGTCATAGTTTTGACAAGTTCAAATTTAAGTTTTACCAAATTCCATGTCCTAAGATCAATCAAGAAATATGATTAAGAATAAATATAAAGTACTTGGTCTATAAATTGTCTCAGTAATGGACATATGATTTGGGACAATCACTCAAGGCATGTTTGAAAATAATAAACAATTTACACAAATTTCAGAAATTCAAAGCAATGAAAATGGTTGGGAAATTTAATTTAGATGAATCAATCCTTTTCCTAAAATCATGAGTCCTCATTTTAATATCTATTCTTCACTTTAATAATTCAATTATCCATTTTAGTCATTAAATATCATTATATTATAAATTTAAAAAATGGTATCATATTATTCCTAATAAAATCATGTCTCCTAGATAAGTAAAATAAAGAATAAATCTAAGTGTGGGTATAAAATTTCATCTTTAAATACCAAAACATGTTGTTGCACAGAAAATATAGGGAGTTTAAAAGATAGATAATAAAAATGAACTCCCTTATGAAATAAAGATTTTGGTTATCTACCTACACTTCTTAGGTCTACCTGGTTGTTTCCTTCTATGATGGTCCCCAAAAATAAAAACAACTCATGCTAGTGTAAGAATGATTCCATTAATTCTTAAAGGGTTGATGTAGGAGGTAACTGAATCCTAAATCCTATGAAAAAAAGTAAAACTTGTGTTACCTCCTAGATATTCCTTTGGTTAATTTCTTTGGCTTGACCTCACATCATGAGAAGAAATTAGTAGATGGGTCAGAGAAGTTTGTGCTCCTCCACCAGTTCTTAAGGTAAACTTCCATGGAACTTCTTCAGCCTTTTCCCATTCACAGCAAATGGGTTTCCTCCCTCTTCTTTCTTGGCCTGAATCAAACCAAAAGTATAGAAATTAGTAATAAGATAAGGTTCTTCTGAACTAGAATAAATCTTACCTGGCATTAACTTTTTTCTATAATTATAGAGCAAAAAATGGTCTCCAAGTTGAAAGTTATTTGGTTGACTCAATTTGTCTTGTTTCACCTAGGTTCATTCTTTGTAAAATCCTCCCAGATATAAAACATTCATTCATATTTGAGTTTATAATTTATATGGGAGTTAAGGGAATATGGTCCTTGAGATGTGTCCAGATAATTTACTATCTTAGCATACCATGGTACATCATCCACTATGATGTAGAGATATTCTCTGAGTATGTGATAATTGAGTGGGATTAGCTCTGGAATTTCTATTTTAGTAGTGTTGTATAGCCTACTGAGGTAATATTCCAATTGGTTTTAAGCTCCCTTTTTTTCTTTAATCTATATTAATCTCCTAAAAGAGTATTTTCTATATTACCATCCTTGGTTTTCCACCACCGTTATTCATTAAATACATGAGTACTGTATGATAAAAAAATACCACTACATTAGTTACTTGAATATATGACTTAAATTTATCTAATGAAAAGATAATAGTAAGAAAATCCATCTCAGTGGTTATGTGATTTAATTGAGTGAAATCCAGGCTTCTTGAAGCATAGGTTATGAAATGGGGGTTTACTTCATTTATTTGGGAAAGAACTGCTCCTACTATCTGGTTTGATTCATCACAAAGTAACTCAAATGAATGTCCCAATTTGGGGGTTTTATTATCTATGGGGTAATAAACTTCCACTTTATCTCATAAAAATACTTCCCATAATTATCATTAAAAACAAATTAATCCTATTTTAATAAAAATCTTAATAGTGGAAGATAAATCCTACTAAAATCATTGATGAAATTTTTATAAAATCCTATATTCCCTAGAAATGATCTGATGTGTCTCGCATGGGTGGGGTATGAAAAATAATTGTTCACTTAAATATTAGATTTATCCACCTCAATTCCCTTTTTAAAAAAAATATTTCCTAGAACTATTCCTTTTTCAACCTTGAAGCAACACTTTTCAAAGTGTAAAACCAAAATTTTCTCTTTGCATGTTTTCAAAAAATTCTTAATATTTCTCAAGAAATGATCAAATAAATTCAAAAAAACTGTAAATGCATTGAAAAATACCTATAGAAAGTCTTATATATGATCAGAAAAAATTATTACCATACATTTTGGAAACATATCTAGGGAATTTCTTAATCTGAAAGGCATCCTCTTGTACGAATGAGACCTAAGAGGATAGGTGAAGGTAGTATTCTCTTGGTCTTATGGGGAAATTGGGACCTAAAAATAACTAGAAGAACCATCAAAAAAAGTATTAATGTGTTCTAATTACTATCCTTTCTATCATATGATCAATGAATGGGATTGGGAAATGATTTTTTATGGTGACTTGATTCAGCCTTCTATAATAAATGCACACCCTCCAACTATTTCAGACTATCATGAGAATTAATTCATTATTCTCATTTTCCAAAATGGTCAGGCTCGTTTTATTTGGAACCACATGGATTGGGCTGACCCATTGAGAGTCATAAATTGGATAATTATTTTGGATGCCCTAAATTTTTCATCTTATTTATTTAAAACAGCCATGATGGTGGTGTTCAGTCTCCAATGGGTATTCATAATAGGTCAAGATTCCTCTTCTAAAAATATCCTATATGAGAAGACCTTGGGTTTGATTCCTAGTATATCTGTTAGAGTATATCCTATGGCTTAGACATTTCTTTTTTGAAGGTCAATCAGTGTTTTCTCCCAGGTCATAGATAGATTATTATCAATGATCATAGGAAAATTTTCTCCCTCCAACAGATACACATATTTTAAATCACTTGGGAGGGGTTTTAATTCAAGAACTGAAGGATATTCTATGAATGATAATGAATTCAAATTTTCTATCTCAAAAGATTTAATTCCCATGAAAAAGGGTATCATATCAGTTTCTTCAAGCAATTTATCAAATAATTTAGAGGTGATTTTATAATTTCAGATATTTGAGTACTCTCTCCTTCTATGGTGTGATCTTATAAAGATAAGAATTCTCTAAGAATACCTGAATGTTTAATAGAATCCCTACCTTATCCATGGAAAATTACAAAGAGGGATGGGTTGTTTAAAGGGTTTATTTTTGATTCAATAACATTGATGTTTACTTTAATATCTCTTAGATCCACGGTCAGGGTTCCTTCATAAAAATTAATGATTTTATTACATATTCTTAGGAATGGTATTCCCAAAATTATGGGTGAATTTCCTGATGCATTGTCTTCCTCCATGGCAAGTATGTAAAAGTCTACGGGGAAAATAATTCCTTCAACTCCAACTAGAATATCTTCTTCAACCATAGTTGAAAAAATAGTGGATCGGTATGATGGATGGAAAACCACTCTTGTGGAATTAAGTTCACTTATTTTCAAAGATGAAAATTCAAAGTTATAAATTACATTAATAGAAGCATAGAGATCACAAAAAGCATCAGGGTATTTGAAAGAACCCATTGTATTGGGAATTAAAAATGTCCTTAGATCTTTAGTTTTTTTGGGTAAAGGTGGGGTGACCTTGGATGAGACACTCCTTCCAAAGCTATTTCTTTCATCCCCATCATGCTTATTTCACATTGTGTATATTTTTTTGAGAAACTTCACATGTTTTGGGATTTGGTTGGTTGCCTCTACAAAGGGAATATTGATTTCAAATTTTCAAAAGGTTTCCTGGATCTCAATTTGAGATTCTTCTTTTTCAAACTTGGATGATTAAGTCAATATAGAAGGGAATTGTACCTTTTTGTATCTTTTATCCCTTTGTTTCCTTTTTTACTTGTGTTTATATTTTCTTTATCAGTTGGATGAGTTTTTCTTCTGGTTTTTTCTTAGAATTATCAAACTTAATTGTCATAGGTAGTGGAATATCCTTACATCTTTGAGTCATGATTTCACTAAAATTATCCTTGGGATTTGGAATAGTTTGTGATTAGTGTCTGCCTTGATTTTTAGTCAGAAGGTCCATAAGTCCATAAAATTTATTTTCAAAGTTTTTCATTTTTTTCTTTATCTCTTTAATATGCATTTCATGGTGGTTCTTATGAGAACTAGTTGAGGGTTGTTCATAATTATTTCATTGGAAAGGTGGTGGTTGAAATGTTTTTTATTGCTGAAAGGGATGCTTATAAGATTATTAGAATAGTGTTGAGTTATGATATTACTTTTAAAAAGGTGTCTTGGCTTGGTTCTGTTGACATCTGAATCACATTTGGGCTTTCCCTTCTCTCCATTGTTGATTCTTTGGAAATCATCTTTGCGAAAATGAAGCTACATAACTTTTTGTTCCCTGTATCTCAATACATTGACCAGTGTAATGATTGGGTAATGGGCATAATCCAAATACCTAAGTTGGAGATGTTTTCTCACTAACTTTATTTATGGACATTTTTATTACCAGGATAATAAATAGTTCATGTTTTTTCAAGGAGAGGTGATGATTCAGAATTCCTCACCTCATTTATACCTCTTGTACCAGAGCCTCTTAATCCGACCTTTTGGGATTTCTAAGCTATTTTATCAATGAGAGTTTAGGATTCTACTGGTGATTTTTCAATCAAACCTCCCTAGAGGAATCAACCAAAATATTCCTATAGTTATCCAGTAATCCTTTGTAGAAGAAGACCAGGAAGTGGCATTATTGGAAAACAGGCCTATACCCATGGTTTTCCAAAAAAACATGGGTATAGGCCCACCTATACCCACTATTTTCACTAACCATGTGTATAGGTTATATTTTATAACATATACCCATGGTTCTTTCTAAATAGTGGTAATAAGACTCCTTTATAAGCGTATAAAGAGAAAATTTTTCACATGAATACCACAATAAAACCTATACCCAAAATTTATAATGAACCATGGGTATATGTTCCCTTATACCCATGGTTTTCATGAACCATTGGGATAGCCTTTCAGGACTAAAACCTATACCTATGGTTCTTCCAAAACTATGGGTATAGGTTTTAGTCCTGAAGGTTATCCCCATGGTTCAGTAAAACCGTGGGTATAGGTTCCCCTATGTTTGCATGGGGAAAATAATCGGGTGGGAAAACCTATTGCAAAGATTTTTTACCTATATCCACATTTTATAAATATATAAATATATAAATATATATACATATAAATATATAAGAAAACATATACACATATTCATATAAGTATAAATGGTGTAGTGGTAAAATACTTCAGTTGTGTAGAGGCGATAAGGGTTCGAAACCCAAGTGTGACTTTTTATTAATCCTATAACCATAGTTTCAGAACCATGGGTATAAAATTTTTTAACCATGGGGATAGGTAATTTCTATGCCAACACTTTGAGGACCCACAATTTTATAAACCATGGGTATAGGATATTCCCACTGTTTGAAAATCGTGGTTATAGGTACTTCAAATCATGGGTATATCTCAAGGCTATATCAACACCTTGTTTGACCACAGTTCCTTGAAACCTTGGGTATAGACTATACCCATGGTTTTGTGGGCTATACCCATGGTTTCAAACCATGGGTATAGGATAAATTTCTAATAGTGCAGTGCTTATCCACTATTTGATGCGGGCAGCTTGCACAAAGATACTTGAATCTTTCCTAGTACTCATAAAGAGTCTCACTAGTTACTTTTTGAATGGAATATATATCCATACTATTTTTTTTGCTCCAGGAGATTTGAAATAAAATTTTCATAAAAATATATTGAATATTATCCATGTCTTGGATCTCTCTAGGCTTTAAGGTATATAACCACCCCTTAGCTACTACCTCAAGTGAAAAAAGGAATACCTTCCACTTGACTTTATCTTCCGTTACTCCTCTCAGTTTGAAAATTTAACGTACATAGAAAAATTCATGAATGTATTGATTGGGATATTCACCTAAAAGGCCATGAAATTTGGGTATTATAGGAACCGTGTTAAGATGTAGCTTAAAATAATTTTGTGTAGGCATGGTTAAACGATTCTGCTGGTAGGAAAATTGTGGGGAACAATAGTCCCTCATGGTTTTTTGTGGGTCCAGTTCCATTATGGGTGGTCTTGAATAAACACTTGATTGTTCTAAATTTATTTCATCTAAATTGTTTTCAGTATTGAGACTCTTAAGAATAGTTAATAAAGTTATCTCTATCTCAAGATCAAAACTGAGTAGTTCCTCATTAGAGGTCCTAGTAATGCAAATATTTAGATTTATACTTTCTCTTTGGTAGTGGTTCTAGTTTTTACACATTCTTAAAATGGGGGGGGGGGGTGTAAAAACAATTAAATCCCCCTAAGGGTTTAGTATGAGTGTTAACCAAAAATTTAACTCCAAATAAGAGTGTTTTAATCTAGGTGTCATTTTATGCAAATAAAAATAAAAAATTGAATGATTTAATAAAACAAAAGATTTTTGATGTTTGGTTAATTTCAAATAATAGAGAAGTGATTGAGCTTAGGATAGGATTTTGATTTTTTGATTTCATCATAATTTCTATGAAAAAATGAATCTTTTGGATTTAGGTTAAAATAATTAAACTAATTGAGTAAAAATTGATTCTTTTATTCACCTTTGATTTATTTATTTATGAAATTCTAGAAATCTCAATGTACTAATGTGAATTAATAATAAAATACAAAATTTGGTAATGATTTTCCCAAAATAATTAAATTAGTATATCTTAATTACATCATGTGTTTTAGTAATCACTAAACCTCTACCTTACTTGATTTTATTTAAAAACTAAATAATTGGTGTAAAAAAAAATTAATTAAAGGTAGAATAATATTAAAATCAAATCAATTTAATATTTAAGAATAAATTTAAAAAATATTATTTAATTTAAATTCCAAAATAAAATAAATTAAAAATAATTAATTAAAAAGGAAATGATTATTCTCACTAAAAAATTTCAGAAACTCAAAACATCGCAAGATGGGAACCCCCTTCCCTTCGCCCAGTCACTAAGGATTCTTCCCCTTCATGCAAGAAGGGGTCACAGAATTTGAAAAGGAACACGACATGGAAATGAATGAAGATCAAGGACGTTAAGGAGGTCGGGGCAGTGGATCTCCTCATTATTGGTGGGTTCTTATGTTTGTCCTAGATGGAATGAATGATTTTGTAAGGATGGAATCTCCTCCTTTTATAGGTTTAGATGAGGGTCCTCTCCTCCCCTTTCCATCATGGAATACCATAGTTAGGGGGTTTAAAATTTCACCCCCTCCTACGACCCACCTATTGTATATTAAACACCCATGTTTTCAGGTGTTTAGGAAGCGCGTGGTAGATCCATAGAGGGAGGGGCCCCTTAGTGTGCATAATCCCCACTTCCAACATTGGAGACTGGAAGTGGGCACCAAAACAGTGAGCAATAGTGGCACATGGATGCAGTGGGTAGCTCTCAATTCATAGATCGAGCAGTGGACATATTTGATAGTTCTTGGGTGGAAGAGGAGGTGTGAAGGCAGTGGAGGTGGAACACCAGACGATGGTGGGTCAGCATAGAGTAGCCATGGTGGGAAGGCAGTGGGTGAGTAGAGCCACATTGGTAGCCTCAACCTACTTCAATGTTCAAAGGGGATAGTGAACCTCGAACAGAGATGATGTTAGGGTGTGTTGGAATGAGAATAAGTAATGGTGGAAACAGATCAAGCGAAGTTGTCGAGATAGGGGACTTTGGAGGATTGGAAAGCAGTGAAGGTGGGAGGGCATCATGGAAATGGGACAACAGACTGCAGATGAAGACATATCCTCTGGCCTTCACATTGGCTGGAGGATCTCGATGGGCCTCAATGAAATGGAGGTCAAGCAGGTGGCTCGGACAGTGCACCGTGCTTGCATGGAGGTGACAATGAGTAGTCTTGATAGTAATGTCATGATTTGGTGGTTATAGTGGCATAATAGTAGGAGGCATAGGAAGCCTACGATGGTTCTGATGGAGTGGTAGTGGAGAGATCATCATCTCCTCTATCCTTAATAGTGGCTGGAGGAGGCTCTCGTGTATGCATTAGGACAAAAAGGGAGCTGAGATGCGAGGTTTATGGTAGGGGTGATGGAGGTCTGGTGGAGGAAATGCGGAGCAGTGAGTCTATGGTTCCTAGTTACGATTGGAAAAGGATGAGGTTATTGTATGCAACAACTTCAGTAATGATGGGGTTTCAATGAGGTGGCCACAAATGAGCACAGTGGAGCACAACGGTGCTGGTATCCCACATTGAAAAGGATGTGGGATGGGAGAGGCTTTATAAGCATCGACACAGGAGCACCAGGCACGCCCACTCCCGAGTGGGCTCCTGGATGACACTACACACACTCTCTTAATGGTCCAAAACACAGGAGGTCCATGTGGCCTTTGGGAAACCTATGTTAACCAAGGGGTTCAACACCCGTGGCCCACCTTCATGGGGCCAGATCTCCTGTGCGCTTTTCTGGCTCAGTGGGCCTCCCTAGGCTGGTCTGGTCGATTAGTCCACCATGTGTGGGGTGAGTTTGTGGTAGAATGACCTTGTATGATGGCATGATCATACCTGGTTATATTTTTACACAAAAATAATTTAAGGAGTTAGATAATTTCTTTAATAACATCCACCAAATTTTCATAATATTAATAAATAAAATTTCAATTAAAAAACAACCACCTTTATTCTTTATGACACAATTTCATTTATAAAATAAAATCTACCCATAAAGTAATAAAACATTCAAAATTAAGGCTTTTACATTGAAAAGAAAACAAAAAAAATTGTATTTTGATTAAAAAATATGCACATAAATTTGGGTTTTCACATATCAATGAATGTTAAGCCTTCAATATACCTCACATATTTAATTTTGGTATCTTCTTCGCTCATTGTGTAAAAAATATATAGATATGTATATTTTGGTGATTTTTCATCAGTTGGAAAAAATCTACCAATGGAATTATTATTTTGACCATTGAGCCTATAAAAATATGGATCACTTCCACTATTTATGGTGTTATTTATTATTCCACCCATTGATGTAAATGAAAACATCCTATTATAAATGTGAATATTATCATATAATTTTCTAGAATCATTAGAATGATCAAATAAAATATGGTTATTCAAGAACTATGGTGGATTTCAGAATCTTTTTAACTGGATTTTTTTTCAAAATAGAAGCACAATGAATACTTTAATGAATGTTGAGTGCTATACACTTAACTCCTTCATCGAACCAAAACATTTTAGAACAATATCAATAAAAGTGTACCATATCACCTAAGTCCAATTAATCTATATGTATTAAATGTCAAATTAGATGTCTTATGGAAATATAAATTAATATCAGTAATAAAAAACATATACTAGAAGTATTATTAAGTTATTATAGACATCTATATTTAATATTTTATATAAGAAAACTAAACAGAACAATACGACCTGTTGTAAATTTCATCTTTATGAAACATTACATTGAAACAATTCAATATCATTTTTAATGTAATTTATGTTTTGAATAGTA
Organism: Viscum album; assembly: GCA_963277665.1. NCBI lineage: Eukaryota > Viridiplantae > Streptophyta > Magnoliopsida > Santalales > Viscaceae > Viscum > Viscum album. The sequence goes on along the minus strand of OY728132.1, from coordinate 757,698,836 downwards.
AGAAAGTCTACCTTGAACAATTTGATGTATTAATGAGATCTGCAGTAGATTTATATAAAAAAATCATTAGTATAATAAAATAGTCCAATATTTAATTTAATTTTATACCAATATCTTCAATCATCGATTTAGTGCAAGTATATGATGCACCGATATTTTCATTATTGAGACATTTTCTCTAGGGATTCACCCTTGATGTAGTTATGTATGAATAAAATGAACTATTTACCTTAACTAGCGCAAAATAAATACTATGGTGATACATCGATAATCTTTTATAATGATAGAATAACAAATCTTACAATAAAATCAAGTTATTGTATAACACTGATAATTATGAACATGATATGTAACATGATACCATAATATCTGACACACTTTTGTTAATCAATATGATCTTTTGGAAGTTGGTTCCAACATTTCAAACATGACATTACTTAATTTTTAGTAAATTGAGAATCCTTAAAAATATATTTTATTATTATATAGTTACCAAAATATTGAAGAAACCAATATGTCATCACGGTGTATTGTCATCATACCAGATCCATCAGTCAGTGATGACATCACAGACATAGATAGTGAGATAACAATATATGATACATATCTTTCACTTTTTTCTTTTGAGTAGATTTGTTTTTATGGAGTATTCTATTCATTTAGTGTAAACCATTTCTTGCAATAAGGAATTTTTTTTACCACTCTCATATTGTAGTAAAAACTTTACATTAGTATGTGAATGAGAGTTTAAAATATACATTATAAATTTAATTCAAAAAATGAGTAGAAGGTACCATTTGAGGCCATGTTTGATAATGGAATTTAGTTTTCAAGTTTTATCTTATTGTTATATGAACACTAATGATTTTTTCATTGAAAATATGAATTAGGAATTTTTGAGTTTGAGTATCCTCATCCAGCAGTGCTACCTGAAACAAAACATATATTTAATATATATAAATTAATAAGCGAATATTGGGATTATATTGGATGGTGTAATAAATCAACATCAATGAATGTATAGATAAGATAGACCTCTAATCATAACACTCTTCTGTTTCATCATCATATTTCGATGTAGTCTCTCTTATTTACAAATAGTAATGTGATTGTCCTTCATATCTGACGTCTGTTCTATTATTACAGTAGAAGGTTGAAAAATGGATCTGTTCTATGAAATTAATGATCTCATAGTTAAGTAAAGTTATACTTATCTTCTGTTATCTATAGAAGTGAAATTTTAATGACTCTATTATGTGGGTTGATTTATTTTGTGACAATTTTAACATTCATTCAATTCAGAATGGAAAGTGCCAAATGAAGCAACAAAGAGTACCCAAAAACAATTAAATCAACTCTTAAGTAATTTGAGGCCTGTCATATAGGATAAATATTATAAAGTGGATATATAATCAATAAAATCAATTGAAACAAATGAGTTATAACCTAGTATAAATCATTCATAACGATTTGAAGTAGACAAAGTATGAAACTGGGAAATAAAACATCATAATTTAGGAAATAGAAAAATTAATATGGGAATTAAATAAAAATTATTTTAAATTTCAAATAATTCTCATAAAGACTCCATAATGAGGAAAAACTATTCAATATTAAAAATTTTAGGCTCGGTGCAGGTAGACTCATGATGTTGTAAACATGAATGCATAGTTAACAAAAAATACAACAGAAATTGTTTAGTAAAATAGTGGTAAAGAAATATATGTGGAGTTGAGTTGCAATAGATAAGTCTCTACATGTGGTTTGTATGAAGAAACTTAGGGGATGTGAGGGATAAAGATGAGTGAGTACAATAAAGATACTATGTGCCTAAGGCGGGATCCAAAGAGTGATGTTGTAGGGATAGTTTGAGAAGAGGGATGTCGAGTACTACGTCAGTGAGATGGTGATACCTGGATATTTGGACTGGATTTGATGGAGAATAATCTATCAAACGGGGACATAATTTGTGGGGAAGTGGAGGAAGGTACGAGGAATAGGTTTTTTAGGATTAGTAGTAGGTGAATGCACAGAGATGTCGAGTAGTTGACGTGATAGAGATATGGAAAAGAGTTGGAGAACTGGATTGAATGCCATGGTGAAGAATAAGGGATCAAAATGGGGTATGGTTTACTGGGAATCAGGAAAAGATAGGGAAAATCGATTCCCAAATAAATAAAGGAGGAATTTATAGAGGGAAAATGAGTATCATCACCAGTAGTGATATGGTAGGAGCTAGAAAACTAGAACATAGGTGAGGGAGAGGAAGAGATGATTGAAAGTTTTTAGGGTTTTAGGGATGCAGATGAAGGAATGGGAATGGGGTTTTGTAGGAGTGAGAAAATGTGAGGGAGAAGGTTAGCAGGAAGAATGTCATGTGTATGAGGAGTCACCAGAATTAGCATGAGTATTTTATTTTTATAAATTATTTATGAAAATTTAATATTATAAATGAATTAATTTATGTGATAAATACATCCTTATAAATTTTTATTGCATACACTACTTTCTAGATAACAAAACATAAGAATTTTATTTAATCTAACTTGACCTCATTTTGTAAGTAAAGTTATTAGCTTGAATTTAGTTTTTGAAGATAGTTTATACATAATAGGCATAAGGGTAATAATTAATTAGATTATATCTAGAGTAAATTATCCATGGGTAGAGGGACTTTGGATCAGAATTCCCATTATCATGGAGGCTTATTTATTATACTAGAAAAGTGCGGGTTAACTATAAGTGGATTTGGGCTTACTTATGAAGAGATTATCTATTTCCAATAATTTTAAAAAATTAAATGAAAAAAACATATACATTATGAATATGAATTATTTTAATATATAAAAATATGTTTGGATTCTAATTTTAGAATGAGTAATAAAAATTGTGGGTCGTGTAAAGAGTTAAATGTTAATATGGTTTGAACATATTAATTTCGTGTATAGAATATAGATTCCAAAACTAAGTCTCTAGAATAATGCCTAAATAAATGGAATAACATGAGATTAAAAAGACCATAAAATGCTATGTTTAATATTATTTCCAAATAAAACACATGTCAAGACCTCAATCATTCAACTTGGTAGGTTCTGCCAATGTAGGGTGCCCCTGAATTATCTTAACTAATTTATCATGGAAATTTATAACATAAGAGTTAGGTAACCAAATCATGATGTAAGATTTGGGATACATGCAGTTGGGAAACCCTAAGAGATAGGATACCATATGAATAGAGTTGAGTTTATATCTAGATAATGGATTCATGTAAAGAATAGTCCACTTAACATTACAATAGTCATATTTAATATTATTAAGATGATTCCATCCCTAAATAACTATGCGCTGAAAGGAATTCTAAATCAAACTCATTACATAGAAAAGTATGAACCTTGTCTCAAAAAATGGATATTGTGTATGGTTCTATCTTTTTTACAGAAGTAATTATAATAAAATTCCATATAAAATGGATATAAAACATGTTACACATATGATAAAAACTTTTATTATAGATAATTGCATCACTATCATTGAGATTTACCATGATATCAACATTGGATAAAGAAAAAACTAAATGTTAATAACTTCAATGAATGCTATCAAAACATAAAAACAGTTCTTATATAAAAAGGAAAATTCTATATATTTAGGGAACCACTTCTTAATAAAACTAATGGGGAAGTTGTTCAATATATAGATTTAGATTCCTATGATAAACATATGAAATATTAACTAGATGTACCTACTCTAATTCTTTGACCATGGAATACAAGTTGAAAAATAAACATGCTACTATAAATTCTTATAATATTATAGAGAACCTAAGATAGATATATCATGAGAAATCATGGCATGAAATGTGTGAGGTTTATAAGGATCCCTTTAGGTGTAAAATGGGATAAGTAACCCCAACATCATCTCATGTTCTTTATATGATTGCGGATATAAATGACATATATAGATGCCTTTATCTCTTAGGATTGATCTATCCATTAAATTTATTCAATAATCCCCACAAAAATATTTTGATAGTTTATTTTGAATTATATCATGAATGAGTTCATCAAAAAATTACCTGATGACCTAAATATGTGAAGGATAATTGAGTGGGGCATCAGTGGTCTAGAATCATGTTCCATAATGATAACATAGAAGGATAATTGTAAAATTTTTGTCCATGGAGAAAAGAAATGAGGTCACGAAGATTCCACAATAAAAATTAAACTTAAGAAAATGAAGGGGGGATAGTGTATTCATTATGGTAAAGAAATCCATTGGAAAAGAAACTACCTGGAATACATGAATAGTTCTGAGAAACCACATGGAAAATACACTTTGGGTATTAATGTTATAGAATCCAAAGATTTTATTCTAAATGGAATATAATAAAAAATTTATGTTTTATAAGGGTTGTAAATATAGAGGATTTCATCAGTAAAGAAATAGTTAATGAGGGGACCTTGAATTGTTATCCTAAGTAATTGATCAAATATTTACCACATTGAAGAATTTCATGAATAATTTAGTTTAATATTTTATAAATTAGAATTAATGATGAATATTTTTAGTTCTATTTTTCTATATTTTAGAAGAGGTTGTAATCAAATTTTTTATAATGAATGATATGAATATTTTGATACACAAGGGTTGTTATTTTTTCAACTTTATAGTATACTTGAAAAGGAGACAAGTACAAAAGAAATTTTATCCCAGATAAAGTGTTTATTTGATATTATGAGGGAATATATCTCCTCTACCAATAGTGGGATATCTAATTAAATATTATTCTCAATAAACATTCAAAATATATATAATATTGTATATGATATGGAAAAATAGTTTATTTGTTATGTATTCCCACTAAAAAATTATAAGTTTTATTTTTAAACATATAAAATATTTTTTTTATTTTCATGATATTCTAAAATGAATACTGATTATAAGGGTATGGTGGGAGTATGTATGGACTTATATATGTTCAATGTTAACAAATGAAATATTATTCTACTTAAAGTTTATAGATTTTTTCACATTATATCCAAATGTGTACAAGGTATAAGGGTAAATAAAACTGTAAAGAGTTATATTTAGTTACCATAAATTACTATCATGAAGGTTTTTAGATTATTTTAGTAAATATAAAATGTAAAAGTTTCTTTTTTTAATAGAATATTAAATTAAAAAATTAATGAAAAGGGATTTTAGAATGATTATTATAAACATAAAAAATGTTCTGAAAAAAATTAGTTATTAACATTGTAACATTAAATGTTATGGTGTAAAGGAGTTTGAATATGTTCAAGGAGATTAACATTAATAATATGATTCCCAAGTCACACCATAATTCAAAATAAATTACTTCATAGATGTTCATGATAAATAGTTCAAAGGGATGGGTTTTTTATTGATGGGAACATATAGATATGGTTAGAATTAAATAATGATTTAATGAATTTAACAACACTCTAGAGGTACATCAAACAAACGTATAATCAAGAAGTATATCATATATGATATTTTATATAGGAATTTATGTATAATTATATTAAAATATTCTTAGGGAGTTTAAAAACATAAATAACATCTTGATTATTTAAAAGGAAAACTGCACTTTATCATTCTTTGATGTTCACTGCATATATGTATTTATTGATATACATTTCATGAGATTTAATAATAATTGACTACATAAATTATGACATTAATTTGTCCCTATCTGATCTTATTTATGTGTTTTTATAGTTTATGATCAAAGTACTAATGTTATCATGAGTTTTATTCTTGTATCTAGGTATGAAATATGCTTATGAGGCATTGAACAAGTTTTTTATATTAGACAATCCACTAATAATAGGACATAGACTATTATAAATTTTTTTATTTGATATATTATGGTTACATGGTTCATATTTTGAGTCCCCACTACTTGACATTAGTGATATACATAGTATGAGGACCTTTATGATTTTATACATTTTTTATGAAATCCTGGAGTTTTAACTAATTAAGGGTGGTTTGGTATGTTGTTATTCATGTCCTCCATTGGAGATCAAACAAGATGGTATGGACTCTCAAATGATGTGTTTCGAATCTAGTCCCTCAATTACAATGGATTAAGGAAATTTATATTCATACTTATAAGTTTCATAGATTTTCTTATCTACTTAGTTTAGGGACATGCGATTTTCTCATCCACTAGATGAATGACATGTGATGTATTCATTCACCTGGCCAGTCTATACATAGAGATTCAAGAACATATTATAAGGTTATATGGTATTTACATACATTGTCCCCATTGGTCACTCAATGTATTGGATAAAGGGAACATATAAAAATGCATGTATTCATGTGATGCAGCCAGTGAAAATGGGTATAGAGATACATGTCTTTAATATAGATCATGTCAAATTCCTTTATAGTGTGAGTAGAACTAATAATTTTCTAAAATCGCATAATTTCCTATATTTATGGATTAAATTATTAATATCTTTTAAATGATATAAATTCCTCAGGGGTCACACTTTTTGGTTGAGGGAAAGAGGAATATGTTATACTCCGAAAGATACTTCCTTAAAATTATATTTTTATTCAATTTTGAAAATCCATTATCGATGGTTGAATGGTGACGCAAAAAGACCTAAATTTAAAATTCATAAGGAAAAAATAAACATCCCAATAAATCATAATTTATTTGATACATGCATATTATGATGACTCCAATCAATAAGAGCACACCACTCCATTTCCTTATGAAGGATATCCTCAAAATGATAGTTCATCATATCCCATGACTTATTTTACTACTCCATATTAATCTTCACTTCAAAGGAATCTTAATGAAAATTTTGATTATTATAATCAATCCATTCTATTTGATCTTATTCTCCAACGAAATTTTTCTCTCTATACATCAACTTCTTATAATCATCATAAACATAATCATTTTTTTTGGAATTTTATCCAAAAGGTGTTTTGGATGAGGTTTTCAAAAGGTATTACATACGATATAATACAAGGTGAAAATAAGGATAGACATCCAAAATAGTATTAGAAAATATCAAAAAGGAGTTTTTGATATGATTTCATAATTTATTTTATATTATATGATATAATGTGGAAGGACAAGAAATTTTATTAGGATTTAGTGAAAGTAGGATATTTAAAAGAATATCCAATAAAATCATGTGATATCATATAGAATGATATTATTTTTCATAGGGTATGGTGAACTTATAGTAAAGGCTTCTATTAAGGACTTCAGATTATATCTTATTTATGATATTTAGGTATCTTGTTTTCTCACTTGGAAATTGTATTATATGACTATAGTGAGTCATAGTTCCATGAATCATAAGGTATGATTCATTTTGGAAGTAGTACGATTCCTTGAAGGCAATGAATATTCTACGCATTTATCCATAATTAATTATTTTTTTCAAAAAATAAAATTAATGGGAGATTTATTCACTACGGATCACATGATATGTGATAATAGGAATTACTCATATTTTTATGAAATGTGTGAGTAAATTTATGTCTCATAGAGAATCCATGCATATAATATAAAGTATGTTTAGTTATGAGTCTAAAGTTTGTGTCCGTGTGATTCTTAAATTTTTTATGGATAAAACTCTCCCCTCTTGAAGATTTCTTCATTCTTACTTATTTACTTCCATGACACTATAATATCATGAAGGATAGGATGTATTATCACAAAATCAATAGGTTTATTCAGTATAACTTGTGGATACACCTCATATGGAAGATCCTTTTTTTCTTTATTAATCATCATTAAATTATAAAAAAAGGAAACTATAATAGCATTCCATGTTATAAGGTATTTTTTCTTCATTTATATATTACATATGATTTTAGTTTCTGAGGATATGTTATATAGTTATAAATTATTATTTTTACTTACACTTATTTGATTAATTGTTAATAATCCCCTAAAAACTTTTGAAAACATTGGGTTACTAAGAGGAAAACTAGTGAGAAGTGGCACACTAGAGGGTTGAATGCTACTAATTCCATTAACATAGATTTTGAATTGGAATGGGATTTAACCTCCCAATGAGGTTGGTTTAGATTGGTGTATGGGATGTTAGAAGCTCAACTACATATTAGAATATTGTCTTTATAAGTCATGTCCATGGATATCTCCTTTGGACCTATGTAGTTAACTAATTATGTAATATATTTGATGTTGATTGTTTCATTTTATGGATATTCATAGATTATTTTATTTCTATTTTAGAAATTAATTTTATTTTAAATTAAAGATAATAAAATTTTATTCTATAATTTCATGATTTAAAAATGTATTTGGAAAATTCTATATATTTATATTCTTTCAAATAAGTATTCTAATGTTTTTTATATAAATGTATTTGTATAGAATCACTGGTGTTATAATATTGGTATTCTTTCTTACACACTACACACCTAATTTAGTGTGTATATAGACTCAATTTCATATGAATTTAGTAATGGAAATGATCTATTTTAGTGTAGTGCATGTTTTTATCATGTTATGAAGATATAAGAGGTGATATGTGGTGTATACTCAATTATCACATAAAGATTAGAATTTTTTAACTTATTTTGGTTATTCATTTTTGAAAGAATCATGTGTCTGGATTCCTTGTCTATCTAAAATTTTTAATTCCTATTTTTGTTCTTCTAATGTACACAAAATATCTACAATTGTTGAATATGTTAGTTATTTTTTTCTGTTATAATTATATTAAATGATATTTATTTTTCATGGATTTTTTATTTATTTTATATCATATTTGGATGTATTTTTATTTAAAAATTATTATTTTATATGTATGAAATACCCAAATTATTGAATGGTTAATCCAAATTTATTATCAAAATCCCTATTTTGTTCTATTTATAATAGTGTTAAATAATTCACTAAAGATAAGTATGATGACTTCAAAACTTGTTTCCAACCAATGGTGGTAAGGAATATGATTTATTTCTTATGGTGAGATAGATTGTGTATCAAGATAAGATGACCCCAATTAGTTCTTTGTTGAATAAAATCCTTTGGTGCATCCTTTGATCCATTAATGGTACAAAAATGGTCCAATTCCATTAGAAGAATATTTTATTTACTTGAATTTCTAAAATAATAAAAAAAACCCATTTTCTAATATGATAAAAATTCATTTTCCTCCACCTTGGGTAACAAATAAAATCATGTTCAACACCATATTCTCATCTCCAATATACTAGGGGTCTATGCTAGAATTTTTGAGAACATAATACACATATAGGAGGCATTACCCTAAAAAATATAGGTTCAGGATGAAAAATAAGGTACTAGATAGAAAAATATTTCAAATAATGAAATATCCATTGTAAAATCCATATATATCATCAACATATGAAATATTATACAACAAAAATATGAATGAAACAATAATTAGTGGAAATAGGAAACCCTGAAAACAACCAAAAAATTATAATAAAAATAATATTATAACTCTATAATAGTATATAGATATTCCTTCTCTAGTTATAAACTACCTTCCAAGGAAGAATCACTTAACAACACCACCAAAACACTCATTAATATCAAAATTTTTGATATAAAATAGGGATGAGTATAAAAATACATGTTAGGTTCCTAAATAAGCCTCTAAATATACCAATTTGATCAAATAATTCTATTTCATATATTTTTAAGAAAGATAAATTAGAATCACATAGTTATATATATTTTATTTCAAACCATTAAAATTTATCAATACACCCCCCAATTACACTTACCACACTAATATAAATATCCCAATGTAGTTGGGGTTTATCTTAGTGGTAAGAACCCCATAATTTTACATCAAGGTTGGGGTTTAAAAACACATGGAGCGCAGGTATTGTAGCAACACTATAGTAGTACTGAAACAACATTGTAGCAATGGTGATACTGTAGCACCGACAAAACCGTAGTGGTGGTGGGCACTATTTTAGTAATAGTAGCAATGACAACACTATAGCTAGTACTGTAGCAGCCCGACTACTATAGGATAAATATTAACCAGTGGGGTTTTGGGCAAAAAATGTGGGCGTACGGTCCATGTAATGGAATTTCATGCCCATTGGGCCTACAAGCCATGTAATTAGATTCATTCCCACTGGGCCTACTGGTAATGTACTATATAAATAAGGCTTTATGGGTGGGATATCATCTTGGGGGGATATGGTCCACCTTTCCAGCTAGTGTGTGAGGTGTGTGTGTTTAATTGTAATTGTACCCCTAATAACCTAATATATATATAAATATCTGAATTCCACATGATTGGTACTCAAACCACACAAATCGTTGTCATATCTATATTAGTATACATGAAATTAATAATAAAACATCACCAAGTGAAGAGGGGAATAAATGAATTCTTTCTTAGATTTCCAAAATTTCACCAATATTCTAGTATTCTAGGTCACATCTATCCTTCCCATATTCAAGTTGGAATTTTCATAGTGAAGGAATCCATGTCATCACATGAATAACATAATAAAAAGGAATTATGAAAAGCCATAAACCCAAACACCAATTTTTTTGGGGTACTTCATCTCATTATATCTTTAGAATAAGTGTATTTGAATACCTAACATCATCCCTTAACTCATGGGTAGAATATAACAACCTATAATACAACATAAGCCAATCTCAATGTCACATTTCATGTCTCTACTAGAAGGTAGGGAATGGTACCAATATTCCCATCATTATCATAGATATATCCAAATTACTTATTATATGAATCTACCTAAAGTTATGGGATATTACCTATTTATAACATAGTTGTATATCAAATATTTTCATAATGTTTCTATCAGAATATGGAGTAGATATTACCTAACTATCCAAATCATCACAATTCCCTAAACCTAGGTATCTTATATCCTAGTGATTTTTTTTGAATTACATCTCATAGGGGTAATCAAAATGATAAATTCATCACCCCTCTATCTAAACTACAACCTCTAGCTCCCATAGTATAATAAATACCTTCAAGAAAAAATAATCCACAATCCACTCCTCTTTAAATAGAACGATTTTTTGGGTCAAAATTCACCATCATCTTGAATGATAATTTTGGTCCCAAATCCAAATTCCATCGAACCATTAATTCGTATACAAACCCTTTAAAACTATAAGTAAGATAAAAAATCATAACCCTTTGTAAAACACTAGTAGGTTTCAAATAATTAACCTCTTAGATAATTCATCATGTCTCAAACAACTCTTAAATCACATTCACCCAAGTTATAATGAATCATTCTATTGAATATTTCATTAAATCATAACATATAAATATGATCTATTATAAATAACATACTCACATTCAATTAGTCCTACCATAAATAAGTCAATAAAAATAGGCGAATCAAATAAATAATTCAACTTTCCATCCAACTGTAACTCGATCCTCTAAACCCAGTCCTACCAACCTACCATACATAAGTTCAATATGGACTTAGCCGATCATAAAATTATTGGAATCATGATCCCTAAAAAATAATTTTCATTATTTTATCATATAAATCACAGTAATTTAAACTCTCTATAATTATTAAAATAAATATGGAAAATAATCCTCTTGATCCACCAGACTTTCATACACCTTTAAGGAAACCACTTTGGTAAGATATATATCATAATACCTCATCATGATACACAAAAAAATCACTATTTACCAACAAACATGCAGTTACCCAGAGTTTCATCCAATAAAATTCTATTCAATTTATAATACATCTGAAAATTCCCAAAGGATCTTCAATTTCTAAATCATGACTTAAAATCAATGGTCTATTCTATTAATCACATATACCCAATATCAAAAATATAATTATACAAAAATTAATCCATTGTATAAACCAATAAACTACTACACTGTAGAAACAATGTCTTACTAATATTCACAAAATATGAATTAAAATAGAAAAAATGGAATCCCCTATAAAGAAAAAATTACCAACTCTGAAGAAAACTAAAAAATCCTCTACTTATCCCCCTTTTAGAAATTTATTTGTTACTACCAAGAAGTTTTTTGTTAGATTTATTGACAATAAATAAGTTTTTTTCATGGAAAATAGATGGTTTGCTGAAAATAGTTGTGTAATATTATAAGGTATAGGAAACATGAAGATTAATATAAGGGTGATTGTATATAAATGTTTATGAAATCACTAGAGGATATTTTAGAAGTGATCCTTAGTTATATATAAGATACAATCCTGGAAGGTGAAAATATGTAATTTTTGGGTGGATTTGATTTGATGACTTATAGTTTTAAGTTGTAAAAAAATGTTGTTAGATATACTAAAATTGTATTAAAGTATTAGGTTAAGGTTAAATGATTAATTTTATGGATTTATGGAAGTATAGGTTAGTGACATCGAAAGAGTTCTTTAATATTTAGGTAAATCAAAATTTTTAATGATCACTATTGAACATCTTAAAGTTAAGTTATTCATTGAAAGGATCACTATGAAAAATTATTTTAAAAATGGATATGGAATGGAAAAATCTCCCCATGTTCATAAGGTTCATATTTTGGAAAATATATGAGGATATCTACTTGTGTGTGTGTAGGTTTCTAATTTTAGACTAGGCACATAGAGATATCCAAGTGCCTATAAGGTTACTATTTTGAAAAAGGCATGAATTAATATCCCTATGTTTGTAAATTTCTTCATAAGTTTTATTATCCATTATTTTAAGGTTCAATAGAACATTATAAATGTTTATCAAGGTGACTTCATAAGTACTATTCTCCATTTTTATAAAGTTCAATAGAATATTTTTTGGTTCATTAAGATGAATTTGTAATGTTTATCAAGGGACTTCATATGGTTGAAAAAATATCATAAATTTCATCATAAATTTCTTTATGGAAATTTATAATGTTCATCATAATGTTCTCCAAGTAACATCATAAGGATGATATGGAAACTTCATTTGGTTCATTACCATTAGAAAATCAGGCATCTATCATACTACGCAAGAGAATTTGATGAGTTTTATTCCCTTAAAATCTTACAATGCTTGTTTTGGTCCTCAATGTTTTGAAAATTATGATTAAGGATATTTTCATAATTCAAGACACTTGTTTTAGTTATAATAAATGAAGTTAATTTATTATGCACCAAGAAGGATAATACCACACCATAGTTCCATGTGAATTGAAATGTTCCTTCTCACTTTTAAATTATGATTAAAAACATAGGAAATCATTAAAAAGGAAGATTAAGATTTTTTGGAAGTATTAACGACCATAATTTTTTAGAAGAGTCCTAAGGGTGATGGAGAATTTAAATGGAGTTTTTATCATGGTGTGTCACATGTTTTATATATATATTATAAAATATTTAACATATTTTATATAGAAATATTTACATAGTATACAAAAATAAATTTAGAGGCTTGAAAGTGATAGATCTTGATATTAATAATGAAGGAGGATTTCCATATTCAAAATATGGAAATATATATCACATGGATATTTCATTTCAATATGAAGAGAATAAGATGTAGAGGAAAAAGTGAGAGATAAATAGAGAGATGATACTGATGTTATTCCTCAATATATATGTACATCAAAAGATAAAGGTATCTTGGTGCATATTGAAGATCTTATTAGATAGGAATAAGAAGATATCATCCATAAAAGAGTTCCATTAATATATATGATAATTATTGAGGAAAGTTGAAGGCATGATAGATGGATTCATACTAGTGTTATATCTGGATGTCAAATAAGATGAGAGAAATAGGGTAATTCTAGTATCAAATTATCCTCATATAGAGAGATAATTACAACTATGGTTATTTTTTAAATACACAAACTAAACCCATGAATTGAGTATTTTATCTCTTCTAGATAAAAGAAAATGTATAGAATATGTGGAGTTCAATAGCACATCTACCCAGAACTAAATATAAAAAAAGTTTATACATTCAAATATGATCATATAGGGACCCCCATGGCTATAAAATACTTATGTTCTTCCCAGATATGTTGGTTAATAACAAGATAAAGAAATATGAATTGGGTGAGGAGTGATCCTGATTATAACTTTGAAAGGTAGTAAGCCTTGACACAGAGTGATTTTGATAAAAATTTTATCCAATAATTAATGTGCGAGGTAGTGAATTTTTTATATTTTGAAAAAAATTAATTATGTGCACGTTATATATATATATATATATAATATTGTAGGTGAACTAGGTAAAACTATATATTTCATTTCATTTTATTCATTCCTTAACATTTTTTTATTATTTTGTGGGTCAGTGTGAAAGAGTTATCATGAAATAAGTTGAACATAGTTTCTGCTAACATGAGGGAAATTTCTTAAAAAGATAAAAAAGCTAAAATATAAAAGGTTCCAATTAACCTTTACAACAATTCACCCAATTCCCCTATGAGTGTCTCTAGTTATAATGAATAGTTTCAAAGATAAAAGTTTATTTTTTGGTATTAAACCTCAGATACATTTTTTGTATTTTTTTACCCATTGATTCTACGATAAATCCTCCATTATTTATTTGAGTAACTTTAAAATATTGAAAAATTTTATGTTCATGTTTCTACTAGATTATGGTGAAGAGAATATAGAATATATCCAATGTTATACTGACTTGAAGAGGCATGATAAAAGAGTTCATGATACTATAACACAAGTAATTATCAGTAGATATTACTCTATTGTGGTATTAGAAAACTATTCATGATACTAATGCTTATGATATTTGGAAATTATTGAAGATGATATATGTAAATATAATAGATGTAAAGTAGGTTTTCAATTCTTCCTCAAGAGAATATTGAAAATAATACCATAATGAGATCATTGTGAGAATTCTAGAGGAATGTAACCTTATGAACAACATAAATAAAATGATATATTTGAAGAAAAATATTGAGAAAAAAATTACTTTAAAGGAGGTGTAAAAATCTAATTCTATTTCAATATTTTATTTCAAATTTTGTTCATGAATATCATCTTCAAATTAGAAAGTTTTGAGTCACCCCAGATTCTTAAAGAAGTGGAGAATCCAATGCTACCATTAAACTCACATCATGTTTCCAATCTAAAGTATTTTCATATAGTAGTCAAGAGGATATCTAATCATACAAAGAAAAGTGGAATCAATTTTAATTCATGATAAAAATAAAATATTCATTTATTGAAGATATGTGAATAGAGAATAAGAGTCTAAATAAATTAGAGGTCACATAAATTTTTACATAAAGATGATGGGTGTAAAAATGAAGGAACAAAGTAATTTTCTAGAAAAATGCTCACAATAAGTTCAAAACAAGATGTTTTTAGAAAATGAGTTTAAATAAATAATTTTACCTCTTAATTACAAACATAAACAGTGGAAAAAATAAATAAGTGAATCTGTCCCAAGGCTCATTGAGTTGGGTTCCTTGTTAAAAGATAAGGATGAGATGATCAAGGATATTGAATTGAATCTCATTTTTTCAAAGGTAAAATAGAATATAGAGATTAAATTATTATAAGACTCATCAGTTAAAATAACTAATGTTATTTAGAATATTTTTTATGAGAAATATACATGATAAAACAAAAAAATGGTTCTCATGGAAAAGTAGTAACAATTTTTCACTTCTATGGAATTGTATAACATGCCATGTGTGTGTTTTTTGAATACAAAAGGATCACAATTTGTAAAAAAAACGTCTCCCCAATATCATAACAAAAAGGATAATTTATTTGTAATGATTATTATAGAATTTTATTTAATATCACTAATTTTTTACATATCACAAGGTGTTGTATTGGGAATGAAGAAAAATAAGTCATGACGTAATGCTCCATACCTATGACATGCAAGGAGAGGATTTACACTAGAATTAAATTTATTAATATTGAAAATGAATAATATACATTTAGGATAATAATAGAGCTCAAAAAAATATTTATCAAAAAAAAAATATGATGATTATTTCACAATATACCTTTTGGAATGAAATAATCAAACCTATAAGATAATGAAAAAGTATGAAGTTGTTCCATCAATAAGAGAATGGAGTATACATAAAAAGAATAAATTAAACTAGATGGATAAGTTTAATGTGAATTTTATGTAATTTGGTAAAGATACTTAGGTTACATGATTAAGTGGTATCATCTATACCACTACAAATCATGAGAAGAATACTAGTTGCGTTTTCCATACAACGCGAAAGAAGAACGAATTCACCGATGGTGAAATGAATGAGGAAGGTTTCACTAGTGAGATTATTTTTTCCCTATAATAGGAAAAATGTAAAAAAAGGACAGTGGATTTCAAATAACGGCTCTGTAATAAAGTTTTTACATGTTGTTTCATGCAATAGAACACCATTAAAAAGGCTTGGATGAAAATTTATAACAAAGGGTTGGTCTACAGACACCAACCACACTCCGAAACATGATAAGGTTGGAGGTACCCCACTTCCTTGGTAATTAAATGTTTATAACTATTTCTTGAATGTTGCATAGAATTAAGGGGATAATATATCCATGGGTTGTGATTTTTTATTAATGTGTACATGTGAATTAGTAAGAAGGAAGATCTAATGAAGAAATTGGAATCATTCCCTAACAAAAATAAAAAATCTAGATGTCCCTTATCTGTCTCGATATGTGGTTTTTATAAACCAATTTTTACTCTAATTTTGAATATTTAAGTCATATGAAAATTTTTGGTACTGAATTTTTAATTTTATTGAGAAGGGAATGATCTGGAAAAAACAATGGTAGCAAAGCCTCATTTGATAAAACTACTAGAATTAAGAGAAATTTTCTGATCCATGAGTGGGTATAGTAAATTCATTTAGTGGTTTCTAGAATCTATGAAGAAGGATAAAACATGATAAGAGAAAGAATCATAATTCATGGTTTTTATTTTTATTAATTAGTATACTAAAAAGTTTTATAATATTATGTCTATTAAAATATACCAAATATTGTTGGAATATATGGAGGCATTACTAACATGTAATGTCCCAGAAGTAATGGTTGTCCCATATATAACACTAATAAGTGATATCATAATGATGGAGGAATTTAGGGAGAGTTATTTTTTTATCAAAGGATACTAATCCTTATCTTGAAAGCATGATATCCTTTAAATAATAAAGGAAACCAAATAACAACTATAATAACTAATTTATTATTAGAAAGTGGAATCAGCAGAGCTAACAAATGGATGCCTCACACCCTAGGTTTTTTATTTTATTATTTTATAATGGGTTTTGGGTGGGCATGAATATTTTCCCAGGATGATTTGGAGTTTATAAAAAACTATTTTTATATGAATATGTGAGTATGTGAAGTTACTTGGAAAACAATGGGAATGTTAACATAGACTCTTGTTTTATGAACCAATATTTAGCTTTGTGGGATTATATTATTTTCCAATTCATAAAAATATAAGTGGTAAATTAACTCACTAAAATTACTAAGAGAAAAATATAACCAAAATAAGAAGAAAAGTTTTATATCTTCATAGATTAAAAAATATGAAATCAATTTTCCTCATCAAGTGGTCAGGTGGGTGAACTAGAAAATATATAATTGTGATTATTTCAACAAGACATATCCACAAATTCTATCACTAGTGAATAATAACCAATATTATCTATCAAATAATTGGTAAGGAGTGATAAACTGTTAAAAGGTTTCAAATAAAGTCAATGTTCAATGATATGAAGTTGTGGTTCAACAGTTCTTTAAAACACTATAAATAGAATAACGTTTCTGATGGAAAGTTAGAGTTTACAAAGGTTCACTAATGGATTTCATAGAAAAATAGGGGTACAAGACATTAAGGTTGATCTTGAGAAAACAAAAATAAAGGATAATATTTACAAGTAAAAATATGGATAAGAAGAACCCTTAAATTCTTAAAACCAAATGCAGAGTTGAGATGAAGAGGAGCCCCTAAGGAATTCTATGAGAAAAGGGGTGTGTATAAAATATAGATATAAAATTGGTAGAGCCTTTTAATTTTATTTATAATTTTGGGGAAATAAGGTTGAGATAATAATATCAATTTATTTGTTTATATTCAACAAAACATAGAGGGGTAATGTTCTAACCAAGAGTTTTGTAGGTTGGTTTTTTAAAAATAAACATGATGTTATAATAAAAAAGTTATTGTTGATGAAGTGGGATGGTGTATTGAAAATATTAATGTGTCATTATAATTTGAATGAATCATGAATCATTTTATTATGAGAATATGTATTGGAGAACTGAATTATATTCCATAAGTGATATATAGTTTTCTAGAATACATGATCCTAGAGAGTGAACATAAATTATTTTTGTGGTAAATGTTACTAGATTCCCAATAGAAATTAGTTATGGAAAATCATAGTAAAAATTATTGATATAATATTATACTTTTGTAAGAAAATAGATGATTAATTATGTGGATGTATAAAATATGTGATTGAAGTAGTATTAGAAGATATTTTAAATGTTTTGGTAAAATAAATCTTCATAATTTTCATTCTTAATCTTCATAAGGTTCACTATTGGAAAACATGATGAAAATAGAGAAGGCATGGAGAGAGATATCAGTTCACATGAGGATCATATTTTGGAAAATAAATTAAGAAATCATTCTATGTTATTAAGGTTCATATTTTGGAAAAGGAATGGAGAAATATCCTTGTGTGAATAAAGATCATATTTTGGAAAATGCATGGAGAAATCTCCATGTGTTTGTAAGATTATTCATAAGATTGATTATCTATATTTGTAATGTTCAATAAGGAGGATTCATAAGGTTGATTATCTATCTTCATAATGTTTAACAGAAGTTTCATAAGGTTCATCAATGTGATTTTATAATGTTGATAAAGGGAATTTATAAGGATGAATTAACATCATAGAGTTCATCATAAGTTTTATCAAGGAACTTTTTAATGTTCAGAATAGGGTTATTCAAGGAATGTTGTATGGTTGATATGGAATATTTATTAGGCTCATTATTATTTTAAAATTCGGCATTTAGTAGACAATAAAAGGGAATTTCATGGGGTTTATTCCCTTTAAATCAGATAATAGTTTTTTCCCTCAACATTTCAACATCATGATTATGGATATTTCCATCATTAAAGATACTAATTTTCATGTTGATGAATGAAGATAAATTTATTATGTCATGTGAAGGTGAGTTCTAAGATATAACACCATGTGGATTACTATGGGATTGATCACTCATAAATTAAAATTAATAAAAAATTTCATACCTAACAAATGAATTTGTATATTTCTTTTAATAATTAAAGACTATGATTTATCAGGAGAATTTCAAGGATGGTGGATAATTTAAAAGGAGTTTTTTTGGGGTTTATCACACTATTTTTATATTTGATTGAAAAAATATGGAATATATTTCATTAGAAAATAGTAACACTAGATAGATAGAAAATTATGGATACATAAAGTGGGAGATCCTGAGATCTATATTGAAAGACTATTTTTCATATTTGAAATATGGAAAGATATATCACTAGGATATTCAATTTTTATAGGAATGTAAGAATCAAATAAATAAAAGAGAGAGAGTGGGAGAGAGATAAGTAGAGAGAGTGAGAACTAATATTTTTCGTGGACACATATATATATTTAAAAAGAATGGGATTATAGTAAAAAATAAAGATTTAGGTAAATTAGATTAAGAAGATGAATATGAAAAGATATATAAGGGGACCATTGAAATATTTGGTAAATATTGTGAAAATATGAAGGCTTGAAGGAGTCATACCTATGATACATCAGGTAGTTAAAGAAGGGGATATAATTAATCAATGTGATTCCAATACATAATTCTCCTTAGCATGAGAGAGAAGTATTGATGTTGTAATTTAAAAAATATTCATAATCAAATGTCACATTGGGAGATATTTATCATCTATCAAGAAATAGATGTAAAGAAAACATAGATTTTAAAATCACATCTGAAGTCCATGGTGGATCATATAAAGACATAGAGAGGGGGGAGAATCAGTGTACCCAACTTTTTTCTTAGTTTTACCTCTCTCTTTAATTATACCCTATGGTGTTGGAACCTATTCCCAATTAAGAGAGATATGTATAATGATTCATAGTCAAACCTCACCTTAGTATATAATGTAACATGAATATGAATAGTAGAACATAATTATTTACATGGTTTTCCCTAAATATGAAAGCCTGCTACTTTTCATGATTAGTTTGACCCCCCAACAATCATGAACCCATTAAAATAAAACAGTGTCTCTATAAAGGGATAGATTTACCCAGAACCAATAGTGCCCCACAGAACATGTATAAAATCATACCATTGTTTTAAAACATCCCAACATGTGATCTAAAATACACTATAATATGAATACACTACATCACATTGTCTTTAACTTCCCATTCATTCTTATTTCCTCACACAGATTAGTCCCCATGACTGGTCCTATCTGCCTCGCACAGTCATCAAGTGGATCTATAATTAAGCAGTAAAGTAGGGTTTAACTACCCATTCTTCTTGAAATATAATAAAATAGTTCATTATTATTATTATTATTATAAAACTACTCTGAAAGTTCTCATTTCATCTGATTCTATGATATATTTATATCATATTTCTCATCGTTTTTCATTGATTTTAGCATTTGTTTTTTGGTCTATTTCCAGCTTCTACTTCTTTGACTTATAATAGTTTCATAGGAACAATAGTGTTGAAGTTTCTCACAGAAATATCTTATTCTTATCATATGATATTTATAATCATAGAATTTATCATGAATATTATGTTTCCATATTAAAATTTGGAAACCCCCTAAAATATCAATTATAAGGATATCTTATCATAATTTTAACACATTCACAATATCATTCAATATTCTCATATTTGTTTCCCAGATATATATGATATTTTCTATTTTAAATTTCCTTAAAGTAAACATCATTTAAGTTTAATTTACATTTTATCCATGTGTTTAGGACAACATGCATCATTTATATGTGGTTCAAAAGTTTGTTTCTTGGGACTCCTTCTTATCTTTGTGAACTGGATCATGTTCCACTTGAAGGTATATGACGTTTAAATCCATAAAGAATATTTCTTGAGCATCATTTTATTTATGAGTCTTTATTCTTTAGAAAAATCAGTTCTGGTTTTCTTAGTTTTTTATTCTATTTTTTTTATCATTTCCTTCATATAATAACCTTATGATGCTCTTATAAAATTATATATTTCATTTATAATATTCTATGAATCTTATAGATTTCATAAGAATAATTAAAAATTATAAAATTTTCATGTATTGTGAAAATTCACTTATTATTAAAACTCTTGCTTTATGATTTTTGGTTTCGTATGAATCAGATGTTATATTACAAATAAGAATCATCTTATATAGGTCTACAATCTTTTAATGATAGTAAAAGCATCATAAAACTCAACATTTCTTATATTTTTAATAATATTATTTATATCATAAGATGGTCAATAGCTTTATGATGTTTGGATATCTCAACCTTACAAACATTGAATCTTATGAATTTTAGTTATCTCATCCTTATTAACATTGAACCTCACAAATTTTATCTATCTTAATCTTGTTAAATTTGAACCTTATGAAGATGGTAGTCAAGATTGAAAATATTTGGCACCATATGAAGTCTTTCAAAAAACCTTATGATGTTTGATTCACTGGTTTTCTTAATTTTACAGCAGTTATAAAACCATCCTTATAAAGTTTCTGAACATTTCAATGACTTTCATTTATTATAAGATTTTCCAAACACTAAAGGAACCTTCTAAACTCATCTTCATCCATTTTTAAAGTACTCAAAACATTATCAAAAGGGCCTTTACTACTTGATACATAAGCATGAATACTTATTGCTCCATAGATAGATTCATCATGAAATCAAGTATCTTTTCCTCTTGAATTGGCAATCCTCAATCTCTCCTTTAATCAACTTCATCTAAACCCAATCAAAAAATATTTTTGATAGTACCACTTTATAGTTATCAATACTTTTAATTTTCATGAGGACCAATAAAAAATTTTCACATGTGAAGGTGATGCTACATTAACTATATTTTTCCACAGATTATTTTTAAAATCTATCTTTATCAAGAAGAAATACCAAAATTTATCTTTCTATTAAATTCAAATTTTTAGAAGCTCACACATTATCCATTTACATCACACAAATCATATTGACCTAAAATAAAAATTTATCTTCAAAAATCTATTTGGACACTTCAATATCCCCATTGGATTTGATTCTAATACCTATTTTCCATTAAATTTAATGTAATATACTTCACTTATTGATAATATGGGTGATGCATCCTATATTATCTTCATACTTCATATACATTCATGGAACCTTCTTCTCCCACCTTTTTTCTAGATTATTACATGATCCATCTACATGATTCATGGATAAGAGTTTTATGTTAACTAAATAAAATTCTATGTGTGGTAAAATGATGTAGAAAAGAAGAGAGATTAACCAATATCATACATATATCTATAAATATGAGAAACATGTTATATCTCTTTTGTTTTCTCACTTAATGGGATACAAAAATAATGCTTTAGAATAATTTTCCATATTACACTCATCTTCTATAAATACATCATAATTTTTAAGTGGATGATAGTTTTAATACCACTTTTACATGTATTTTTTCATAAACCATCACTCTACCTTAATTAAAAACATTAAAATGAAAAATCAAATGGTTTAAAATGTGATTAGAATACCATATTTCAGTCTTAATTTTGAATATATCAAAATTACATATTAAAAAAATATAATATTTTTGGTATATCCTCTTCATTTTTTCTCCCTCTCTTGGGATGAACTCATTACCTTTTCATCATGGAAATTTAAACACTCTATGATGTGAATATTCTTCCAGCTATATTTGGATTAATTATTTCTTTTATTTCTCCTTAAATTCCCTAAATGAAAACACATACACAAATACAAGATAATAAGATTAGTTATCAAAAGGATTGTTAATAGGAGTATTAGGTAAGATCTTTTTATCTCAACCTAAAAATTATTCTCTTTGTATCTCATGTTTTTCAACATATCTTATTGATTTGTCCATATTTTGAATTCCAATTATTAATTTCCTCTTGTATCATGGAATTCCAATTTTTATATCGTTCTTTTTCCATTTGTGAAATCATTTCTTCACTATTTCCATTAGAGAACATGATGTTTCAAATTATTTCCTTATGTTTTAAAAAACATCCAACTATCCAGGTCAATTTGTAATATAGTTCCACTGAGTATGACCAAACTATTTATACCATTCACCTAGCTCTTTATAAATTCATGGATTTATATATTCATATTTTATTATTTGTTTAGGTTTTCCACATGAGGGTTTCCAAGATTTATGATAACCATTTTTGGAAAACTCATCCTCCTTCTCTTCTAGAATGTTAACTAATAAGGACATTCAATTATACCTTTCCTATATTTATTCCCATTTCGAATTTAGCTTTCTTATTTTGATATTGATTTCAAAATCCTATTTATAGTGGTTCTTGGTGTCGAATTTTAATCAATAGTTGAATTATATTACCTTTATTTAATTGAAACCCTTTGCATCTTTTTTCTTTGACTTATTGGGAATGGTTTTCTCAAGCCTCTTCTTTTTTAAGCACTTTTAATCACATTATTTCTATAAAGGGAATCTTTTTATACTTTTGTTTTCTCTTTTGAATATATATATTTTGGTATTGTTTTCTTATTATAATATAGATATTAAATAATTGGTGAATAATATAATCTCTTATTGTTATGACCACTTTTGTAGCACCAGTCATAGAGGTTTCCAAACAATCATATTTTTTCTTCATGGACATATTCATCACTTTCAGTGATGATTGCTTATATTCAGCTTGTCTTATTCTCTCTTTATCTATAATCCACCTAAAGGACACCTTATATTATCTTTAGAGGTTGATAAATAAATGGAACATTCATTTGTCTTGTACCCAAACATTCAGAAACACTAGTAGTATCCAATGAGCATAAATATTTTTCTTGTGGATGTAGCCTAACTAGATTTAATTACATGTTGTATTTGGTTAAAAAAACCAAAATTTTGGGATTTTATTAAGGTAATTTTTTCTTAAATATTACCATATCAACTATTTATCTAATGGAAGATTTATTAACATTTTTTTCCAACCAAATTTTATCTATATTTAGAATGAAAACCTATAATTAAAGACAAAAATGAATTAATAAAAATAGACTTATTTAATGATTGAGTTACCTTTTCCAAGGATATTTCTATAATATTATCATTAGATGAAACCAACATCTTATTTCCACTAATATGAGTCTTACTGGATTCATTAATATAATTATAAATTTTTATATTAGAACTCTTATTTTCTTGTAAAAGAGATATTCTAGCGTGTACTAATTCATTATCCTTCAATTTCACCTTAGGCTCAAGATAATTCATGATGATGGAGTTCATCTCATCATAAACTAGTCATGAATTATCTCCCTAAAACTTCATTAACTTCATAATTTTTCATTAAAGAAATTTTCATGATTATTATAAAGAGTTTTCAATATATTTTATTCTATTTTACATAAACCTATAATTGATCATTTTTTAACATTAATGGATGTTTTTTTACCATTTTTAAAATGCATAGATAACATCCACCAATATTATTTCGAGATGAATTTTCTAACCAACATACCATAGAAATTATTCTTTAATTAGATAAATTATTTCATTGCAAAGAGATATTGATATTTTTTTACATCCATAAATTCTGTTAGAGAAATTCAATTTATGAACTTCCTTCAAAATGCATTCTCAATTTCTTCAACATATCCTTTCATCTATTCCTTTTCATGATGAAGTTACTTAATAGAAATAACTATAAAAGTTATCAATTATTTGGGAACTATATTTATATGATCTTTGATTTAAAAGTAGAGGTCTCCAACTATTTGGATAGACTCATCCACTTTATACTCTCTATATATTGATTCAGTATCTTCAAAAGGATCACTTTCAATAGATTTGACAAATGAACTCTTACCACTAAAACTAGCTTTATATAGTGGTTTATCCTTAGTAGAAATAATTTTATTATTCTTTTCTTATATTTTCCTTATGTTCCATAGGTATTTATCTAAAATGTCCAATTTATCATCAAACTAAAGAACATAATTTTTCTATATTAGAAGAATTTAAATAATTTCATGAGAAAGGAAGCTCTTATAAGATATTAAAAAACATTGAGAAAAGAAAATAATCAGATGAAAACATGGATTTTTTAGGATATTAATTATAGTTCCCAATATATTGTGAATGGAAACTAAGGGGGTGATTTAGTATAACAAAATTTTATCAATAATTATCTATGTTTTTAATTTTCCCGTATTATATTCAACTATCTTTCCTAATTAATAGATAAAAATTTGATGTAGTGAAATATTCTGTCAACTTATTATACAATATAGAACGAACAAGAATAGTATCACACAAGGATATATAAGTTTTAGACTTAATTTGAGATCCTACTCTATGTTGTGATTGGTTAGAACCTCCAATTGTGGATTTTACACTATAAACCCAAGTGGTTACAAAGGGAAGAATTTACCTAATATCCTATAGTGTATCACACACCATGAATATATTCATTCTATGATTACCAAATATCCCACTAGAGGATATTTTTATTACATCATATAGTATTAAGCTTCCCAATAGTTCTTTTTATCACATACAATGTAGTCCTCACAGCTGGTCCTGAGTTTCTCGCACAATTCGTGAATTGGACCTTCCTAAAATCATTGACTATGTCTTAGAATACTCTTACTTAATAATATGGAATCTTTTAGGCCCTTCAACTTATTCTAAAACTACTCCAAAAATTCTTATTTGATATCCTTATATTATAAAGTCCTATCATAGGCCTCCTCATCCTCCTCATCCTCTCCATTTTTTCTTTGATTCCAAACCGTGTTCTTCTTTTTAGTTTGGTATCGGTTTCTCCTTCTTCAACATTTAAGAGTTTCACTGGAACAAATACAACAAAGATTCACACACACCTATATTATTCTTCTTCTAATATATTTATAATAATATAAAATATCCTTAGTAATATGTTTCCATATTAGAATTTGGAAACTCTACAAATCTTGATTGGCAGGATGTATTCTCATAATTCAATGTCATTAAAATTCATGATCAATATTCTATGTTTATTTTCCCAAAGACTCTAGATTTTTTCCCTTTAAAATACCTATGAAATACATATCATTTAAATTAAATTTTAATTTAATCTACATGTTCATGAAATAACTAATCTTTACTACGTGGCTCTATATCTAGTGGCATGTAACTCCTCATCACAATAACATGGATCATGTTCCACTTGAATGATCATTTTGTTTGAATCCATGAAGAACAGTTTGAAGAATCATCTTATTTATAAATAAAAATTCTTTAGAATAATTAATTCTAGTATTATATAGTCTTAATTATAAAATTTTTCATTTTATTTTTATAGAAACCAAACAAAGATACTATAGAATTCTAGATTTTCTTCATAATATTTGATTAATATTATTATTTTTATATGGTTATGTAAACCTTGTGAATCTTTAATGTCTTATAAAATGACACATCCTATGAAAAACCATAAATTATGACGTCAATTATCATAGTAAATTATTTATTATCTTATGAATAGGAAACATATTATGTTGGTAAATTATCTTATGAAATCAACATAAGCATCTAATGAAATTTTCATATATATTACAGTTTCAATAAGATTAGTTATACCTTACAATGATATAGAATATTAGAATGTGAAGATACTAAAAACATAATACCTGTAACACCCCAAGCTTCCACGGTACGCTTCTCTTTCAATAATGCAATAGCTTGCATTGTACGCAAGTTCGAGATTCTAACACACCGCGACCAATCAAAGTAGCCGTTATGAATAGTAATACCCACTTTTTGAAATTTTTTAAATTTTATTATTCAAATTGGACTTCATTCTTGGATTCGGAATATCGAAATTATCCTAAGTTGAATTTTTTGTTTTTTTTTCTAAGAACTTCCAATTTTTTATGAATAGTGTAAAATACTAAACTTTAATTAAAAACAACTTTTTTAATAAAAATAATTTATAATGATAAATTATATTATTTAGTATGTTTAAAGTATATTTAGAATATATTTTTACCATTTTATCCAATAGTGGTCATTAGAATTAATTTCACTTTGAAATTGGACATAAACAATTGTCAATCTTTTGATTGATATTCTTT
This sequence comes from Viscum album, assembly GCA_963277665.1. Taxonomy (NCBI): domain Eukaryota; kingdom Viridiplantae; phylum Streptophyta; class Magnoliopsida; order Santalales; family Viscaceae; genus Viscum; species Viscum album. The sequence continues at coordinate 757,671,452 of OY728132.1, read as the reverse complement.
CTTAAAAACACGCTATTTGTTTTGACAACGGGAATTAATTATAAAATTAATTAATGAAACTTATATGTTTTTAATTTGGTAAAATAGGCATAATATTTGAATTTGGAATGTCAAATATAGCTTAGGGTGAATTTTTGGTATTTTTCTGAAAAACTTCAATTTTTGATGAATAGTGAAACCACTAAGTGGTAGTTAAAAAAACTGATTTTTCTTTTAAATAAAATTTTACCACTTTTGTGAATTTAATTTCAAAAATATGACATACATGGTTGTAATTAGGAAGTAAAATGTGGTTCAATGGGATGAAAATAATTTTTGGTGAATAGTAACTTTTGAGTTTTATTAACCGCGATTAGAGGTAATTAGAGTAATTTAAGGTAAAAATAATGTTATAATAATATGAAATTACCTTTACACATATACTACTCTTATTGGATGACTCATTACAGACCAATAAAATTCATGGGTAAATTTTTGGGACCCCATGGAGCCACTTGGGTAAGATAATGACATTAATACCTTTTATTTAAAGTAAAAATAAAAAATGTCACAAACATGTATTATTTTACTAAAACAATTTTTACAAGGGGTTATACAAGTTATATTTTCAACTATAAATATCCATTGAAAAGCTAAATATATTTCCTACATCATGGTAATTTTTTTATAATTTTTAGACATTAAATAAATAAATTTATTTATCACACCATGATGATGCAACGATTACCTCGTTAATGAACGATTTAAATAAAATGAAAAGATAAAGTAAAATATAAGACTTAAACTTTTCTAAAGCCTATTTGATATGTGGATTTAGAAACCTTATCACCTTATCATATAAATATATCATTGTGGGACCTTTAAAATCCGAAAATCATTTCATAATAATGTAACATTTCATGACTTTTCAAGAGTGCCCCTCCTCTCCTCTTATAAGGCCCCCACCTCTACCACCTTATTCACACCTTCAAATCCATTTGGCTCGGCCAAAATCTGCCCAAATACTCTATCAACATCCCTATATTAATCCTAGAAGCCTCACTTTGGGCAGAAGTCTTCTCAAGGAAGCCTTTGGCTCAAATCAAAAAGAGTTACCCGATTTTAAGGTAATGTATTCTCCTATGTTCTTTTGTATTATTTTGATTCTCCAACCCCTTAAACTCTTTTTATTCCGTTATTTTGTAACAAAACCAGTATCTTCAATATAATATGATGTTTTTATGATAAGGATTTTATTTACACTTACACACTCCTTCGTCTAATGGTTAAAGAACACACTATTTCTGTAGGTGGTGAATTACTGTCTCACGAAATGATGATTGTTCAATCTTATTTTAACACCTCTCATGGTGTCCATTATGATGAAACTATTTCTATATATGATATATATTATGTTTATGTTTTATTTATGATTCTGTATTTTTTATTTATGTCATACCTTTATGATTTCCATTATGGGTAAACGCGATAATTTCATTTTATGAAGTGCGAACTACCGCCCCCTCAAAGTGATTTGAATCATTAATGCCATATGTGGGACGTATAAAGGATTGAGTTAATGATATTATATATGATATTATACCTTAATTATAATATACCTTTATATAATTATGATTTCATTCCATTAAATATGAAATAGAAATGAAAGTAGAGTTCATGCCTACGTACAACTTACCGTATCCATGAACGATGCATTTCATTTCTTACCTCTAAATGTAAAGTAATATTATAAATGCATGTATCTACTGAATATATATGATATATATGATATATAAATCATGAATATAATTTTGGAGATAATGGATATTCTACCACATAAACAACTTGTAATTATAATAAGTTTATTGTTGACTTAAGTACCAAAGATCGACAAAACGACCGTTATTAACTTAAATGACTACATAATTTTCATAAAATGGTAATAAGTGATATAAAAGGGATAATGAACTTGAAAAAGGTTCTTAATCAAGTAGAGATTAACTCTAGTTTCTTATTCAGGAGATTAAAGAACGATCGAGTCAAGTTCGACACGAGGTAAGGGACTTCGTACCAATCTCCTTTCATTGAGGCATATTTTGTTTTATACACAACTTTCCTTTATACAGTGTATAAACCCATTTTAATTTTTCTTTTATTCAAAAGGAATCTTTTTATATGAAGAATTTTTACTAAACGACAAAAGGAATGTTTTGTCTTACATATGCAGTGACAACGACTTCTCCGCCGCCGTGACCATTATTTGATTTTCGGCTTCCTCTACAAGCCATAACTTTTTTTAAATGAAAAATAAATACCATGTTTTACTTTTCTTTTATTTTGGTATTGAAAATGGTTTTTATAATGTTTTTATTATATCAATGTGTTTTATTGATATCTTTTTATTGAAATGTGGAAATTTTATATTTCCTTTATGCATGTTTTATGTGATACAATTATGTTATGGTTTAAGATATGTTTAAAACATTTCATATAAGGAATGAATTGGACTTAATAAGTGACAGGTGGGGTCCACTTTAGCTGCTCGATTTATCGGTAGTTCTCATGAGACAAACTAGTGTCTTGGCACGAGTCCTTGACAAAATCTTATTTTTAGTCTTGGCACGAGGCCTTGGCTATGTGGTTATGATAGTCTGTCATTATGCATTCCATCATTATGAAAGTGGTTATTGATATTGCATGTGATTATTCGACTAGTAGAATATCCATGTGAATAAGTAAATAGAATTACTTCATTTTATTTTTTCCATATTATGCTGAAGTTCAAGTTTAAAAGGCTTTTGTTTTAGTTATACATTGCCTTAAATGTTTATGTTTATTTATGAAAGTTTCCGCTATATTGTTATCCTTACTTAGAATCTGAGCTCACCCCTTTATATGTTTTATTTTCCCAAGATGTGAAGAAATATTTTATGAATGACCTGCAGGGATAGTCTGAAGGGGATATGAGTGTGGACTATGGAGACTATGTTATTATGATTTTTCACTTTATGATGTAATTTAACATTTATGAATGTATCTAGTGTTTCCAAGGCTACTAAACTAATCGGTCTTTCGAGACTTGATCTTTTGTGATCATGAAAATGTTACGTAATAATGCACTGACTCTGGGTAACTGGGGTCAGGGTGTTATAGTTGGTATGAGAGGCAGTTTAGTACTAATCTTGGAAGCTAGATTTAGAAAAACTCTGATTAGAGCACATAGCTCTAAGATAGACTTTGAGGATTAGTATAGAAGAACTTCCTAGAATTTTGGTATTATAGAGATTTTGTGAGTTTTCCGAGCAATACATCTCTGTATGGATACGAGCAGGTAGAGGCGGCTCTGGAACATATGTACCTAGGGGTAAAACCTGAAAAAACCGCTTTGATCTAGACTCGAATGGGAACTGGTGCATGACAACGGGTCTTGCTTCACTCTTGGTTACGACACTCCTGGGGGATATGCTTAGGATAATTCTCATTTTTTTTACAAACCATTATGAAGGGTTTATGAGTATATACTTCCTCTAAGAATTTTTTTTTATGATTATGGATTATATCCATAAACTATTTAATTTATGTTAAGTGTTTTACAAGTATGGAATTATGTATTTTGATTCATAAACTGATCTAGTTTATTCCATTGTTTAGAAATGGTGCCTAGTGGAAAGAATGGAAACCGTATCAATGCACACACTCCATGTAGGGATTTACCTCCTACTCAAGATAATTATATTGGATCTGGTGATACAACTGGTGCTGATCAGCTTATCACCATACTGGGACAACTCACTCAGGTTATGAATAATAACCTTACTCGTATGGAGCACCCTGATCCACAATGTGGAGGATCAATGTTAGACCGCTTCATGAGGCAACAACCACCAACATTAAATGAGAGTAAAAATCCCTTAGTAGCTGAGCAATGGATAAATTCCTTAGAGAAAATATTCCATTCCTTGGGGAGTAGTGAAAGGGAAAAGGTTATCATGGAAGTTTACCGCCTCACTGGAGATACTGATCAATGGTGGTTGTTGATTAAAAATACAAAGGAAGATGAATAAATATCAAGTATAGAATGGAGAGAGTTCAAAGATATTTTCTTAGAAAAATACTTTCCTCGTGACCATCGAGCAGATATGGAAAAGCAATTTCTGAGTCTGAGGAAAAAGAAGGATGAGAATGTCACAAAGTATGAGTCTAACTTTACAAGGTTAGCGAGGCATGCTGCAGATTATATACATAACCCATGAAGTAATATTGATCATTTCTTTGATGGGTTAAAACCATTTCTCCATCGAGATTTAGTATCACAATCTTTCTCAACGTACGATGATATAGTCTCGTGTTCTATCAAGACAAAAAAGGAATTCTCTAAATCTTATGACAATAAAGTAAAGAAAGAGAAGAAGAGAATGGTGGAATAAGATACAGATAAAGGTAAAAAAGGAAAGAAGGATTTTCCATTATGCAATAATTGTGGGAAGAATCACCCCGGTACTTGCCTAAAAGGAATGGGAGTTTTTTATAAATGTGGAGAAAAAGGTCACCAGGCTCGTGATTGCAAGGGAAATAAAGAGGTTGTAAATGTTGAATGCTACAATTCTAGAGAAATGGGGCATTATGAAAATGAATTCCCTAAGTTCCAAGGAAACTTACCTAAAAAAAGTCCAAGGGAGTAAGGCCAATCTTATGCTGTTACTATAGTTGAAGTGGAATAATTATTGTATTTGTGTTTTTGGACTCAAGAACTATATTATGGTTATAAGAATAATGTGATATATATAAGTATTGTACTAAAATACTTGTTGTTTTCGTTAAGGTTTTAATATGATGAAGGTAATCATATTTTTAGTATGTGACAATAAGAGAAACTTTACTTTGTTTGGGGAATCTGATGTTACAATTGATTTTGGAATTTAGAGACCTTTTAGAGAAAGTCTGGATAGAGGTATTTTGGATAACTATAAAGGTTGGAATGGATTAAGTTGAACTTTGGATAACATTTATTAAGGTTAAAACATTTATGAAGATTATTTTTGGAATATTATAATACCATAGTTTTCGGAAAAGGACAACCTGCAGGTTGGGGGATAACCTGTCGTGTTGGACAAAGCTGTAGGAATCGAACCCACAACCATAGTGCGACAGACCTTTATTACCTACCACTAGCTTACAGGAAGTCCCTGGTTATTACAAAATAGTTTTCCTAATCTAAATGGTATGTGTTAATATTTTTAACCGTGTACGATTAGGATAAATATAATATTTTTGAGTTCTACTATCTTTTTGAGTTAAAGATGAGTTTGTGGTAGAAATTAGTTGAAGGTTGAAACTCTACTTTTCAAGAATATATATATATATATATATACCTATATCTTATTCTATGAATAAATTAATTATTAAACTTTAGGAAAGGGATATTAAAACAAAAAATGTGTTATCCTAATACCTTATGTTTTTTTGAACTGATGATATTTTAAATCAACATAGATTGAAGGCTTTGAGGCCCTCAGTTTTACACTTGTTTGTGATTGATGAACTCAATCAATCCCTACAAATATTTACATTTTTTCTCCAATTATGTCTCTAATTTCCACCAATGTTCTCCTAATCGAGATCATAATTTAGTGTTGACTTTTTTATTTCCCTTTCCCTCTTATTAAGGCTAAATTTTATTAACCTTATTTCCGATGTGGGTTTTCCACAAAGGTATTTTCTATTTTCAAACTTTTATTTTTGAAGAATATTTTCAAATTGCGAGGATGCAATTTATTGAAGGAGGGGAGAATGTAACACCCCAAGCTTCCACGGTACACTTCTCTTTCAATAATGCAATAGCTTGCATTGTACGCAAGTTCGAGATTCTAATACACCGCGACCAATCAAAGTAGCCGTTATGAATATTAATACACACTTTTTGAAATTTTATAAATTTTATTATTCAAATCGGACTTCATTTTTGGATTTGGAATATCGAAATTATCCCAAGTTTAATTTTTCGTTTTTTTCTAAGAACTTCCAATTTTTTATGAATAGTGTAAAATAATAAACTTTAATTAATTTTTTTTAATAAAAATAATTTATAGTGATAAATTATATTATTTAGTGGTTTTAAAGTATAATTGGAATATATTTTTACCATTTTATCCAATTGTGGTCATTAGAATGAATTTCACTTTGAAATTGGACATAAACAATTGTCAATCCTTTGATTAATATTCTTTCTTTAAAACACGCTATTTGTTTTGACAACAGGAATTAATTATAAAATTAATTAATAAAACTTATATGTTTTGAATTTGGTAAAATAGAAATCATCTTTTAATTTTGAATATCAAATATAGCTTATGGTGATTTTTTTGTATTTTTCTGAAAAACTTCAATTTTTGATGAATAGTGAAACCACTAAGTGGTAGTTAAAAAATCCGATTTTTCGTTTAAATGAAATTTTACCGCTTCAGTGAATTTAATTTCAAAAATATTACATACATGGTTGTAATTAGGAAGTAAAATTTGGTTCAATGGGATGAAAATAATTTTTGGTTAATAGTAACTTTTGAGTTTTATTAACTGCGATTAGAGGTAATTAGAGTAATTTAAGGTAAAAATAATATTATAATAATATGAAATTACCTTGAAACATGTCCTAATCTTATTGGATGACTCATGTCCGACCAAGAAAATCCATGGGTCAATTTTTGGGACCCCATGGAGCCACTTGGGTAAGATAATGACATTAATACCTTTTATTTAAAGTAAAAATAAAAAATGTCACAAACATGTATTGTTTTACTAAAACAATTTTTACAAGGGGTTATACAAGTTATCTTTTTATCTATAAATATCCATTGTAAAGATAAAAATATTTCCTACATCATGGTAATTTTTTTATAATTTTTATGCATTAAATAAATAAATTTATTTATCACACCATGATGATTCAACGATTACCTCATTAATGAACGATTTAAATAAAATGAAAAGATAAAGTAAAATATAAGACTTAAACTTGTCTAAATACTATTGTATGGGTGGATTTAGAACCCTTATCACCTTATCCTCTAAATATATCATTTTGGGACCTTTAAAATCCAAAAATCATTTCATAATAATGTAACATTTCATGACTTTCCAAGAGTGCCCCTCCTCTCCTCTTATAAAAGGCCCCCACCTCTACCACCTTATTCACACCTTCAAAGCCATTTGGATCGGCCAAACTCTGCCAAAATACTCTCCAAACGTTCCTCTATTACTCATAGAATCCTCAATTTGGGCATAAGTCTTCCCAAGGAAGCCTTTGGCTCAAATAAAAAAGAGTTACCTGATTTTAAGGTAATGTCTTCTCTTATGTTCTTTTGTATTATTTTGATTCTCCAACCCCTAAAACTCTTTTTATTCCTTTATTTTGTAACAAGACCAGTATCTAAAATATAATAGGATATTTTTATGAGAATTATTTGATTTACACTTACACCCACCTTCGTCTAATGGTTAAAGAACATACTGTTTCTGTGGGTGGAAAATTACTGCCTCACGAAACGATGATTGTTCAATCTTCTTTTAACACCTCTCATGGTGGCCATTATGATGAAAATATTTCTATATATGATATATATTATGTTTATTTTTTCTTTATTATTCTTTATTTTTCATTTATGGCATACCTTTATTATTTCCATTATGGGTAAACGTGATAATTTCATTTTAGGAAGTGCAGACTACCTCCCCCTCAAAGTGATTTGAATCATTAATGCCATATGTGGGGAGTATAAAGGATGGAGTTAATGATATTATATATGATATTATACTGGAATTATAATATACCTTTATATCATTATGATTTCATTCAATTAAATATGAAATAGAAATGAAAGTAGCGTTCATGCGTACGTACAACTTACCGTCTCCATGAACAGTGCATTTCATTTCTTACCTCTAAATGTTATGTAATATTATAAATGCATGTATCTATTGGATATATATATGATATATATTATATCTACATCATTAATATATTTATTTAGATAATGGATATTCTACCACATAAACAAATTGTAATTATAAGAAGTTTATTGTTGACTCAAGTATCAAAGATCGACAAAACGACCGTTATTAACTTAAATGACTAAATAATTTTCATAACATGGTAATAAGTGATATAAAAGGGATAATTAACTTGAAAAATGTTCTTAAGAAATTATATATTAACTCTAATTTATTATTCAGGTGATTAAAGAACGATCGAGTCAAGTCAGACACGAGGTAAGGGACTTCGTCTCAATCTCCTTTCATTGAGGCATATTTTGTTTTATACACAACTTTCCTTTATACGGTGTATAAACCCATTTGACTTTTACTTTTATTCAAAAGGAATCTTTTTATACGAAGCGTTTTTACTAAACGACAAAAGGAATGTTTTGTCTTACGTATGCAGTGACAACGACTTCTCCGCCGCTGTGACCATTATTTGAGTTTTGGCTTCCTCTACAAGCCATAATTTTTTTTAAATGAAAAATAAATACCATGTTTTACTTTTCTTTTATTTTGGTATTGAAGATGGTTTTTATAATGTTTTTATTATATCAATGTGTTTTATTGATATCTTGTGATTGAAATGTGGAAATGTTATGTTTCCTTTATGCATGTTTTATGTGATACGATTATGTTATGGTTTAAGATATGTTTAAACATTTTCATATAAGGAATGAATTGGACTTAATAAGTGATGGGTGGAGCCCGATATATCTTCTAGAAGCATCGGTAGGTCTCATGAGACAAACTAGTGTCTTGGAACGAGGCCTTGACAAAATATTATTTTTAGTCTTGGCACGAGGCCTTGGATACGTGGTTATGATAGTCTGGCATTATGCATTCCATCATTATGAAAGTGGTTATTGATATTGCATGTGATTATTCTATTATTAGAATATCCATGTGAATAAGTAAATGGAATTACTTCATTTTATTTTTTCCATATTATGCTGAAGTTCAAGTTTAAAAGGATTTTGTTTTAGTTATACATTGCCTTAAATGTTTATGTTTATTTATGAAAGGTTACTCTATATTGTTATCTTTACTGAGCATTTGAGATCACCCCTTTCTATATTTTATTTTCCCAGGATGTGAAGAAATATTTTATGACTGACCTGTAGGGATAGTCTTAAGGGGATATGAGTGTGGACTATGGAGACTATGTTATTGTGATTTTTCACTTTATGATGTATTGTAACATTTATGAATGTATCTAGTGTTTCTAAGGCTACTAAACTAATCGTTCTTTCGAGACTTGATCTTTTGTGATCATGCCAATGTTACGTAATAATGCACCAACTCTGGGTAACTGGGGTCAGGGCATTACAATACCATTTAACCTTATGATGTTTTCCTAATCAAAATATACAAAAAATGAACCATATGATTTTTTTTGTAAAAACATCTGAATTATGATTTAATGGTTGTATCTTTCCTATAGAGATGATATCTTCATCCTTATAAACTTTCTAAACCATATCATGTCTGCCAAATATTCCAAAAATCATAAAAAAATTATATTACCTTATAAATTCATCTTAAACCATATTTAAACAATATACAAAATCATCCATTGAGTCATTATCGCATGATATAATAACTTTCATGCTTTTTACTCCATCGATGGATTCTTATTTCCTTCATGTAAGACCTTATCTTTGATCTAAGTGTGTCTCTCTTTGTGTTTTTTTACTATATTAAATTCCATAAAAAAATAACTATTCCTGGGTGTTTTTGGTGTTTCAAAGTTTCTTAGAGGGTCTGATGAGGTATAACAGTGAAGGATAGTAGTGTCATGCAGTAATAGAGATATTGTAGTGTCACTAGAAAGTAAATGTAATCCACCAGAGCTATGGATACATGAAGCACACCTAATACATGTTAGATCACTAGTGTAATGGATCTCTAATAAGATACCCACCAGACATCCAATGAGGTTTCCTAGTGTGTGGAAGTTATGAATTACACCACCAACTAGTTGGTGGAAACCCACTGTTAGCTAGTGGCATTGGGATGGGCCTGCATATTGAGGGGAAAATCACATTTCTTCTACCAAAAACGCATGTTTAACTTTTTGTTATCCATTTTTAACCCTAAATAATTTTTTTGAGATAGAAGGTCTCCCTTGGACTTCCTAAACTTCTCTTATGTCAATCCTTGATCTCTTGGTCTGTTCTTTGATCTGGTGATCTTGTTTTGGTAATTCTTTATTTGAATTGGTATATTCCACTAGATTTCTCCCTTGTTTATCTCCATCTAGCCTTGTAAAAGTGTCTCAATCACTATCCATTGGTGATTTTAGTTTCGTTCATAAATCAACATGTGTGATCCTTGGATTCCATCTTTATTCCTTAAGGTATGAGGTCTAAAACATCTCCCACATATTTTTTTGGATTTTTTTATGTGTAACATGTACAATCATTCTAGCATGTTTCGATCATGGAATAATTAAAATATAATACCATTTTATGTGTTGAAATCACATTCTTTGACCTTCCATGAATCCTATAATGTCTATTGGTGAAGTGACCCTAGACTTTCAAACACCAAATGGCATTACCTTACCTTTTATCTAGGTTGGAAACTATATAGAATGACCATATATCCTTGAATTTTTCTTGAATTGTATTATGAAATGGTTTTGTTCATAATTACAATGTAATTTATAATTTTTAAAACTATTTTAGAAATTTGTAACTTGGCATGAAATTGAATATAATCTTTTTTTGGAATACTAGCATGATACCAGTGACTGGATTGAGGAATAATGTCATATAACTAAAATGGGAAATATAATTTTCAATTATAATGAATTAATGAAATTTTAATATGTTTTTATGTTTTGGTATGTTTCAGTATCTTTTATTCATGGATCTTATTTAGTGTATGAGGGAGAGATGCATGTTTATTTAATTTATGGTGGAAAGATGATTGGTTTCATGGTTCTTGTGGGTGAGATTCATGTTTTATTAATACTTGAGAGTGATATGCATGGATATATTGTTCTTGAGATTGATACATGTGGTTGATGGTTCCTGAGGGCGAGGTGTTGTGTTTCATGATGCATGAGGGTTAGGTGCTTGGTTTCTTGATGCACGTGGGTGATATTCTTCTTTCACTGAAGCCTAATGGCATGATTCATGGATACTCATAATGACTAAGGGTGAAAATGGTATGAAAGAAATGGAAATCCTCCTCAGTCATTTATATTGGGGTATAAGTATAAAGACACTTAATATTGGTCTGAAGTAGGTATGGTCGAACCCAAGTATCAACCATGAGCCTGAGAGTCGACATGATTATTTTGGTCTTATTTTGTATTTGTATTAAATTCCCCATTACCATATTGATTCATCACTATTACATATAAAGGATATTATTAGACACCATGGGTGGTAGCCTATTGGGTTTTAATCAAACCCTTTTTAGGCATCGATTGTTACCTAGGTAGACTTCTTGGATATAGGTCTAGATAAGGGAAATGAGCCTTGTACTTGATTTATTTATTTTCTTGTTGGGGTTGAATCTTGGAGGTGGGATCGATCATGGAGATCAAGACCAATTTTTGGATTATTTATTTTGGATTCCTTCTTTCATTTGATTAATTATTTAATATTTTATTATAATAGTTCTTATGGTATTTCATAATTGATTATATTTGATTTATTTATAATTGTTCAATTATCTGCTATTTTTGTTTTATATTAACTGTCTATTATGTGTTTTTTCTAATGTTGTCACTTTTTATGAGAGGGTATATTATCCCCACTATATCTATCAAACAATACCTACTAGCTGGTAGACTCTGGCATACAGTGAGGAATTCCTGAGATCATTTGGTGACCTATCTCGATTGAGTGAGTGAGAACTAAGCTAGGGATATTACAAAGTTGCATTAGAGTAGTCATTTTCTATTTCATCATGATTTAGTAAAGGTATAAAGGATAATATATTGTGTAGGGGAATGGTAATGGATCATTTATAGAAGTATCTAACCCATGTGAGGGGGGAATCCTCATTTTTAAAGGATGTTATTACTATTCTTGAGTTTTTCATGATACATTCATGCTGTTATTTCACCTTGGGCGATACACTTACTATGTGGTGTTACTATTTTATTATATTTTACTCATGGACTGGTATGTCATCAGATGAATATGCATGCATCATTATTGATAGGTATAATATTCTTATCTTTAATATCATGCTTCTAACACATTCACATGCATATAAAAAATGTTTTTCTTTCTTTATTTATGATTAACAGTTGTTAGTGATACCTGGTTAATGAATATTTTTTTTCTATTTTTATAGAATTTGAACTAATTGGTTAAGCCTAAAATTTAGATCATTTTTTTATTTAAACAAGAACTCTAAAATTGAGATAGATTTTGAACATGTTACAACTTTTTATAATTATTTTGTCATTCTTGAGAACCTCTTATGCTTTTATTTTCCTATTATAGATAAATGATCCTTTCCCCTTTTCCATTTTTCCTATCATGTGACCAGAGATGTGTGTTACCCTATGTTGTGAGATTCTTCCATGTCATGTTCTAGTAGTGCATAAGGAGGTTGAAGGAAACAATATACCACACTTAGGACATTTTAATCCCCCAAAATATTAGAGTAAGGTTATGGAAGATCAACTTTGGGATAGTTTCTTTTGAGTGATTCAATCCCAGTGAAGGTGAATTCCCTAAGAAAGACTGACCATTTAAGAAATTAGGAAGGTTTTCCAAATATAGAAACATCCATCACCACATTTTTGGAGGAGAGGGTTACCCTCAGGAAGAATAATATTTTCTTTCATCAGTCCATATGATCTTGAATCATTTAGAGACACCCATATAGAAGAGGGTGAAGATGGAGGAATGCATGTTGAGGGGAAAAATCAAGAACTAATTGGAAATCATGGTTTAAGCCATTAATCATGAGGTTATTCCTTGTGATAATTTAAAAATGTTGTTACTATACCATTTCTATTCATTGACATTGAGGGATGATATATCTCAAGAGTCCAAACACATAGCACAAGGGAACATTACAGTGATGGATTATGTTGTATGTTCCATAAACATAAACATTTTTTCACTGAATATGGTTGAAGATGATATAGCTTGGGAAAATACTTATAAGAGGGTCTTCAATATGAGATAAAGTCTCTTGTTAATATCTTTTGATTGAAATTTTTTTCAAATATCATGAATCATGCTCTTATTTCTAAGGAAAATTTGAGCGATACCCCAAGCGGAAGAAAATATGGTTCTTTTGGAAATTATGGTAGCATTTCCTCTTGTAGTAGGAAGCTTCATTTTTAGAATTACCATAAATACAATATTGGGAAGAGAAATATGGGTAGGTAGTTATTTTTTCCACAGCGTGACCAGGTGTGCTGCTTCCAATATGGTAGGCCCATCCACAAGCAATATTAGTTCCCTTAACTACTGGTGGAGTTTCATGCATGTGGAAAGATGAGGAACCTATAAAAGTTCTATAAGAATATATTGTTAACAACTATTGATTGGAGATCAATAAAAATGCCAGAGATTGGAAAGGAGTTAGTTACTATATAGTAGAAAATAAGGTAAAGTTTCAATAATCATACAACCTATGGAAAAGGATATGGTACTCTATAGACTGGAAGGAAGTACCAATAGGTTGGAATACCTCAAGGATACGTGGAAATACCTTAGGGTATAACAAAACTCTATATTAAGGTGGTATAATATTCACCTACATGGAAAAATGTGGGACCTTCTATTATTTTAGGTATGATCTTAGTAACATCTACCATCGCATGGGGTATTTTTGATGCAAGGGGATCAAACTATTTAATATATTCTCAGTTTATCCATGGGTAAGGATTAATCATGGAGTATGTTTTTGTATTTATATCTATTGACACAACATTGGGGTAAATTTTGGAGGCTTTTCGGTGTTGCAATGGAGTTCTCTCTCTAGATTGGTGGATACTATTTATATGGGATCTTTTCGTACTTGATATGGTGGGATTAAAATTGATCTTGGGTATGGAATATCTTGTTCTATATTAGGATAATATCTATTGAAATTAAAGGAATAGTTCCTTCTCACCACCTGATGGTAGAATTTATGTCCACCAAGGTGAATGTGATATCCATGAGGGTTGGGAAGGACTAGTGTAATATAGAATATAGGAACATATAGCTTAGGTAGCTATCCATATACTAGATGATATAGAACCATTGTAATGATTCATTCCACTAATAATATAGCTGTATCGGGGTGAATTTCCTATCAAAATATATATATTATTTCTAGATAAGGGAATTTATTTTACTATTGATTTAGTTTCAGGAGATGATCTTGTTTCAATACTAATCTATAGTACAACACCAATAGAGCTTTGAGAGTTGAATATTCATTTTGAGGATTTGGAGATTATAGGTTTTATATGGCCTAGTACATCACCTTAGGAATCTCAAGTTCTATTCACAAACAAATCATGTGGGATTTTTGTTCATGATTAATTTATCATAATCTCAACTAGAAAATGGTTAAGAATATGTATCCTATTCTAAATATCAATGATCTATTTAAAAAGAAATGTGGTTCTCGTGTATTATATGAGATTTATTTGAGATTAGGGTTCCATTAGTTGAGATTGGGGTCATATGAAATACTGAATATAGACTTCTAATGTATGTATGGTCTATAATAATTTTTGGTGATTTCATTTGTATTGACAAATGTGTTGTTTTTGTTCATGGATTTGATGAATGAAATCTTCCACCTGTACTTGGACCAGATTATGGTTGTATTTTTTGAATGAATATTGATGTACATGAAATCTAAGGAGGATCATGTGTGATATCTATAGATTTTATTGAGTATAGTTTTAGAACACCAATTTTATTCCAAACTCTCAGAGTTTTCCCTCCATATTGAGCAGGTGAACTTTTTGGGCCACATTATATTAGAGGAAAGAATATCCATGGTTCTGAAAAATGTTGTAGGAGTTGTTTATTTGTAGTGTTCGATGAACATTTTTTTGATTCATATGATCCTTTGTCTATTAGGACACCATTAGAGATTTATTTTCAATTTCTTTTAAATAGTGGGACCAATGTAAATTTTGAAAAATAAGGGAGTATGGTTTGAATGGATCAATGGTTGTGATGAAGCTTTTTCTAAGATAAAAATCAAGTTGAGGTCATTAAAGATACAAAACTGACTAGAACCAGGTAATATGTACACTGTGTATTGTGATACCTTTGGAATTTGGATGAGAGTAGTTCATATCTTAGATAGGCAAGTGATCACTTGTGACTTTAGGAGTTGAGATCACACAATCAAAATTTCCTACACATGATTTGGTGTTTTTCATTATGGTTCTTTCGTTGAGGTGTTGCTCAAATTACATTATGGGAAAAATTTATGTGGTGTATACTTATCATAATATCCTGAAGTGTATCTGTTCACATAGGGTTCAAAACATTCAATAGAGTAGGTGGGTGAAGAAATTTTTGTCTTTTGACATTGAGTTAGAATACGCACATAGGAAGGGAAACATCGTTTCCAATGCCTTGAGTAGAAAGGCACATACATAAGTGGTATAGGAGTTCATTGATGGGTGACTATTAAAGGAACTATATTATAAGATGAATTTGGATGTACATGAGTACTAAGGTTGAGTGAATATTACTTCTAATAATGTTTAACCTATCTTTTTGATGGGATAAAGAGGAACAAACTAGTGGATCTATAATATTTTCCTCTTAGGAATATAGTAAATGGTGGGGAGCCACTATATAGTTGGACCATTGGTGAGGATGGAGTTATTTTCATTCATGGAATTATCTTTATTTTCACTAATATGTGCATGGAGTTGTTGGAAAAACTTCATGCTTCCAAGTGGGAGGTACATACCAATTTGATTAATATGTATCAAGATCTCCATAGGATGTTTTATTAGCTAGTCATGAAGTGGAATATATCCTTTTTTTATATAATTCCTCACCAATCAACATGAAAAGGCTGTGCATTAGTTTCCTAAGATTTTATTATATTATTTATCAATTCCCAAGTGGAAGTGGGATGATTTCACCATATAATTCATGCCTGTTTTACTCAGGACACCCTATAAGAATGATGCAGTATGGGTGATGGTGGAATGTTTAAAAAAGGTAGCCCATTTACTTCTTATATAGGATAACTTATATTTTGATAAACTTGGTATAATATATGTTCAGGAGATATTATTGATATATGGAGTTCTAAAGAGTATAGTTTTGGATATAGATCCCTAATTTACAACATGATTATGAAAGGGCATTCAGATGGAACTAGAATCAAAGGTTCATTTGAGCACAAACATTTTTTTTAAAGGTTGGGGCCGAAGCCTCAATTTATTATTTGAAAGTAAAGACCTCTTTAGACTAGGTAGAGGGAGACCCATTACATAGCCCGAAGGCCCAAGGCCAAGTGGCCTTAATACAAGGCTTGAAAGCCCATTTGAATGGCCCAAAGGACCCCTCATTGAACAATACTACTACAGTACCTACGCTGCTACAGCACCTGCTACAGTACCACCACCGCTACAGTATCTGCTACAGTCCCTCCACCACTATAGTGATGCCACTGCTACAGTACCACCGCTACAACAGTACCTGCTACAGTACTGCTACAGTACCTGGGAAATTCTCCCCTGCCCGGATTTGATCTTGGGTCTTTTGGATGCCAAGCAGGAGCCTGTACCACTAGGGTACAAGCTCGTTGGCATTGAGCATGTGTAAGGGTAACACTCGTCTCCCACTGGGGCCCCCGCCATGCCAAGCCCTCCGCACGTTCCCCGACTAGGCAAATGGCTTTGAATAACCCTGTGCATAATACGCACAGTGTCCGAGTCTGAAGGGAAATATGAGGAGACTATTTGGATCCTAAAGGAAATGTGTAGGGAATGTTTTATAAAGATTTTTTATTCTTATAATAAACACCAATACCTTGTAGATTTTACTTATAATAATAGTTATCTAGTATTGATTCATATGAATCCTTTTAAAGCCTTATATGGCATGCCATATTTTTCACCATTGTGTTGATTAGAGGTGGGTGAAGTAGTGATTGATGGACTGATTTTGGCATAAGAGATTACTGAATAGGATCATTTGATATAAATGTGGTAGGAAAACACAAAGAGTAATAAAAAATTTTATGCTGACCATTAATGATGACCTATGAATTCAAGGTTGGTCATCAGGTTTTTCTTCAATTGTCATCGAGACTGGGTTAGAATTATATTTGAATGTAGGGAAAGTGAGAGCGTTGGTATATCATGTATTGAAATATAGTGGATAGGTTTAGTCCTGTGTCATACCAATTATATCTCTAATAGATTTATAGGGATATAAAGGACATATTCAATTCATCCTAGCTTCATAAATATCACCATGATCCTTTGCACATGTCAGATATTGATAATATTGATCTTGGTGTAAATTAATATTTTGGGAAGCATCCAATCCATAACATATAACATCATGAGAATATTTTCAAAAGAAAATATATTTCTTTCCTTCAAGTGTAGTGGTAGTATGGGAATGTTCAAGAAGAGACCTAGTAGAGGGAGTCTAATTTTCAAGCATAGTGGTTGAGTTTTTAACTGATACCTCTCAGTGATGCATGAGAGAATAACTTAGGGAAGATTTTTTGTATAGTGCAGAGGCTATAAGCCCCCATATTTTATTTAGGTACATATATCTTCATGTTTTTGTTGTGACTTTTTAAATTTCATAAATGTGCTATGTTCCTAGTTGTTTTTAATGTTTCAGAGGTGCTTGGAGGATCTAAGGAGGAAGACATAAAAATTATAGTAGTAATATACATCAATAGAGATGATGTAGTGAAAATGGATATTCGGTGCTATCTACTATCCACCTAGTTGACTAAGAAATATCTAGGTATGGATACAAGAAGCACACCAGCTAGCTGAGGTATCCTTATCAGAATGGGTATCCAACATGAGACCCGACGATCATTTGGTGGGGCTTTTAGGCATACATTAGATTTGGATTACACCACTAGCTAGAGGGTGGTGCTGGGCTAGGCTAGGATAATGAGGTGTATTTTTACCATTGAAATCCCTTTTTAACATCTAATGAACCCTCTTTTGAACCTAAATCATATGTATTTATATTGATGGTCTCTCCAAGGATTCCTTGACTTATCTAGTGTTCAAAATTGATCTCATAGTTTGTTCTTTGAAACAGTGATCAAATTTTTGTATGTTTTTCATAGAATCGGAGAATTAACATTTTTTTTCTCACTAGTTCTTCTTCTTCCATCATTAATGGAGAATTTCAACATCTCTAAAAAGGGTATTAAGGAGTACTTCACTACTCTTGATGGTTAATAATTTTATTTCATCTTTATTTCTTGAAGTAAGTGGTCTGAAACATCTCCGAAAGGTCATTTTGGAGTTATTTAGTATGAGAAACATGTACAGTCCTTCTATCACATCATGCTTACAACCTTTTCAAATTGGAATTTCCATGTATGTATTGAAACCACACTGTTAATCCTTCCAAAAATCTTTTCGTGTGTGTTGGTGATGTGACCCTGGACATTCAAATGCCAAAGGGGTGCACATAACCTTGAACCTAGGTAGGAACATGGATATAATGAACCTATATCCTTTTAATAGTCATGGATTGACATGAAAAATGTTTTTTGGAAGAATTAGAATGTATTTAAAAACTGTTAAAACTGTTATGTGAATTTATAACATATAATGAAATGGGTAATTTGATTATATTTAGCATGTTAGAATTTTATTGGTTTTTTTATTAAGGAATAATGAAATGTAACTAAAAAGGGAAATATGGTTG
The DNA here is from genome assembly GCA_963277665.1 of Viscum album. Lineage (NCBI taxonomy): Eukaryota > Viridiplantae > Streptophyta > Magnoliopsida > Santalales > Viscaceae > Viscum > Viscum album. The sequence goes on along the minus strand of OY728132.1, from coordinate 757,652,571 downwards.
GAAATTTTAATGAATTTGCTAATTTGGATTGTTTTTTTATGTTTGGATTGTTTTGAGATCTTGCATGTTTGGATTTTTATCGGTGCTTGTGGGCAAGAAGCATATTTTTTTAATGCTGAAGGGTAAGGTTCTTGGTGTCTTAGTTCATATTGGTGAGACTCATATTTTAATTATTTATTAGGGTGAGATGAATGTATATATGATGCATGATAGTGAAACACATGGTTGATGGTTCCTATGTGTGAGGTGCTTGGTTGCAAGATGCCTGAGGACAAGGTTCATGGTGTCATGATGTGTATTGGTGAGATACATGGTTCATTGGTGCCTAAGGGTATAATGCATGGATACTCATGATTCATGATGATGATATTGTGCTCCAGGAAATGGTGATCATCCTCAATTATTTTCACTAGTATTCATGGACATAGATATCCAACATTTTGAAAAAGAAGTTATGGACAACCCTGTGAGTCAAGATAGTGCCTAAGAGTCAATAGATTTATGTTGGAATTCCATTGGATTTATATTAAATTACCATTTTTTGTACTATTACACTCAATATACTTAGACTATATATGTTTAGAAATCATGGGTGGTGGCCTGTTATGTTTTACTCACACTATCTGGACACCATATGGTACCCTAGTAGACTTTATGGTTTCATGTCTAAAAAAGGAAAGTATCTAAATGCTTTCTTGATTGATTTTATTGTTGGGGTTCAATATTAGAGTAGGGAATGAGAATGGGGTTTGAGAAAATGTTTTGGATTCTTTATTTTGGATTATTTCATTCAATTGATTGATTTTATGATATTTTATTATGATATTTAGTATTAGATTTCATGGTTCATTATATTGGATTTATTTATCATTTTTTAGTTATTTAATGGAGTTGTTTTATATTGAATATTTATCGTGTTTGATGTTGTTATTATCAGTTTGTCAAAAAAGTGAATAATATCCCCACTATATCCATCAAACCCTTACTACTAGTCATTATCCACTATTATTTAGGGTGGTGTTATAGAGGTCATGTGGTAACCTATCTCAGTCACATGAGGGAGAATCAGGATGTTGATGTTGCACATTAGGTATCATTTCTTCTTGAATCACCAATATTTAATATTCTAATTAACCAAATTTAACATAACTCAATCAAAAACTATCATAGATAGTTCCAATTATTATTCACTGGTAGTTTTTATTTTCTTTGGAAAAAACACCCAATTTTTTACTTATAAAGGGGATACTACATTGATTATGTTTTCCCAAAGATTCAATGTCAAGTCTATCTTTGCCAAGTGGAATGTCAAAACTTCATCTTTTATTATCATTTCCAATGGTAAAAAATAAAAAATTATCCTTTGACTTCACACAATGATTATTGACCACAAATACAACATTAACTTTATAGAACCATTTGGGAACTTTAGAATCTACTCAAAATTGATGATGAAAAAAGTTATTCATTCACATATAATTATGGAGAGAACCACATGAGTATAAACTACTGAAGTTATTCCAAAATTAATGCATGCAGAATAAGATAAGATAATGTGGCTTGGAATTGAGTGATCGTGAAAAAAATTGTTTCCACTGAATAGTGTGTGAAGTAGTAAATTTTGGCATTGGGACACATCATTAATGCTTTCTATATGGATGTATAACTATGTGGGTGAAACAACTAAAAATAATTATCCCCTATTATGATTTACTTTCCTACATATCTACTAATTATTTGGAGGGGCTGTGAAAAATATATATCATTAATTATTTTAAACAAAGTTCAATCTAAAATGGGAACAATATCCTAAAATGTTAAAAAACTAAAATTGAAATGGTTCAAATTTTCTAACACCATAATTCATCTCCCTTATTAGGGTGTCTCTAGTTTTAAGATGTTACAAACTCTAAACTCTATGCTATACTTGAGAAAAACTTAAAATAAATGTCTCCATTGATTCAAAAAGGTAAACCCTCTACAAAAGTAATGAAATAATCTTCTAAATTTTATCCAATAAAAGAGAGAAAAAAACAAGAAGAAAGGAAGTCCCTCCTTGAGAAATATCTTTGGAACCTATTTTTAAAACAGGAATCATATCCAAAAAACCACCTTCCACCCTATATGTGCAACATTCCAAGGGTTATTATTACAACTAATTATACCAACTTGACTTCCAAAGTGGAAGAAATTGGATATCCACTACCCAAATACTCATAGTTATTGATCAACTAGTTATATCCAACACCATCTAGTCAACTCGCCTAAATAAAAAACAAGTTTCATAACCAAGTCCTCCAAAATAAGTAAATCTTTAAAATTATGAAAAAACACAGCCTCTACATTTTACTTGCCTTAAAAAACATTTTACAATAAAAATAATAACTATAAATAATAAAATAAAAAAAATCCAAATCCTTTATATCACTAATGAAATAATTATAACCATTATAATTATTACATTAAAATAACTAAAAAAATAAAAAACCAAGAAAATAAGGGAAGATAATAAACTAAAAAAAATATGAAATTACAAATTCATCTAAGACTCCCTCTCTCAAGTTCCCTTTTCAATTCTACTATAAATATAAAGAACACATACCAATGGAATTACACATAAATATAGAATCCTCAACTAAAGATCATTAATATCTATTAAATACAAATAAATTATACATCGTCATCCAAATACAAATTTCCCCATTCAATAACCATAGAAGAATATAAAAAATACTCTCAAAACTATGAATCTTGACACACATCATAAACCATATCACTATAAGGAGGAAGTATCAAATTATATAACACATCTCAAAATCACTACAACATCTCTAAAGGCCCAAAAAACCTACAATATAACTTCTTACCAAAAAAAAATTCAATCTACCATTCTTTAGGGAAACTCACAAAAATACATGATACCCAACCTCAAACACTAATGCCTGACACCAAAGATCTATATAAGACTTATTCCCATTGATAGATATCCCCATCCAATCATAAATCAACTAAAAATGATCAGACAACACCCACATAAAATCAAGAACAATCATTGTCATGTCACCTATATCTTTACAACATAAATAAGATTGATAGGTGTGTCCATTCAACACCTCATATAGTTCCTTTTTTTGTAAGGACCTGACCCAGTTGCCCGGAGCCGGCACCTTATTTGATTACGTTGACATACATACAAGGAATAAGAATCCTGAAGGACAAAGTAGTTTAGTATTATTGGAAACATTTTACATACATAAGTTTAAAATTACAATATGAAGGAAAAAACAACACTAATTTATTCCACTAGAAACATCACGTCTCCTAGATTATGCTTGAAAGTCATTCATAAATTACTTCTTTATGTCCTGAGAAAATGAAACATAATAAAGGGGTGAGCTCAGACTCTCAGTAAGAGTAATAAATATAGTGGAAGATAATATAAACATTAGACATGGGTAATAATTGAAAACACATGCCTTTAATAATAAACTTGAACACATTATGGGAGGGATATGTTCTGAGTAAATAATGCCATTAAAAAAACATAATCATGGGTATTATACTAGTCAAACATCCAGATGAACTTTTATTTACTAGATTCATAATAAAGGAAGTGCATATTCCAGACATTCTGAAACATTTTCTCATGGCCTTGACCAAGACGTCTAATGATTAAGGCATCGACCAAAATCCATATCACATTGGGAAAGGCCTCAGCCAAATCCACGTCTACTTGTCTCATGAGAAATACCGATGCATCGAGGGGATATATAAGGCCCCAAATGTCACATAATAATTCCAATGAATTCCTCATATGAGTGGGGATAAACATAAACAACATATACATTCATATTGAAACTATCATAATAAATGTAACTAACTTTCCCCAATTATTGAACACAAACACTAACCATTCGGAATAATATGGAGAATGGTTTTAGGATAGATCATCCAAAATAAAGTTAGTCATAAAACATTAAATAAAATATGGTATATGACATCATATATTATTAACACCAACAATATATAAGAATCAAAAAGAGTGTTTAATCAAACGAGAATAATCTTCTAAAATCATTAAGCAATTCTTGTGATAAATACTATTTTATTTTGAAAAGAAGAGTTCTTTTAGAAAAATATTTGTATAATACCAGAAGTAAAGTAAGATAGTATTTCATGATAAAATTAGTGTTTTTAGAGGGATAATTATTTCCAAAAATATATTATGGATTTCCCTTGAAAATAGATATGAATTTGAGAAATTCCCTTATATCGGGCTCGTATTTTTGGAAACAGTTTTGAGAGTTTCTTTTAAAACATGTAAATATCCAGAAAATAGGGAATTATTATGGTTTGTGCACATATATATAACAATCACACAGAATTTATGAGGACTACATAACAATACATAATAATTTCATCGAGGAAATTAGACAATAAAAGTAACCCGAATGAAAATGGAAGTTCGGGTGGAAAACCCTTACCTTAACTCCAAACGTGTTCTTATCTCGAACATAAGCTCCTGGAATATGAAATTATACTTATTAATAAATTATTTAAAAACCTATTAGTGACGTATTTATTTTATCATAGTTATGGTTAGTTCATTTACGTTCTTATTGATAAGTTATTGTATTGAATTCCGTCGCTTCAGAGTGTTCATTTTCTTTATATTCATCTTCGGTTCACTTGTTTATAAGTATGTGGAATGGATTCAAATCTCCAAAATTGAAATTATTTATATTATTTATGAACATAAATATTTGTTATTGGTCATTAATATAACTTGGTTACATGTAAAGAGGATGAATTATTATATAGAACTTTAATGATAATTGTTTCGGTTAATTTGTGGGTTTTGATTACAACGAACTCATTTTTCTTTATAACTTAATAACATTTGTATGAAGGTATTACAAAATCTTAAATAAGTTATATTATATATAAAAATCTGGTTCAACCATAACAAGAATGGTTTCATGACCAAAATTGAAAATGATAATAGAAATCGAAAGTTCATCGTCCTTGAATGTTTAAAATTGACACATCTCGGATGGTGTTCTTGCTACTAGTATAAAAGAAGGTAAAAAGAGGGAGATGATGATAATTTATTCCACTATCATGAAAAAATTCTAGTAAATATAAGGTGATATAGTCATCACACAATTTGGATAAGTAGAGGTAAAAAAGAAAACAAATGAACTTGAAAGGAAAGAAAAATAACTGAAAAGAGGAATTTACCTCTTGAACCAAACTTCCTTGAGAGCCTCTTTAAGGGAGAGGTTTCAGTCTTTTTATGAGACCAAAGATTTATGGAAGTGGGAGAGGAGGTTTGGAGGGTATTTGGAAAGAATTTGGATATGGCACAAGGCTTTATAGGAGTGAATGGACGGGGGGGGGGGGTGAGAGGGGGTTTTTATAGTGGAGAGAGGGGATTTCTTAATATAAAACTCATTAATTTATTATTTCTCCTTAAGACAAGGAATAGTGAGTATTCCATGACAAATAATAGTAATTTTATCATGTGATCCCAAACCAAGTGAGCTTACATCAGCAGAACATCACACATGACTCTATAATTAGTGTATTTATCTTAATTTTGCAATTTATGGTATGTCACTATTCATAAAAAATTCAAGTATTTCAGAAAAATCCCAAAAATTTACCCCAATTTTTTTTACGTGTATAATACAAAAATTAATTCCATTTTAAAAAATATATTTTCTAAATATTATTAATTTAACATTTAATTAAATCATAATTTATTCTAAAAACAAGAGTTTTAAAACATTTGTTTACTTATTTTAAAGTATAGATATATCGTACTTACACTTGAATATTATTTATATACTGTCATAAGTAAGGTTACTATTCATTAGTTTATATCACCATTCATAAGGGTATGAAACTATTGATAAGGGTATGTTACTATTCACCAAAAATTAAGTTTTTCTTATTGGACTCTAAATAACTTACTGATCGCAATTGTGTATGTCGGATTTTTGAAATTCACATCACAAAAGTAATAAAATTATGTTTTAAGGGTCACATAGAACTTAGTAGTTAATTATGTTGTGATTTCATGTGAGTATGACATATTTATAAGAAAGGAATTTCCTTTAAAAAATATTGGGTCGTTACATTCTCCCCTCATTACAAAAATTTCTTCCTCAAAATTCACAAAATATTACCTAAAAAGATTTGGGTATGTCTTTAACATAAGCTCCTCAGGATCCCATTTTTCTTCCTCCATCTTATGGTTCCTCCATAGAACCTTTACTAGGCGAGTCATTCGATTTTTCAATACTTGTTCTCTAGTATCAATAATCTTGATAGGCTCTTTACAATAAGATAGATCGATCTCAAGTTCTACTTATTCATAAGTGAGTACATGTGTTGGGTCGGGCATGTAATTTCTTAACATTGACAAGTGGAACAAATTTTGAACCTTGGAGAGACTTGGAGACATTTCCAAACGGTAAGCTATGACTCCAATTCGGTCCAGAATTTCAAAAGGTCCGATGTACCTATGACTTAATTTTCCCTTCTTACCGAATCATATAATACCCTTCCTTGGAGATACCTTCAAGAAAACGTAATCACCTTCTTGAAATTCCAAATCCTTTCTTCGGTTATCAGCATTGCTCTTTTTCCTACATTGAGCTATTTTGATATGGTTCTGGATAATCTTCACCTTTTACATTGTTTCTTCAACAAGTTCTGGGCCCACAAGCTTTCTTTCACCAACATCATCCCAACAAGTTGGTGTACATCATCTCCTCCCATATAATGCTTTATAGGGTGCCATCTGAATACTTGAATGGAAGCTATTATTGTAGGAAAACTCTACGAGAGGTAAATACTAATCCCACGTGCCTTGAAAATCAAGTGAACAAGACCTCAACATGTCTTCCAATGTTTGAATAGTCCGTTCTGATTCTCCATCAGTTTGTGGGTGGTAGGCAGTGCTCAAACGAAGATCAGTATCTAAGTCCTTCTGAAGACTCTTCTAAATCGTGATGTAAAATGGGGATCATGATCAGAAAAAATTGATGTGGGTACACCAACTTCATTAATATATATTGTTACTAAATGTTCAAGTGGTAAACCTTCCCTTATAGCAAGAAAATGTGCAGATTTTGTAAGACAGTCAACAATGACCCATATCGTATCATTCTTTCTTGGAGTCTTTGGTATCCCCATGACAAAGTCCATCGTAATATCATCCCATTTCCACATAGGTATAGGAAGGGGTTGCATGACTTTACCAGGATTTTATCTTCCTGCCTTCACCTATTGAAAAACTAAACATCTCGACACGTAATCAGCAATTTCCCTCTTCATGTTTTCCCACCAAAAATGTTCCTTCAGATATCTATACATCTTGGTGTTACTTGGGTGTATAGAGAAATTTTAGCTATGAGAATCATCTAATAGTTCCCTTTTTAGATCAGGTACTGATAGAACACATAGACTCTTCCCAAAATTCAGAACTCCTTCTTCATACAAGAAGTCAACCAGTCCCCCATCCTTAACTGCATTAATTTTCTTGTGTAGATTCTCATCATCAGATTGAGAAATTTTTATCTTCTCTAGTAAATATGGGTTAGAAATCATTTTAAATAGGAGTGATGTTTACCCTTCCTTAATAATTACCATATCCATCTTTAGTAGATCCATGAACAATAGGATATCTTTCAATCATCATTTGAGTCAGAAGTCCATGATCTTTCCTGCTTAATGCATATGCCATCGTATTCACCTTTCCTAGGTGGTAGTGTATTGAACAATTGTAATATTTGAGTAACATGAGCCATCTTCATTGCCTCATGTTGAGTTCTTTTTGTGTGAAAATATATTTCAAACACTTGTAGTCCGTATAAATCTCACATCTCTCTCTGTAGAGATAATTCCTCCATATTTTCAGAGCAAAGATTACAGTTTCTAACTCAAGATCATGAGTTGGATAATTTTTCTCATGAGTCTTCAATTGTCTTGATGAATAAGCAATAAATTTATCATTTTTCATAAGGACTCAACCCAGTCCATTCTTTGATGCATCACTTTATATTACAAATCCATCACTTCCAGATAGAAGAGTCAAAATTGGAGCATTGACCAATCTTCTTTTCAATTAACCAAAGAATTCTGTATATTATTTTGTCCACACAAACTTAAATCCTTTACGTGTGAGCTTGGTTAGCGGGTTAGCCAGTAGGAAAAATTCTGAATGAAACTCCGATAATAACCTACTAAGCCAATAAAACTGCGTACCTCAGTTATGTTTGTTAGCATGGGCCAATATTAGATTGCCTTTATCTTCGTAGGATCAACTAGGATTCCATCCTTAGAGACAATATGGCCCAGAAAAGAAACTGATTGGATCCAGAATCCACACTTGCTAAACTTCCCATATAATTTATTTTTTCTAAGAGTTCTTAGAATAAACCGAAAGTGATCCTCATGGTCTTCATATCTTTTTGAGTATACAAGGATATCATCGATGAATACCACAACAAAGTTATCAAGATATTACTTGAAAAATCTATTCATTAAATCCATGAAAACATAGGGTGCATTTGTCAGTCCAAAAGACATCACTGTAAACTCGTAATGCTCGTACCTGGTCCGAAATTCTGTCTTAGGAATATCTTCCTTCTTCACACACAAATGATGATATCCGGATCGAAGGTAAATCTTCAAAAATTATTGAGCTCCATGAAGTTGGTCAAATAAATCATCAATATGGGGTAGGGGATACTTATTCTTTATTGTAATAGCATTGATTTCCCTATAATCAATGAAAATCCTCATGGATCCATCTTTCATTTTTACAAAGAGGATAGGGGATCCCCATAGAGAAACACTAGGTCGAATAAATCCTTTTTCACTCAAATCCTCTAGTTGTTTCTTTAGATCTACTAATTCTACAGTGGCCATTCTATAGGGAGTCTTTGATATAGGTCTTGCATTAGGAATTAAATCAATAGAGAACTCAACTTCCCACTCTGGAGGATGTCCAGGTAAATCCTATGAAAATACATCAATGTACTCTTTCACTATGTACACATCTTCAATTTGAATATTTCTTTCCTCACCCATAGATATTGGTTTATATTCCTCTCCAAGTATTGTATTTAGTAGAGCTACTGGGGGTGGTTCTAGATAATAATTAGGTGGCGAAGTTTCTGCCCTAAAGACAAGGGATTCTACACCATTTTCAAAAATTGTAACTTCCTTCTTCTTACAATAAATCTTCGCATCATAATTTGACAGCCAATCCATACCGAGAATTATATCAAATTCATTCATTGGTATGATGATAAGGTTAGCAACTAGATCACATTTTAGTGTCGAGAGGGGGACTAATCAACATGCCTTTGTTGCAATGATACATATACTAGGAGTTTTGACTGATAACTCCTTTATTAAATTAAATTGTACATATCGAATTTTCTTGGAAAACTGGGAAGAAATAAATGAATTCAATAATCCAGAATCAAATAAAGTATTGTCTAAATTTGAGGAAATTATTAAAGTATCTGCCACCACATCATTAGGAACTTCAACCTTTGCAGTTGTGATTGCATAAGATTGTCCCTGATCCCTTGGCCTTTTCTATTGCATATTTACTTGATGCTTTGGACAATCATTATCATAGTGTCCCATCTCCCAACAATTATAGCATTGAACATCATTGGATTCCTTCTTCCTTTTACAATCACCAGCAATATGGCCTTTCTGACCACATTTTTAGCATACTCCTTTTCCTTTTAAGCATTCACCAGGGTGTTTCCTTCCAAAATTTTCACATGGTGGAAATTTAACTCTTCCTTTCTTCCCCATTTCCTTATTTCCTTTCCCAGGGTTTTCTGCAGCCCTCTTCTTTTCTTTCTTTCCCTTAAAGTCATAATACTTAGAGAATTATTTTCCTGTCTTGATAGCAGATGAAACTATATCCTCATATGATGAAAAACTTTGGGAGACCAGTGCCCACCAGAGGAATAGCTTTAGGCCATCAAATAATCGATCAATTTTGCTACTTGGATTTCATATATAGTCCAAGCATGTCTTGCTAACCTTGTGAAGTAAAATTCATACTTGGTAACATTTTTATCCTTCTTCTCCCTCAGATTCAAGAATTGTCTCTCCATACCTTCTCACTGATCATGGGGGAAATATTTTTCTAAGAATATTTCCTTAAAATCCCTCAATTCCATCTCTTATATCTCTTACTCATCCTTTTTTTTAGATTAATGACCACCATTGATCCGCATCCCCCAATAGATGATATACTTCCATGAAAACCTTCTCTCTTTCATTGAATCCCAAAGTAAGAAATATCTTCTCGAGGGAACTTATCCACTGCTCAACTACAAATGGGTTTGTAGTCCCATTGAATGATGGAAGCTATTGTCGCATAAAGCGATCTAGAATAGCTCCTCCACACGGTGGATCTGGATGCTCCATATGGATAAGGTTATTATTCATAACCTAAGTAAGTTGTCCTAGTATATTTATGAGTTGCTCAACACCAGTCACAACACCAGAGCCAACATCATTATCTTGCATCGGAGGAAAATCCCTACAGGGGAAACATGTGTTTGTGCGGTTTCCATTCCTTCCACTTGGAGCAATCTCTAGATAATGGCATACAATATATTAGGTTATGAATCATAATGTATAATCTTAACTTAACAAAATACTTAGAAAAAATTTAGATCCTACGAATGGCTAATCCCATATTCACAAATATGGTTTCTTTGAGGTATATTTTAAATTTCAATCCTTCATAATGGCTTGTAAAGAAAACATGAATTATTCTAAACATATCCCCCGGGAGTGTCGTAACCAAGAGTGCAGTAAGGCCCATTTCCGTGCACCAGTTCCTATTCGAGTCTAGCTCAAAGTAGTGTTTTCGGGTTTTACCTATAGATACATCTATGCCAGAGCCGCCTCTACCTGCTTGTATCTAGAAAGGGATATATTTCTTGAAAGATCCACATAATCTATTCCTTACCAAAATACCAGGACGTTATTGTTTGTATATCCTCAAAGAATAACTTATGTACTATTCCCTAATTCTACATTTTCTAAATCTAGTTTCCAAGTATTCTACTAAACTTCCTCTAATACCAACTGTAAGGACCCGACCCCAGTTGCCCAGAGCCAGCGCCTTATTTGATTACGTTGGCATACATACAAGGAATACGAATCCCAAAGGATCAAGTAGTTTAGTATTATTGGAAAAAATACAGGGGAAGATAATATAAACATTAGACATGGTGAATAATTGAAAACACATGCCTTTAATAATAAACTTTAACACATTATGGTAGGGATATGTGATGAGTAAATAATTCCATTAAAAAAAAACATAATCATGGGTATTATACTAGTCGAACATCCACATGAAATTTCAATTACTAGCTTCATAATGAGGGAAGTTCATATGATGAACATTCTAAAACATTTTTTCATGGCCTCGGCCAAGACGTCTAATGATTAAGGCCTCAACCAAAATCCATATCACATTGGGAAATGCCTCAGCCAATTCCACATCTACTTGTCTCATGAGACCTACCGATGCATCAAGGGGATATAGCGGGCCCCAAACATCACATAATAAGTCCAATGCATTCCTCATATGAGCGGGGATAAACATAAACAACATATACATTTGTATTGAAACTATCATAAGAAATGTTACTAACTTTCCCCAATTATTGAACACAAATACTAACCATTTGGAATAATATGGTGAATGGTTTTAGGATAGATCATCCACAATAAATTTAGTCATAAACCATTCAATAAATTATGGTATATGACATCATATATTATTAACCCAAAAAATACATAAGAATCAAAAATAACGTTGAATCAAAAGATAATAATCTTCTAAAATCATTATGCAATTCTTGTGATAAATACTCTTTTATTTTGAGAAGAAGAGTTCTTTTGGAAAAATATTTGTATAAACCAGAAGTAAAGTAAGATAGTATTTCATGATAAAATGAGTGTTTTTAGAAGGATAATGGTTTCCAAAAATATATTATAGCTTTTCCTTGAAAATAGATATGAATTTGAGAAATTCCATTGTATCGGGCTCGTATTTTTGGAAACAGTTTTGAGAGCTTCTTTTAAAACATGTAACTATACAGAAAATAGGGAAGGATTCTTGTTGGTGTACATATATAGAATACTCACAAATAATTTATGATGAGTACGTAACAATACATAATAATTTCATTGAGGAAATTAGACAATAAAAGTAACTCGAATGAAAATGGAAGTTTGGATGGAAAACCCTTACCTTAACTCCAAGCGTGTTCTTCTCTCGAACTTAAGATCATGGAATATAAAATTATACTTATTAATAACTTATCTAAAAACTTATTAGAGATGTATTTAGTTTATCATAGTTCTGGTTAGTTCATTTATGTTCTTATTGATAAGTTATTGTATTGAATTCCGTCACTTCAGAGTGTTCATTTTCTTTTTTTTTTCATCTTCGGTTCACTTATTTTTATGTATGTGGAATGGATGAAAATCTCTAGAATTGAAATTATTTATATTATTTATGAACATAAATAGATTTTATTGGTCATTAATATAACTTTTTTACATGTAAAGGGGATGAATTATTATATAGAACTTTAATGATAATTGTTTTGGTTAATTTGTGGGTTTTGATTACAACGAACTCATTTTTCTTTATAAATTAATACCATTTTTATGAAGGGATTACAGAATATTAAATAGGTTATATTATATATAACAATATGTTTCACTCATAACAAGAATGGTTTCATGACCATAATTGAGAATGATAATAGAAATCAAAATTCCATCGTTCTTGAATGTGTAAAATTGACACATCTCGGATGGTGTTCTTGCTACTAGTATAAAAGAAGGTAAAAAGGGGGAGATGATGATAATTTATTCCACTATCATGAAAAAATTCTAGTACATATAAAGTACTAGATTCATCACAAAATTTGGATAAGTAGAGGTAAAAAAGAAAACAAATGACCTTGAAAGGAAAGACAAAGAATTGAAAAGAGGAATTTACCTCTTGAAGCAAACTTCCTTGAGAGCCTTCTTAAGGGAGAGGTTTTGGTCTTTTTATGAAACCAAAGCTTAATGGACGTGGGAGAGGAGGTTGGGAGGTTATTTGGACAGAATTTGGAGAAGGAACAAGGCTTGAGAGGAGTGAATGGAAGGGGGGGGGGAGAGGGCGTTTTTATAGTGGAGGAGAGAGGGGATTTCTTAATATAAAACTCATTAATTTATTATTTCTTTCAAGAAAAAGAATAGCGAGTATTCCATGACCAAGAATAGTAATTTAATAATGTAATCCCGAACCAAGTGGTCTTACATAAGCAGAACATCACACATGACTCTATAATTAGTGTATTTATCTTAATTTTGCAATTTATGGTATGCCACTATTCATAAAAAACTCCAGTATTTCAGAAAAATCCCAAAAATTTTCCCAACCATTTTTCGAAGTGTAGAATCCAAAAATGAAGTCCATTTTTCAAAAATAATTTTAAAAATATTATTAATTTAATATTTAATTAAGTCATATTTTATTCTAAAAACAAGAGTTTTAAAACATTTGTTTACTTATTTTAAAGTATAGATATATCATACTTACACTTGAATATTATTTATATACTATATTAATGAAGGTTACTATTTATTAGGTTATATCACTATTCATAAGGGTATGTTACTATTCATAAGGGCATGTTACTATTCACCAAAAATTATGTTTTTCTTATTGGACTCTAAATAACTTACTGGTCACAACTATGTATGTCAGATTTTTGAAATTCACATCACAAAAGTGATAAAATTATGTTTTAAGGGTTACATAACACTTAGTAGTTAATTATGTTGTGATTTCATGTGACTATGACATATTTATAAGAAAGAAATTTCCTTTAAAAATATTGGGTCGTTATATTTTTAAGAAAACTCTATCAAAGTTATACATTTATCCCACGAGGTAGTAAAATATAAGATGAACAATTAAATAATATCCTCAAAAGTATAATGTATTTAAATTTAATTACCATAAATTTATGGATGAAATGTAGTTAAAAGATATACATGAGTGAAAAAATAAAATTGGGATCCTCTCCATATCAGAAGTGTTAATATAGTATTATGATTAAATATGATCAAAAGATTAACTCCATTAAAATTAACCACATTGGAAAAAAACTGACCAATGAATGCACTAGCATTTTTTTGATGGATAGAAAATGAGGCGATTTATTCAACTAGTCCATAAATACTAATATATAATCTCAAAAACCATGGGCATAAGGAAACAAAAATATGATATCCACGGATTAATTCAATCATTTTATTTAAATAATCAGTAGATGATATACAAAAATAATAGTAACTTAATGCTTAGCTTCTTCCTATAAATAAGAAAATGAATCTCATAAAAAAACCCAAAAATAATCTGTTCAACCTAGATAACCAAAAATATTACCTCAATTTTTGATACATCAACACCATAATAGGATACACAGCTAAAGGAAAAATATGAAAATGTCATAAAACCATTTCAATAATACCTTATGGAATAAATATATTCACTCGAAACATTTCCTAGTTCTCTATGTTTTCAAACCAGCCATCAATTGAATCACACTAAATAATACAGTCACACTAAACTATAGTCCTAGTATCCCCTAACCATGGCTCTCACACCTACTAAACCATGGAAGATACCACTAATATCTGATACATACATTCTTTCCCATCCACAAAATACACATCAATATGAAAAGTATTCAAACACTCCATTATCATCAACTCATTCAATGGCTCTTAAACCACATGACCAAAACATTTATACATAGATAATCTATTAATGTTTTATAAAAATGATAAAATTAAATAAAATCAATCAATTTCCTCTAACTGAAATTCAAATCCCACTATGAAATTGTGTAATGTATGATTTTATGATCAAATATTCCTTTTAAAAAACCCACCCATAAAACAAAACCTCCACACCCCCAATGAAAAAAACATGGTTTAAAAATCCCAAACCTTGGTATTATAGTTATTCTTATGATGGAATAATGTTAGAAACCCATAAAATATCAAAAAATGTTTCTACACAAATAAAAAACCCAAAACATGAAGTTAAATATCATAATATACCTCATGATAAAACCCCTCATATGAAATCCTCAAAATGGATGATAGGTAAACCTTTCCTTTAGAAATCCAAAATATTCCCAACACTCCTCAATTTATCCAAATCAATAACCCTTCCTAGTTATAGATGAAGAAATATTAACAAGAAAAATATGGAATGAACCTCCTATAATATACAACATGATCAATTAAATTATACCTCACTAAAATTTTCCTAGGACACATCTATGATACCACTATCTTAGCCATTATCGGGTCAACATAAAAACTACTCCAAAAAATCACATGAAACAAGAAGTATACCGCATGTTACCAATTGTAACCATTTTAAAAAATCCATTGCAAATAATGCTAATATTAAAGTTCCAAGAAAATCTTTTGATATATCACATTCTCATTAACTGATATGAAACAAAACCTAAATATCATTAATAGACACCACTATAAACTAATCATGGAATTTACAAAATATCATCTACATCAATCTCATAATCATTTTTTGAGTATATAATAAATGACCTAAAATGGGTATATCGAATTATATAGTATATCCCGAGTCTTATGCAGTGACATTGGAAAATAGATTCTTTTATTATAGAATAAAATTAGTATCTATCAAGGTGTACAATTCAAATTAAATATGCGATATAGAGTTATTAACTTATAAAAAATCTCTCACATGGTTTATCTTCATTTATGTATCAATGGGTTGGAAAATTTATGTCTACACATAATTATTTGAAATTTTCAAGTGATTATGAGATCCCAACATGCAAGTACTATAGGTATTTCATGATCGATTCCATGTGATTGAAGCTGATTCTCAACTACCCTCATTAAATAAAGCGACCTTATATAAAGGAATGGACCTCCATGATAGGGATATATATAATTATGCTAATCTATAGAGGATTCTCTATTTCCCACCATGTTATACAATTATCTTCATAGATATGGTGGTGGAACACCTTTGGTATTCAAGGATCCTCTATTTATGAAGGAGGATCCTAGTGTTCAATGTCATCCCCATGAAGGTGATAATACATTTTCTATCATAATATGATTAATATTAAGAAAAATACATCATGTTCAACAAGCATGAAGCTAGCTGTATTTTTGGTATTATTGTTTTTTTTCACATGTCATGTTGATTCGTGATAATAGATTGGGTGTATACATTATTTTATACAACTATAATGATATTGAGATAATCCTCTAAAATCTATCAGTGTTATTTGATCCAAATTCATCAATGAATCAACACACTATTTTACTTTTTTTTTATGATGAGCATATGTGACATAATATGATTAAGGTCATATTCTAGCATATAATCTTATTTGGATGAATTTCATCCATCCAATATCTTGGATTTATGATATGAGATATTATAATTATATTTTCACATCATTATAGGGTATGACTAGTTTGTTTCACAAGGTGCGATACAACGATATACCATGGTTTTAATTTTTTTTGTAATCTATGATGAATGTAATATCATAGTCTATGACTCAAATAATGATTGTGTAAAAATGGATCATCAAGTTTTAGTAATGATATAGAGTATATGATTTCAAAATTATATCCATGAATTGGATTTTATAATCTTATACATAAGATACTTTCTCATATATATGTTTTTATCTTTATATAAAAAAATCTCTTATGTTTGGATTACATTATGCCCAAGGTTTTCTATGATACTTTTATGTTTGAGTTACTTGATATGTTTGGGTTTATATGATACTCTTATGTATGGGTTAATCGATATATAATGTTTTTTTTCATTTCCATAAATGTGGAATTATGTTATGTATGGGTCACTCTCATACTTAAGTGTTTTACCATGAATTTGAAAATTTTTGGTTTCTATGTAGTTTTAATGTAAGGCTACTCACTAATTCTTATCATGACTTATGATTTATTATCCCTCTATATCAATAATAAAATACTATATAATCCAAAATTTTTTAAAAAAAATATATTTTGGATTATTTTCTAATATTTTATAAGTTATTTATAAAATATTTGTGTTAGGAATTTTAAGTAAAAATTATATATGAAATGTTTCTATTAATATCTCATTTTTAAAAAATAAATGAAAATTTTATTTATTTTTTTATTCCTAGAATATTCATATTTATAATTTTTTTATGAAATGTGGATATTATTTATGATTTAATTTAATAATTAAAAAGATTCATATAAATTATCACATCATGTATTACATGCTAGGTAAGACAACATTGGATTTAGTTTTCATCTACCTTATTATTGGTTATTAATCAATGTTATTATCTTGAACTTATTTAGTGAATATAGTGTATACATATTAGGTATTGGAGTTATAATGAATCAAAATATATATTAAGTAAACTATCACTAGGAAGAGGGAATTTGGATCTGAATTACATTTTCCATGGAGTCTTATTCCTTATTCTAGAAATATGGGGGTTGAATATCATTGGAACCAGTCTTACTCATGTAGGGAATTCCAATTTCATTAATTATAACTCTTTGTATGAATAGTTAATATACCTTATTCATAGTATGTATTTTGATATGTGGGAATCATTTTGGATTATATTTTTGGGTGGGTAACAGAAATTTTGGGTTGTGTAAAGAGTTACACATTAATATGGATTGAACATATTAATTTGATGGATGGTATTGGAATAAAAAAAATTAAAAGCATGTTATTTAAATTAATTTAATTTTAATGAAAAACCATTGAAATTTACATGGAATGACAAACCGTTGTCAAAACGATAAAAGGTGGAAGAAAGATGTCATTACGGGATATCCTCTATACAATCTACACGAATAACCCATCTCATTCGACCAAGTCAACCATGTTTTAGTGGAATCAGAATTGAAACCATAATGAGAGAAGAACAAAATCAAGAATAAATAAATAAGGAGGCAAAGTAAATGCTACAAAGGGTGAAACTCATTTAAATATTTATGAAAACGCCTCAAGAATTAAAAAATTAAAGAACCAATGGGAAAAGAGGCTCGTCTAATTGGGGTTCATTCAAAAAATGAGAGTAAGGAGGGAATGTTAACCTTAAAAATAAATAGGGTAATATTTGTAAAATATTCCTCAAAAGGCCAATCAGAAAGTTGGTGGCCTTTTGTAGCTAACTAGGAAATTGGTTTACCCACCGACTATCTAATGGAGAGTGTATGGTTAGCTGATGGCTTTAGGTGTATTACCAACAACCCAAATAGACATATTTTTTATTTATTGAAACTTAAAAACACCATACAAGATACATTACCTGACTAAAAAATCCCATTTGATATGTTAAAACAATCAAAATTCTATTCCAAAACCTGGTTGAAAATATAACCCCTCAATAAGCCAAAAATTCAAATTCCTCTTGAATTTCATCACTCATATGGACATGATATCTCCAAACCTCCCCACCATAATACTTATCTTCCTCAATAATCCTTGATGGTCACCCAAAAATTAACACATGAACTATATTGTTCATCAATTCAATTCCAAATGACCTCATTCCACCCCTGAACACCAACACACTTCTATTAAGAAACCCAATTTAAGGTTCTCAAACCACTAGAACATATTCCATGACTCACATTAATTATCAAAACCCAAAGAAGATGATCACCCATTCCCATATACCCCATGACACAGAAGGTTTCTTCACCCAAAAGATCATCCAGCTCATAGTGCTTCCCACTATAAGGCTTAACTCACAAAAGAAAATTCCAAACCACAGTGCCTCCCACCAATGTAATTTCCTATAATAACTCCACTAACATGCTCCAAAAACATTATTAGAGTGGATTAGAATATATAAAACCAAAAAACATGCGAGAACATTGGTCTGTTCTAGTACCAATTCTCATTTCACAATTCCATTTTAAATTGGACATTTACCCACCATCCACGAGAAAAACCCAAATATGTTAAATTTTCATTGAACAACCCCAACTATCACCTGAAACGTACCCATCATTTATAACTTAATATGTTTAATGTGTTTCCTAGACCCCCACAAGATAATATACCCAATAATTCAAGTAAATCCTTCTTTTTAAGAATTACCTAAAAAATACTTGGCTTCCACCATCGACACATTACTAGAATCACCAAACCATAATGCCATAACTACTGAAAGAAACCAATGATCATACAAATAACAACACCAAAGTATACACCATAATATTTAAGAAAATTAAAGGTTGATCATAAAACAATTAAAAACTGATTTTGAGATCTACTGTGATCATTGATTCATCACTGATCTGACTCACCCATTGATCACTTATATTTCATCATAAAATAAAATACAATGCACAGTCTCTATCTGATATCACACTCGAGTCTCAAATATGGTTATCATCATAAAACTAGATAAAATTATATTCATATACCCATCAACATCCTAAATTCATGTTGACTATCCACTGAATGGTCTCATTCATCGACGACCCTACCCACACAGGGGACATATCCCTAGTGACTGATATGATGCTCCCCTATAGGATTTTCCTCATCATTTACCCACTAGGTCCAAATCCCAATCTCCATGGCTCATATCTCATCCATCACTGAACAAAATAGTCATACATGGACAATATTTATCAAATACTAATAATTTAGATGAATTTTAATTCACTATGCATTCTTGGATCATAGGAACATCACTCTCTACATCCACTAGATCCTTATTTACAATAAGGATCACACCCTCTGACAACATTATATGGTTCATTCCCCACCACATATATCCTCTTATAATACTCCTTAATCACACCCTCAACTAGTTTCATCATTAAAATAAGTGTATCGCTTGTCCCAATCCATGCTCATCATATTCATTTACCCCTGAAGTTCCCATCAATGTTTAACCATCATCAGTCCCATTACTACACTTGATCCATTCTTGATGTATCCTCTACAATGAAGGGTAATTCCTTATCATAAAAAAACCTCAGAAACCCAATCCCATAGGTGTGAAATAAAAACTATTCTCATGTTCCTAAATCACTAACCATTTTCACATAAAGGTAAGTATCACTTAACTAGGAGTACCCTTGAAACTCCTCTTCAAAACCAAGTAGTTCTCTTATGCCAATTTCTATCACATAACCACTACCAACTAGTGTCATTATAAAACAAAAAGTGTCTACACATACTTGTAATGAAATAAAAATCAAATATTTAAGCAATAGAGTTATAAATATGAATGATCCCACCCTTTGTAACCATCTTCAATCCATAACTCTAGCACTCATGATGTTTTTCCCATGAAAACCCAAGGCATAACCATGCCTTTACCCTATACCTAATTTCAACTTTGATGTACTAGTTTTATAAGTAGAGTCATATTACATGATTTACATGTCTAAGGAAAGTCATATGTTTTGATTAACCCCTCTCATGGGTTACCCTCACATATCCCTAGGTGCCGACTCCCTGAATCCAGAGTCATACCTCAAAGGGCCACAAGGTCTTCCCACATAGCCTATAAATCATAGGTAATTACTCATGGAAAATTTCCCATGATCCCAGATTATACATAATAACATCTAGTGATCCTACACCTACTCTTGGGGTTAATATACATAATCACATTTGGAATCAAGTTCTAAAAACCATTTTCCACTATAAGTAACCCACCCTCTTTGAGAAGCTATACTTGAAGAATACTCCCTAAAATATTTGATCTCATATACCATCACTTAAAGAAGCATCATCCTAGTCAGATCCAAATCATATGAAACAAATTACTAGTTTGGTTAAGTAGAAAAAAATTCTAGGATTTATGGGAAAACACCTTATAGTTTTTAATGACATTTTAATTAACCAAATATATATAATAGTCCCCCAAAATGGGTTTAATGCCAAGGAATAAAATTACTATATCAACCTACTAGGATCACTACACCTCCATGAACATGGGACTGCATCTTTTTCCTCATCATCAAGGATCTCCCCATATATCCATAGAACCTTACATGAGAAGGAAATATATATAAATATATATACACACACACACACACACAAAAACATGTCGTTCAAGCTAATTAAAATTCCTCTAAGAATTTATTGGAGAAAACACCACATGAGTTGTTATTGACACTTAAAACAGCTGGTCCATTGTCATCAGTAACAAAAAATGACACTAGTAAGACAAAACGTCATGTGAATCCCTATTTTTCGAGAATAATGCACGCATAAAACTCTTGTATCAATGGTCCAAGAGATAAAATCCATAATAAATCATAAACAAGAAAACTACATGTGCAATAATTAAGGCAAAATAATATAATCATGACATCATATACCAAGAATATAAATCCCATCCTTGGAAACCTAGATTTATCATTGGAAATGGTGTTTATGATGGACCAGTATGAGGTACAACCCAAGCCCCAATATATTCCTATGTCACCTGTTTAAAATTTCCAAAATAAAAATATAAATAAAATTAAAACTCCTATTCCACTTTGTAAGATCCCAACCTGGATCACTATGAATAATAACTAGAGTAATGGTGCAATGTTTCCTAAGGCACATTTTTCTATATGCATAAGGATTTCAAAATTAGTGAGGATACAAGGAGGAGTTGTGGGGGAGAATATGCCTTCTTTATTAGAGTGGAAAATCATAAAATAAATAACCAAGTATCACAAACAATGTGAAATAGTGTAAACATAAGAAATAAATGAGAAAAATCAATAATAAATGAAATGAAACATTAGAGACCCGATTGACCATACGACATAAAAGAAGGATTTACCACTTGTCTAATCACATACACAGAATAAAAAATAAATAAGGAAGAATTGAGTCCATTATCCTAACTCAAAGGCCCACCTTCTCCCAGTCTATAGACTTAGAGCAATCCTACTCATTCATGTAAAAACCGTGCACCTTCCAAACTGATACCTCTGAACAAGTGATGGTATTCTTGAGTACCCAAGTTAAATGGATACCTGAGAAGGGTATGAGTACATAAATTAGTAAGGAAACAAAAACAAGATCCTATGTATGGAAAATAAAATTTGTTTTTTTCATGTGATAGGATTATAATATAAAGTAACTGCTAGATATAAATAAATAAATAGTGTCGATCCTCAAGTTCCATGGTGACAATTGATGTTTTTGTACCTAATTTGACCAATTATAGAATTTCTTTAAAAGTTATGTAGTGAACATGCCAACCATTTTCACCTAGAGCACTCCATGAGCATAAATATTAATAAATATAAATCCTTGGGACCATATCCCAGATTGACCATACCCGATTTGGCTAGTTCCAAAATGACACTGAGCACGCCATCATGGCCATAACAACCAATATAACAATCCAGGTTCTAATATACCCCTATATATTGATATAAGGACCTGAGGGACTCGTCCACTCTATTATATGTTGATAAATACTTGGGGGACTAATCCACCCTATTATAGAGTGATAACAAACATGGGACTAGACTCACCTGGATATACATGGTTGGCTATGCCTAAGTAGATAGGTGGTCCCTAATAAATAAAAATCCATGAGCCCCCACCCTTAGACCTCCACTGAGATAAAAAATGATGGTAACTAACCTCTTATGAGTAGATAATAGGATCATCCATGCCATAGTAGATAGAAATTCCCTAGTATATAGAAAGCCTAAATTCCCTATTATAATTCACCCACTAGGATAACACATGATGCTTACCCCACCAAAAACCACAAGAATATCCTGATTCCAAATCCATGGTAGGTACACTAGTATAATAATTTAAAACCATGGAGTGTTTCCAAGACAACCCAAAATAAATAACATCATTGTAGCTATATCAGACCAACAAACTAGACTCAGGTTATATGAGGACAACCAAGATCATCTATAATGAACGTTTCCCATGTCCTCATAGGCCAGGCTATCACTGGAGAACCTTCTAGTGTCCTCAAAATGGTAACATAAGATGATAACCCTATATGGGTCCCCTTAGGTCATTACATAACATGGGAACCCTATTTATGGCCCTCTCTATAATTCATAATCCTCAAGAAAATTCCCTTCATTTGGTGTATCATGCTCCCCAACAATATCATAATTATTAAATGGCCTCATGAGCCTCATTGGTAAATCCTCACTAACCACACTCTAGAGAGATGACACACATCCCACCTCAATTAACAAAGTATATCTAGTTCATTCTAATCACCCAACCTATTCCATCTTTACAAATTTATAACTTCCTAGGTAATGACATGAAAAATGGGAAGGATCACTCAAATAAAATTCTGTCCAATGGCCCCAATGGACCTAAGGTATCACAAGGTTCTCTCAAGTCCGACAAGGGACAAGCTAAACTTAATCATATCCTTACTTATTAAGTATTATCCAAGTGTACTTATATAAAGTTCCCCAATGAACTACTTGGGCCAAGATTTTATGATTGAAATTCCTCTTTGAAGAGGTGTCAAAGGCCCTATACATGGGCCATAAAGTCGCTCATTATTCAAAAACACCCCATAAGGGGGTGTAAATGTCATAGGAAAAACATATATATCAAGGACTCAACCATATATGGTCTAGAAATCCAAATAATTTTCAAGGACCTTAGTATCCAAGGAACCTTGTTCAACCCAAAAAACTACACATTGAATTAATAAATTCATTACATTTTTAATTAGAAATTTATTAAATTTAAATAGTCAAACACCCTTGGTGGTGAGACCACACATCACATGTTCTATAAAAAATTCATAAAACCATAGTGATACTACTAAGAAGAACATACCTTTAAAGAGACCAATTCCTTTTAATTCTACTTCTTGGTAACTCTGGCTAGGCTCCTCAAGGGTCGACCCGTCCGATTGAGCTCGTTGTAGCTCCTATAGCTACTGAAAACCTATAAAAAGACCTAACTATTTCTAAATAATAAATAATAATATATTATATCATTTATAATTAATTAATAAATTGTATTTAATCAAATCATATTCACTAAAAACTCACCCAATGTCTAATGATCATTGAATCCTCATGTAATAGGGTGTTGACCATCCTTGAAACACTTGAACCTATACCAAACCAAGTACCCAATATACACCACCATTTCTATAATTAATTTAATTTTTTTAATTTAAAACCATATTAAAATCCTTGGAATTATGTACATTAATCAAATCAACAAATGGAAATAGGAAGACTTCATTACAGGATATCATTTATGAAAGTTTTACAAAATCCCTATCTCATTCAGTTGATTCCAACATGATATGGTGGAATTTGAATAGAAAAACTAATAATATAAGAATAAAAATTAGAATATATAGAGAAGGTGGTAATGGAAAATCAATAGAGGTTGGAACTCATCTTAGATTTTTGTGAAAACATGTCAAGAATAGCAAGAATTGAAGAGGAAACAAGGGGGATAGAGTCTCGTCCGACTGGGATTAATGTATATAAATGAGAGGGAGGGGGATATGGATTCCCCTTATAAAAAAATAAGGCGAAAGTTTGTAATTTTCCCCCTAAAAGAACCACCAGATAGTCGGTGGCTACCCTGCGGCAAGTCAGTGGATGCAGTTATTTCCCTGGCAGCCCTCCGATGCTCTCCCAAACCTCCAAATCACCATCCAAGATTCATTATATGACTAAAAGATCTTTTTTTGAGGTTCCAAAACTCTCCAAATTCTATTCCTAACACTAGTTCAAATTACAGACCCTCAAGTAGTTTAAAATTCACATTCCTACTAAAATCCAAGACTCATACAGATATTAGATTTTACATGGATAAAGGTTTATCACTGGAGGACATAATCAAGGATAATCTTTGAAAAAATGTTATAAAATATTTTCTATTAATAAGATGCAAAATATGAATAAATTTGGTTCTTAGTCACATGATCATCTTTATCATGCTATATTACAAGCTTTATGAGTAGATAGATTCTTTATCAAATATAAATCATCATAAAGGTTTGGATTTTTAAGTGATGCTTGTTAAAGTAGAGTATATAAATAGATCACCTATCCTACACCTCTAGATGAAAAATAGATATATTCATATATTATGAAGGTGGAGGAACCACTCAGATAAATCATTCATTTTGGTAAATATTTATTTAGTGGTGAACTATAGTAGAAAAACATTTATAGTGGTAGGTTATATAGGATTTTAGAAATTTTGGTCCATGTTTTTGTGGTTCTAATATGATTATAATACTAAGGGGTCACTGTTATAGTATTGTTTATACCTTATTTCTTTAGAAAAATCATCAAAGTGGATAGAAAGTGAATAGGATGGTGGATTGGTTGGTCGAAGCTAAAATCATGTTTTAGAGATAGAATATGTATAATAGGTGGTTGTATCCAAGGTTATTATTAGTATAATCATATTATTTTCATGTTTAAATTATATAATCATAGATATAAAATGTTCACATTCATTTATTAATGAATGTTTCATGAGGTATTTAGGTATCCATGTAAAGTGGCAAGGGATATTATTGAAATTATTGAGACAAATATGTGGTATTTTTATTTTATAGTGGTTTTATTTGGGATTTTATATGAGTAATCTAGAGTGGAAAGATGGTTTGAAACCTTATTATATTATAGATGATACCATTTGATATTATTATTATGATTGACTAGTTTTTAGTGACTCAAAATTATTTTGATTATTTTAGATAAAGAGTCACTCACACTTATCCAAGTAGGCAGAAAATAATACTTGATAGAGAAGAGGATTATCAACCAGAGATGTATTTTCAAGGGATTTATGCCTTTACTACCTGGTTGGATGGACATGATTTAGTCCTTATAGATATAGTCACCAAGGAGTTACAATATTTTGTGATAGAATTAAATGATGTATTACCTGATAAGTTGGTACTTATCACCTCATATAGAACTTTATAATATCATGATAACAATTCTAGGTTTGTTATTGATCTCTATAACAAATTTTTAAGTACTATTTTGGTAAATTGAGAGTTGAGTGTACTAGTGGATGATTTAATACTAAGGGATTTTTTTGAATCTATCACCATGGGATGACCCAATTTTATTTGTAAATAAGGATAATGAGATCTTGTGACTCTAAATTGAAAATTTTTTATTGAATCAATCTATAGTATTGAATAATAATTAATTATTATTTTTAAAAAAATTTATTATCTTTATAGAGATATTTTGTTTTACAATATTTATCTCATTTAAGGTTATCCTTAGTTTTATATTATGAAGTAGATGTAGGTTTAAATAGCTTGATTTTTTAGTGATACCATTCAATATTTTTTATTCCCTAATGGAGTTTATGATCTTGATAAACTATGTATCCTTCCTAACAATGTATGAGGCATTATTAATTCCATGAATAAATCAAGTTTACAAATTTATAAAATATATCATCATAACAACTAACTTATAAGGCATGATAAGTGGCTATTCCATAGTTGAACCAACAATTGACACTAAGATTTAATTATGTAATATATTTATATTTTATGTTTTTATGACCTAGGGAGATTTTTATAACCCATATGTAGTTTTATGAGATTATAATTTGAAGATTAATCCCTTACTTTTTCAATAGAAAATAATTTTTTTATGAGACAAAGTTGATATTGTTTTTATGTTGGATTTTGTTTTCAATACATAAATCAAGTTAAAGAACACAAAAAGTCATGTTTATAATATGTGGTGAAATTTGTTTTTATTCTTAGAGGAGTTATATATATATTTATAGTTCTTTTGATGAAGTCTATAAATGTTTAGGGTTAAGAAGACATGGTCTGAAAAATTGGTAATGTAATCAATATTTAAGGGTTAATTTGATACTCAATGGTAACCTAAATTTTTATTATGTGATATATAAGGATATTTTTGGGTGAATATAAAATATATAGTGATATGTAACGGTTACTTAATAAGTAAGAGTAAATCCAGACTTCACTTAAAATTGAGTGTGATGTATTGGGGAAGTTATAGAAAAGTAACCACCCAGAAACTACCTCATTGATAATTTTATGTCTTATAGGGGATCAAAAATCATCCTATTTTTTTTTAATTATATAAAAGGTGAAAAATAAGGGTGATTTAATCCAATGTATCAAATATAGATAGAGAGAAGTTAAGAGGTAGTTACATGTTTGAATTGTGAAATTAAAATTCAAATTTGGAAGGGGAAAATGATACTTCTATGTAATGTTTGTGATTTATTTTCAATAGAGAAAAAGTGAGACAAGTTTGGAAGAGATTGAAATAAAATAGGATGTATAAGAAAAATAGTACACATAATGGTTTTCTATTTTAAGTGTGTTTATCAAACCGTTGTTTTTGTGTGTTGAATAAGTGTAGAAGAAGTCACACCTCTTCTACATTAAATAATTTTAGGAGAATTATAAATTTTAGGAGACAATAATATCATATTAAATAGTATAATCCCTTCATATTTTAAGAAAAATGCAATAGTGAAGCTTTTTTGGAGGCCTATTGGGAGATAACACTACTGATATTCTTGTATTATTATTCACATATATACCATGATTATTGTATCTATTATGGTGAATCTAATGTATTATGTTCTCTCATGTTTTTATAGATCATTCCAAGGAAACATAATCTCATTTTGAGTTTTGAAGCATGTACATTTCGTGTTATTTTTTTTCTTTTCTTTGCTAAGCATGTGAGAAGTTTAATATTGATCTCATTCATTATAACAAGTTATAGAGTTAGATTTCATAAGAATTTATAAAAATTAAAATGTATTATTACTCACCGATTCACCCCTTATTTTTGAACCAACACCTTAAACTGTGGATATTATAATTGTTATCATAGCACCCCAATTTTACTTCAAAGATCAAGAAGTTTTATTTTATTCTTCTATGAAGGTTATTGATATTTTTAAGTATCTAATTTTATTTTTCTCTATTAAAATTAA
Organism: Viscum album; assembly: GCA_963277665.1. NCBI lineage: Eukaryota > Viridiplantae > Streptophyta > Magnoliopsida > Santalales > Viscaceae > Viscum > Viscum album. Next base: position 757,624,439 of record OY728132.1, on the reverse strand, counting down.
GGTAGTGTATAAGTTTCTATGTTGAAGGTGTTTAGTGAAGTTATAATTGTGATTTAAATTTTAATATCTATTATTGATAATATCAATTAAATGAATAGAAAATAATATCATGTATTTAATGTGAAAATTTATACTGTTTATAAAGAGATATAACTACCCTAATTTTTCTATTGGGTTTGGATATTATAAATATTGTTACTTATAGTTTTACACATATTTCACAAGGTTCCACTTCTACTCAGTATGATAGATTTTTTTTGAGAATGACGGGTGTGAATGAAATTCCATCTTATCATAAATTTCAAATAAATAGTTTTTAAATGTTATGGGTATGAATATTTTGAATGTAATTTTGTAAAAGACTATAAAATATCTACCATGGAAATGTCAAAGTTAAAAATTAAAATTAATAATTTTGGTTTTTAAATTATAATGATATGTGTATTATCAAAATAGAATTTTTTGATGAATTATATACAAGGGTAATTGAGTTAATTTAACTATTATAGTATTAATTTATACTCTTAAAAATTCAAATATGGTAGATAATATACTTTTTATATTTTAGGATAGATTTGATGCCAAATTTTTATCTCAAAAATATTTTGATCTTGAAACGCATCTGCTGGATGAATTGAACAACATATTTGTAATATATAAGATAATAAAGAAATATATTTTAATGTAAACAATATCATCTGAGAATTTAATATTAGTTAAATCTATGAAGAAGTAAAGAAACATAATTCCAATTAGGGAAGAAGATTAAGATGAAGTTATAATATTAGATTTAGCAGAAGATAATGATTTGAGTTTTGATAAGATAATGTTTCTCATATTAAACGGAGTTCAAAGAAAAGTTAAATTCTAGGGAAAAATTCCTTTGGTGTGTTTTAGTTGTGGTAGGATTGGTAAATTTCAGATGAATTGTATATTGCAGGAAGAAGATTAAAGTGATGATGAAGAAAATCCCTCTTATGAAGTTTCAAGGAAGAATTCCATGATTTTTAGAAGAGGAATGTTTTAATTAAGGAGTTCAAGAAAGAATTATTATTTTATTAAAAGGAAGTGTAATTAATAAAAGAATATTGAAACATCATGTGATGGATATAAATTTTTTTATTCATTAAGTAGTAGATGTTAGAAGACATTCAATGTAATAGTGGATTAGAAGGATTTAAGAAGTGAATATGACTCAAGGAAAGAAGAGTAGGTTTCATCAAGTAGTGGTGAGGAGTTATATGAATCCAAAATAGAGTTCACATTGAATAAGGAAATGAAGAAGGGAATATATAAAGTTTTCAATTTGGGGAAATAATATAGTATGATAAATACTGTATCCAATATTGTTGAATTTGAAAAAGATAAATTCATAAGGAAGGATTCTAAGTTGATTCTAAGTATTGAGGAAGTAAGAGACTTACTAAAAAATTATAAGAATAAATTTTAATTTTTTAATGAGTTGAGTCATTTATAATTAATTAAAATTTAATACATCAATTATAACTTTCTTTAGAAATAAAATTATTTCAAAAAATTGAGATATGATGTTTTAAATTCCAAGCATTAAGTGATATATTATTCAATGAAAGAGAATCATGTTGTGGTAGATTTGATACTTTCAGATTATTATAATAAATAATGATCTAAACCAATAATTCATTAAGATCATAGTGTCATTGGATAAAATTTTTAGCCTAATAAATTGCAAGAAAACATAATTGAAGCAAACAAGAGAAGTAGTTTAAGATTTTATTTTCTTATAAAAATTAAAACTATAAATGTGTAAATGAAATTATGTGTGAATAGAAACAATAAAAAAAAATATAAAATTAATAGAAACTTTTTTAGAGTTTATGGGGTTTTATTTTACCTAACATTGGTAAATAATAATTTTAAAATGATGAATTTTAGAATAGTATTACTACTTGATAGAATAGAGGTTTCAGAAGAATATTGGAATTTTAAGGTTATTATTTGTTATTAGAGGAAATCTGAATATGATTAGATATTTTTAGTTTTTAGTAAGTGAATCTAGGAAGAGTTTTTGAATCCACATATTTATTGGTAGAAAACCCTTGAAAACAAACAAGGTCAAGTGGAATTCTATTCAATAACGATGTGTGAAGTTGAAAAACCAATTTTAAGACTTCATTAATGTAAATAGGAGATGTGATAAATAGAGTAATATAACTAAAGAGTGTATTATGATCCTATATATAAATAAGATCCAAAAATATAAGATTATTTATTTTCAAAAAATAGATAATATAAAGAAATCTACAGAGAAGAAGATTCCACATAATATGAATAAGGATGATACTGAGAAACAATTAGAGATTATTAATCCAAAAAAGAGAAAAATAAATATAGTAAAGAATGATTCTAAAATAGTGATATCATGAATAATATATCATAAAAGTATTGAAGAATATTTTTTTTTACAATTTCAATAAAACGATGTTAATGTTCTGAAGAATAAGTTAAAGTGAAGAACTATAAGACAAAAGAGTCTTTAGCAAGTCATATTGTTGATGTGAAGAATAAGATGATTCCATTTAATCAAAAATGGGATTTTAAGAACATTTTTTCTGACCAAAGTAGTTATCAGTTAAAATGGGTGTTTAATTTCAATCCATGGAGGATGAAGATCAAATCAAAACATTCCCTCAACAAATGGCTAATGTATGGATATTCTGTCACTTCTATCACTTGTTCTTTGATTTTTTTTTTTCAAAATTAGAGAATAAAAATATAAATACATTTATGAACATATCATAATGTATTTATAGAGGGATAAAAAATAATATAAGTGGATAATCTAAAGATATTTGTTTAACTTAATGGGACATAGATCACTAATTTTAGGGGACCAAATATTTAGAGGGATTTTTAAAAGAATAAAGAAATGAAGTCATCATGTTAATATGTGTGAATTGTATGAGTTTTAACTATTCGAACATATTTTTTTGAGAATTTATATGTTGACTTGTGATACATAGTTTCAAAGAATATTTTTTTTGAAGTGGAAGAAGGGTTGTTTAATGAAGTCGATCTTAGTTTGTTTTATGTGCTAGGAATAAGTGAATGAAAGTCACTGTATTGGATAGGATGACATTATTATTCAATATTCATGTTTCCTACACTATTTTATATCATTTAGGATAACAATTATTGAATTATGATTCATTTATCTATATTGTATTCTTTAAAAGTGATTTATGTTCAATGGTTGAGAAAAAAATTCAAAGGATGGGATTTTTGTGACCAAGAACTGATTAAGGAAGATATTGAGATTTGGAATCTTGTGACCTTGGGTAGATTTATGTTACATGAGGGGAGTTTTTTAGGTCAATATTTGAATTATAATCCTTAAAATTTTATTCTTTTTTAAAGTGAAAATGTATTATGAAGATATAAAGTGTATTTGGTTTTTGTGAAATGTTTTTTTTCAATTCATAAATCACACTCAAAATCAAATAAAATAAATTTTTTAATGTAAATTGAAGGTTTTTATATATATATTATAGTTTTTAAAATAAGTATATAGGTGTTTTGATGATTCTAGGAAATGTTTTTTCTTTTCAGGTATTGGTTTTAAAAGCTCGTAATGTCTTTAGTACCATAGGGTTACTTTGATAAACGAGGGTTATATAAAATTTCCTTATGATACATAAGGTTAGATCTGTGATATATATGGATATTTAAGGTCTAATAAATAATATATAGTGATATCTTGGGGTTAATAAACAAGTAATGGAAAATACAAACTTTTATAGAAACTAATGGCAATGGACTAAATAAGTAGTTGAAAATTAATCACCTATAAACTACAACATTATGATTTAGATAACGAATAGGGGATCAAAACTCATAAAACAGTTTCTTAAATATATAAAACATGAATAACATGGATAAAATGATATGAGGGATCATATTTGAATGATATGTAGTTCAGTGGTATTTACATGGTTAAATTTAGAATTTGATATTAAAATTTTAAGAGGGAAATGTACTACTATTTTATAAGACTAGGAACATGGGTATTGAAATATTATTATTAGAGAATAAGAGAGAGAAGTGTATAAAAAAGTGATATAAAATTGGAAGATGAAATAGAATATGTGTATACATAAAGTTTGTGTATTTGAAGAGTGTTCATCACACCATTGTTTTTTCTATGTTAAATAAATGTGGAATAACCCACACCTATTCTATATTGAAGAGGCATGAGAGAATTATGAATTTTTGAAAACAATTAAAATCCTATGAATAAGGATAATTTCTTCCAATTTGAATTATTTTATATTAGTGATATTTTTTGATAATGTTTTGGGGAGACATAAGTGTTTTAATTATTATATTTTGTGTCATGGTTTACCCTTCTCATTAAATCTGTAGTCGCTATTCTATTGGATTGTTTGGGTTCATGTTTTTATAGATCATGATAAGGAAATAGTTTCTAATTTTTATTAGTGAATATTTTATAGTAGGTGTTATTTGATTTTATTCTTTTCTCAGTGTCTAAGAATTTCATCAATGGGATAATTATAAAAAACATTGTAGGCTACTTTTTAAAGAAATCATAAATAGAAAAAAAATGTATGTTTCACCAATTAACCCCATGTTAGTGAATGAACACTATATTATTGGTCCATTACAACCACAAAGGAATGTTATCCATAACATAAATAAATAAATTTAAAACTCATGTATCAAGATTTGAGTGACTGAACATAATGCTAAACTAATAAAAAAACTTATGTGATGAGACCATTCAAAGTTTTATAAATCCATATTTAAGAGATAGTTACAACTCTAATGTTCTTAATGAATGAATATGTTGTCATCATAATTGAATCTAGGTAAATTATTGTTCTTATAATTTAGTCTCTAAATTATAAACATATATTTTATAATGATCAAGTACATTGAATCATTTAGTGGATCGGAGATGAAAAACAATATTAAATATTACAATTTAAACTCAATATATGATCTCAAAGGAATTAAGAAGATACTTAAATAATTTAATTTAAATCCACCAATAAATATACATTGATCATGAATGGAGAGGTATGAAGAGATATATAAAAATAGACGACTTCATGAAAAAAAATAGAATAAATACTAAAAAAAATAAAATTCAACTGTTTAATCATCATTCATTACAAAACATTACATAAGGTATTTAGCCGTACATATTTTCATAATAAAACAAGAATTTTTTTCTTTTGGACATGATAAATAAGAAATAATAATCCTATTAAAATGTTTATACATGGATTACCTGACCTCTGATCCATTAGCTGATTCCCATCCCACTCGAGCTGATATATTATTTTCATTAACCAAGCCAAGACCTACATTTTATGTAAAATCATATATACTATATATTCTTATATACAATAAGTCATATTTACTCTAATTATTTCCTTATTAAACTCAAAATATTCATTAAAAATAATATAATTTTTGATAAATATGCACAAAAAGATACCTTTATATTTTTATATCTGTTAGAGATACAAAACATTCAAAATTAGCCAAAAATAGTGGCAAAAGATCTTATTGTTCTTGTTCATGTTACAGGGGGTTTATCTATATTGGAAAGAGGTTAAAAACTCATGTAAACAATCATGAACACTTTAAAAATGCTTGGGACCATGTGGTAGAGATCGAGTACATTTTAAAATCATCTAAAATTCATTCCAATGACATCTAATCACTCCAAAACAATTCCAATGGCTCCCACCATTATTATTCACTTAAATTGACTAAAAGGACCCTTTTACATGATTAAGTATTCTACTAAAAACAACTCTAATATCATCATATTTTCATACCTTTCCTTCTCACAATTCATCACCATGAGATAATAAATGTGAAAATAGATATGATATCCTTATATCAAACTTCAAATAACCTCAAATTATGTTTTCCCAATATTTTCAGGTGTGGTATTCTTATGTAAAATCATTACAACATGGTATAGTTACCTTTGAAACACCTATGGTTTTCCTCAGTCAACTACAGTCTCATTATCCATTCCATGTTCTTTTTTTACAGCATTTCATCATCCCATTTACCATATCTAGGTCCATGTTCAACTTGACATGAATTTTAACACATCATAGAAGTTCCCATTTCATTGTAAAAAATCTCTATAATCCATGTATTTATACTATATAATCATTTTTATAGAAATTTAATCCTCTAAAGTTGATCAATATTTGTGCATTCTATGCATGTTTTGCACAAATTATTATCATTTGAACTTATATAAACAACCATGATATTCTCAAGAGTCCTATATCGAACAAATGATTCCACATTTCATTATATTATTATAAAATACTATAAAATCCTCTCAAAAATTAATCCTTCCATAAAAAATTGTAAATACCAAAATATTTGGAAATATTAACACATATATCATTGGAATTATCAAAATAAAATGACAAAAAGTATTGATATATAATTTCCATCACTGGATATACTCATTTTCATATTTATCAATGATATTTTGGTTTACTCATAGACTAAGTATGAGTATTATAATCATTTTTAGTTTTTATTAGGGTATGAAAAAATTTTATATTGAAGATGATATTAATGTGTATGTTTTGGATCAGAATATTCAAATTGATATGTTATGTTATATTTAAATCTAGATCCTTTTTTGATAGAATAAATGTGTAGGTTATTATAGCATGGGATATACCCAATATTATTTTTGAGGTTGGTTTTTATTAGGGTTAACATGGATTTTATATCATTTTACTCTATATTTCAATAGGATATTTAATTTTTTTTATCTATGATGAATAAAGGTTAAGATTCCATTTATTTTAAGAATTATTGTGTGGAATTTTTTCTTCTATAGGGGAATTTTACCACCATATTTATTATTTTGATTTCAAAATGGGGGTACATCATATGATGTGTATTCTGATGTGTCTCATTATAGGCACATTAGTGTAATGATTTAGGACCATGTAGATAGTTCATATGAATAAAGGTAGTTAGAGAATCATGATAATAATTACAAAATTAAAAACATAGAGCTAGTGGTCCCATAGATGGATCCTCATTATCTAGTTTCTCTCCCTCAGTTCCCTAGTATCTAGGGCTTTCTCAGCCCTCCTCTAGAGGAAACTCCCATTTCCACTCCATCCATAGGTTTTTATCATTCATTTATCTTCATATTTTTATGCCTCAATCTTGAGATTTTTTCTCTTCAAGGTTTGGTTCTGGTTTCTTCCGCTTTAGGGTTTATGGATTTGGCCCCATTCATCTTTTGGGTATTTCATTCATGTTATTGGTTCTTCTTCTTTGATGTGTATCCATTTAAACTCTATTTTTCCTTCTAGTTTTTTCCTTCCCTTACATATTTTCCTCCTAATATATGGACTTGATCTCTCGATCTTGGTTCTCACTTTCAATTCATCCTCAGATCAGGACTTACGCCTCAAAATTCTAGGTTTCCCTCCCTTATCTCCTTCTTCTTCTAAATCATCTGTGTCATTCTTGGGTTTCCACTTTTTAAAATTGTTTCATTTATTAGAAATGGAGATTTGTTTAATTTTTTAATGGTTGTTATTTTTCAATGGTCACTGGTGGAGAGATGTGCTTGTCATTTTCCTCAATGATTTTGATGATGTCTTACTTTCTGGGATGATGAATCGTATTTGTGAAAGTTTTTTTGGTGGTGTTGTGGTATTTATTTCTCTAATGAAGGTTCAATTATGGGGTTTTTCCGTCGAGGTTGATGATCCAATAAAAGGATTTGGATGTATTTTGAGGCTCCGTGTTCTCAAAAACTACACAAGTTTCCTATTCCAACACTCCTCCCGAGGTCAGTCTGGTGTGGTGGTTATGTTGGAGACTATGAGAGGTGATGTCTATACAGTCACCCACAATCCTGGAGGCGCAACCTGAGTTGGATTCTCTCCTTCCTATAGGATTTGTATTATGGTGTTTAAGGTGTTTTATACAGTTTGATGTCTTTTCCATCCATATCCTTCATGAGACTCTTCAAAGTCGAAGGCAATTTTGATTTTTGAATTTCAAATCCTGATTGTCACTTGGTTTTGGAATTCTGATTTTAGTAGTTGATTTTTTCTACATTTTTTATTTTAAAGTGGTTCCCATTCAACCTCAAAGTGGTTTTATTAAAAATAAAAAAACATATATATATTTTGAGGGAAAATATAGAGTTAGTAACCATAGTTTTTTCTTTTAATTTTTAGATACATTAATTTCTCTAGAAATGATTTTTTCCTTTGTATAATTGAAATTAATGTGATAAAAAATTTATCATAGATATTTAATCTCATTAATGTTTCATTGGGTGGATTTTTTATATAATTATGATTATGAGATCTTATATATCCTTAGAAATGGTAATCTAGTAGAAAATAAATTGAGTGAGAACTTATATCATGTGTTCATATGTGATGCTAAAGAGTTGTTGAAGGTTACAAAATAGTTGGATATTTTATTTATTTATGTTTAATTGATTGAAATTTTAGTATTTTCTTATTTAATGATAGTTACTTACACATTATTTTAGGGGGTTTTCATGAGAAAAAAAGAGATACAAAGTGTTGGGATTGGAATGATATTATTATACATGTTGAAGTTGATAACCTAGAACCAACTTCAATGTAATTTATGATTACCTGTATTAATTATTTTTAATATTAACAATGTTTTTAACACATTGTGATTTTTCTCCTCTATCATATAATATGTGATAATTCCCTAAGAGTAATTTTCAAACTTAAAAGTCATAATAGTTCCCCGTTATGGTGGAAACCAAGAAGTTTCATGACAGTTTTCTTATATATATGTAATATAGATAAATGATATCATTTGATAGGATAGAAATGATATAGACTATTAGGGGTAGAGACTAAATGGAAATTGAGATACTTTTTCATGGTCTATTCTCTTGGTATATTTTTGAGAAAGATATTATGAGAACATAAACCACTAGTTATAAATCAACATTTATATGTGTCGTTGGATGTTCCTATCTATTGATGTGTCTATTGGTACTTGTACTTTAGTATTATAATTAATGCATAGAATGATTTATGTAATTTTATATACTAATGAAAACTATGACAACATATGTACATTGTAAAGTTGGATATGTTGGGTGTGACATGGATGATATTTCATTAATGAATAATGTGAGAAAAGATTTTCTCTTATGCACTTTGAGAGATATTGATATCTTAGGCCCTTTGTTGGGAATAAAATAACTTAATTAAATCCATGGGAATGAAATTTTAGTGGGTAGGTATATTTATAAAAAATAAATTAAATAGACATTTATCACATATGTTGATGACACCAACATGCAACATGCTTGATTAGAGATATCATTATGAAGAGATTATACTACAGAGTGAGCATTTATATCAGGTTGTATGTTGTTGTGACATTAAATTCTTTTTAATATGGATGCCTTGGAATATTTATAGATTCTAACCTTGGAATTTAGGTAGATCTTTTTAATTTTAATAAGAAATATTCTTATTGTGTCACACACTACATGTATCTGAAATCTAAGTTTTATTCTATTTTGAATTTTAAAAATTAAATTAAATATTATTCCAATATTGAAGTCTATTAATTATTCAAAGTTGGTTGATCCCTATATTGTAAGAACATGTTATTAAAAAGAGAAAATATATGAAATAAATAATAATGAATATTTATTTTGAAGATTTAGTTAATATAATATTTATTATATTTATCACAATAAATACAGTAATATTTATTTATTAAAGAAATAATCATTATTTAAGGTTTTGTAAATAAAAATAAGGATAAATGGACTAATTTAAATGGTTTGGATGAAAATGATAGATTAAATATAATTTAAATAAATAAATATTTATTTATTTTTTAAAAAATATATTTATTTATCCGTAGGTATTGCGCATGTCAATAAAATAATAATATTTTTTATATTATTATTAGACATGGGTTTATCTAAGGAATAAAAAACTGGATAAGGTATTATGTGCAATTAGAAACCCTAACCTAGATATATAAATATCTAGTTGCATAAAATTTCAGGGTTAGTCTCTTGTTATGTGCAAAAAACATAGATATAATTCTCTCATTTACTAAGAGATAAACCTCTCAAGAACAAGATTAAGAACAAGAGTACCAATCCTCCCCTACTATCTCAAAAATTTGAGGGAACCTAAATAATCATTCATCTATGAATATATTGTTATATTGATCAATGAAGGATGAATCAAGTGATTAGGATTGATCTAGTTAGTACTTGATGATTCTAGAGTGATGTTACATGATTTTGGAGCACATGTAGAACACCACTATAGGGATTCCACCCACGGATCATATAACACAATGAAAATATGATAAGAGTAGTCAACAAACTGATCAATGATGAAATAATTATAATAGAGGGTAATTATAAATCAATCTATTAATTAATTAACAATTATATGTGATAGTCCTTATTTCTTAGTTTCAGGATTCAAATATTATTTAAAAATTGAATTAATTCCATTGGTCATGATATTTTTCATAAATTACATCTCAGTTAATTCATTGATCACGAAACAAATTTTAATTAGATATGCCTAACAGGTGCTTCCAATGCACCTGAAAATTTCACGTTGTAACCAATAAGTCACGAAATTAATTTATATTTCTTCACTAATTTTATATCGATGATATGAATTTTTAGTTAGTTTTCATTTTTAGATTATTTTCCTAAAATATAAATGTTAAAATATTATCCACTTTATTCATTCTCACTCATATTACCAAGAAAGTGTTTAATCAAAAAATTTATAAGTCTCAATTAGGAGGATCCAAGGGTTCTTCTCAGATAACAAAAGACTACATGACATGTTACCTATTAGTACACGTTGTGTACCTGTGTCAGTAGCACCTGGATAAACCATTATAAATTCTTGTCATAATGTAATATCTATACACATTAGGCCTTAAATATGGTCCATGTGTTGGATAGCCTAGGTTATCACATGATTTTTTAGACTAAAGTCTATGCACGATGTGTATATGTCATGCATTCCATGTATTTTCATGGAAGAAAACACAGGAGTTCTATATTGTGTTAGACATTTATTACATGAAAGAGGGACAGAAAAATTGTGAATCATTGAGATACATGACGTGTAGCTAGATGAAAAACCATGTACCTCTTACACATCCATCTATTAAAAACATTCCTAGTCCCTTTGTGTGTGTCATAGAATTGGTTAGATGATATTACATGACCTCTAGCCCAAGTAAAAAATTTGTATCCCATTATAACACATGAAATTGATTTAACGTAGATAAAAAAACTAACTACATAATTAAACCAAATTAAAAGTGTTCAACATGTCATTTATTGACTATAAACACCAAGTGATAAGATTACTAATTATATATTAAATTAATTTCATTGTTAAATTCTGAACTACAAGGTGTGTATAGTCTTTATTTTTTGTGAAATCCATGTGTGTCAATAGAATTACATATAACATAATTTATGAGTGTCTTTTTATGGTATCTCACCTTTTTAATACGTAAAACTTTCATCACATGGTACAAAATTTAATAAAAACATTTGATCATTTGAGGTTTATTTTCTTAGAAATTAGGAATGTAATATATTTAAAAATAAAATTTGTTTTAATCCATTTAGGAGGATTCTTAATAGATTCAACCTTAGTTACTTTTACTACATCACATACCCTAGGGACATACAATAAAAGAAATGGGTGATCATAAATTCCTGTTAGGGAATAAAAATGGAAATATTTATCATGCGACCATGAGGCATAACAATAGGACATGATCATAAGAACATGAGGCACATAATAATATAATAACTATGAAGTATATCATGGAAATTTGGCTACAATAAAAAATGAAACATTCATAAGAATATCAACAAGGTGTTATAAAACATAATTACTAAAGTAATTCACTAAGGTATTATAAAACATGTTGTATATAGAGATAAATTATTAACCTAATACATTAGAGTGATATTAGTGTGAACCATTCAAAATTTTAAATTCATATGTTACACATTGATCATGAGGAACCATTTCATTATCAACCCATGGAAAACCATGATTATGGTTTATGTAAAAGTCATTAAATACATAAATACTTCATGACATGTGAATTAAATAATTTTTAACCCATAATAATGGAATGTGGGTTTAATATTTAGAAGTACCCAATCAATAAATCATGGTTATACATAGGTGAATACCTATGAATATATAAGTGGGTTTATTACTCACAACATAATAATATTTCATGTGAAAGATATAAATTAATGAAATAAAGTCAATATCATGACCTGTATACCATATCAAATATGTAAATGGAATAATGGAAGGTAAAAAAGGCTTCCCATTGATAATTTTTTTAGTAATTATAAAATAAAAAGTTCATGAAAATAATGTAATTCAACATCTAGAAGGCATACCACAAAATGGGTACTTGATTGGAAATTAAGAAGAGGAGATCTCCCTTACCTTGAGAAATACATTCCTAAATCTTGAAGAGGGAAACCTCTGAACCATAGTGACACATTGGAGAGACTTTAGAGTGGGAAAATGAGTAGAATATCATGATTAATGAATTTTTAATGGATAATAATTGGGGAATTGGTGATAATTTATAGTAAAATAGGTGTAATTGTTTAATAATTTCTAGACATAGGTGTTTGAATTCAAAGTTATGGAAAATGAAAATATGTTGGATTACCCATGTTTTTTTCTCATGGATTTATAAATTTAAGTCACATTTCATAATATTTTCATTTTTAAGAACTGAAATCCTTTTTTTAATATTACTTTGGACAAGGAAAATTAAATTTTCCCCAAAATATATTTTTTAAAATCATGATTTTCTTTTTTGATTTTGGAAATTCATTGATAGGTTTAGAAATTGACGCATATCCATGAAAATACATAATATTAATAAAATAAAATATTTTTTCTTATAGATCATTTTTAATTATTTATTAAATCATTATTATATAAATATTAATTCATAAAACATACTAAAAACACAAAACTATATTTTTTACTATTCACTAAAAAATAAATTATTTTAGAAAATTCTAAAAATTTCACCCTAAACTAATTTCGATGTGATATTTAAAAATATAATTTATATTTTATCAAAATAATTATCTAAATATTAGAATTTTAACTTCTAAGTAAAAAATACTTAATTATTGAATAATAACAGTTTTTATGACATAATCAAATTTATGACATTAATAAAAATTGCCCAGGAAATTATAAAATAATATTTTCATTTATATTGAAATAAATATTATTTTATAAGAATATTTTATGAAAATAAAATTTATTTAGAATACATATATTATAAAAGTGTATATATATTTTCTGAAAATATAATTTTGTTTTATCTATATTCAAAAATCTATTTATCAAATTAATCTTATATTAATAGGTATTTTATTAAATATGACAATAATGAAAATGAAATTGATGTAATAAATATTTAATTTATAAAAAAATTACACTTTTATGATACTAATGTCTAGGTACATAACCCCTTATTACACCAATATACTCTATAAGAGTAAGGTGTATGATGATGTGGGTTTCTTAGGGTGACTCAGCTAACATTAACCTAGTGGTGGACTCCACTGACTTGAAATTTTCCCATAGTAGATTCTGATCAAGAATTAATTATTAAAGATAGTATTGTGCTTAGTCAAGGGTGAATCCTAGTGATTCCACATCCCTCCCATGTTCTGATAAGTGGTATTTTAAAGGAATAATCATACTTGTTGATGTAACCATTTTTTCATTTTTTATTAAATAAACTCTTATCATTACCCTTAATATAAAATAACCCTAAAAATATATTTATAACATCTACATTACAAATGTTCATAGTTCCAATTATCATATTGAGAAATAGTCACGTAATTACAATGTAATGGAAATATCTTAATAGTTTTATTTTTAATTACATCCTATATATAGCACCAAACATCAAAATTTTATACTAAATTCCAAAATGATTTTAAAATTACTTTGATAATGTAAATTATATTACCACCATTTATTTTTGTTTTAATAGTTTTTATGGAAGGTATAATACTCCTAGAAGAGTTTGATCCTATGGAGTATACCATTTCAAGGTTTATATTCTTTGGTTTTTATATCCATGTAGTAGTCTTAGATTTAGTAATTAGTATTATTAGTTGAAAATTTAATATCATTTTTGTAATATCCTTTCTATATACTTTCATTGAGAAAATTAATAAAATAACCATTATGATAAAAATTTCTTTTATTAATAAAATAATTATTTTTAGGTTGTTACATTCTACTCCCATTAGAAATTAGATCCTTAGAATTTGAATCTTTCATCAAAACAATTGGGGTTATTTTTATTTCAGGACATCCTCAAGTTCACAAGTATCTTCTTAAAACTTGTGATTTATCCATAGGAATTTCACAAGTCATATTGTTTTTTTCCTCAACACTTGTTCCAATCTATCAAGAATCTGGATCAGTTCCTCTTCATAAGAAAAGTCAGGTTCAACTTCCATACCATTAATATCAAGTATATTTGTTGGGTTAGATATATAATTTCTAAATAAAGACACGTGGATGACATCATGAACAATGGAAATATTTGGAGTAAGTGATAATAAAAAATCAACTACTCCAACTTGCTCTAAAATATAAAATGGTCCATCGTACCTTGGAATCAGTTTCCCCTTATTTAAATATATCATAACGACTTTACATGGTGATATCTTAAAAAAAACATAACCCCAAACAAGAAATTATATATCCTATATTCAATTGTCAGCATAAAATTTCTATTTACTCTGATCAAACTTGATGTGTTTTGGAATCACTTGTATCTTTTCTATTGTCTCATTCATAATGTTTAGTCCCAATAGTTTCACTTCTTCAAATCTATCCTGACATGTTGGAATTATATTTTTTTATTGAGCTTCAAAAGGTTCCATTTAAATAATGGAGTGGAAATTGTTGTTATAGAAGAATTCAATAAGTGGAAGATGTTAGTCCCAACACCCTATAAAAACAAGTAATTTAGAACCTAACATATCTTAAAATGTTTAAATTTTATTCTTATTATACCTATTAGTTTAAATATGATAAGATATTCTCAGGTTTACTTCTATATTCAAATACTTTTGAAGTATCCTATAGAACATAATAGTAAATCTTAGATCTAAATTAAAAAAAATAGTTAGTGGTACTCCCTGGAGTCTCATTACATCTTGAATATAATGGTGACCTATGTGCTCTGTGGAGAAATCCTATCATATGAAAATAAAATGGGAAAACTTTTAAAATCTATTAATGATTACCCATATAGAATTTCATACCTTGTATTTCATAGGAAGGCTAGTGAAAAATTTCATATTAATGTTTCCCCAGGTCCATATAGGTTTGGGTAGTGGTTATAATACCCCTTGAGGAAGTAGTCACTCTACCATTACTTGTTGAAACACAAAATAACTTGTAGTGTACTAAAAAAATATCCATTTTTATATTATCCCACCAATAATGGTCATTAAGGTCCCTATACATTTTAGTACTTCATAGATGTATAGATAATATAGAGATATGAGATTCATCTATCGTCTTCTTCTTTATCACTGGAATAGGTGGAATATATAGCCTTTTACCAAATTTTACTACACCTTATTGATCAATATTGAATTAAAGAAACTTCCCATTTTCATATCCTCTATATTCTTTTACATAAATGAATAATCTCTTTGATATTTCCTGATATTATCTAGTAATTAAGGTTGAGAAATAATATTTTATTGTAATGATCTTCTATTATGATTTCCACGTCCAACCTTACCTGGCCCTTGATCAATTCATCTCCTCAAATCCTCATCTTTTCAAGAACACCAAGGTCTTTCCAACTCAATGCATATTCAACTTTTTTTCTCTTCCAGGGAGATATTGGATTGAAAAATCATAGTATTTAAGAAGATCTAATCATATAATTTATCTCATGTTCAGTTCCTTTTGTGTGAATATATACTTCAAACTTCGGTAGCCTATATATATTTATATATAAATTTTTTCCCATAAAGATAGGGTCTCTATATCATCAGAGAAAAAATAACTGCAACTTAATACAGGTCATGAGTAAGATAATTCTAATTATAAGTCTTTTACTATCAAGTTGAATAGGTGATTACCTTTTATTTTTTCATGAGAAAACACCCAAAAAATTTTAGTTATGCATCACTATTGATAACAAATCATTATCTGATAAAGGGTAGAGTTAGCACATGTGCACTAACTAGCTTATTCATCAATTATTAGAAACTTTATTCACACATTTTTATGAATAAATATGAAACTCATTTTGAGTTAAATTGGTTAGTGGATTATAAAACTATAATTTTTTCCACAAAACTTCTATAATATCCCACTAAACTAAGGAAAATAGGAATCTCAATTACTATTATAGGATGAGGCCAATATTATACAACCTTTTTATTGATAGGGTCAATTGATATTCTTTGACTAGTTATGATATAACCCATGAATTAATCTTTTTGTAACAAAAAAATCACATTTACTAAATTTAATAAAACAATTATCCTTCGTCATAGTTTTTAATAAAACCCTTAGCTTATACTTATACTCCTCATTAGTTTTGGGATATATAAGTGTATCCTTAATAATTACCACCAATAATTTATCCTTTTAGTCCTTAAAGACTCTATTATTCAAATATATAAATATGGAAGGACCATTGGTCATGCCAAAGGGAATAATTACTATTCTCAATAGGTCTTGCAGTTACTTATTTAATTCCTCTAAGTCCACATATTCGATTCTATATGGTGTATTTGATATTGTCTTGGATCTAGGTATGAGTTTATTTAAGAACTACACCTCTATTTCTAGGATAGGTCTAGCTAACAATTTAAGAAATACATCAATGTATTCCCAAACAATAGATGCATCTCCAAAATTTATACATTCACATTCTTCTATTTATTTTCTAATAATTTTCATAATGAAGGAAATAATTGGTGGTTCTTGGTAAAACTTAGGATGGGATATCTCTCCTTGGAAGATAACTACGAATTTTCCCTTTAAGATAATATATATACTTGCTTCTCTAGTAAATCATGTATTTATAGTTTGATAACAATTCCATCATAATTATTATTTCAAATTCCACCATTGAAATTTCTATCATGTTTTTAGATGTATTATAATCACCAAAGTTATTAGGGGAATCCGTATATATATATTTGATTCTTGAATAGTACCTCTAGGTGTTTTAACTAAAAACTCTACCACTATCAGTTCATGGATTAACCCGATGTTATTTGCATACCTGACCAAAATAAATGAATGAATAATACTATAATCTTGTAATTTACTTGCTAGTTTTGATTCTATGATGAGTTTACCTTATGCAATATCCTTTTGAGCCTCGAATTCAGTTGTTGTGATTGTAAAAGCATGAACTTGATCCCATGTAATTTTCTAGGGTTTATGGTTCTTTTCCTACATTATCTTATAATTTATAAATTTATTAGAGAAATTTATAGGCTCCCAACACTTGACGCATTGTACGATAGGTTGTTCTAGAACCATATTCCATTTGTCATTGAAATTCATATATTAAGTCATAACATCTTCATGATAGTTTTAATATATATAAAAACATATTCCACACTTCTATTAATTTATACTTCTTTATATGAAATTCACTAAATGATTCTCCCAACTTTTTTTCACATGGGATGTTGTTCTTTATTCCCATACAGATTCTTTCCAAAAAAAATTTCCATCATTATCTTCTTATCATTATTTCCATGAGTTATTTAGGCATATTTGAACTATATTTAAACTTTGATATCACATCATAATATATCTTCATAGCTCCCAAAGTCTCATATTTCTAATAATTTCTATATATGGGGTCTGAGTCTGCCAAAAATTGATCAATATTCACGTCTTAATCAATGAAAAAAGATTGTAGTGTATCGCGAAAGCCTTGTAATGTTCATCTCATAATTCCCTATAGATTCATTTTCTATTTTTTTTCATCTCTGGTAATCCCATATAAAAATTTATTCATATATTATAAAGAAAATACTTGTTTAAAAACAATTTTTTTGAAGTATTCCTATTCCTCATCTTCTATCTCTTCTGTTGGTTTCATGTTCTTGATTAGTGTTCACCACTAATTAACTTCCCCCTCTAAGAAATATAATAATAATATAACTTTCACTTGTCTATAGCAATGCATTATAGAAATTATATTTTTTATAGTTTTTATCTATTATTTAGTGATTAGTGGATCATAGGTTTAGCTAAAAATAGGGGGATATTTTTGGATAAATGATTAAACTTCAAATTGTTCCATCCTTAGTGAAGATAGATGCTAGACATGTTTTTGGTTGTTATTTATGAACCAAGTTAACTGAATCATCATTATCATGAAGTTTTCAACTCCAACTTCCATAACATTTAGAATATTTTCATTACACTATCCATTGTATCCAATATTTACATCAGTCATTCTATTTCCATCCATTTTTCTAAAATAAGAAAAACTTACTAAGAAACACATTACTTTTAGGAATATTTTAATTAATAAGGTATTTTAAGTACTAGAACAATATGATTTAATTATTTTTTTATTTAATATCCTTTAATAATAATTACATTTTCTATATATACTTCATAATGGTTCATAAAAACCATGTGATTAACTAAAAATATCCCTTGGGAGTGTCAAAGCAGGTGTGAAATAAAGCCTATATGTTTTTTACTTGGTGGTAATTGAGTTAATACCCAATGCACCCTATTTATGGTTATTACATGTAGGTAAAACTTTTCTATAGATACACCCACTTGTAATATATAGAAGTGGATTTAATTTCATGGAATACACTCACAATATACTTCAAAAAAATAAGGATGTTTCCTATACTTAGAAATATTCATATTATTCTCAATAATGTTTTTCTAGTATTAATTTTCACAAATAACTAAAAGTAAATTTAATACCAACTATGACATCCCGCCTTTTTAATACCTAAAATTTTCATTACATGGTAAAATATTTAATAACATAGAGGATCTTTTGAGGTTTAGTTTTCTTGAAATTTGGAACAAAATACATGAAAAACATACACATTCTTCTAATACACATGAAATTATTCTTTATAGATTCATACTTGGCTACTTTTACTAAATCTCATATCCAAGGGAGATATATTAAAATAAAGTGCCATGTATAAAGTCCAACAAGGGAATAAAAATAGAAATATTTACCATGTGATCACGAGGCATAACAATAGGGATTGAAGATAAGAACATGAGGCATATAATAATTTAGTGATCATGAATCTTAACATGGAAATGTGGCTACGATATAAAAATGATACAATCATAAGAATATAACTAAGGTTTATCACCAAGGTTTCATAAAACATAATTAATAGGGTTATTTACCAACGTTTCAAAAAACATATCATCTCTAGAGAATAAATATTTTCCCAATTAATTAGATAAATATTCATGTATACCAATTATATGTATATATTCATGTGTTCCATAGAGATCATAATAATTTTTTATTAATAACCCATGGGAAACAATGAATTGGTTTCATGTAAAATTTATTAAATTCATAAATGCCTAAAGACATGAGCATTTTATTATTTTTATCCCATGAAAAAGGAGTGTGGGGTACATATTTGGAATTACCAAATCAATAAATCATGTTTAGATCTTGGTGAATACGCATTAATAGAGAAATGTGTTTAGTATTAATAATATAAGAATATTTCATGTAAAAGAGAAATATTCATGAAATGAATTCAACAACATGAAAGGTATACAACATGGATTAAGTAAGGAGAATAATGGTAGGGAATGAATGTATCCCATTGGAAAAAAATATTTTTGTAGAAATGCGATAATAAAAAGTGAATGAAAAGACTTTAATTTTTCATTTATAAGGCATACCATAAAAGAGTTAATTGAATGAAAAAGAAGAATTTGAGAGTTCCCTTACTTTAGGGGGTAACTTCCTAGAGCCCAAATAAGGAAAAAACAGGACCTTGGAGACACCTTATAAGGAATTTAGAGAGGATAAATAAAAAAATATCATTCTTAATGGATTTTTAGTGGAGAGGAATAGGGTAAAAGGTATTCATTTATAGTAAAAGAGGATGAATTATTTAATAATTTCTAAACATAGGTCTTAGAATTATAGGTTTTGAAAAATGAAAACTAATTAGCCTACCCATGGTTTTTGCTCATGGGTTTAGACATTTAAGTGATGTTTTATAATATTTTTAATCCATTAGAATTTAATTCCATTTTTTAATAATAATTTGTACATGAAAATTAATTTTTTCAAAAAATATAGTTTTTTAAAAACCATAATTTTCAATTTAGATTTTGGAAAGTCATTTATAGGTTTGGAAATTGATTTAAATCCATTAAAATACATAATATTAATAAAATAAAATATTTTTGGCCTTTAATTAGGTTTATTTAATTATTACATCATTATTTGATATATATGAAGTCATAGAACATATTAAAATCACAAAACTGTATTTTTACTATTCATTAAAAAATAAAGTATTTTAAAAATTATCAAAAATTATAAATAAATATTTTTTATAAGACTACTTCATGAAAATGATTTTTATTTAGAATAATTGAATCATAAAAGTGTATACATATTTTTTTAAAATTAAATTATGTTTTATTTTTATTAAAAAATATATTTATTAAATTCAACTTATATTCATGAGTATTTTATTAAAAAAATATTAATGAAAATAGAATTGAAGAAATAAATATTTCATTTATACAATTAAAATTACAATTTTATTATACTCAGATCTTGATACAAAAACCATTATTACACTAACATATTCCCTAAGGGTATGGTTTATGAGGGTTGTAGATCCATGGTTTGGATCAACTAACGTTGACCTAGTGGCAATCTCTACCAAATTGAACTTCTCCCGTAGTCGATTCATCTAGAGCCTTACTTATTGAAGCCTTTCTTAAGCTTGGTCAAGGGAGACCACAATGATGATACCTCTATCCCAAGTTCTTATAAAGGGAAGTAAAAATTAATTCCCATACTAGTTGAGACCATAATTCCATCCAATTGATTCTTATCATTACCCTTAACATAAACTTATCATAATGGCTACTTTATAATAGCTATATAACCAATGGTCATAATACACCATGGTGATATTGACTAGTGACCATGTAATAGTAATTAAATAGTCATATTCTAATGGTCATATTTTTAATTACATCCTATATATAGGACCAAACATCAATATTTACTACTTTATTACTATAATTTTTTACAATTACTTTGAAAATGGAAATTATATTCATAATGTTTATTTTTCTTTTAATAGTTTTTATGGTACATGTAATCTTCAGGGAAGAGTTTAGTTCTATAGAGTATACCATTGTGTGGTCACTATTCTTTGGGTTTTATATCCTTATACTAGTCATAGAAGTAGTAATTGGTGTTATTACTTGATATGTAATATTCTTTTTGTAATAGTCTTTATATATTCTTCCATTTTTCAAATTAATAAAATGATCATTATTAGGAAAAGTTAATTTATTAACCATAGAAGTATTTTTTAGTATATTACACTATGTGTCATTTATTTACTGCATATTCCTTTTAATTATGTGTTACACCATATATATTGGATTCCCAGTGAGTGCACATGTACAAGGACCGTTCAGGGTAGTTTGGATGGGTATATTCCATTTCCTCCAAGTACACATGTGTGATTTATTAATTTTAAATAAAATTATTGTATTTTTTTAAAAAATTATGGATGATAGAAATTTATAAGATTATTTTGGTGGAATTAAGAGAAATGGAATGAATATATTTTTTAGATAATTAATTAGATTAATTTATGGAAATTATGTCTTAAATAAAAAATTAATTGAATTGAATGATATATTGATTGTTAATGTATATTCATTTCATGCTTATGGGTTATAAAAATCTTATAACAAACCTTTTTATGTTTATATTTACCTTTAAATTTATTATTATTAATATTTAATGAAATTTATGTCATGTGAGTCACCCCCTCCTCTCATTATGTAAGGAACTACTTTCTAGCGGTTTCATTTATTTAAACCCATAAACAAATACTTTGGGTCCTACAAATTGTGTGTGTGTAAAGATTAGGTTAAGAATAGAGATCCAAGAAAAGTGGTTGTAGTTAAATTTAAGATTCAAGGTGAAACCTATCAAAGAGATACATAGGTAGAATGGTGGCATGCTATATCATGAACCAGGTTTCGGTTCAATGTGTTATTACCTTATAATTGTGGGTTCTTTTATCATATTCTATATAAAATAGCCATTAGGAAATCTCATGATCAAAATAATTTTATTATATTGATTATATATATATATTCATAGTTAATATTACTATTTATTATTTGTCAGAATCATATAAATTAATGAATTAACAAGCATACATGATAGAATTAAAATAAATTAGAAGTGTAAATTTTATCTAAGACTTGATTAACCACTTAAATAAAATAAACTTAATATGAAATTATTTGTAATAATATAAAATGATAAATTTACACATAAAAGATAAAATACCAAAAATCATTTTATATTAAGTGGGAAAAACCTTCCACTACTTAAATTAAAAAAACCATAGTTCAAAATATTTGACCGGTCCAAGTTTAGCTTTTTTTAATAATTGAGGAATTATAAAATTATTTTAAGTTGACTTAAACTTAGTTAAAATCAAGGGTTAACTTCCCAAGTCGGAATTTGTGTAACTAGGAGGCAAGGGTTAAGTAAATCCTTCTATAATATTTTTGGATTGAGGACTCCACTCAATAGATCAAGGAGATATGAGCTAATTCAGTTAGAAATTTACACCTATATAAAATGCTTAAAATAAATTTTCAAGATTAATTTTAGGTTATTTGAATGGGAATATAAATTCTTGTCTCTAGAATATCCATGTGACAAGATATTCCAAAACCAATGGTGAGGGTTATTAGGTTTTGGTCAAATCGTGGGAGATGAATAAACTAATAAATTAATGTTTATTATCTATTTTTTAATCAAGATAAATTAATAATATTATGTTAATATTTATTATTGAAATTGAAATCTAGAAGAATTTGAATATATCATTGTTATAAGGATAACCTCATCATTTATTTTAATTTTTTTGAATGGTATAGGCTCTCAGAATTATACTATTCTATAAATAGAAAATATTCATGTCAGATACACCAATTCCTGAGATGCTTGCTAAAGAATGTAGTGGAGAAGAAATATATCTCTACCTGAAGCATATGGATGATGCCACATATTTATATTATTTTATTCTTTTGTCTATTTATAGTGAGATTCTAAATAAAAAAGAGGATATGGATGTGTGTAACATCTTGTCTCACCTTTATAATCATTATGAAGAGAAGGTGAGAAAACAAAGATACGAGATATCTTACAAAATATTAACATGAATTATTAGAGAGTAAGAACTAGATAGCCTCATGAAATCAAGATGATTAGATACATATAGATCTTTGATATATTGAGTTTTAGAATCCCCGATGAGATGCACACAGATCTGATTATATCATCACTAAAAAAGAGCATCTATGACTTCATTGTGAATTATAACATGAGAAACAATGAGAATATTCTTTATAAAATTATTAATTTTATTTTAAAATTTAATAAGGACATTGATTTCAAAAAACCCATTGTCCTTATAGTGAATAATAAAAGTAATAATGAGGAAAAGGGCCCCAAAAATTATTCCAAGTTGAAGGCTCTTATGAACCATCCTTCTAATAATAATTATATCCAACACCAAGATAATGAACAAAATTTGGTGTGTTTTTCATATGAAAATCTAGGCCATTGGAAGAAAAAATTCACCCAGTTGAATAGGGGTAATATTCATGTGAATTAATTATCGAGTAAAAGCTTTATATATATCTAAACATACGATATTAGATATCACCTATGGTTCTCATATTTGTATCCAAATATAGGAACCAAGTAGATTCTAGAAGATTTACAGAGGAGAGGTGGATCTTCAAGCATCCAATGGAGTACAACATGATGATTTGTATATAAGATAATACCAATTTCCATTTCAAATATGGATGATTTGAGATTTAAAATATTGTTATTATAATCCAAAAATCACCAAAAAAAAATGTTTTCATACCCTGTATTGTTATAAAAGGATTTATTTTCATGTTAAAAAATAAGAACTTTTTATTTTACAAACAAAACATATGTTATTGTATGGATCATTTAAATAACAATATTTATATATTAAATTTGAGAACCAAGTATTAGAAATTCATAAATAATCAAGTTTTCATGAGTAATTTAACACCCATTTATGGAATCCCTATATTTGTCATGTAAATGATAAGTGTATGAAAAATCTATATCAATATGGTTATTTAGAATATTTTGAGTTTGAACCACTTTAAATATATCATGATTGTTTGCAAGGTAATATTATCAAACCACCATTTGGTGGATATGGTGAAAGTGCCAGAAATATTCTATAATTGATATAAAATGACGTGTGTTGACCTTTTTATATAGAAGTTAAAGGTGTGTTTTTAATTCTTAAATTTATTTATGACTTGAGTAGATATGATTATATTTAATTGATGAGATATAAATTAGAGTTCTTTGAGAAATTCAAAGGGTTCAATAATGATTTAGTTAATCAACTTGGTAAGAAGACAAATAATATTTGATCTGATTAATGTGGTGAATATAGAAAAAATTACTTTATCTAATTTCTATAAGAGTATAGGATTCTATCTCAACTCACTCCTCCTTATACACCATATTGGAATAGTGTTAGTGAAAAGGGGAATTGTTCCTTTTATGAAAAGTTAAGGTTGACGATGAGTCATAAAAATCTTCTATTATCGTTTTTGGGATATGCATTGCACACTACAATATAAAAACTAAAACATGTATCAACAAGAGTAGAAAATGGTATTCCTTTAAAGTTATGGAGTGGAAGGAAACCCATTTTTTCACGTACTCAAGAATGGGGATGCAAGACATATAAAAATGCCAACTCATGGAAAAAACTTCAACCCCAAGGAATAAATTGTATCTTTATGGGGTATTCTAAGGAAAAAATGTGATACTATCTATATATCCCCTCGATAAGAAGGTAACCATCGTAAGATAGAATATCTTTCATGAGAGGGAGAACATCCACAAGAAATATAATGGGAGAAATATGTACTTAATTGATGTTTACACTCATGAAACACAAGATTTGGTATAATAATAGATTATATAAGTCTAAATGGAAGACTTTACTTAAGAAACATAAGTATTGCGTAGGTGAAACATAGATGTTTGAGAACTAGAAAGATATTTTTATAGTCATTGTGGCTAGTGACTCATTATTGGTGGATAATAATGATCCTTTTTCCTAAAAAATGTAATAGATTTATAAAAAGTTGAAGGATGGAAGGATTGCATGAATTATGAGAAGGATTTCATGTATCAGAATCAATTTTGGGTTTGGGTTGATCCACCAATAAATGTAAGTATCATTTGATGAAAATTGTTATTCAAGAGAAAACTAGATATATAAGGTAACTTGATAACCTATAATGTATTACTAGTGGCTAAATTTTTTATAAATAATTTCAATGAATTCGCTACATTGAATCCTTTCACCTTATATCCATGGTTAAATCCATCATAATTTCACATGCTATAATAGATTTTCATGACTATGAGATTTCAAAGATGGGTGTAAACAAATATTTTCCTTAATAGGAACATTTAGGAAGATGGCTATATGACACAACCAAATATGTTTTTGAATCAAAGTAATTCGAAAAAAGTATATAAGTTTCATAGATCTATTTATGGATTGAAGCAAGCATCCATGTCATGGAAAATGTGGTTCAATAAAGTTATAAAATAATTTTGTTTCATTAATAATGAATGTGATACATGTATTTATAAGTGGTATTTTCTGAGTGAAGTTGTTATCTTAGTAGTTTATATCGATGACATATTACTTTTTGAAAATTACATACTAGTATTAAAGTTAGTTAAGGACAAGTTGAACAAATCCTTCTCCATGAAGGAATTATGTATAGTGGTCTACATAATCTATATCAAGATCATTTGTGACGAATCCAAGAGGCTTCTTGGGATATGTCGAGATATATAAATCAACCAAATACTATAAAGATTTAGTATGGAAAATTCTAATAAGGGAATAGTTCCAATATAAAATGGAATACATCTATCCAAGAAAATTTTACTTCAGAAAAAATAGGGGTGATGTAGAATGAGTAATATCCATCATGTATGTTATATTATGTATTAGTATTGTTGTTTCCCATGACTTGATCATGATAGGTAGCTATCAAGATGATCCAGGTTAAAAAAATGGGTCCACTGTTAACGATATCGTCATGTATCTAATATGAACTAATGGTATGTTATTAGTATACAGAGGTGACAACACTACTAAAAAATACGCCTTTAATATCACTAAAAATGGACTTTATCAGTGCTAGAGAAGCACTGATAGATGAAGCAAGATACAAATACATTGTCTTTTATCTCAACCAAATAAGAACTGATAAAGGGGTCATTTAGATGTGCTTTTTAGTGCTAATAAAGGACCACTTTATCAGGGATTTTATTTAGAACCTATAAAGGGTACATTTATCATCAGGTTTGAAATTATGATAAAGGATATATTTATCAATACTTTCAAAAGCACTGATAAAGGACCCATTTATCAACACTTTCAAAA
Source organism: Viscum album (assembly GCA_963277665.1). NCBI lineage: Eukaryota > Viridiplantae > Streptophyta > Magnoliopsida > Santalales > Viscaceae > Viscum > Viscum album. The sequence continues at coordinate 757,597,510 of OY728132.1, read as the reverse complement.
GTGCTGATAAAGGGGAATACTACAGTGTAGTGTAACAGCATGCTGTAGAATAGGTGAACTGTGCTGTAATAGCACACCATAACACCATAAACACCACTATATATCAACAAAATCAAGTACCAATATATAATTTAAATGAAATTAAATTTATAACACAAATAAAATAAAATACACTATATTATAGGCATTTAAAACATTAGTTTATACAATTACATAAGTAAAAACTATTAACTACATTCAAAAACACAAATATATTTTTTCTTTTGATATTGATCTCAACTCATGCTATTGACGAAAAAACAAACCCTGATCGAGAAAAAGAATGCACCTATATAAGAAAACAATTCTTATATTAGTAATAATATAAATAAATAAATTAACAAAAAGTTTTAATTTTAAACTAAAATTTGATTCATACCAAGAACACTATATATAAGATTGATTTGTGTTTGATTATTCCACATCACATAATTTCTTATTCATATTCAAGAATTATCTCTATGAAAATTAATTAAATATGTATAATATAAATCCCAAGCATGTTTGATTGGTTTTCAGTGAGTGCCACTTTTTGAACTAAAATATCGATTTTAAATTGATAACAAAAACTTTGAGTCATACTGGGAACATAGTGTAACAGATTTTGGTTCATATTATTATTATAGAGAAATAATTAAATTCAGATCATTATCATAAAGTATCAAAACAATACAAATGTGTTTTCTCAATTTTGTGTACGTTCGTTTTCCATTTTACTAAAATCGATGTAAATTTTAAATAAAAATTATCACTTGAGGCCATATCAGTCAAACAATTGATCATATTATGGTGAGTATGATTCATGGGAATCTAAAATGACTTAAAAATAATTTTCCTAAAGTATCAAAACAATCCGAATGTGTTTTCTTGGTGTTGAGTACATCACTTGTCTTTTTTACAAAAATTCCATTTTAAACTCGAAACATGCAATTTGAATCATTATGATCACATTGTGTATAATTTTGATGTGAAAATGATTCCTACATGTAAAAAATGACTTATTAATTATTTTCTTTAATTATCAAGAAAATACGAGCGTGTTTGATTGGTTTTTAGTGAGTGACACTTATTGAACTAAAATGTTAATTTTAAACTGATAACAAACACTTTGAGTAGTACCAGACACATCATGTATCTTATTAAGGTGAGGATTATTCCTATATTTCAAAAATAACTTATTGATCATTTTATTAAAGTATCAAAACAATCTAGATGCATTTTCTCAGTTTTGAGTATGTCAGTTGTCCATTTTACTAAAATTGATGTCAATTTTGAATAAAAAGATGAAATTCGAGTCATAATGGTCACACCGTGTGTTGGAATAAGTTTATATGATTCCTGTACATCTCAAATGATATATGGATTGTTTTATTGAATTATAAAAAAATATGAATGTGTTTTTTATGTTTGAGTATGTCACTTGTATTTTTGTACTAAAATTTCATTTTAAACTAGAAACACGCACATTGAATCATTCCGATCATATAGTGTACAGGTTTTTTGTGAAAATTATTCCTATATTTAAGAAATTAATTATTAATAGTTTTCTTAAACTATCAAGACAATATGAGTGTATTTTATTTATTTTCAATGAGTGACGCTTTTTGATCTAAAATGTCAATTTTAAACTGATGACGGACACTTTGAGTGATATAATGGGCACATCATGCATCATATTGAGGTGTGACTGATTCCTAAATGTCAAAAATGAATTATAGATTATTTTCATATAGTATAAAACCAATTCTAATGTGTTTGATATTTTTTTAGGTCAATTGTCCATCTTAGTAAAATTGATGTCAATTTTAAATAAAAAAGATGCACTTGGAGTCATACCGGTCACACCCTAAATCGTATTGAGGTACAAATGATTCATACACATCATAAATGAATTATTTATCATTTTATTAAACTATCAATATAATATTAATGCATTTTATTAGTTTTGAGTATGTCACATTTCTTTTTTACAAAAATGTCATTTTATACAAAAAACACACACTTTTACTCATTCTGATCAAATCGGGTATCAGTTTGATGTTAAAAAAATTCCTACACTTAAAAACTGACTTGTAAATAATTTTCTTAAATTATCAAGAGAATCTGAGCACGTTTGAATAATTTTTAGTGAGTGATTATTTTTGAAATAAAATATTGATTTTAAAATGAAAAAAAAAACACTTTGATTCATAATAGGTACATCATGTATTGGATTGAGGTGAGGTTGATTTGTACATGTAAAAAATTACCTATGGATCATTTTCATAAAGTATCAAAATAATACAAATGTGTTTTCTTGGTTTTGAGTAGGTCAAATTTCTATTTTACTAAAATTAATGTAAATTTTAAATAAAAAAATTCACTTGGAGTCATACCGGTCACACCGTACATTGGGTTGGGGTGTGACTGATTCATACAGATCTCAAAATGACTTATGGATCACTTTACTAAAATATAAAAATAATATGAATGTTTTTTATTAGTTTTGGATATGTCACTTGTATTTTTTACTAAAATTTAATTTAAAATTGGAAACACATAGTTTGACTCATTTTGATCACATCGTGTATCAGTTTTATTTGAAACTAATCCATACACATAAAAAATAATTATGAATTTTTTTACTAAATTATCAAGAAAATATAAGTGTGTTTGATAGGTTTTTAGTGGGTGAAACTTTTTGAAATAAATTATCAATTTTAAACTGATAACAGACACTTTAAGTCACATGGGGAACATAATGTATTAGATTGAGGTGAGGATGATTCCAACTTGTTAAAAATGACATATAGATCATTTCACTAAATTATAAAAGAAATATGAATATATTTTCTCAGTTTTGATTATTTCAGTTGTATTTTTTGCTAAAATTAATGTCAATATTAAATAAAAAGAAGCACATGGAGTCATATCCGTCACATTGTGTGTCAGATTGAAGTGAATATATTTCCTAAAAATCCCAAAGTCTCAAAAAAATCATAAATTCCAATGTTAAAATGATTTATATTCCATTTATTTATCAAACTACAAGCACTCTATATTTATTCGATGTTATTATATGAAAAACCTTTCTCATTACTCAAATCCAGAATAGTTGAGGAAGATAATGTTCCCATTATATCACGAGAAGTCACCAAAATGACCACATGATCATTCTAAACACTTCTGGATTTCAATGAGAAAGATTTTTTTCTAGGAATATAGAATCCATATGAATTACCAAAATATCTGAAAAAAAAACTAAATAAGTATAAGATAAATTTTTTAAAGAAATTAACTTACAAATAGTAGATAAAATGATGAAAATTTTATTTTAATGAGTAGTAGGGATTTACCTTTTCATGATGGTTGTATGAATTCCTAATGTAGTTCCTTGTTTTCATTATCACATTTGTAGGCTCGAAGTCCAATCTCTCATGAGAATGAGTGGGTTCGAACAAACCACCCCAACCCAAATTTTCTTTAACCTATATAAGAAAACAATTATTATATGAGTTATAATAAAAAATAAATAAATAAAAAATATATGAAACAATACATTAATTTTACGGATAATGATTTTAATGTGAAAACATCCATATTACCTCTATGATTGAGATGTGGAGGGAACATGAAGGAAAATAATAAATTTCAACACTATAGGGGTGAAAATTTTTTGAGGGAGAAGAAGTTTTTGGATGCCTTGTTGCATAAAGGCATGAAATATGGACAGAACACCCTAACTCGAACAAAAGAATCCACCTATATAAGGGAAAAATTGTTATGTGAGGAATAATTGAAATAAATAATTAAAACATAAATATGATACAATACATTAATTCTATGGAAAATTATTTTACTCTAAAAACCTCAAGATTACCTCTATGATTGAGCAATGGATAGAATTTGAATGAAAGTGATAAATACCAACAATGTATGGGTAAATAGGTTTTGAGGGAGAAGAAGTATATAGATTTTTTGGTGTAGAAAGGCATGAAATATTGACAGACCGCCTCAAATCAAAAAAAATAAATCACCTATATAAAAAAAATTATTTTGTGAGTAAAACTAAAAATAAATAAATTGAATATAAATATGAAAAAATATATTAATTATATGGAAAATTATTTTACTATGAAAACATCAAGATTTCCTTTTTGATTGACTAGAGATAACATCATTGGTCTTCCTACAAATACATGAATGATGTATAAAAACCATTTTAAATAATTTAAATCTTCAAAGAATAATGAAAATTAAATCAATGTTCCATTATATAATTTTTCAGTAAAATATAGAAAGTAAATCATAACATTACCTTTAAATCTTCCAAAATGGTTTCTTCCATTATAGTTTGTTCTTTTGAGGGATTGGTAACATCATCAAGTGCAGAATAAATTGTATGTATAGTAGTCAAACATTTAATTTAGATTATGTTAAGGTAGTAGAGAACATATAAAATTATGAGGAAAAACATAGTCTATTAAAAATAGTTGTACCTTCTCAATGAACTCCTTTTCCTTTTTTAAATGTTTTAGGGATTTGGTTCCTCTATTGAGAATCCAAACCCCCTCTTTGTGGTCCCCAATAACATACAAGAAATTGTCTACATTGGGACCAACATGAACTAATTGTGATATATCAATGAAAGGGTCATTCTCGATTGAATTTTCATCTGACCCAACATTTATTTTAGTCACCAGTAAAAAAATTGACCAATTATTGTTTGCCAGATTTGAAACATAAAATACATTCACTACTTGTGATTTCGTTATGAATGACTCAAAATTTTCCCCTTCCACACTAAAATTCACCTTCATGAAGCCCATTTCATTAACATTCACCGCATTGATACTATCAAACCATTTTAAATGGAAAATTGGAACTTGAAATGTTGTATAATGTAACTCGTAAATATGTTTGATAATACCAAAATATGACATATTTTCATTAATTATAATTCTATACTTGGAACCATATATGTGCATCACTTCATCCACAGGCGTAACACCACTATTTTTCATCATACTGCAGTCATCATGTTATTTTGTATGGAACATATAAACATTTATTACAAAACTAGTGTAGGATATAACATTTTCATTTAGTCCCCTGGATAGTCATTAAAGTTATTTGATAATTCAATTATTTTATTTAGATATCTTCTTATAAATTTGATCTTAGAACCATCCTATAAACTATTAATTTTGTGTATTTGGTATCCATCCTTCATCCCTTGATAGACTCAAATATCTATGGATCTATTTTTGTGCATTAATGTATGTATCAACATATTCAGTATTATGTAAATTTTAAAGGTGAAGTTACACCCTTTCTGTCAAGGTAATTGAAACAAAATCTCTTTTGGAAATCCCTTCACCCATAAGTCATTCACTGTGACGAGAATTTGAGTGACCAATGCTGTCAACATAGGATAGATAATTAGTACAGAATTAAATATCTTCTTCAATAATATATTTTTCTTTAATACAAACATTGGTCTGACTTTTATTCTTGACATACCATTTCGAAATATTTATATAACATTAAATGGGTACATCTATCTATAATGGACATGACCACATAGTTGAGCCTTTCTAACCAAGTGAATCATAAGGTGGACCATTATATCAAAGAATTATGGTGGGTATAACATCTTTAATTCACATAATATTATTGAAACCTACTTATTTATGATTGGAAACTTCACTTGGTATATAAATTTGTTGCATGTGGCTTTGAAAAATAAGGAGATAATTATTAATGTATTCCGTACATTTTGAGCAAGAATGCAATGGAAAGAAGATGAATCAAATATTACATAAAATCATGATATTTGTGTAATTTTATTCCCTATAATTTAAAATTAATCATTGATACAAAATTATTGATATTTGATGTATACCCCTGTGGAAATTTAACACTATTAAGATAAAGGAAAAATTGTAATTTTTCCTGTATGGATAGAGTGTAAGCTACTGGAGGAAGAAAAATTCACCTTTTAACCTTCACCGGTGCCAACTTATCCCTTATACCCATTTCAATCAATTCCTACCTAGCCTTTATTCCATCTTTCATTTTTCCAGTAACATTTAGTAATGTTCCAAAAACACTACCAAATACATTTTTTTTCTACATGCATGAAATCAAGAAAATAACTGAATAAAAACATTTAAAATAGGGTAATTAAAATAAAATGGATCTATTCTTCTTACCTGATTTCATAAGGTTTTTTTTAAAATGGTTTAACAAAAATAGTGTGAATATCATTTACCTTATCAAATAGTTGATTACCTGTTATTGGATATGTGTTTGTATCTTGTTCGATATTCCCATCAAATACTATCATTCAGGATTGGTCTATATGTCATCGAGGTGAATATTTATTTTTTCCTAAAAACAATGATTTTGAGGAATGTTTCAACTGAACTGAGTATGTACGTTTTTTCACAAATGGGAAACCCCAACATTCCTTTAATTCTATATCCTGATAAATTTACATAAGCAGATAAGTCATTTATCATCCCATAAAACATGGCCCCCAATTTGAATTCTTCACTTCTATGAGAATAATACATTATAACACCTATATCCCATGTAAATTTTATATCTTCGATCAATGGATCCAAATAGACATCAATATCATTACTAGGTTTCTTTGGTCTATATATAAGAAGAGACAACATAATGTATTTGTGCTTCATGCATAACCATGGAGACAAGGAATAATTTACCAACATGATGGGCCATGTACTATGAGTACTACTTTGTATACCAAAAAAATTATTCCATCTATAGATAACACAAGAAAATAGTTGCTTAGATCATTTCCAAATTTCAGATAATTTTAATCAATTTTATTTTATTGAGGAGAATCTGTTGGATGATGTAGGTTCCCATATTTAATTCTTGTGTATGCATTGAAAGTCAATTGTCTCAAATTTTCTTAACATCCATATAGTATTCTTAAATATGTAATGATAGGAAAGTACCATAAAAATTATGAAGTACTTTATTTATTTTTCTTGTAACGATATACACCACACTTTGTGTATTTTATGAGTGATTCATGGTTCTTGTGAAACAATATGAAATCATTTGGACAATTATGTATTCTTTTAGAGATCATTCCCATTGAACATAACATTACTTTATCATCATATGTTTGACATGGTAGTTCATTTTCTTCTAGTAGTATATCATTTAGGAGACCAACTAGTTTTGTAAAGATGGTATCACTCTATCCACTTCCAGCTTTCAAATTATATATCTTTAATATAGATTCCAATGTTGGGTATTTAACACAAGTAGTATACAATGGTCCCTTGGAAAAACTATTTAACATCTCAAACAACTTTGGACAATCACAATGGTCATCTTCAATTTCCATTGTCATTTATTCCATACAATCTCCATCATCATTTACCCTGTTATTCATATCAAATGATTCATAAACTGTAGTATCACCCCAATCGGTGTGTATGTTCAGTTTTTCTCCATTTTTAGTCCAAAATTTATAGATCTGGTATGTTCCATGAAAATAAAATGTTTTTCTAACTCTTATAGGATAATATTTCTTAAATAACAAGAACATAAACAAGGAAAAAGGATTTGAGAAGGGTCATATGCATTCTATCTTACAAATATGATGAACTACTTAACTCCACCTTCATAATATTTTTTCAAACAATTAGCATATATCCATTTTTGTTTCATATAAATCCTATTGGATTCATAAAATATTATTTTTTTACAATAAATAAATAAATACACATAAGATATTCACTATCAAAGGTGGAAGTTATAGAAAATTATAATAAGGTAAACCAAACATTTGATTATTTCAATGAATTTCAGTATGCTTTGAAGAAAATGGGTAATTGAATATAAGAAAAGAATTACTCCACTATAGTAGGTTTTATCCTCTACATTCATTCAAAGGTTAATGTTATAGACAAGTATCATTATCATTAGCTCATTTCTCAAACATTTATCATTGTATTTTTTTTCACACACATTATTCATATATTATGGATATACACCTATGTTACCTGAAATACTCTAAACAGTATCCATCCATGGGATGAATACTGCATAGAGTAGTACAAGAAACATAAAATAGATGGTGTGTGAGTCTCAAGAAACACAATGCAATAACTATTCAGGAGATTAAACTTATGAGAATGACATATTTCTATAAAAGAGATGGGGGATGAGTCTCAAGAAACAAATTTCAACAATAATTATTGTTTGACACACATAAAATCATTCCTAAATACCCTAAATAAATAAAAATGTAATATAGGAAAATAAGAAGTAACAAGAAACCCAAATATGATAATAAAGAATAATAAACTCTTATTTAATAAACTAGAATATATAAAAATGTTTTAAAAAAACATTTTAATAAATAAAGAGTTATTTTATATAGATGGATGGTAATTAGATATTCCTAGGTGTGGAATCAATACATGTAAACCTAAAATTATGAATTCATAAAAATAATTTCGAATATATAGAATTTGATAACCTCCATTATATTTTTTGGATCAAGTGGTGTAACAACCTTAGGAATTATTACATTTTATATTAATGGTATTTTAAATATTTGGGAACATCTAAAGACTCTTGGGATGTCATATCACCACACCGACTCATCCTAAGGATTATAGGGAGGTCCCGACATTAGATCTACCCATATAAAAGATTCTAGGGAGGCCATCTAATACACATTGACCCATCTGTGAAATTCTAGGGAGGTACATAAAGGTTTTGGGATAAATAAATAATTCATGTCAATAAGATATATCACAAACAAGGGACAAAACACCCCAACTCTTAGAAAATATATCCCATACACATTATCCTCTATCAAGACGGAACGACTCCCGTGAGGTCATATTTTCTTAGTGGACTACCCTTAAATAACTCAAAAATATATGCGGAATCACAAAATTAAAAAATCTATAAAACATAACTCCCTATCTAAAGTATCTAATACACAAATACAAAAAATAACTAGTCAGTTTATTATGCTAAGAATCAGTCTCATAGGTTACCCAACCAACATCAAAAAAATTGATATATAAAAAATTATATAGATGATGTAAAATGGGATGGGACTTCTACCATATGGTTAATTACTGTAACACCCGAGATTTTTATGAGTAATATTTTGTTTTTATATATCATCAAAGGAATCTTTCACTACATACTATTTTGGCTTACTTTACACGCAATCGTGACATTCCTCGATAGCTTTCGTCGTACGCAATACCGAGTTTCACTAAACAACGATATGCTATTAAAATATTATTAAAACTAGCCGTTATGAATAGTAATAACCACTTTTTGAAATTTTATAAATTTTATTTTTCAAAATGGACTTCATTTTTGGATTCGGAATACCGAAATTAGCCTAGGGTGAAATTTTGGTATTTTTCTGAAAACTTTCAATTTTTGATGAATAGTGAAACCAATAAGTGGTAGGTTAAAAACTGAATTTTTGCATAAAACTTAATTTTACCGCTTCTGTGAATGGAATTTTGAAATTCCGATAGACACGGTTGATATCAGTAAGTAAAATGTGGTTCAATGAGATAAAAATAATTTTTTGGTGAATAGTAACTTTTTACTTTTTTTTACCGCGGTTAATAGTAAACAGGGTAACTAAGGGTAAATATGATATTACTATTACCCTAACACATGTCCTAATTCTATTGGATAAGTTTAATTCGACCAAAAACAAACTTAGGAATAAAATATGACCATTTAGGCCCACTTGGGTTAGATTAGGACATTTATTATTAATTTATTTAAAGAAGGGTTAAAATAGTTAAAAACAAAGTTTAATCAGTAAATAATTTTTAATATAGAGTTATACATAAGATAAATTCAACTATAAATATTCATTATAAAGCTAAAAAGATTTCCTAAATAATGGTATTTTATTTATAATTTTTAGACATTAAATAATTTAATTTATTTACGACACAATGTTGATGCAGTAATTATCTTATTAATGAAATATTGACATAATTGATGTTATAAACACCAAAATAAATGTAATTTGAGACTTTTTATGAATTAAACTAATTTTCTAGGTTACTATGATATATTAGTGTTTATTTAATCCACTTGGTTCGAACATATAATTCTGTTATGACTTTCACAAAAATCATATATCAAATAGTGTCAAAATTGACACAAAATAGTTTTTAAATCAAATATTATATTATTAATTGTTATTTTATTCCAAAAAATATAAGGTTCGGACAAATGACTTAGATAAGGATATATATATTAATAATAAACAATTTGGGGTTCGTTTGGCATGTTATAGTAAGTGTATTAACCATATAGTGAAAGAAAACAAAAAGACATGGTAAAAGTTAAATTATTTAACTTAGAGTTAAATCTAATTTATAAGGTTAAAATAATACCCTAAACTTGTCTAAATCCTATTGGTTTATAGGATTTAGACCCATCCCCACTTTACCTTCGAAATAAGACCCTTTGGAACCATTATAAACCGATTTTGACTTTAATATAAAATAATATTTTGAGATATTCCTAAGGTGCCCCTCTCCTCCCTTATAAAAGGGAACCTCCTCCCCCTCCTCCTCACACCAATTTGAGCACTCAAGCTCAGCCAAACCCTGCCATTTTCTCCTCTCCACTTCCCTATAATAATCCTAGAGGTCCTGGTCTTCTTCAAAGACCAATCTTAGTTCCCTAAGTGGAGGATTCAAAGAGGCGTTCCAAAGAAGAGGTAATATCCATTACCGATCTTTTCAATTTCTTTCTTCTTCAACTTCTTCTTCTTTAGTTGTTTCATGATAAAGTAATAACAACAGTATTAATTACATACTTATATGTTATTATAAATATGAAACAACCCTAATTCACCTTCTATCCATCCTATGGAAAAATGAAATCACCGCGCGTGCGTACGTACGAAATACCGTCTCCACGCCGTGGTGTAATCTATTTTCCACCATCACCTTACAAGGATGGGTATAATGGTGTAATGAGTAACTATTTATGATTATTATAAAGTAATATTGATACTGAAATAATATATATATACTCCAATACAATTCCACGATCATAGGAACGATATCATCACTTGTGCGTACGTACGAAATACCGTCTCCACGATGTGATGCGACTCGTTCTACATGATCATCATTACATAGTAATTATATAAATGAATTGAATTAATAAATATGATATATGTTACACTAATACCATTCTGGATATAAGGTATCTATAACCTTAAAAGAAGAATAAGAATTTATTCGGCAAAACACGCATAAGAACAAAAGGCAATAAAGACCCGAGTAACAAGTAACAATGAAATATTACTAACAAGAAGCTAATAATATGACCATATATGATATCATATAAATATGTATGATTCTTGAATAAGTCAATAACATTATTTAAACCATTAAGAGGAGCTTCGGACACGTACAAAGAAAATCGGACCTAAGGTAAGGGGAAATATCACAATCTCATTTTTATCTGAGATTGTTTATACTTTGGTATTTAATGGGGTGTATTTTATCATCCACATTCATGTTCCCTCAATATGTAATATTGTTTCCATCCACTTACAATATTTTAAATCCAATTTTACCCTTCGGTGAGTTTTTAGTAAAGAATATGAAAGGAATCTTTTGTCGTTTTTTCGTACGAGGTACTTTTTTAACTTTTCCGAAAAAAGTATGAAGAATGTTTTTTTAACTTATACGAAATGAATGGATTTTTAAAACATTATTTCCAAGAAGCTTCCTTTACAAGTTTTCAAGTTTATTTTTAATCAACTTCTTTTAGTTTAAAGTCGTATGACATGTTAAGAAAGGAAAAATGTTTTTAAAGAAGAAAGGATATTTTCCTCAAGAATGGAGTTCAAGTGTTTTATCAAAATTATTTTCCATATAAGATAATAAAGGGTTATGTTTTTATCCCTATTATTACATTGATTTGATCATGTTGTGAGGGAATTATTTTTATGAATTCATTTACCTTATATGATTTGTTTTATGATGTCATGATGTTTCAAGAATCCCATTTTTGTTACATGTGTTATGCGATGATGTATGATTTATGATTATGTGGCACACATAAGAAAGGATTCATTATAAGATGGGTGGGACCTATATCTCCCTCCAATTCATTGGGTAAAGATTTTATATCTCATGAGATAGACATGGCTGGAACAGAAGGTTATTACGGTTCAGTGATACATGACTGAAACAAGGAGTGAACTCGGTTCAGAAATGGACTTTGTCCGCTAAGATAGTCTTGGCAATGAGTCATGACTAACAAGAAATGATTTTCCATGATTATGTGTGCATTCCACAAAGTTTCAAGTTTTATGTTATGATTATGGGGATATCATTTTCACTTCTATGATTTATTCCATGTTAAGATATTATGATCTCTTTTGCAGGTTATGATTTTCAAAAAGATATGATATGATTTTTATTTCTTTTATTTTCCCTTGCTGAGAATTTGAGCTCACCCTTTTATGTTTTCTTTTCCCCAGGTCAGGAAGATAGATATTAAGTAGAATATGCTAAAAGGGACCCTAGATATGATGAAATAAATGGGAGACACTGTAGAAGATTTATGAACTAGTTGTTTATGTTTCCCAGTTTCTAAAGACACTATACCTATACGGTCCTTTGTGGTTTTGTCATATGTTGTAATAAGTGTGCTTTAATTTTGAAGTATTAACAATGTATGTAAAGTATGGGTCGTTATAGTTGGTATCAGAGGAAAGATATAGTCAACCTTTGGAAACTAGGATGTGAAAGCCTTAGTAAGAACCCTAAGGATAAGTCTAAGAATAGAACACAATCTTAGTGTTTTAGAAATGGCCATGAATAACCTAGGATAAGACCTTAAGCATGAAAATTTTATTTTTGAATTATGTGGTTTTCCTATTATAATTAGTGTTGCTCACACTATTATTCTTGGTTTTAGTCAATGGCTGGAACCCGAAGGAACCGTGTTAATGCGGAATGTGATAGGCAATGCAATGATTGTACCCCTGAGAAACCAAATGATATGGGAGCTGGAATACAAAATCTTGTAGCCATGCTCGCACAAATTTCTCAAGCTATGAATCATTCAGGACTTCCAAACGAGCAAAGGAAGGAGCAACATTCTGTTGAATCCTTCATGAGGCAATGTCCACCTTCTTTCAGCGGGACTACTAATCCATTAGTTGCTGAACAATGGATTAGTACTACTGAAAAGATATTTTCAGTTCTCCAATGTTCTGAACATGATAAAGTCATCCTAGAAGTGTATCGTTTGGAAGGAGATGCTGATCAATGGTGGAATCTTATTAAGAATACGAGGCAAAGGGATGAAATTGAGTCCATGGAATGGGACGAGTTCAAGAACTTATTTTTAAATAAGTACTTCCCTCGTATTCTCCGAACAAAGATGGAGAAAGAGTTTCTTGAACTGAATCAAAGGGATGATGAATCTGTTGGTACCTATGAAGCAAATTTTACAAGACTTTCAAGGTACGCTTCTGGTATTATTATCCAACCTAAGAGTAAGATCGATCGATTCTTTAGTGGCTTAAAACCAAGTCTTCGAAGGGCGTTAGCCATAAGGGACTTCAATAGCTATGAGGAAATCATTCGATGTACTCTCAAAGTCGAGATGGATATTGGAGTAACCCATCAGTCAAATGGGTTTGATAAGAAGAGGAAGATGGAATTCAAAGGAAAATCTAAAGAGCACACTGAAAAGAAGATGAGATTTCCCTTATGCTCAAAGTATGGAAAGAAACATGGAGGGAGTTGTCTTAAAGGGACAAGTAAATGTTTCAAATGTGGAAAGGAAGGTCATCGGGCATTTGAATGCTGCGATAATGGGAAGAAGATGTCTAATGATGCAAACAAAGGAAGGGATACACAGAATGAACCTACTACACTTCAATGTTTCAAGTGCAAGGAGATGAGGAATTATGCCAATCAATGCCCAAATCCAAGGGTTGATGATGATGGTCGACGTCAACAAAATCTTAAGGCTAAAGACAAAGGAAAGTCACATGCAATTTCTATCAGCGATGTGGAGTACGATAACAAAGTGGTGAAAGGTACACTTACCATCCACTCTAAAGTAGAAAATGTTTTATTTGATTATGGATCAACCCACTCTTTTATTTCTGAAAAATTTTCTAAGGGTATCACCGTATTACCTCAACAATTAGATGTTGAGTTAGCTGTGAAAACACCTAATGGAACAACAGTCGCATCAAAAGTTTATAGTTCTTCTCCGATTGAAGTTTGTGGGAAAGTGCTTCCTGCAAATCTTGTGATCCTTCCTATTGTGGAATTTGATGTGATTCTTGGAATGGATTGGATTTCTCTACATGGAGCTCATATCAATTTCCAAAGAAGGGAAGTCACATTTCATATTCCAGATCAATCTACGATCGTCTATCGATGCAAGGATGAATATAACCTTCCAGTGGAAATTCCTTCCATCTTATGGGTCCTGATTCCACTAAATGAAGGTTATTTATCTCAAATGGTTGGTGAGAAACTCGCGATTAAGAATATGCCCATCGTACGGGAGTTTGATGATATCTTTCCGGAGGAATTACCGGGTCTTCCACCAAATCGTGAAGTTGAGTTTTCAATAGAACTCGTACCGGGTGCTTTTCCTCTTTCAAAGACACCTTATAGAATGTCCCCAATTGAGTTGCATGAATTGAAGAAGCAACTCCAAGAGAATCTTGATAAGGGATTCATACGCCCTAGTGCGTCACCTTGGGGAGCACCTGTTCTATTTGTTAAGAAGAAAGATGGATCAATGAGACTCTGCATTGATTATAGAGAACTTAACAAGATCACTATCAAGAACAAATATCCTCTCCCACGCATTGATGACTTATTTGACCAACTGCGCGGAGCTCAATACTTTTCCAAGATTGATCTTCATTCAGGGTATCATCAATTAAGGGTCAAAAGGGAGGATATACCAAAGACGACTTTCCGTACAAGGTATGGACACTATGAATTTATAGTGATGCCATTTGGTCTTACTAATTCCCCTGATATCTTCATGGATTTAATGAATAGAGTCTTTAGAGACTATCTTGATCAATTTGTGGTAGTCTTTATAGACGATATTCTTGTCTATTCAATGAGCAAGGAAGAGCATGAAGATCACTTGAGAATTATATTGAAGACCCTGAGAAAGGAGAAGCTTTATGCCAAATTTACCAAGTGTGAATTTTGGCTTCAAAAAGTTGCATTTTTGGGTCACATAATCTCAAAAGAGGGGATATCTGTGGATCCAGCAAAAACAGAGGTTATCGAAAGATGGTCGAGACCAACAACAGTAACCGAGATCCGAAGTTTTCTTGGTTTGGCTGGATATTATCGACGTTTTGTAAAATATTTTTCACGATTATCTAATCCACTCACCAAGTTGACTCGGAAAGGAGTTAAGTTTGTTTAGACAGAGGAATGTGAAGAGAATTTCAAGGAGTTGAAAAGAAGGTTATCCAGTGCACCTGTGCTCACACTGACTTGTAGTGGAGAAAGGTTTGTGATCTACAGTGATGCATCCAAGAAGGGATTGGGGTGTGTTCTTATGCAAAATGATATGGTGATAGCTTATGCCTCACGACAGTTGAAAATCCATGAGCAAAATTACCCAACACATGATTTGGAGTTGGTTGCGGTAATCTTTGCATTAAAGATTTGGAGGCATTATCATTATGGTGAAAGGTGTGATATTTATACTGATCATAAAAGTTTAAAGTATATTTTCACACAAAAGGAGCTGAATATGCGTCAAAGAAGATGGTTGGAGTTGATTAAGGATTATGACTGCTCAATCCATTACCACCCTGGGAAAGCAAACAAGGTGGCAGATGCATTAAGTCGACAAGACCATGCTAGTTTATCCATGATGAGGATCACAAAAGATCCAATATTTATGGATTTACAAAGGATGAATCTTAGAATTATAATGGAAGGAGAAAAATCTTATCTTTCTCAAATGAATGTTCAACCATCTATACATGTGAAGATTAAAGAGGAACAGAAAGAAGATGTCGAGTTACAAAAGAAGGTGAGAAATGTTTCTGAATTCAACCTTGATTGTGATGGGATAATAAAGTTCAGGAATCGGGTTTGTGTTCCTTCTATCCCCAAATTAAAGAAGGAGCTACTGGATGAGGCTCATAGTTCTTCATTATCTATTCATCCTGGAAGCACGAAGATGTATAGGGACCTGAAAGAGTACTTCTGGTGGGATGGCATGAAAAGAGATGTTGCTGAATATGTCTCTCGATGCTTGGTTTGTCAACAAGTTAAAGCTGAGAGACAAAAGTCTAAGGGGATGTTACAACCATTACCCATACCCTAATGGAAATGGGAAAAAATCACTATGGACTTTGTCACAGGACTTCCTAAAACATCCAAAGGAAATAATGCTATCTGGGTCATAGTTGATCGTCTTACAAAGTCTTCACACTTCATTGCTATTAGAGAGGATTTCTCTCTGGATCAGCTTGCCAGGATATATGTAAAGGAAGTGGTAAGATTGCATGGAGTACCACTTTCTATTATATCTGATCGGGATCCGAGATTTACCTCGAAGTTCTGGAGAAGTCTTCAGCATACTATGGATACAGAGTTGAGTTTCAGCACTGCTTATCATCCTCAGACAGACGGTCAGTCTGAGAGAACAATTCAAACCCAAGAAGATATGTTGAGAGCTTGCTCTATGGATTTCAAAGGAGGTTGGGATCAACACCTACCATTGTTGGAATTTTCTTATAATAATAGCTTTCACTCCAGTATTCATATGGTTCCTTATGAATCTCTCTATGGAAAGAAATGCAGGACTCCAACTTGCTAGGATGAAGTTGGGGAAAGAAAGCTATTAGGACCTGATCTCGTTGATGAAATGGTAGAAAAGGTCAGATCTATTCAACAACGCATAAGAGCAGCTCAAAGTCGACAGAAAAGTTATGCCGACAACCGAAGAAAAGACCTAGAGTTTGAAGAGGGTGATAAAGTGTTCTTACGAATATCTCCATGGAAGAGGGTTATGAGATTTGGAAAGAAGGGGAAGTTGAGCCCTAGATATATCGGTCCTTTCGAAATACTGGATCGTGTTGGAAAGGTAGCTTACCAATTGGCACTTCCACCGAATCTCTCTCAAGTTCACGATGTGTTCCATGTATCTCTCCTGAGAAAGTACATACCTGATCCTTCACATGTACTCAGCTCAAGAGTTGTACCGCTGGAGCAAGATCTTTCTTATGAAGAACAACCGATAGAGATTCTGGATCGTAGCGAAAAAGTCCTACGAAACAAGACCACTCGATTGGTGAAAGTTTTATGGAGGAACCACCAACTTGAAGAAGCTACATGGGAGCTTGAGGATATGATGAGGGAGAAGTATCCTCATCTGTTTGTTACAAAGTGACGAATTTTGAGGGCGAAATTCTTTTTAAGGGGGGTAGAATGTAACACCCGAGATTTTTATGAGTAATATTTTGTTTTTATATATCATCAAAGGAATATTTCACTACATACTAGTTTGGCTTACTTTACACGCAATCGCGACCTTCCTCGATAGCTTGCATCGTACGCAATACCGAGTTTCACTAAACAACGATATGCTATTAAAATATTATTAAAACTAGCCGTTATGAATATTAATAACCAATTTTTGAAATTTTATAAATTTTATTTTTCAAAATGGACTTCATTTTTGGATTCGGAATACTGAAATTATCCTAGGATGAAATTTTGGTATTTTTCTGAAAACTTTCAATTTTTGATGAATAGTGAAACCACTAAGTGGTAGGTTAAAAACTGAATTTTTGCATAAAACTTAATTTTACCGCTTCTGTGAATGGAATTTCGAAATTCCGACAGACACGGTTGATATCAGTAAGTAAAATGTGGTTCAATGAGATAAAAATAATTTTTTGGTGAATAGTAACTTTTTACTTTTTTTTACCGTGGTTAATAGTAAATAGGGTAACTAAGGGTAAATATGATATTACTATTACCCTAACACATGTCTTAATTCTATTGGATAAGTTTAATTCGACCAAAAACAAACTTAGGAATAAAATATGACCATTTAGGCCCACTTGGGTTAGATTAGGACATTTATTATTAATTTATTTAAAGAAGGGCTAAAATAGTTAAAATCGAAGTTTAATAAGTAAATCATTTTTAATATGGAGTTATACATAAGATAAATTCGACTATAAATATTCATTAGAAAGATAAAATGATTTCCTAAATAATGGTATTTTATTTATAATTTTTAGACATTAAATAATTTAATTTATTTAGGACACAATGATGATGTAATAATTATCTTATTAATGAAATATTGACATAATTGATGTTATAAACACAAAAATAAATGTAATTTGAGACTTTTTATGAATTCAACTAATTTTATAGGTTACTATGATATATTAGTGTTGATTTAATCAACTTGGTTCGAACATATAATTCTGTTATGACTTTCACAAAAATCATATATCAAATAGAGTCAAAATTGACACAAAATAGTTTTTAAATCAAATATTATATTATTAATTGTTATTTTATTCCTAAAAATCTAATGTTCGGACAAATGACTTAGATAAGAATATATATATTAATAATAAACAATTTGGGGTTCGTTTGGCATGTTATAGTAAGTGTATTAACCATATAGTGAAAGAAAACAAAAAGACATGGTAAAAGTTAAATTATTTAACTTAGAGTTAAATCTAATTGATAAGGTTAAAATAACACCCTAAACTTGTCTAAATCCTATTGGTTGATAGGATTTAGACCCCTCCCCACTTTACCTTCGAAATAAGACCCTTTGGAACCATTATAAACCGATTTTGACTTTAATATAAAATAATATTTTGAGATATTCCTAAGGTGCCCCTCTCCTCCCTTATAAAAGGGCACCTCCTCCCCCTCCTCCTCACACCAATTTGAGCACTCAAGCTCAGACAACCCCTGCCATTTTCTCCTCTCAACTTCCCTAGAATAATCCTAGAGATCCTGGTCTTCTTCAAAGACCAATCTTAGTTCCCTAAGTGGAGGATTCAAAGAGGCGTTCCAAAGAAGAGGTAATATCCATTACCAATCTTTTCAATTTCTTTCTTCTTCAACTTCTTCTTCTTTAGTTGTTTCATGATAAAGTAATAATATCAGTATTACTTACATACTGATATGTTATTATAAATATGAAACAAACCTAATTCACCTTCTATCCATCCTACGGAAAAATGAAATCACCGCGCGTGCGTACGTACGGAATACCATCTCCACGCCGTGGTGTAATCTATTTTCCACGATCACCTTACAAGGATGGGTAAAATGTTGTAATGAGTAACTATTTATGATTATTATAAAGTAATATTGATACTGAAATAATATATATATACTCCAATACAATTCCACGATCATAGGAACGATATCATCACTCGTGCGTACGTACGAAATACCGTCTCCACGATGTGATGCGACTCGTTCTACATGATCATCATTACATAGTAATTATATAAATGAATTGAAAAAATAAATATTATATATGTTACACTAATAAAATTCTGGATATAAGGTATCTATAACCTTAAAAGAAGAATAAGAATTTATTCGGCAAAACACGCATAAGAAGAAAAGGCAATAAAGACCCGAGTAACAAGTAACAATGAAATATTACTAACAAGAAGCTAATAATATGACCATATATGATATCATATCAATATGTATGATTCTGGAATAAGTCAATAACATTATTTAAACCATTATACAGGAGCTTCGGACACATACAAAGCAAATCGTACCTAAGGTAAGGGGAAATATCACAATCTCATTTTTATCCGAGATTGTTTATACTTTGGTATTTACTGGGGTGTATTTTATCATCCACATCCATGTTCCCTAAATATGTAATATTGTTTCCATCCACTTACAATAGTTTAAATCCAATTTTACCCTTCAGTGAGTTTTTAGTAAAGAATATGAAAGGAATCTTTTGTCGTTTTTTCGTACGAGGTACTTTTTTGACTTTTCCGACAAAAGTACGAAGAATGTTTTTTTTAACTTATACGACATGAATGGATTTTTAAAAAATTATTTCCAAGAAGATTCCTTTAAAAGTTTTCAAGTTTATTTTTAATCTACTTCTTTTAGTTTAAAGTCGTATGACATGTTAAGAAAGGAAAAATGTTTTTGAAGAAGAAAGGATATTTTCCTCAAGAATGGAGTTCAAGTGTTTTATCAAAATTATTTTCCATCTAAGATAATAAAGGGTTCTGTTTTTATCCCTATTATTACATTGATTTGATCATGTTGTGAGGGAATTATTTTTATGAAGTCATTTACCTTATATGATTTGTTTTATGATTTCATGATGTTTCAAGAATCCCATTTTTGTTACATGTGTTATGCAATGATGTATGATTTATGATTATGTGGTACACATAAGAAAGGATTAATTATAAGATGGGTGGGACCTATATCTCCCTCAAATTCATTGGGTAAAGATTTTATATCTCATGAGATAGACATGGCTAGAACGGAAGGTTATTTCGGTTCAGTGATACATGACTGAAACAAGGAGTGAACTCGGTTCAAAAATGGACTTTGTCCACTAAGATAGTCTTGGCAACGAGTCATGACTAACAAGAAATGATTTTCCATGATTATGTGTGCATGCCACAAAGTTTCAAGTTTTATGTTATGATTATGGGGATATCATTTTCACTTCTATGATTTATTCCATGTTAAGATATTATGATCTCTTTTGCAGGTTATGATTTTCAAAAAGATATGATATGATTTTTATTTCTTTTATTTGCCCTTGATGAGAATTTGAGCTCACCCTTTTATGTTTTCTTTTCCCCAGGTCAGGAAGATGGATATTAAGTAGAATATGCTAAAAGGGACCCTAGATATGATGAAATAAATGGGAGACACTGTAGAAGATTTATGAACTAGTTGTTTATGTTTCCCAGTTTCTAAAGACACTATACCTATACGGTCCTTTGTGGTTTTGTCATATGTTGTAATAAGTGTGATTCAATTTTGAAGTATTAACAATGTATGTAAAGTATGGGTCGTTATAATTACACTATTTATCTAATGAAAATAAAGCATGATACATCCACACTTTCACATAAATAAATGTTTTTCTCACAAATACCCTATATTAATTCACAAATTCTATTGATAAGGAAGGAGATGCTCATATGGCTTGGGAGAGAAGTAGGGAAGGCTCATAGTATAGGTGTTTCACACTCTAAAAATTCCAAGCATCAAAATGGACTATCCACATGGCCAAATATCAAAAATGGCGACCTCAAAACACTCATAGTTTCAAAACAGCCTCCACCACAGCTAGAAACATCGTTGTTTTACACCTCGAGTTCCCCAAGAGAATGTAGAGAAAGACATACATTCAACAGAAATTTGAGAACAAATTATGTTTTAGCCTTGAATTCTATCATCCCTTGAATAGTTCGAACCTTGGATTTGAGCCTTAGATTTGTTAAAGGCTTTATTCGAGCTACAATTCACTAAGGAGGAGTGCCAACAAAGGGTGGATTCCATAGAAAGCTTTGGATATCAGTGTGGGTTCACGACTAGTTAGGGTTTTTTAAATAGACTGGGACACTTTTGTTAGTGCTTCCAAAAAATGCTGATAAAGATACCTATTATCAGCGCTTAGGTAATAAACACTGATAAATGATTTAGAATTATAATTATAAATAAAAAAGTGTGTATTTATATATATAATTATATATATATTTAATAAATATAAATAAATATAAATATAGTAAATATATTCTTTATTTAAATATATTTATTATAATTTTATAATTATTTAAATATATAATTATTTATTTATAAGTATATAAATATTTTTTGAAAATTATATTTATAAGTATATAAATATTTTTTGAAAATTATATTTATATCATTATATATATATTTATATAATTATATGTATAATTATATATATATATTTAATATATATATATAGTAAATATATTCATTATTTAAATAAATTTATTATAAATTTAATAAATATTTAAATACATAATTAATTATTTATAATTATATAAATACTTTTAAAAAATTATATTTATTTATTTGTAATTATAAATATCTAAATGTATAAATATAGTAAATGTAAATTTATAAATATATTTATTTATAATTTTTTTTAAAAACATTTTTTTAACATTATTAATGAATATTTAATCTTAAGTGCATGCATGTTAAAAATGAGTAAAAATGAGTAAATTATAAATAAGTACACCTTGAAAAAATGGATAAGGTTTTTGTGTGTATGTTTCACATAAAAATGCATTGATTACGTATATGTGAAATGTAACACCCCGAACCTAGTTACCCAGAGTTGGTGCATTATTACATAACATTGGCATGATAAAAAAAGATCAAATCTCAAAAGACCGATTAGTTTAGTAGCCTTGGAATCACTAGACACATTCATAAAGTTTACATTACATCATAAAATGAAAACTACAGAAACATAGTCTCCACAGTCCACACTCATAACCCCTCATACTATCCCTGAAGGTCATTCATAAAATACTTCTTCACATCCTGGGAAAAATAAAACATAGAAAGGGGTGAGCTCAGATGCCCAGTAAAGATAACAATATTTCGGAAACATTCATAAATAAGCATAAACATTTAAGGCAATGTATAACTAAAACAGAAGCCTTTTAAACTTGAAATTCAGTATAATATGGTAGAAATAAAATGAAATAATTCCATTTACTTATTCACATGGATATTCTACTAATCAAATAATCACATGCAATATCAATAACCAAATTAATAATGAAGGGAATGCATAATTCCGAACTTTAATTTCTGTGTCAAGGCATCGTGCCAAGACCTAAGGGATAACTATAACCGGAACCCAACCCGGAGAGGCTCTGTAACCGGACTCCATCCCAGAGAGCCTCTATAACCGGACTCTAACCTGGAGTGCCTCTAATAACCGGACACCAACCTAGAGTGACTCTAATAACCGGACACCAACACAGAGGGTCTGCTGTAACCGGACCCCAACCCGAAGGGCTTACTTTTACTGGTGCCCAACCTAGAACATACTAGTCCAACACATTCATCATAAGAAGAGGATGAAATATAACATAAACATTCGTATTAAAACTAGCATACGAAATGAAAAAACATTAATCATAAACCATTAATGGCATAAAAATAACTCATCTATATTCAAAAATATCACAAAACCTTAAATACAATATGGAAGATTTGTATCATAATAAATCAACTTCAAACAAGTGTAAAATTTACCAAAGGTTGTTGACATATATGAAATCAAAAACTATTTGAGAGAAATATCTCTTTTTTTGAAATCATTTAAAAGTCACATAATTATAAAAGAAAATATTTACTTTGAAAATATTATTATAAGCATGTAAGGGAAGCTTCAAATATTTTACAATGGCAGAAAATAGCCGCACCCGTAGTATAAGTTAAGAAAAAGACATTCTTACCTTAATTCTGTCGAAAAGGTTAAAAAGGACCTTGTTTGGAGAACAACAGAAATATTCCTTTATAAACTTCCTATAAAAAGTCAAACAAGGGTATAAATGACTTTAACCCATATTTTGTAAAATATTAAGAATGTTTTGAAATACATTTTTAAGAAACATGGATGTGGATGATAAAGAGGTCCCAATAGATAATTACACATAAACAACCTCGGATAATGAAGAGATTGCGAAATAAACCCTTACCAATTTGGTAACTTATGAAACATACAACCCACGAAAGAGGTAACATACAATGAATATGTAAATACACGTAAATTAAAGTGTATTATACAAAGAATACAATTATGGTCAGTATATACACCACACAAAAGTTAATAGTGGCAATATGTCATGAATCTCACGGGAATAAGGAGTGAGATGAAAACCCCTTACCCTATGCTTTTCCTTGGTTGAGGGTAGGTTAACCTCCTGTATAATGGTGAAATAATTGTGATTAAATTATACAAGAATCATATATATTAATACGATATCATATATAATCTTTTAACATTGCTTTGTTAATAATATCTTAGTATTATCGTCGTTTTGGGTGTTAACTTACTCGTTTTCTTTTATATGTTTTGTTACATAAGCTGTGTTTGTTATGGATAGTTTGTATATTATTAATATCCAGAATGATATCAAGTCCTTATAAATTATTTTTAATCATCAAATGAGAATTATAATTGCATGGATATGATGGGGAATGAATCTCATCGCATTCGTGGAGACGGTAGTCCGTACGTACGCAAGAGCGACAATATCATTCTTTTGATATTAAAATAATATATAATTGGATGGTATATAATATATACAGAATCATTATCATGTTATATTTATTATTAAAATCAATTATATATCATTATCATACCCATCCAAATAATAATGTTTTTGAATAATAATTACACCACGACGTGGAGACGGTAAGCCGTACGTATGCACATATGGTGACATGTCATTCAAAGGATGGATAGAATACTGAATATGGTTGTACCATATTTATAATAACATCACAGTATATGGAAGATACTGGATTTATTGTTTTATAAAGTAAATAACAAAGAAATATGAAGTTGAAGAAGAAGGGAACTTGAAAAAGGGCGGTAAAAACATTACCTCTTCTTCAAGATCTTCTTTTTGATTTGATCAAAACGGCTCCTTAGGTTGACTTTCTAATAAAACTAAGGCCTATAGGTTGAAGTGAGGGAAGTTTAGAGAGTATTTGGGTAGGGGTTGACCGATTCAAAAGGCTTTTAAGGTGTGAATAATTGGTTAAAAGTGGTGTCCTTTTATAAGGGGGAGGAGGGGCTCTTTAGGAACACTTAAAGTATTATTTTATAATAAATTTATATTAGGTTTCTAATGGCTCCAAAGTGGATTATTCAAAGTCTAAGGTGGTGATAGGTCTAAATCCTTTCAACCAATAGATTTTATACAGGTTTTGGTCATTATATTAACCTTATCTTTTAGTTTTAACTCTTAGTTAATTAAATTGACATTTACCACGTCACTTTGTATTTTTATATTATATAGTTAATAGACTTACTATATACATCAAGTAGACCCACAAGTGTTCCATTAATGATACAAATATTATGATATAAGTTCTTTGGATGAACCTTATTTTTTTAGGAATAAAATATCAATTAATAATATAATATTTGTTTTAAAAACTCTTTTATGTCAATTTTGACACTATTGGGTATTTTGTTTTTGATAAATTCATAACAACATTATTAATTCGAAAAAAGTTCATATAACCAGTCCTAATATGTCATATTAACCTATAAAATTAGTTTAATTAATAAAAATTTTCAAATTACATTTATTTTGATATTTATAATATCAATTATTTGATACTTTCATTAACAAGGAAAATACTGCATCATTTTTGTGTCGTAAATAAATTTAATTATTAAATGTCTAAAAATTATAAATATAATACCACTATTTATGAAATATTTTTATCTTTCTAATGAATATTTATAGTCGAAAATATAACATATATAACCCTATGTAAAAATTGTTTTGCTAAAAGATATATGCTTATGTCATTTTTGTATTTACTTTAACTTAATTAATATAAAGTGTCCCTATCACCAGAAAGTGCCTCCATGTTGTCCCAAAATATACCCAAAGATGACCATGGTCGGACATGTATCCAAAAATAAGGTTAGGACACGTTTTAGGGTAATTTATTATTATTATAATATTATTTTTTACCCTTATTTACCGGATTTACCCTTTAACCATGGTAAATAAAATATTTACCGAAGTAATTATTCAAAATGTCTAAAAATAAAAGTTACCTATTTACACAATTTGGACATCATGATTCAAAATATAGAATCCATTTTTCCAAATTCAAAACACAGAAGTGGCAGAAATTAATTTAAAATTAATTCCTGTTGTCAAACCAAAAAGCGTGTTTTTAAGAAATAATAACTATCAAAAGATTGACACTTGTTTATGTCTGGTTTAATTTTGAAATTATGTAAAATGAACAAAATTGTATTAAATATTAAAAATATATTCTAAATATACTTTAAATCCACTCAAATTCATAATTTATCACTATTAATTATTTTGATTAAAAAAGTTGTTTTTAATTAAAATTTAGTAATTTTCACTGTTCATCAAAATATAAAAGTTATCTGAAAAGTACCAAAATTTCACCCTAGGATAAATTCAATATTCCGAATAGAAAAATGAATTCCATTTTGAGAGATAAAATTTATAAAATTTCAAAAAGTGGGTACTACTATTCATAACGGCTGCTTTGATTTGTCACGGTGTGTTAGAGTCTCGAAGTTATGTACAATGAAAGCTATTGCATTATTCGAAGGGAAACATACCATGGAAGCTTGGGGTGTTACATTATACCCTCCTTCAAATATTTGTGTCCTCAAAATTGGAAATTGTTCTTTGAAAATAAAAGGTTTAAAATAGAGAATACCTTTGTGGAAAACACATATGGGAAATAGGGTTAATAAAATTTAGTTTTAATAAGAGGGAAAGGGAAATGAGAATGTCACCACTAAATTAGGGTTTTGAATAAGAGAACATTGGTGGAAATTATAAACACACAATTAGAGGAAAACCATAAATATTTATAGGGAGTTATTGAGGTCATCAATCACAAACAAGTGTAGAATTGAGGGCCTCAAAGCCATCAATCTATGATGTTTTAAAATATCATCAGTTCAACAAAACATAAGGTATTAGGATAAAACATTTTTGGTATTAATATCCCTTCCCTAAATTTCAAGAATTAATTTATTCATAGAATAATATAAATATATATATATACATCTTGAAAAGTAGAGTTTTTATCCTTCAACTAATTTCTACCACAAACTCATCTTTCACTCCAAAAGATAATAGAACTCAAAAATATTATATTTATCCTAATAGTATAAGGTTCAAATCATTAACACATACCATTATAATGAAAAAATATTTTGTAATAACTAGGGACTTACTGTAGGCTAGTGGTAGGTAATAAATGCCTATCACACTATGGTTGTCGGTTCGATTCCTGCAGCTTTGTCCGACGCGATGGGTTATCGCCCGACCTGCAGGTTTTCCTTTTCCTAAAACTATAGTATCATATTATTTCAAAAATAATCATAAGAAATGTTTTAACCTTTAACAATACTATCCAAAGTTCAACTTAATCCATTCCAAAACATTATAGTTATCCAAAGTAACTCTGTCCAGACTCTCTGTAAAAGGTATCTAAATTCCAAAATCAATCGCAACGTCAGATTATCCAAACATAGTAAAGTTTCTCTTATTGTCACATACTGAAAATATGATTACCTTAGTCATATTAAAACCTTAATGAAAACAACAATTACTACATTACAATCCTTATATATATCATGTTATTCTCATAACCAGAATATAATCCTTGAGTCCAAAAACACAAATACATTAATTATTCCTCTTCAACTATAGTAACAACATAATCTTGGCCATGATACCTTGGCCTTTTCTGAGGTAAGTTTCTCTGACGCTAAGGACATTCATTCACATAATTCCCCATTTCTCTATAATTGTATCATTCAAAATTGACGACCTCCTTCTTTCCCTTGCAATCAAGATTCTGGTGACCTTTTTCTCCACATTTGTAACAAACTCCCATTCCTTTTAGGCAAGTACCGGGGTGTTTCTTCCTACAATTTTCACATAATGGAAAATACTTATTTCCCATTTTTCCTTTATCTGTCTCTTACTCCATCGTTCTCTTCTTCTCTTGCTTTACTTTATTGTCATAAGATTTAGAGAATTCCTTTTCTGTCTTGATAGCACATGA
Organism: Viscum album; assembly: GCA_963277665.1. Lineage (NCBI taxonomy): Eukaryota > Viridiplantae > Streptophyta > Magnoliopsida > Santalales > Viscaceae > Viscum > Viscum album. The sequence continues at coordinate 757,569,557 of OY728132.1, read as the reverse complement.
GACTATATCTTCATACATTGAGAAATATTGTGAGATTAATTCTCAATGAAGAAATGGTTTTAACCCATCAATGAAATGATCAATATTACTTCTTGGGTTACGTATATAATCCGTAGCATGCCTTGCTAACCTTGTAAAGTTAGCCACATACTCTGTGACATTCTCATCCTCCTTTTGTCTCAGACTCAGAAATTGCCTTTCCATATCTGCTCGATGGTCACAAGTAAAGTATTTTTATAAGAAAATCTCTTTGAACTCCCTCCATTCCATATTTTATACTTCATCATCTTACTTCATGTTTTGAATCAATGACCACCATTGATCTTCATCTCCAGTGAGGCGGTAAACTGCCATGACAACTTTTTCTCTTTCACTACTTCCCAAGAAGTGGAATATTTTCTCTAAGGAATTTATCCATTGATCAGCTACTAAGGGATTTGTACTCCCATTGAATGTTGGTGGTTGTTTCCTCATGAAGCGATCTGACATTGATCCTCCATGCTGTGGGTCTGGGTGCTCCATACGGGTAAGGTTATTATTCATAACCTGAGTGAGTTGTCCCAGTATGGTGATTAGTTTTTCAGCACCAGTTGCATCACTATCTCCACTATAATTATCTTGAACAGAATAGAAATACCTACATGGAGTGCGTGCATTGATATGGTTTACATTCCATCCACTAGGCGCCATTTCTAAACAATGGCATAAACTAGATTAGTTTATGAATCGAAATATATAATTCCAAACTTCTAAAACACTTAACATAAATTCAACAATTTAGGGTTATAACCCATAATCATAAAAAAATGATTTCTTTGAGGATTTATATACTTATAAACCCTTCATAATGGTTTGTAAAGAAAATGAGAATTAGCCTAAGAATATCCCCCAGGAGTGTCGTAACCAAGAGTGCAAAAAGGCCCATTGACGTGCACCAGTTCCAGTTCGAGTCTAGATCAAAGAGGGTTTTTCAGGTTTTACCCCTAGGTACATCTATGATAGAGCCGCCTCTACTTGATCCTATCCAGACAGGGATGTATTTCTCGGAAAACTCACAAAATCTCTACAATACCAAAATTCTAGTAATTTCTTCTATACTAATCCTCAAAGTCCATATTAGGTCTATGTTCTCTAATCAGAGTTTATCTAAATATAGATTCCAAGGTTTGTACTAAACTTTCTCTGATACCAACTATAATGCCACGAACCCAGTTACCCAGAGTCGATGCATTATTATATAACATTGGCATGATTACAAAAGATCAAATCTCGAAAGACTGGTTAGTTTAGTAGCCTTGGAATCACTAGATACATTCTTAATGTTTACATTACATCATACAATGAAAAATAGAAAAACATTGTCTCCACAGTCCACAATCATAACACCTCATACTATCCCTACAGGCCATTCATAAAATACTTCTTCACATCCTGGGAAAAATAAAACATAGAAAGGGGTGAGCTCAGATTCCCAGTAAGGATAACAATATAGTGAAAACATTCATAAATAAGCATAAACATTTAAGACAATGTATAACTAAAACAAAAGCCTTTTAAACCTGAACTTCAGTATAATATGACAGAAATAAAATAAAATAATGCCATTTACTTATTCACATGGATATTCTACTAATCGAATAATCACATGAAATATCAATAACCAATTTCATAATGAAGAGAATGCATAATGCCAAACTTTAATTTCTGTGTCAAGGCCTCATGCCAAGACCTAAGGGATAACTATAACCAGAACCCAACCCAGAGAGCCTCTATAACCGGACTCCATCTCGGAGAGCCTCTATAACTAGACTCCAACCCGGAGTGCCTCTAATAACCGAACACCAACCCGGAGTTCCTCTAATAACCGGACACCAACCCGAAGTGCCTCTAATAACCGGACACCAACTCGAAGTGCCTATAATAACTGGACACCAACCCGGAGGGTCTTCTATAAGCGAACCCCAACCCGAAGGGATTAATTTTACCGATCCCCAACCTGGAACATACTAGTCCAACACATTCATCTTAAGAAGAGGATGAAATATAACATAAACATTCGTATTAAAACTAGCATAAGAAATGCCAAAACATTAATCATAAACCATTAATGGCATAAAAATAACTCATCCATAGTCAAACATATCACAAAACCTTAAATACAATATGGAAGATTTGTATCATAATAAATCAACTTCAAATAAGTGTAAAATTTATCAAAGGATGTTGACATAGATGAAATCAAAACTATTTGAGACAAATATCTTTTTTTAAATCATTTAAAAGTCACATAATTATAAAAGAAAAAATTTACTTTGAAAATATTATTATAATCTTGTAAGGGAAGCTTCAAAGATTTTATAATGGCGAAAAATAGCCATACCCTCCGTATAAGTTAAAAAAAATACATTCTTACCTTAATTCTGTCGAAAAGGTTAAAAAGGACCTTGTTTGGAAAACAACAGAAAGATTACTTTATAAACTTCTTATAAAAAGTCAAACAGGGGTATAAATGACTTTAACCCATATTTTTTAAAATGTTAATAATGTTTTGAAATACATTTTTAAAAAACATGGATGTGGATGATAAAGAGGTCCTAGTAGATAATTACGCATAAACAACCTCAGATAATGAAGAGATTGCGAAATAAACCCTTACCAATTTGGTAACTTATGAAACATAAAACCCATGAAAGTGGTATCATACAATGAATATGTAAATACACATAAATTAAAGTTTATTAAACAAATAATACAATTATGGGTAGTACATACACCACACAAAAGGTAATAGTGGCAATATGGCATGAATCTCACGGGAATAAGGAGTGAGATGAAAACCCCTTACCCTGTGATTTTACTTGGTTGAGGGTAGGTTAAAATTCTAAATAATGGTGAAATAATTGTTATTAAATTATAAAAGAATCATATACATTAATATGATATCATATATGATCTTTTAACATTACTTTGTTAATAATATCTTAGTATTATCGTCATTTCGGGTGTTAACTTACTCGTTTTCATTTATATGTTTTGTTACATAAGCCGTGTTTGATATGGATAGTTTGTATATTATTTATATCCAGAATGATATCAAGTACTTAAACATTATTTTTAATCATCAAATGAGAATTACAATTGCATGGATACGATGGGGAATGAATCTCATCGCGTTCGTGGAGATGGTAGTCCGTACGTACGCAAGAGCGACAATATCATTCTTTTGATATTAAAATAATATATAATTGGATGTTATATCATATATACAGAATCATTATCATATTATATTTATTATTTACATAAATTACATATCATTATCAGACCCATAGCGATAATAATGTTTTTGAATAACAATTACACCACGATGTGGAGACGGTAAGCCGTACGTATGCACATATGGTGACATGTCATTCAAAGGATGGATAGAATACTGAATATGGTTGTACCATATTTATAATAAGATCAAAGTATATAGAATATACTGGATTTATTATTTTATAAAGTAAATAACAATGAAAGAAGAAGTTGAAGAAGAAGGGAACTTGAAAAAGGGTGGTGAAAACATTACCTCTTATTCGGGTTCTTCCTTTTCATTTGATCAAAATGGCTCCTTAGGTTGGCTTTCTGATAAAAATAAGGCCTCTAGGTTGAATTTATGGAAGTTTAGAGAGTATTTGGGTAGGGTTTGGCCGATCAAAAAGGCTTTGAAGGTGTGAATAATTGGTTATAAGTGGTGTCCTTTTATAAGGGGGAGGAGAGGCTCTTTAGGAAAACTTAAAGTATTATTTTATAATAAATTCATATTTGGTTTCTAATGTCTCCAAAGTAGATTATTAAAATTATAAGGTGGGTATAGGTTGAAATAATTTCAACCAATAAATTTTAGACAGGTTTTGGGCATTATATTAACCTTATCTTTTAGTTTTAACTCTTAGATAATTAGATTGACATTTACCATGTCACTTTGTATTTTTATATTATATAGTTAATAGACTTAATATATACATCCAATAGACCCCAAAGTGGTCTATTAATGATACACCTATCATGATATAAGTTATTTGGCCGAACCTTAGATTTTTAGGAATATAATATCAATTAATAATATAATATTTGTTTTAAAAACTCTTTTATGTCAATTTTGACACCATTGGGTATTTTGTTTTTGATAAATTCATAATAGCATTATTACTTAGAACCAAATTCATATAACCAATACTAACATGTCATGTTATCCTATAAAATTAGTGTAATTCATAAAAAGTTTCAAATTAAATTTATTTTTATATTTATAATATCAATTATATGATTCTTTCATTAATAAGGAAAATACTGCATCATTATTGTGTCGTAAATAAATTTAATTATTAAATGTATAAAAATTATAAATATAATACCATTATGTAATAAATCTTATTATATTTCTAATTAATATTTATTGTCGAAAATATAACATATATAACCCTATGTAAAAATTGTTTTTCTAAAAGATATATGCTTATGTCATTTTTGTATTTACTTCAACTTAATTAATATAAAGTGTCCCTATCACCAACAAGTGGCTCCATGGGGTCCCAAAATAGACCCAAAGATGGCAATGGTTGTTCATGTATCCAACAATAATGTTATCTCACGTTTTAAGGCAATTTATTATTATTATAATATTATTTTTTACCCTTATTTACCGGATTTACCCTTTAACCATTGTAAATAAAATATTTAACGAAGTAATTATTCATAATGTCTAAAAATAAAAGTTAAATATTAACACAATTTGGACATCCTGATTCCAAATATGGAATATATTTTTCTAAATTCAAAACACAGAAGTGGCAGAAATTAATTTAAAATTAATTCCCGCTGTCAAAACAAAAAGCGTGTTTTTAAGAAATAATAACTACCAAAAGATTGACACATGTTTATGTCCGGTTTAATTGTGAAATTATGTCCAATGACCAAAATTGTATTAAATGGTAAAAATATATTCTAAATATTTTTTAAATCCACTAAAATTCATAATTTATCACTATTAATTATTTTGATTAAAAAAGTTGTTTTTAATTAAAATTTAGTAATTTTCACTATTCATCAAAATATAAAAGTTATCTGAAAAGTACAAAAATTTCACCCTAGGATAAATTTGATATTTTGAATCCAAAAAAGAATTCCATTTTGAGAGATAAAATTTATAAAATTTCAAAAAGTGAGTACTACTATTCATAACAGCTACTTTGATTAGTCGCGGTGTGTTAGAGTCTCGAAGTTGCGTACAATGCAAGCTATTGCATTATTCAAAGGGAAATGTATCGTGGAAACTTGGGGTGTTACATGAAATCAATATCACACAAATTTGATCTATGTTAAATTGAAAAATCAAAAGAAATTTAATTATGTCCATTACTCTATACAATTAGTCAGTATTTTTAATTCATATTATTTTTTAATTATAAACAATTATTTACAAAATATATGAATATTTAATGTAAAGTACTATTTTGTTTAATATAAATCATATTTATATACATTCATATATATATATATATATATTTAATATATAATATTTATTAACATTTTTAATAATTATCTAATTAATAAAATATTTAATATTTTTGTCAATTTACTTATTTTTAATTTTTATTTGTTTTATTTCCATTTTGTATATATCTAAATATTAAATATACACTATTTTTAGTGTTTATATCTTATATATAGTATAATCAATTCATTCATTTTTTTCCGCAATTATTTAATTGATAAATTTTTTAATATTTTTTTAAAATTCATTTTTTATTTTTTATTTATTTAATTATTTAATTTTATTGAGACCTCTATCAGCACTAATAAATCACTGATAAAGGATCCCTTTATAATCACTAAAAAAATATTGATAAAGGGAACCCTTTATCAGTGCTAAAAATAAAGCGCTGATAAAGGGTACCCTTTATCATTGCTAAAAATAATGTGCTCATAAAGGTTATCCGTTATCAATACTAAATAAAATGCTGATAAAAGACACCATTTTTTAGTGCTTGTTTTAGTGCTAATAAAGGTTCCCTTTTTCAGTGCTTTTGTTTAGCGCTGATAAAGGCCAACGCTGTTAAAGGCCTGTTTTGTAGTAGTGCGGGAAGCTATCCATCATGGGTTATACAGATGATAGCTTTCAGATAGATAATAATGATATGAAGTCACAGTTAGGATATATATTCAGTCTAAAAAAAGGATATATGAGCTGGAAGAGTTCAAAGAAGCTATTTTTTGTCGATTCTATAGTGGATAACGAGTATATAGTAGCTTCTAATGGAACTACATAACTTTTTTTTGATACACAACATTGGCCAATATATTAATGTTGTGACTAACTACAAAGAACCTATCACATTATATTGTGATAATATTGTTGCGGTGGCTCCTTCACTGGAGATAAGGTCACCCCAATGGATGAAGCCATACTCTAAAAGTATCACCTTTTGAGGCGTTTTTTCTCAAAGGGGTGAATTCACTATGAGTAGAGTTTCCATTGAAGAGAACATGGAAGAACCCTTGAATAAAGACTTTTCTAATCAAAATCATGAATATGTTATGATTGATCATAGATTTAAGGTTGTTAGAAATTAGTATATTGAAAGTGAGAGTCATTTGGAATTGGTTCCCTAGAACAAACTTTTATATAATTTATGATTACATGAACACATTGTTTTGGATATTAATAATGTTTTAATCATATCCTAATTATTCTTATGTTTAATATAGCATGTGATAATATCATAAGAGTAATAGTTTAATTAAAGGGTTGCAATAGTTCTCAAATTTGATAATAACCTAGAAGTGTCATGAAAGTATTCATAACTATATATTCTATAGATGAATGATATCATTTGATAAGACACAACTGATATGTGGAATCAGGGGTGGAGAATTATTAGAACTTGAGACACATTCTCATGGTGTATACCCTTATTAATTTTTAGGGAAGGATATTATTATAAAGACCGCAATTCTAGTATCCTAGAGACGATGCCTTATATTATTACATTGGCATAAGACATAAGGAATCACATCTCAAAGGATCAGATAATTTAGTAGTCTTGGAAAAATAGATACATATATGAAATTAAAATTACATTTTAAACATAAAAATACAAAAAGGATTTTCTTTGAGAACACCATTATTCTCTTAGATTAACCCTTCATATAAGTCATAATAAAATTCTTGGAAACCTATGGAAAATAAAACATAATAAAGGGTTGAACTCAAATTCTCAGTAATGGTAAATTATAGAGGATTATAACATGAATCAATGATTATAATCAATATGGAAAGGTAAATAACTAAATACACATTCCATATGATCAATAAAATAAGAATGAAAATGCATCCATAGATTTTTTTATAGTCAAAATCCTTTTGATAGTAATAAATAAAATGAAGGAAATTCATAATGTTGTATATCTAAAATATTAAGATATATCCTCTAGATAGTTACTATCAAGATCGATCCTCTTGCCAGTTTATGTCTGTGGGTAGAAACCCATATAATTTTTACTGGAAACAAATAGGAAGTGTTTATCATCAATTGGTTTGTCTCATGAAACCATTCAATACATCGAGGGTATTTAATTAATAATTCCCTTACCCGTGTCTTCCATTTCCAAAGCATTCCTCATATATCGAATATTCAATTTAAAAAGGTATTTTTAAATAAAAGTGTCCCATAGGACTTTGAAATATTTGAATAATAAGCCCCATAAAAGTAAATAATTAAAAAATGAAGCATTAAATAAACTAAAGATAATGATATTAAAGATATGATATATCAAAGGGGAATTACATGATACAAAATAAATAAGGGTTGAATAAGACATATCTCATAAAAATAAATGTGAGATGATAAAAACTCTTATCTTGCACTTTACTTTAGTTGAATGTGATTTAAACTTATGTATAATGGTTTAAATAATGTTTTTAATTTATGAAAAAACCATATTAATATTTATTATATTATATATGATCCTATTATTTCATTTTATCACCCTTTTTCATAATAAATCGTTGCTACCCTTGTTTTGGGTGTTAACTATTTCATTTTCCTATGCGAGTTTTTTCTTGTATGTCCCGATTCATGTGCATAGAGTATAGTTCCATTATATCTAGAATTATATTAAGGTCATATATATAATATTTATTCATTTTATACATTTTTTAATCATTTTTTAATGGTGGACATGGAAAATGAATCACATCGCATCTTGGAGATGGTTGGTCGTATGTACGTACAAGCGATGGTATTATTTCATTATTGGTGAAAGGGTAAGAAGAGTATGAAATATTAATTTTTCTAGAATAAATATCATGTGATAAGTATCATATATATCTATTATTTCTATAATTATACCCAACCATGTAAATTGGTGATGAAAAAGAGATTACACCATGACGTGGAGATGGTAAGTCATACAAACGCATGCGTAGTACATTCGTTTTTAATTGGTCATTTAAAAGGTGTAACATGATTGTCCCATAATCATAATAATATCTATGAATATATATGATACTTGATTTATTATTTTATCATGTAAATAACACATGAATAGGAAGTAGAATAAGACATGAACTTGGATGAGTTGGTAAAGATGACTACCTCTTCTTCGACGGACTTCCTTTCATCTCTTCTTAAGTAATCTAGGGTAGGTATTTTGGAAGGAACATAACCTATATAATGTGACTAAGGATGGTTATAATATAAATTTTCATGGTTTTTCAAGCTATAAGTTTCAATGTGGTGTGAATAAGTGAGAGAGGATGTGCCCTTTTATAATTGATGTGATTGACACTTTTAGAAATCCACAAAATATTAAAATATGATAAGGCTATTCTAGATCCAAATACATGAAGATATACTATAAATGGATTGGGTATGAAATTTAGGATGATAAATTATACCCTTTGAAATTATTAATTATTTTTATTTTTGTTAGTTATTTAATAAAATATTAATTCAATAAAATATCATTATTTTCAAATAAGCTACTATTTAGTTAATTTGAAAATAAATAAATAAATAAAATGTTTTAATTAGAATATAATGCTTTATAAAATCTATAATATATATTATTTATCTATAAAAATGTTTAGGGACATTAATGTATCAAAAATAAATCAAAATTAATATTTTTAAAATCAATTATTTCATTTTTTTCTGTTAATTAAATAAATATTATTTTAACATTGAAGAAGAATTTAAGGTAACAATATAATTTCTAAAAATTAAAAATAAATATTTATAATTAAAATAATTTCATAAAGATAATTTTATTAATTTATTTTTGTTCAAATCATTACTCTGTCCCTATGTGGACACATGAAAAATATTAAATACAAAGAGTGACATTTTGTAACTATCTTTGATTTAAGCAATATATAAGTTATTTTCATTGAAAAGTGTCCAATAAAAAACTCCAATTAGATATTAAGGTGATAAGGGTTGAATAATCTTCATAAAATAATTTTTGATCAATTTTAGGTCACATTCTTACCGTTATATTTTGGTTTTAACCATAATTTAAAACCTTAAAATTATACAAAGACAACATATGTTTTTACTATTAAAAGTTTAATATTATTACTTTAAAATTATGAAAGAATAATAATTAAGTCATGGATGAAATTTTAAACTTTATCACATTAAATCTGTGGAATTTTAGGTTTTTATGAATTTAATATAATTTAATAAAAAATTATTTATTTTGAAATATCATTACTCTCAATTTTTACACTATTCATTACTTGAATTTTAAAAAATATCATAACAACATGATATATTCAAACAAACTCTTTTAAATCATAAAAAACATGTAAAATTATTCTAGAAAATTCTTGTAATAAATTAATTATATAAAATTATACTTATTTTAATTTTTTTTAATATCATTTATTTGATTTGTCTATTAATTAATCAATTACTACATCATCATTGTGAAAGCCTTTAATTTATTTATTTTTTCACTAAAAATTTAAAATAAATTTTAATGATGAATATAAAAATTTTATATTTCAAATTAATTTTTATAGGTGAATATATATATTCTGAATTACCACATATTAAAAATGTAATAATTATTAAAAACATGAATATGACATATTTGACTTCCTTAAAATAAACTACTATAAGAGGTTTAAAATTACCTAAGTGGATTCTAGAGGCCATAAAATCAGCCCATTGATGATTTTTGTTGATATTAAATCAATCACTAAAATTATAATAGTTTTTATGGTAAATTTATTATAATTATAATATTATATTTACCCTTAATGACAAGATTTACCCTTAATCGTGGTAATTAAAAAATATAAAAGTTACTATTCATATTTTCCAAAATTAAAAGGGACCTATGTAATAAATTTGGAATATATGATTCCAAATATGGAATCAATTTTTTATAAATTCAAAATAAATAAACTTCTAAAATTAATTTAAAATTAATCCTGTTGATGGAAGGAGAAAACATGTTCTTAATGTTAAAATGTTTAAAAGATTGAAATTTTTTTATATCTAAATTAAATGTGAAATTTATTCCGATTAAATAAATTGGATTAAATGATATAAAATTTACCTATTTTAAATTTATCAAAAATTGAAAATATAATTTATAACTATAAATTATTTAGATGAAAAACTTATTTTCAATTAAAATTTAGTATTCTTCACTATTCATAGAAACATGAAATTTATCATAAAAATTCCAAAAATTAAACCAAAGTAAATTTTTATATTCCACATTAAAATGAGTTGTTTATTTTTTAAATATAATTACTAAATGTTCCAAAATTTATTTTAAAAAAAATGCCCCATAAAAAGGTGACAAAAATTCCTTTAGAAAAATATAGCCTTTTATGTGTAAAAGTGGATTTATTATTATCTTATGCTTTATAAAATCTATCAGATGAATTTAAGAAAATTATTGAATATATAATATTTAAATTTATTAATTTGGTTAATAATTTTTCTTTTCTAACAATTTAATGACTTTGTTATAGTAATATTTCATTGGTTTTTAAGTTGTATATTTCATGCAGTGAAAGACATTGAAGAGATTAATTTTAAAAAGAGAAAAACTATAAAATCATAGGGTGTTAAATTCTACCCACCTTCAAAAAATTGAGTCCTAAAAATTTCAAATTTAACTTTGAAAATCATAGGTTAATACTTGAAAATTCCATTGTGGGAAACCAACATCGGAAATAGATTTAATAAAATATCCTCTTAATTAGATGAAAAGGGAAATGGGAAGGTCCCCACCAAATTATGCTTTTGAATAGGATTAAGTTAGTGGTAAGTGAAAACATGAACACAGAATAGAAATATAACTATCATGTTCTGATAGATAGCAATATAAAACATGGTCATTAGAAATTTTACCATCAAAAGCTGTAAATTTTTAATCTATTAAAAGACCATTAATTTCTCAAAAAGAATAATATGTGGATAAAGTTTTTGTTCCAAAATAATTTTCATAATGTTAAGGAATGTATTTACTTCCTAGGATAATAATGTAATGAAACATACATACTTTACATGTAGAGTTTCATTCTTTGATCAGTTTCCACCACAAAATAATTATTTTCTCTAAACAATGAGTATTTAAGATGAATTTTCTATGCCTGAAGAATTAAAATAAGTGTATACAGATAAAAAAACAACAATAGTGTAACTACCTAAATTAAAAATAACATTTATCCATTAGATATTTTAACTGAGAAAATTTTGTGCTAACAAGGACATCACATAGGCTAGTGGTAGGTGCCCTTTGGCTGTGGGTTCAAACCTCGTGGCCTTGACGAATGTGATGTGGTGTCACCCAGCTTGAGGGTTTTCATTTTTCTAATAATATATTAATATTATCCAAAATTTTTACAATAATCCTAAAAAATAATCTAAATATATTCAACATTAAAGAAAAATTTTAACCACAAAGATTATCTCATATGTTTCAATTTTCATTACCAATAAAATAATAACCCATAATTACCTTAAATTAAAAGATGATATAAACCCTAATGGTTTTCCTTAAATTTAAACATATGTGCAAAAAAATTAATGGAATTATTCCTTAAAAATATTTTTCACACATACAAAACCAATGGGTTGTGTTCCTTAATATATGTTTTCGAGAATCTAGTTCCCATGATTTATACTAAACTTTCTTTGATACAAACTATAAATACCCTGACCCAGTAGCCCAAAGCTGGTTCCATTAATTATTACAATAACATGAGATACAATGAATCACATCCCAAGGGATAAGATAAGTTATTTGTATTAGTGAACTAGATACATATATGAAATTCAAATTATATTTTAAACATAAAATTCAAAAAGTTTTGTCTTTGAGAACACCATTATTCTTCTAGATGAACCTTTTATATCAATTATAATAAACTTCTTGGAGACCTGGGGAAAATAAAACATAATAAATAGGTGAGCTCAAATGCTCAGTAAGGGAAAATTAAAATGAAATATTACTTGAATCAATGAGCATAATCAACATGGAAAGGTAAATAATTGAACCACATACCACGTAATCAATAAACTATGAATTAAAATTCATTCATAGGTTTATTCATATTAAAAATCCTATGGATATTAATAAATGAAATAAATGAATTTCATAATGTTAGATGACTAGTCTATCAAGATATATCCTCTGGATTGTTACTATCAAGATCAATCCTCTTTCTAGTTTAAGTCTATGGGTAGAAAACCATTTGATTTTTCTTGGAAACAAATGAAAAGGGTTTGTCAGAAACTATTTTTTCACATGATACCTATTAATGAATCATGGTGATTTTATTATATGGTCTCTAACCCATGTCTTCAATTCCTAAATCATTCATCATATATCAAATAATCGTTTTAAAAGGATATTTTTAAATCAAAGTATCCCGTACCACTTTGAAATATTTGAATCATAAGATTCATAAAATTCAATATTAATCAAATTAAACAATGAATAAAATGAATATAATGTGATTAATTATATGATATATAAAAGTGTAAGTACAAAACACAAAATAAATAAGTGACAAATAAGGCATATCTCACAAAAATAAACGTGAGATTAGAAAAACCCTTACCTTGTGCTTTCCTTTTGTTGAATATGAATTAAAATCCTATATAAAGAGTTTAATGAATGATATTAATTTATAATAGAACGATATTAATATTTATTATATCATATATGATCCTATTATTTCATATTATCACCCGTATGTTAAAAATATTTCATTACTAACCTTGTTTCGGGTGTTAATTGCTTCATTTTTTATGCATGTTTTATTGTGTAAGTCCTAATTCTTGTTCATAGAATATAGTTATGTTATCTCTAGAATGATATTAAGGTCATATATATAATATTTATTCATTATATATATTTTTATAATCATTCTTGTATGGTTAAAATGGAAAATTAATCGTGTCGCATCGTGGATATGGTAGGTCGTACGTATGCATGAGCGATGATATCATTTCCTTATTGGTGAAATGGAAAGGAAGTGGAAGGTATATTAATTTTTCAAGAATTAATATAGTTATGTAATTATCATATATATCTATTATTTATATCATTATACCCATTCAATTACTATTTTTATGAAAAAAAGATTACACCATGATGTGGAGATTGTAAACCGTACGTACACACATGTGGTACATTCCTTTTTAATAGGATGGATAAATGGAGGAATATATTTGTATCATAATCATAATTACATATCAGAATATAGATGATAATGGAGTTATTACTTTATCATGGAAACAACATATAAAGAGGAAGTAGAAGAAGAAATGAGCGTGGATGAGTTGGTAAAGACGATTACCTCTTTTTTAGAGGACTTGTTTAGTCTCTTCTTAAGTGATCCAGGGTAGGTATTTTGGAAGGACTAGAACCACTATAACATAAACATAGATGTTTATAAGAGACATTTTAAGGGTTTTTTATATAAAAGTCTCAAAGTGGTGTGAATAAGTGAGTGAGGAGGTTCTCTTTTATAATTCAGGCGAGGGAAACTTTTAGAAAATCTCAAAATATTAAAATATAATAAGGCTATTCTAGAAAGAAAGACATCCAACTGACCAATAAATGGATAGGGGATGAAATGTTATACCATATATTTCCCCATTTGTAATTATTAAATATTTTTTATGATTTTTAATAATTTGAAAAATAATAATTCAATAAAATATCATTATTTTCAAATTTGAAACTATTCATTTAATTTGACATCAAATATATCAAGACAGAGTGGGAACTTTAGATATAATTATTTCAAAAAACTCTAATGATATACAAAATTAGTTAGACACATTAACTCATAAACAATATATCATAATTTTTATTTTTAAAATAAATTATTGATTTTTTATTAATTAAATAAATATTATTTTAGCATTGAAGAATAATTTAAGGTAATTACATAATTTATAAGTACTCAAAATACATTTTTATAATGAAAATAATTCCATTAATATCATAATATAAATTCAGTTTAATTCAAATCATATGTGGACACATAATAAATATTAAAAACAAAGAGTGTGATATTTTGAAACTATATTTGATTCAAATAATATATATGTTATTTTCATGGAAAATAGTCTATTAAACTACTATAATTCAATATTAAGGTTAAAAGGGTTTAATCCTACTCATATAATAATTTTTTAACAAGTTTAGGTCACATTTTTATCCTTATATTTTGGTTTTAAACCTTATTTAAACCTTTTAACTCTTACCATGACAACATGTCTTTTTACTGTTTGAAGGGTAATATAATTACTATAAAATAAAAAAAATGAGTCATGGATGAAATTTTAAACTTTATTCTAATAATTTGGATGAATTTTAGATTTTTTTAATTTTATATCATTTAATAAAATATTATTTATTTTAAAACAACATTAATGTCAATTTTAAAAATATCCATTACTTGACTTTTAAAAAGTATCATAACAACATGATATATTCAAAAAAACACTTTTAAATCATAAATAACATTTAAAATTCATATATGAAATTCATTTATGACATTAATTATATAAAATTATATTTATTTTAATATTTTTAATAACTTTTTTTTGATTTTTCCTTCAATTAAACAATTATCGCATTATCATTGTGCAAGCCTTTAATTTAATTATTTCTCCCATAAAAATTAAAAATAAATTATAATTACGAAGATAAAACTTTTATATTTAAAAATAATATTTATAGTCAAATATATCTTTTGAATAAACACATATTAAAAACATAATACTTATTTAAATCTTGAGTATGACATATTTGACATTCCATAACATAAAACACTATAAAAAGCTTAAAGTCATTCAGGTGGATCCAAGAGGCCAGAAAATTGGTCCAATGATGATTTTATTCAACAATAAATCATTAAATAAAATTATAAAATGTTTTAGGGAAATTATATAATACTTATAACATTATTATTACCCTTAATTACATGATTTACCATTAACCATGGTAATTAAAAAATTACTTATAACACCCCAAGTATTTACAAATAAATTTAATATATAATTTAAAGCATGGAACACCAAGCCTTTTTGATTTTTTTTATTATAACCTAGCCTTTAAACATAATTTTTCTGCTTCTCTGATTTGATTTTTTGAAAAATGGATATACACAGTTGTGATCAGTAAGATATTTAGATTCTGATATGACCAACATACATTTTTAGTGAATAGTAACTTGACCAAAGGAATAGTAATATGAACATTATGAATAATAAAATAACCTAATGAATAGTAAATATTCCCATGAAAGTGTAAATAAAATTTATGTGCCTTATAAATGAAAGTATGATATAATTATATCATGATATAAGTAAGTGAACATTTAAAAATTAATAATTAATTGTCGGTATTTTTTTTAATAATAAATATTTAATTTTATAAATAATAAATTGAATTAAAGGAAAATTAATTTTCAGATAATTTATTCATAATGAAATATTTTTTTCCTATGATAATTTAATAAGACATTATTTGATTTTTCAGGGAGTTATAAAATCAGTTTTAATTTTAAAAACTGTATTTTTTGAGTACATAATGATTTTAATTAAAAATAAAATTTATCATATTTAAAAAATTATTCTCATAAAATGGATTTTATTTTTGAATTCTACATATTGAAAAATTATTAGGCTTAATTTTTGAGACTTTTCAAAAATACTTTATTTTTTTTGTGAATAGTAAAATACGATAGTTTACGATAAAAGCTAAATACACGAGTTATAGAGTCATGGATGATGTTTAACTAAGGGAATCACTAATTATTTGAAAAAACATTCAATAATTACTATATTTATCCACATGAGTCAATAATATTTTTATTTTGAGAAAAATAATAAAATAATGAATAAAATAATGAGAAATCACCTCTCTTCTCCACTATAAAAACCACCCCTCACCCCCTCTTCTCTTCACTCATCTAAACCTTGAAGCTTGTACAATTTCATCCCAATTTCTCACCCCTAGTATCTACCCACGTCTAAGAGTTTTTGGTCTTATCAAAATACAAAACCCCTTTCCCTAAGGAGGTTCTCAAGGAGGTTAATTCAAGAGGTAAACCCTATTCCTTTTTCTTTTAATTTCATTTTTAGTTTACTTTATTTTCTTATATTATCCTCACATAATAAATAAAAATGATCACAATAACTCCAATATCATCTATATAATAAAATTATATCATGTTAATTTAATAACATACCTCAAACTACCCTATCTCTATTTTATTTTAAAAATGAAATCATTGCCAGGAAGGTGCCAATTTACAACATTCATGGATGAAAAACATTTGATCTTTAATTTATACTTCAATGATGGTCATGAAACCATTTTTATGTTTGAAAAATATTATAAAATATTTATTTTATCTTATTTAATTTTATATAACCTTTTTATATACATGATATTAAATAATAGAAAAAAACTAGTTCATTGTGATCGAAAAACCACTAAAATCAAGCTAAATGATTATCATTAATATGTTATCTAATGATTCATCCTCATATATAGAAAAAATAATACATAACACTAATTAAATTTATTTTTTTCATTAATAATATTAAATTCCAATTATGGATAATTATACCCATTTTACATGAACTCCATTACTTATAATCAAGAGAACCGATCATGAAATCAAGGAAAGAGGAACTCTGAAATGACGAAATTCAATCTTATAACTTATAAATAAAGACATAAATTAACATAATAAAACTATAATGAATCATATATATATATAATGTTCTTATTTAACTAATTAATGGATTTAATTTGATTATCCATGATATTAACTTCAAGTTTAGAATATATTCCGACATAAGGTAAAGGTTTCTACCCGAACCTCCATTTTCTTTCTAGTTACTCTATTTCTCTCTTTATCCCAATGAAATTACTAATTATTATTATTTAATAATAATAAATTATGTGTTAATTTTATATATATATACACCAATCATAATCCTTATTTATTTTATGTGGAGTTACATGTTTTAAAAGGATATTTCTCAAATTATTTCTGCTAAACAAGCCCGATTCAAGAGAACTTCTCAAATTATCACCTATTTTAAAAAATAATCTATAACATGTTTTAAGCCAAAATTATTTTTATAAAATAAATCATTTTATTATGAAAAAAATATCTTAGTTCAGTTCTGGTTTTATATAAATATTTTTTCAAAATAACTCCTCTGTCAAAGTAAAAGATTATTTGTCTCAAGAATTACTCGTTGATTTTATATGAGCATTTTCATCTATTTCAACACTATTGTTTATTGTTATGGGATTAATCATTTATGATTTCATCTAACATATTTTATTAAATGGTTTATTATTAGTTTTACTATGGATGTGTTATCTTGATACCATTCACCATATTACTCTAAATGGTTAGAGTTTATGTTTAATGATTAAGGAAAGTTATTTACATTTCATATGTTAGTTTCAATATGAATGTATATGTTGATTTTGTTTCACCCCATTTATGTGAGAAATTAATTGGACTTAGTAAGTGCTGGTTGGGGCCTACTATATCCCATTGGTCTATCAGTAGGTCTTATGAGACAAACTAGTTTGGGGTTTTACCTGTTTATATATAGTCTTATAATGAGGCCTTGATACTATGGTTATGATGTCCCACATTATGAATTACCTCATTAAAAAACTAGTAATTGATATTCCATGTGATTTTTTAACTATTAGAATATACATGGTTATGTATTATTATTGAATTATTTAATCATCTTTTATTCCTACCATATTATGCTCAATTTTACTTTTAATGGCTTGTGTACTTTTATTTATTTATAATGACTTATTACTTATACTTCTATTGTATTACTTACCCTTACTGAGCATTTGAGATCAACCATTAATTATTTTTTATTTTTCTCCAATATTAGAAGAAGTATATTCTAAATTACTTTTAAGGATAATCTAGGAGTTATGGATGTTTACAATATAATTTACATATTTTATTTCCTTTCAAGTTGTAATGTTGAACTTATCTATCTTGTTTTCCAAAGATACTAAACTTTTTGGTATTTTGGGATACTAATTCCCTATAATCATACCAATTTATTAAAGTAAGGCACCGACTATGAGAAACTGGGGTTGGGGTCTTTACAGTTGGTATTAGAGGAATTTTAATAAAATCAATGGAAAATAAATTTAGAAAAAGTAGATTAGGGAACAAAACCATTAAACAAAATTTTAGGATAATCATACAAGAACATCCTAGAATTTTGGTAAGGTATAAATTATGTGGATCTTCTTAGAAATACATCCCACTATGGATACTTCTAGTGGAAGTGGTTCTAGAACATATGAACCAATGAGTAATTACTCCAACAAGGTGTGTTGGGTTTGAATCAGGATAACCTAGTACAAAACAATGGGCCTTACTGTGCACTTGGTTTGACACTCTTGGGAGATATTCTTAGGATAATTAATATTTTATTTATAAACCATTATGAAGGATTTAATTGTAAATATGTCTTCAAAGAAACCATTCTTATGATTATGATATTAGACATGAATTATATATAAATTTATGTTTACTATTTTACTATTTTGACATTATACAATATTCATAACCTAATTTAGTGTATGCCATTATTTATAAATGGTTCCTAGTTTATGGAATGTAAACCGCATGAATTCACATATCTCATATAGGGATTCCCTCCTATAAAATATAATTATATTGGTTCTAGAGTTGTGACTGCTATTGAGTAACTTATAACTATACTAGGATAGATGAATCAGGCTTTGAATAATAACCTAACTATATGGATCATCCTAATCCACAATCAGTAGGATCAATGTTATACTGCTTTATGCAATAACAACCTTCATCATTTACTGGGAATACAAAACCATTTATAGCAGAGTAATAAATAAGTTATTTAGAGAAGATATTTCTCACGATATGATGTATTGAAATGGGGAAGGTTGTTATGGAAGAGTAACATCTATCGAGAGATGTCAATCAATGGTGGTTGTTGATTCAAAAAATAGATGAGGAGAAATAGATTGAAAATATGGAATAGAGGGATTTTCAAAAAAAATTCCTAGAAAAATATTTTCATTGCAAATAGTGAGAAGATATGGAGAGGAAATTATTGAGTCTAAGACATAAAGAGGATGAAAATGTTCTGAAGTATGAAGCTAAATTTTTAAGGTTAATAAGGCTTGATGTAGAATAGATATTTAATTCAAGAAGAATGATTGATCGATTCATTGATGGTTTAAAACCATTATTCTAAAGGGAACTGGCCACTCACAATTTTTCATTATATGAAGATATAGTCTCACATGAAATCAAGACAAAAATATAATTCTCTATGTATTATGAAAAGAAAAGAAAGAGAAGAAGAGGGCTACTAGAAACTTTGGAAAACTAAATAAGGAAATAGGGAATAAGGGAAGAGTTAAATTTCTACCCTTTAGTAATTATTGTAAGAAACACCCTGGTATGCTTGAAGAGAATGAGTGTTTATTACAAGTGTGGAAAAAAGGTCACCAATCATGTGATTTCAAGGGAAATAAAGAATATTCCAATGTTCAATGATATAATTGTAAAAAGATGGAAAATTATGAACATTATTGTACAAAGCATCAAGTAAAATTTCCCCAAAAAAGGTCAAGGGAGAAAGGCCAAGCTTATACAGTCACAACTACTAAGGTTGAAGTTTCTAACGACGTGGTTTTAGGTAATTTAATAATTTTCTCAAACTTAGAAAATACTTTTTTTTGATTATGGATCATCACATTCTTTCATATCTTCCCTGTTTTCCATGAAAATTATACCTTTCCAATTTGATTTAATAAAGTAGTTGTTAGTAAAAACTCCAAAGGGAAGTATCATTGTAACAAAGATATATCGATTATCCACCCTTTTAACACATAAATGTGCTTTAGTTTCTGACCTTGTCATCATACTGATGATTGACTTTGGTATAATTCTCTATATGAATTTGATTTCAAATTATGATGCAAAGATATATTTCAAGAAGAATAAAGTTACAATTTTTGAGAATGATGTATATTCCCTTATATTTAGAGTATAAACCTCTCCATCCGATTCTTATCTAGATCCACCCCTAGTAGAATTATTGAATTCAAATCTTGGGGAGTAAGAGGATGAAATATCTAGAGGTGAGGAAAGAAAATTTCAAATTGAGTATGTACCTATTGTTCAATAATACATTGATTTATTTCTATAGGATTTATATGTACATCCTTCATAGCGGGAAATTGAGTTTTCTGTGGATTAAATTCATGGCGCAAGGCCTATATCAAAGAATTATTATAGAATGACCACAATGTAATTAGTGGAGTTGAAGAAAAAAATAGAGGATTTAATAAGTAAGGGGTTTATTTTCCCCATTGTTTCTCTATGGGGATCTCCTATTATTTTCATGAAGAAGAAAGATGGATCTATGAGGTTGTGCATTGACTACATGGAGATCAATGCTATTATGAAAAAGAATAAGTATCCTCTTCCTTGTATTGATGATTTATTCGACCAAATTCATGGATCCCAATATTTTTTCAAAGATTGAAATTTTATTTGGATATCATCAGTTGCATGTGAGGAAGGAAGATATTCCAAAGACATCATTTTGAACCAGGTATGGGCATTACGAGTTTACAATATTGTCTTTTGGACAGACTAATGCACCCACTGTTTTCATTGATATAATGAATAGATATTTCAAGGAATATCTTGATGAATTTTTTGTGATATTTATTGATGATATTTTAGTATACTCCAAAATATATGAAGATCATGAGAATAACTTGCACATTATTCTGAAAAATCCTAGAGGACATGATTTATTTGGGATGTTTATCAACTGTGATTTTTGGCTTCAAATAGTTTCTTTTCTTGGCCATATTTTCTCTATGGATGGAATCCTAGTTGATCTGATGAAGAAAAAGGAATTTCAGGAATGGACTACACCAATAAACATAATCAATGTATATTGTTTTATTGGTTTAGTAGTTTATTATCTGCATTTCATTTAGAACTTCGCCCGATTAGCTAACCTGTTAACCATGATTACACATAAAGGGGTTAAGTTTGTATGGACAAAATAACGTGGATAATATTTCATAGAATTGAAGAAAAGGTTACTAAATTCTCCAATATTGAATCTACCATCAGGAAATGGTGTATCTTTAATTTATAGTGATGAATCAAAGAAAGGACTTAGATGTGTCCTTATATAGAATGATAGAGTTATTGCATATGCATCAGTGAAGTGAAAAACTCACAAACAGAACTATCCAACTCATGATCTTGAGTTAGAAGCTATAATATTTTCTTTGAAGATATAGAGAAATTATCTCTATGGTGAAATATTTGAGATATATACAGATCAAAAGAGCTTGAAATATATCTTATCACAAAAATAAATTAACATGAGGCAAAAGAGATGGCTTGAACTTCTCAAGGATTTTTATTTTTCAATACATGATCATCCAGGAAAGGAAAATAAGGTAGACTATGCATTAATTAGGAAGGATCATGGAGTTCTAAACAAAATGAAGATTGAAAGGGATCCTGTTTACATGGATCTAGCAAATATAGACATGGACATTTTCAAGGAAGGTGAAACATCATTACTTTTTCAATTGGTTTCCCAACCATCTTTATTGGAAAGGATTAAATTTTCTCACTTTGATGATGAGAATATTCAAAAGAAAATTAAAGGTTTAAATGATGGGAAGTTGGATGACTTCATGTGTGAGGATGAAGTTCCAAAATTTGGGAAGAGGATTTTGGTTTCCTTCATACCCAAACTAAAAAAGGAGTTATTGTATGATGCTCATAACTTGAATTTATCTATAAAACCTGGCAGCACTATGATATATAGAGATTTGAAGGAACATTTCTGGTGGGATAACATGAAGAGGGAATTTTCTGATTATGTATCAAGATGTTTAGTCTATCAACAAGTTAAGGCTAAAATAAAACACCATAGAGGAGTCTTAAAACCTCATTATATTCCTACATGTTAATGGGATGAAATAACTAGGGATTTTGATCCTAGATTACCAAAAACTCCAAGAAGGAATGATATAATATGGATGATTTCTGGTCGACTTACCAAATCTGCACATTTCTTTGCTATAAAGGAGAATTTTCCACTATAGTTCCTTTAAAAGATATATATTAATGAATTTTTAAGAATTTATGGAGAAACTCTCTCAATTATGTCTAATCGTTATCCAATATTTTCATCGAAATTCTAGAAAAGTATCCAAAAATATTTGGACACTGAGCTTCATTTGAGTACTTCTTATTATCCTTAAACTGATGGACAGTAAGAAAGAATTATCTAAACATTAAAAGACATGTTTATACCATTCTCACTTTATTTTCATGGTATGTGGGATCATTATTTATATTTTTAAGAGTTTTCTTAAAACAATATTTTATATTCTAGTATTCAAATGAAACCATATGAAGCATTGTACTGAAAAAGATTTTGTACACCAACAAGTTTGGATGAAGTTAGTGAAAGAAATCTTGTAGGCCTAGAGCTTGTAGAGGAAACAATAGCGAAGGTAAAGATTGTTCACACTCACATCAAAGTAGGTCAAAGTAGAAAAAAGAGATATACCAATAATCGAATGAAGTACTTTGAATTTCAAGTGGTAGATCAAATTTACATAAAAGTATCTCCATGGATCGATGTTATAAGATTTTGGATGAAAGGTAAATTGATACCCAGGTACATTGGCCCTTTTTAAATTTTTGAGAGAGTTCGAGCTGTGGATTATTATTTGTTGATTCCTCCGAGGATTTATAAAGTTCATAATGTGTTCTATGTCTCATTATTAAGAACGAACAAGATAGACCCAACACATGTCCTCACTTATGATGAAATCGATCTAAAACCTGATTTATCTTACTGTGAAGAGCCTATCTGAATTTTAGACACTAAAGAACAGGTGATGAGGAATTAGGTGACTCGGATGGTAAAGAGACTTTGAAAAAATAATAATTTTTAAGAGGAGACATGGGAGATGAGGGAACTTATGATGAACACATACCCAAATCCTTTTATGAGGTAACATTTTGGTAATTTTCACGAAGAAATTTTTGTAGGAGGGGAGAATGTAACACCCTAAGGATTTACAAATAAATTTAATAGAAAATGTAATTCATGTAACACTGAGTCTTTGTGAAACAAGAATTTATTATTATAACCTAGTCATTAAACATAATTTTCATCTTCTATGGTTTGAAATTTGAAAAATGGTCATACAAAGTTGCAATCAGTAAGATATTTAGAGTCTAATATGATCAACTTAAATTTTTAGTGAATAGTAGCTTGACCTTAGGAATAGTAATATGACCTTTATGAATAGTAAATCATCCTAATAAATAGTAATCACACTTATGAATGTATAAATAAAATTTAGGAACCATATAAATGAAAGTATGATATAATTATATCATGATATAAGTAAGTGAACATTTAGAAATTAATAATTAAGTGTTGGTATTTGTTTGAATAATTAATTATTTAATTTTTTATTAATAAATTTATTTAAAGGAAAATTTATTTTCCTAAAATTTATTCATAAATAAATATTTTTTTCCTATGATAATTTAATAAGACCTTAATTGATTTTTTAGGGTGTTATAAAATTAGTTTTAATTTTAAAATCTATATTTTTCAAGTAAATAATAATTTTAATTAAAAATAAAATTTATCATATTTAAAAATTTATTTTCATAAAATGGATTTTAGTTTTAAATTCTATATGTTGAAGAATGGGTAAGGTGAATTTTAGATATTTTTTTAAAATACTTGAATTTTTGGTGAATAGTAAAATATGACAATTTATGATAAATGCTAAATACATGAGTTATAGAGTCATGATGATGTTTGGATGATTTAAAAACCATCATTTAGAAATCAAATGAACTAATTACTGTATTTAGACACAATAATCAATACTATTTATTGTCTTGAGAAAAATAATAAAATAATGAATAAAATAACGAGAAATCACCCCTCTCCTTCACTATAAAAACCACCCCTCACCCCTATTCTCTTGAATACTCTAATCCTTGAAGATTGTCAAATTTCTACCGAAATACACTTCCCTAGTATATCCCCATGTACATGAACTCTTCTTCACTCCAAAAGGCAAAAACACCTTTCCCTAAAGAGGTTCTCAAGGAGGTTAATTCAAGAGGTAAACCCTCTTCCATTTTTTTAATTTCATTTTCAATTTACATTATTTTATTATATTATCCTCACCTCACATTTCCAAATGATCATGATAAATCTAGTATCATCTATATAATATAATTATATCATGTTAATGTAAAATCATTCCTCAAACTACTCTCTCTCTATCTTATTTTAAAAATGAAAGCACCATCCATAAGGTGCCAATTTACAACCTTCGTGGACACAAAACTTTCATTCTTTAATTTATAATTAAATACTGGTCATGAAACCAATTTATAGTTGAACTAGATTATAAAATATGTATTATATTTTATTTTAGGTTCTAGAACCATTTTATATACCTGATATTAAATAATATAATAAAACTAGTTCATTGTGATCGAAAAATTGCTAAAATTAAGCTATAAGATTATCATTAATATGTCATCTAATGATTTATCCTCATTTATGAAAAAAATTATAAATAACACCAATTTAATTTATTTTTTTCATTAATAAAATTAAATTACAATTTTAGATAATTCTACCCATTTTACAAGAACTCCATTACTTATAATCAAGAGAACTGATCATGAAATCAAGGAAACAAGCACTCCAGAATGACATAATTTATTCTTATTACTTATCAATAAGGAAATAAATGAACTTAATAAAACAATAATGAATCGAATATATTTATATAATGTTATTATTGAACTAATTAATGTACTTAATTTTATTATACAAGACATTAAGGTCAAGTGTAGAATACATTTAGACATAAGGTAAGGGTTTCTACCTGAACCTCAATTTTCTTTCGGGTTACTCTATTTATATCTTTACCCAATTGATATTATTAAATATTATTATTTACTACTCATAAAATATGTTTTAATTTTATATATATGTGTAGAAATCAGAATCCATATTTATTTTATGGGGATTTAAATGTTTTAAAATGATCTTTCTCAAATATTCCTGATAAAGAAGCCTGATTCAAGGGAACTTCTCAAATTCTTATCTATTTTCAAGTATACTATATATTCTGTTTTAATCCACCATTATTTTTCTAAAATAAATTATTTTATTACAAAAAAACTATCTTAGTTAACTTCTGGTTTTATACAAAGATTTTTACAAAAGAACTCTTCTTTCAAAGTAAAAGAGTTTTTCTCTCAAGAATTAATCTGTGATTTTATAATAGTATTTTCATATTTTTCGAAAATATTCTTTATTATTATTGTATTAATATTTTATTATATAATCTAAAATACTGTATTTAATGTCTTATTAGTAGTTTTACTATGTATGTTCTCTCTTTATACCATTCACCATATTACTCTGAATAGTGACTGTTTATGTTTAATGATTAGGAAAATTTATTTACATTTCCTATGGTAGTTTCAATATGAATGTATGTACTCATTTTGTTTCACCCCTTTCATGTGAGTAATACATTGGGATTATTAAGTGTGTGTGTGTGGGGGGGGGGGGGTTTCTATAGTCCCTCGATGCATCAGTAGGTCTCATAGGACAAACTAGTTTGGGTTTTTACCTATTTATGTATGGTCTTGGTACGAGGCCTTGGAAGCATGGTTATGATGTGCTACATTATGAATTCCCTAATTATGAAAATAGTAATTGATTTTCCATTTGATTATTCTATTGGATTTGGTTTCCTATAACGAACTTATTTTGTACTTTATGATAACTTATATTCATGGTTTTTAATATTAATAAATTCCTTATCACATCATAATTGTTCTTCTCTATGACATTGAATGTGATAATGTCTTAAGAGTATATGATAAACTAAAAGGGAATAGAATATCCTTGATATGATGAGAAACTAGAAGTGATATTACACTATTCTTGAATATATATTCTATATATGGATGATATCATTTGAGGGACACAAATGATACAGGATATAAAGGGTGGAGACTCAGAGGACTTTGATGCACCTTATGATGGTGTGAAACCTTGGTAATGTCCATGAGGATATTATGATAATGAGACCCATTAGTTGGAAATCCACATTTATAAGTGTCATTGGATGATCCTATCCACCAATGTGTGTATTGGTCTTTAGAATTTAATAATATTATTAATGATTATTATGACTCGTGCAGTTACATGCATTAATGAAAACCATAAAGACATATGTTTGTGATGAGGTAGGATATAATGGGTCCATCACAAGTAATACTTAATTAATGAATAATGTGAGAAAGAATTTATCCCTTCTATTCTTTAAGGGAAGTTGATGTCTCATTCTCTTTGATTGAAATTATATAGCCTAAATAAATCCATATCCACGGTGTTCAATAGGAAAGTTTAATTTCCAAGAAATCAAAAAAAGTTAATTGAGCACATGGGTTGATGGAACTTTCATGAAAACCCCTTGATTAGAGATATCGAGACAATGGGATTATATTACATGGTAATAATTTGTATGAGATGACATGTAGCTGCAACATTAAATTCTTTCTCTATTTCTTCCTTGGCGTGTTTCTAGATTCTAACCTTGGACTTTAGTATTCTCTGCCTAATGCCACTAAGAAAGAGGCCTAGAGTGTCACACACTAAATGTATATAGTATCTTTGTTAATTTTTTTTATTATTTAACAAGTTGAATAAAGTTTATTCTTGGTTGTGGTTTAATAATTATTCATGGATTCCTGATCACATATATTTCGATAGTAGTTATTTAAGAGAATATATTATGGGAGGAATATTTAATAAATATTTATTTTATATTTATTGAATATAATATTTATATATTTATTAGTGAATAATTTAGTAATATTTATTCAGTAAATAAATAGAAATTATGCAAGTTCCAATAAATATGGTGGAGGATTGGCGGTCCAAGTTCAATGGTCCAATGAGAAATAATAATATTTAATATTATTGTATTAAATAAAATTGAATTCTAATTCACAAGTTATGAATGTGTCAAGAAATAATAAAAATAATAATACTATTATTATTTGACATGGGTTTTTTCTAGGATTAATAAAATAAATAAAGTCACTTGCACAGTTATGTAATTTTAACCCTAGTGATATAAGTACCAAATTATTTTTTTTTCTCATAAACCTAGCTGAGAAAATCATTATGCACAATGGAATGGAGAAAATATCTAAAGCCTCTAGAGTTCAACCCTCTCCAATAATGCTCTCAAGAATGAGATAGATCCTCCTCCACCAGATCAAGGAGAATTATTTGGAGTTATTTTTCAAGACAATCGAAGGTGGACATCACAAGCACAAGGATCTTCCATGCTAGAACCCAGAGACTCCTTTGGTGACATTTGAATATTCGTGGAGCATGTGTGAATCACCTCTAGAGGAACCCTACACTTGGATTCTACAATATAATGGTGGAACACGACAGATCTGTAATTGGATTCATCAATAATGAAATAATAACCATATATGTAATTCTTATTTAATTAAATTAATTGTAAAAAACATGTGTTGATATCCAGTCTCTTGGTTTTGGGTTAATAACCCTTACTTGTTATTTTATTAAAATCCATTGATAATGGAGTTCATTATCACTTGATCTCTAATTAATCATTGATAATGGTAAAAATAAAATATGGTCACCACCCCTCTTGTTCTTCAACTATGCCCAAAACCTACATGTGGTATCAAAAGGTGGCACATAGTTGTTTATAATTTTTTAGATTCATCGGTGATTTAGGCATTAATAATTTAGTTTTTCAAGTCATGTTTAGTCATTATTTTAATCTAAATTATGATATCTATTTCATCCTCCATAATTTATCATAGATCTAATAGAAACAATTAATTTTATGATTAAAATAAAATCAAGGAACTCATTTAAAGGTGCCAAGGATCTTGGCCATACAACACCAGACTACATGCCATGTAATTGGTGTTATACACCGTGTAGTCATGTTCAATGCATCAATATTGATTTGAATATAAATTTGATATTTTTCATTGATTAGGGAATTAATTACACCATTAATGCACCACTTATTGACCAGGACTAATTGGAACATGGTCATCCGAACTACATGTCATGTGTCCTGTTTGAAACAATGTGTAGTACCTTCTGGTCAGGGGTCGAGCCGTGTATTCCATACATGGCCTACCCGACTGGTGACCATGTAACACAGAATCAACATAGCATATGGCCCACTAGACACAACATGTACTCCATGATTTATGAAGTACGCCTCCCACGCTAAGCCCCTAGTCATGTTCTTCGGAAAGACGATGAAGGGTGTACACGCTGTGTAGATCAAAGATACACATCGTGTACTTTTACTAGATTAACCATATTAAAAATTTATTTATTTTACTATGAAACCTTGAGACATGTACTTGTGTGTGGCCATAAATATAGGACATTCCATGTGATATATTTTAATATACATAAATATTTAAATGTTTAATTAATATATGCATAATGTATAGATCTTCATAACATGTATGATTCATATTACAAGTTATTACTCTACATGTATTGAAATATAACACGTGTCCAAAAAATCATGTATTTCGTGAAATAATCTATGAAGTATGAATCATGAATGTATGTTATAGGTCATGTATGATATATATCACAAGAGTCAAATAGTATACAATTATAATACATGTTGGGTATAATCGGACAAGTATTCACAATGTTGCCTCTATTTTACAGGTTATGTACATAATTAATATTAAATGAGTTAATTTAATATGTTTAAAATTATAAAGGATTAGAATCTCAAGGAAAACCAGAAAATAATTAAGATAAAAGTATTGATTAATTAAATATAATAATTAATCGATTTGAGCATGATTTATCTTAAATAAAAACGATTAAGAATTTAATGCTAGTTTTATTAAATGCATAATTCGTTGTATGCATGTGGATTATCATGAGCTAGACCGAACATTTTTATGTGATTGGTTTCACTTCAATTTATTATTAAATTAAATTTTTGGCCTAAGATCCTTCTCTCCTCATTAACATGTATGACCTATGTGCCCATGGTTTCTTTTATATAAACCACATTTTACCCATCACCTATGTGTGAGTAAAGGCATATGTAATGGACGAAACTCCCAAGAGAGTAGAGGCAGTTCATGTTTGCGTTGAGGAGAAACCAATATAAGCAAGATATAAAGGTGGAAAGGTGGAAAGGTGGAAAGTTATAAACACAAACCCAAGATTGGTTCAAGGTGTTTCTCCCTCAGGTCTGCAGTTAGTTTATCAACCATGAGATAAAATAACCATTAGAACAAGCTCATGATCATACCCTTTATTTTATTTCTATCAGTTTCATGGTTATTAATTATGGATGTTTTTTTCATGATCACATAATTAATGAATTAAAAATATTTCAATATGAAACTAAAATAAACTGCCTTATGAATAAATATTATCTAAATACATGGTTAATAAATTATGTAATCCCCCTTCATATTAACAAGCATGTGATAAAGATAATAAATGGAAATTTACACATAAAGGATAAAATACCTAAATAAAATATTAAGCTGGTATAGCCTTTCATTACTTCAGTTAAAATCGAAGCATAGTTCAAAGTGCTTGACCAACCAATGTTTGGGTGCTTTCAATTATCAGGGAATCCTAACATGAGGTTTTGGATTGACATGACTTGGTTCAAAACAAGGGTTGACTACAAAATAAGGACTTTGTGTAACTAAGTGGAAAAGGGGGAAAAAAATCCAAATTAAGGATTTTAGGATTGAAGAGTCTACTTAGAAGATCAAGGAACTATGAGTTAATACAGTTGTAATTTGGAATTCCTACCTAAAACCTTTCAAGTATCTTGAAAAACCAATGTTTGGGTAATGAGAATAAAAATATGGATCCTTTCCACTTGAATGTTGGAAAAATAGGATATTCCAAATCCGTGGTGAGGTCTATTGGGTTTCGATAAAATAGTGGGAGACTAATAAATAAAATATTTATTTATTTTTAAAAATTTATCAGATAAAGTACTAAATCACTTATTATCTTATTTGTAGAAAAAACATTAAAAATGAAATCAAACATATTGCTGCGATCTATACTCGATAAGGAAAACCTTCTCCCATGGAAGATATTTCCAGGAATGGAAGAGGTTTTTATGCATAATTCTTCTCCATAAATGGATATTATATGTTCTAGAAGAACCTTCACCAATTTCCCCTAGAATTGAGGCATGTGATGAAGAGTTATTTATCTATGAGAAACATCTGAATGATTCAACAACTATTCAGTGCTTCATGATATCATCCATGTCCAATGAGATCTTGAAGCAACATGAGGATATTGATGCCTATAGCATGATGTCTCAACTTTGGGATCTCTATCATGATAAATTGAGAAAATAGAGGTATGTGGTCTCCAATGCTTTGTTCACGACTATTCTTGGATATTATGTGCCAGATAAACCTCATGTAGTCAATATTATTGGCTACATTGAACTCCTAAACATCATAGGGATTAAATTCTTGGATGAGTTGCATACATATCTCATAATTTAATCCCTTACCAATATCTTCTCTAGTTTTATTATGAATTATAATTTTAGAAATAATGAAAAGATAATATCAGAACATCTGACCTCAATTCACCAAGTGGATAAAAAAATGGGGCATGACAAACCTGTAGTATTTATTGTGAATAAGAAAAGGATAGACAAGAAAAAGGGGCCCAAAACATATAAACAGTCTAAATCACCAGAGCACCATCCTTCTAAGAAGAAGAATATCTATATATAGGGAAAGGAAAAGGAGGTAGTGTGTTTTTCATGTGGAAAACTAGGCCACTGGAAGAGTAACTATAACAAAAAGCATGGGGAAGCTAAATGTGAGATTGTTATCGAGTTAAATATTTCCATATCTACACATTGGGTATTAGATATAGCTTGTGGTTCTCACATATGTATCCAAATATAGGAACCATGTAGATTCCAGAATATTTCTATAGGAGAGGTCGATCTATGAGATTCCAATTGTGCAAGACTTTCTTCTCTGGCTATTAGTGGATACCAACTTTCATTTCCAACAAGAATGATTTTGGTTTTACATGATTGTTATTATGTACCTACTGTTACGAAAAACATAATTTCTCTATCAACTTTAGATACAAGTGGGTTTATTTTTCTAGTTCAAAAATAAAATTTGTTTCTTTTATAAGGACAATATATGTTATAGAATTGAACTTTTAAATAATGGTCTGTATGTGTTAAATTATGAAAAACAAGTGTTGGAAATTGATAACAAATCATATTCAAATGAATCATATAACACCCATCTTTTGAATCACCATATTGGTCATGTAAATGAGAAGATTTTGAAAAATATCTATTAAGATGGATATTTAAACTCTTTTGAGATAAAACCACTTGATAGATTCCATGCTTGTTTATTAGGAAAAATGACCAAACCACCATTCATTGGATATGATGAAATGCCCAAATAGCTTCTAGGATTGGTACACACTGATGTGTGTAGAAAATTTCCAATAGGAGATAGAGGTAGATATTCTTACTTAATAACTTTTACTGGTGATTTGAGTAGATTTGGAAATATTTACTTAATGAGGTATAAGTTCATATCCTTTGAAAAATTCAAGGGATTGAAGAATGAAATAGAGAACCCACTTGGTAAGAAGATAAAGAATTTTTGATCACATCAAGGTAGACAATATATTAAATAAGAGTTCATCGACTTTCTAGAGGAGTTTGTGATTCTATCTCAACTCACACCACCTTATACACCATAGTGTAATAGTGTTAGTGAAAGGAGGAATTGTACCTTGTTGAACATGGTAAGGTCGATGATGAGTCATCTAGATATTACAATATCCATTTGGGGGTATGAATTACAAACTCTGACATACACATTAAACCGTGTACCAACTAAAGAGGAAAAATGAATTCCCTTTCGATCTATGGAGTTGAAAGAAACCCGTTTTGTTGCATACACATGTATAGGGTTCTGAGGAATTTGTTAAGGCCTTCTTAGAAAACAAACAAGACCTCCTGGGGAATGAAGTATATATTTATACGATATCCCAAGGAAATAAAGGGATACTACCTATACAAACCCTCATAAAAGAAAGTGATTATTGCCAGAAAAGCCATCTTTTTTGAGAGGTAGCACCTCCTAAAAAAGGATAGTGGGTTCAAGATTGACTTTGATGAAGCTGATGCTAATGATACACAATAGTTGGTGCCAGAACAAGTTTCACAACTCCTCGTGGAAGAAGTAGTTCTTGAAATTTAAGTTCTTCATAGTAGTGTAAGAAAGGTAAGGGAACTAGAGAGATATGGTTTTCTAGTCACTGAGTATGGTGACTCATTATTTTTGAAAAATAATGAACCTCCTTCCTGTAAAGAGGAATTAGAGAGCTTAGAAGCTACAATATGGCTAGAGCCTATGAATCCTGAGATGGATTCCATGTATCAGAACCATGTATGGGTTCTGATCGATGCACCAGTTGATGTAAATCCTATTGGGTGTAAATGGGTATTCAAGACAATACTGTACCTAGAAGGTAACATAAGTTTTTATAAAGAAAGGATACTGGATAATGTTTTTAAAAAATATCAAGGAATTGACTACAATGAAACCTTTTCACCACTTTCCATGTTTAAATCCAAAAGAATCATACTTGACATAACATCTAACCATGACTATGAGATTTGGTATATGGATGTCAAAACTGAATTCCTTAATGGGATCCTTCAGGAGGATGTCTATATGACACAACCAAAAGGTTTTGTGACACCAGGTGATTCCAAAAGGGTTTGTAAGCTACATGGATCCATCTATAGATTGAAACAAGCATCCTAGTCATGGAACATTCAATTCGATGAATCCTTACGATAATTTTGTTTCATTAAGAAGTATAGAAATCCAAGTGTTAAAAAAATATTTAATTGAAATGCAGTTTTTATCCTAGTAGTGTATGTTGATGACATATTACTTATTGGAAATGAAATACCAGTATTAGAGTAAGTTAAGGACTAGTTTCTCAAGTGCTTCTCCATGAAGTACTTAGGAAAAGCATGCTGCTTTATAGGGATCAAGATCATTCGTGATAGATCCAAGAGGCTACCTAGAATAATTCAGAGTACATATATTGACAAGATACTAAAGTGATTTAGTATGGAACAAACCAAGAGGGTATTGGTTCCAGTGTCACATGGTTTACATCTTTCTAAGAAAATGTGTTCCTATATGCAATAAGAGAAAGATAGAATGAGTGTAATCCCATAATCTTTAGCGATAAGATCAATCATGTATTCCATGTTATGTAATAGACTTGATATTTCATATTCATTGAACATGGTATGCAGATATCAAGAAGATCCAGGAGAACAATATTGGACTACTATTAAGACCATCCTTAAATGTTCGAAAAGAACTATGGATATGTTCTAGGTGTATGAAGAAGATGAGGATCTTGTCATCAGAGGGTATGAGGATGTTGGTTTTTAGATAGATCATAACTATCTAAGGTTACAATCAAGATATGTTTTCTATCTCAACCAAGGATCTGTGAGTTAGAAGAGTTCAAAGCAGCTAGTTTTAGCTGATTCTACTGTGGAGTCTGAGTATATAGAGGATTTTGATGTACCTATGGAAACCATATGGATTCAGAACATTTTATAGAAGCTTGATGTGGTATCTAGTAGTAAATACTCTATCACATTGTAATGTGATAATATTGTAGTGGGGGATCTTGAAAAAGAGCCAAGGTCACATTAACAGACAAAGTACATACTCCGATAGTGTCACCTCTTGAGGTATTTTTATCAAAGGGGTGAAGTTAAATTGATCATAGTACCCATGGAATAGAATATGGTGGAACCCTTTACTAAAGGACTATCTTAGAAGAAGCATGAATATCAAGCAAGAGATAGCGGATTGAAGGTTGTTAGCAGATGGCTCTATTTCAAGTGGGAGTCTATTGGAGTTGGTTCCCTAGAACCAACTACTTTTTAATTTATGTTAACTTATATTCATGGTATTGAATATCAATAAATTACTTATCACATCTTGATTGTTATTATGTGTGACATTTAATGTGATAATGTCCAAAGTGTAGTTGTCACACTAAAAGGTCATAGCATACCCCTTCTAAGATGAGAACCTGGAAGTGATATGAAAATATTCTTGAATATATGTTTTATAACTGAATAATATCATTTGATGGACACAAATGGTACATGATATCTGGGGTGGAGACTCATAGGAATTTTAGGAACCTTCTCATGGTGTATACACTTGATAATGTCAAGGAGGATATTATGAGAATGAGAACCACCAGTAGGAAATATACATTTATAAGTATCCTTGGATGATCCTATCGGTGGCTGTGTATATTGGTCCTAAGTCTATAATGTTATTATTATTGAGTATTATGACTCACTCAATTAGATGTATTGATTAAAACCATGATGAAATATGTTTATGGTGAGGTAAGATATGTTGGGTGCATCATGATTAATAATGCATTAATGAATAATGTGACAAAGGATTTTCCCCTTCTGTTCTTTGATGGAAGTTGATGTCTCAGGAGCTTTTATGGAAATGATATAGCATAAATAAATCCATAGACAAGGGGTTTGATAGGCATGTTATATTTCTGGGAAGTCAAAGAATGAGAAATTGGGCACATGGGTTGATGGCGCTAGCATAAGACCAGCGTGATTAGTGATATGAAGACAAAGGGTTTATATTACATGGTAATAATTTTTATGAGGTGAAATGTCACTGTGTTATTAACTTCTTCCTCTATGGGTAACTTGGCATGTTTCTAGATGATAACCTTGGATATTAGGCTGCTCCACCAGATTCCACTAAGAAATAGGCATAGAGGATCACACATTAAGTGTATTCAGTATCACAGTTAAATAATATATATTGTTTTATTATTTAACAAGTTTAATTAATATTATTCCCGGTTTTGGTTTAATAATTATTCATGTATTTCAAATAACATTTATTCCAACACTAGTTATTCATGAGAATATATTGTGGGAAGTATATTTAATAAATATTTATTTTCTACTTAGTGAATATAATATTTATATATTTATTTAAGAATAATGTAGTAATATTTATTTAATAAATAAAAAAATTAGTCAAGGTCCAATAAATATGGTAGAGGATTGGTAGACAAAGTTCAAGGGTCCAGTGAGAAATAATAATGTTGAATGTTATTTTAATAAATAATATTTAATTATAATTAACAAGTTAAGTGTGTGTCAAGAAATAATAATAATAATACTATTATTATTTATCATTGGGTTTTTCTAGGATTAATAAAATAAATAAGGGTAGTTGTGCAATTATTTTATTTTAACCCTAGTGATATAAATACCCAATTATGATTATTTTCTCATAACCCTAGCCAAGTAAATCATTGTGAACAATGTATTGGAGAAAAGATCTCAATCCTAGAGTGTTCATCCCTATCCATGAATTCTCTCTAGAATGAGAGAGATCCTACTCTACTGGATCAAGGGGAACAGTTTGGAAGCGGTTCTCAAGGAAATTGAATGCAGACATCATAAGCACAAGGATCTTCCATGCTAGCACTCGGAGAATCCTTCGACGATATCCAAAGATTCACGGATCATGTGTGTATCACCACTAGAGGAATCCTACTCTTTTATTCTACAACCCAATGGTGGCGCACTATAGATCTAGATCCAGATGCATCAATCAAGAGATAATAACATTGGGGGTAATTATAATTTAATTAAATTATTTGTAAACAATATGTATTGATCTCCTCTCTCTTGGTTATAGGTTAATAACCCTCTCTTGTTATTTTATTGAAATCCATTGATCATGGCATTCAGCGTTGCTTGATCTCAGATTAATCATTGATAATGGAGAAAAGAAAAGTTGGGCACCGATCTTCCTGTGCTTCCACTGCACCCAGAACCTACAACTAGTATGAAAAGTTGGTACATATTTGTTTATAATTTTATAGAATCATTGGTGATTTACACATTCATAATTTAGTTTTTCAAATCAAGTTTAATTAATCTTTTAATATGAATTACAAGACCTGTTTTTTCCTCCATCATTACTCACAAATCTAACAAAAATTATTAATTTTATGATAAAAATAAAATTGAGGAACTCATATGGAGGTTCAAAGGATCTTGGCCATACAACAACAGACTACACACACCGTGAAATCATCATTACACATTGTGTAGTCATGTTAAATTCATAAATATTGATTTGGACATCAATTCTAGATTTTACATTGATTAGGGCATTAATTGTACTATTAATGCACTATGTGTTGACTAGGAATAACTAGCACACAGTCAGCCAAACTACACACTATGTGGCCCATTGGACATGGAGTGTAGTCCCTTCGGGTCAGGGATGAGCCATTTATTCCATACACAGCCCACCTGATTGGTGACCATGTAACATGGATTCAACATGTTGTGTGGGCCACTAGACATGCTGTGTACCCCAAGATTTTCAAAGTATTCCTCACACCTCATGTACCTAAACGTATACCTTGGTTCGACTGTGAAGGGTGTACATGTTGTATAGATTGGATCTACATGCCTTGTACTTTTACAAGATTATGGATATTTAAAATTTATTTGTTTTACTATTTAAACCTTGAGACATGTACTTGCGTGTAGTCATAAAGATATGACACACATGTGATAGGTTTTAATATACATAAATATTTAAGTTTTTAATTAATAAATGCGTAATGTTCAAATCTATATATCATGCATGAGTCGTATTACAATTTATTACTCTACATGCATTAAAGCATAACACATGGCCAAAATATCAGGTAATTCGTGTAATTATATGGGAAGTATGTGTTATGATAGTACATTATAATTTGTGTATGCTATATGTCAATAGAGTAAAATAGTATACGAGTATAATACATATTAAGAATAATCTGATAGGTATTCACCATGATTCCTCCATGGTACAAGTTATGTATATAGTTAATTTTAAATTAATTTATTTAATTTGTTCATAATTATAAATTTTGAGAATCTCAAAGAAATTTAGATAAGGAATACAATAAAAGGATTGATTAATTTAAGATAATATTTAATCGATTTGAGCATGATTTTTCTTAAACAAGGACGATTAATAATTTAATGCTAGTTTTATTAATTACGTAATTTGTTGGATGCATTTGGATGATCATGAGCTAGACCATACCTTTGTATATGGTTTTTTTATTTTAATTTATTATTAAATTAATTTTTTGGCCTATGAGCCTTCTCTCCTCATTAATATGTAGAAACAATGTGCCCATGGTTTCTTTTTATATAAACCCCCCTTTACCCCTCACCCGTGTGTGAGTAAAAGAATATGTAATGGATGGAGCTCCCAAGCTGATGGAGGCAGTTCAAGTCAAGAGCTGAGGTGAAACAAATCCAAGAAAGATACAAATGTGGATAGGTGGAAAGCTGTAAAAACGAACCTAAGATTAGTTCAAGGTGTTTCTCCCCAAGGTCAGCAGTTAGTTTATCAACCTATAGGTAAACTAACCATTAAAACTAGCTCATGATCATACCCTTTATTTTATTTCTGTCAGTTTCATGGTTATTCATTATGGATGTTTTTTCACGATCACATAATTTATGAATTAACAAGCATATAATATGGAACTAAAATAAAATGGGCTATGCATAAATATTATCTAAAGACATGGTTAATCACTTATATAATCCCACTTAATATTAATAATCATTTGATAGAGATAATAAATGGGTATTTACGCACAAAGGATAAACTCCCTCAATAAAATATTAAGTCTCTATAGCCTTCCACTACTTCGGTTAGAATCAAACCATAGTTCAAAGTTCATGACCAACCAAAGTTGGGGTGCTTTCAATAATTGGGGAATCCTAACATGAGGTATTGGGTTGACTTGACTTGGTTAACATGAAGGGTTGAGATCCAAAGTAGGACTTGGTGTAACTGAGTGGAAAAGGTTGAGGAAATCCAAATTAAGGATTTTAGGATTGGGGAGTCCACTCAATATATCAAGGAACTATGAGTTAATGTAGTTGGCATTTGGAATGCTACCTAAAACCTTTCAAGATTTCTAATGAACCAAATTCGGGGTAATTAGAAGGGAAATATAAATCCTTACCACTTGAATGTCTAATAAACAGGATCTTATAAAGCTAATGGTGAGGTCTATTGGGTTTGGATAAAATATTGGGAGACTAATAAATATAATATTTATTTATTTGTAAAAATTTATTAGATAATTTACTAAATATATTATTTTTTTATAAAAACATTAATAATGGAATTAAACATATCACTGTGATCCATATATGAGAAGGAAAACCTTCTCACTGGAATAAATTTATAGGAATGGAAGAGGTGTTTATGCATCATCCATCGCCATGAAAGGAAATTATATGTGTTGGAATAACCTTTACCAATTGCACATGGAAATGAGGCAAGTGATGAAGAGATATCTCTCTATGAGAAACATCTTAACGATCCTACATAATTTCAATGCTTCATGCGATCATCTATATTCATTGAGCTCTTGAAGTAACATAAAGACATGGATGCCTATAACATGATATATCACCTTCAGGATCTCTATCAAGAGAAGGTGAGATAAGATAGGTATGAGATCTACAATACTTTGTTCAAAAACAATCTTGGATAGTGTAAGCAATCTGTGCCCCATGTAGTCAAAATTATTGTCTACGTTAAATGCATGGACATATTAGGGATTAAATTATCAGATGAATTGCGTACAGATATCATACTTTCATCACTACCCAAGACCTTCTCTATTTTTTTTGTGAATTATAATATGATAAATAATGAGAAGTGTCTATTGGAACTTCTTACCTTGATTTTCTAAGTGGATATGGACATGGGGCATGATAAACCCATAGTCCTTATGGTGAATAAGAAGAGGAAGGACATGGAAAAGGGGACCAAGACTTATAAACAATCTAAAGCTCCCAGCCACCATACTACCATGAAGAAGAATATATAGAGGAAGGTCAAGGAAAAGGAGGTAGTGTGTTTTTCATGTGGCAAGATAGCCCACTATAATAGAAACTGTACCCAAAAGCATGGGGAATCTAAAGGTTCATTCGTTATTGAGTGCAATATTTCCATATCTACACATTGGGTGTTAGATATAGCTTGTGATGCTCAAATATATATCCAAATACAATAACCAAGTATATTACTAAATATTTCCTAAGGAGAAGTGGATTTATGATCTGCCAATGGTTTAAGGTGGATTGCTCTGGCCATTGGTGACTACCACCTTTCAATGATAACATGAATGATTTTGATGTTATGTGATTGTTATTATGTACATAATGTTACCAAAAATATAATTTATGCATCATGTTTAGATTCAAATGGGTTTATATTCATGTTAAAAAATAAAAGTTGTTTATTTTATAAGGACAACATATGTTACAGTATATAACATTTAAATAATGATCTGTATGAATTAAAATTTGAAAACCAGGTTTTGAAAATTGATTAAGAATCAAGTTCACATGACTCATATAACACCTAGCTTTGGCATCACCATCTTGGTCATGTAAAGAAGAATAATTTGATAAATCTCTATTAAGATGACTTTTTAGACTCTTCTAATCTAAAACCACTTGATAGATTTCATGCTTGTTTAAAAGGAAAAATGACCAAACCACCATTCAGTGGATAGGGTGAAAGGGCCACAAATATTCTAGGATTAGTATGAACTGATGTGTGTGGAAAATTTATAGTAGAATCTAGAGGTGATATTCTTACTTCATAATTTTTATTAATGATTTGAGTAGATATGGATATATTTACTTGATGAGGTATAAGTATGAGTCCTTTAAGAAATTCAATTAATTCAAGAATGAAGTAGAGAATCATCTTGGTAAGAAGATAAAGAATCTTTGATTAGATTGAGTTGGAGAATATCATAACTGAGAGATCATCAACTTTTTATAGGAGTTTGGGATTCTATATCAACTCACTCCACATTATACACCACAGTTGAATGGTTTTAGTGGAAGTGGGAACTGTACCTTGTTGGACATGGTATGGTCGATGATGAGTCATGCAGATCCTCCATTATCCTTTTGAGGATATGCATTAGAAACTACATCATACAAATTAAACTGAGTACCATCTAAAGTGTCAAATAGAATTCTCTAAGATCTATAAAGTGTTAAGAAACCTTTTTTGTCACAATCATGTGTATGGGGTTTTGAGGTGTTTGTTAAGGCCTTATAAAGAAATAAACTAGCACCCCAGGGCTTGAAGTGTATCTTTATAGGGTATCCCAATGAAACAAAGGGATACTACCTATAAAATTTCTCAGATAAAAAAAGTGATTCTCATAAGAAAATTCATCTTTCTTCAAAAGAAGCATATCCTTAAAAAGGATAGTGGGAGCAAGATTGACTTCATTGAAGTTGATGGTCAATATAAACAAGAGTCAGTGTAGGAACAAGTTCCAGAGGTCCCCATTGAAGAGGTAGTTCCTGAAACACAAGTACTGTATAAAAGTGTAAGAAAGGTAAGGGAACCATAGAAAAATGGTTTTCTTGTCACTGAGGATGGTGAATCATTTTTATTGGTCAATGATGAACCTATCTTTTACATGGAGGAAGTAGAAATATTAGAAGATACAAGATGGATAGAGGCTTTGAATTTTGAGATGGATTCCATGTATCAAACCCGAGTTTGGGTTCTAGTTGATGCTTCGAATGATGTAAAGCCTATTGGGTGTAAATGAGTATTCAAGATAAAACTAGACATGGAAGGTAAAGTAAGTACCTATAAAGCAAGGCTAGTGGATAAAGGTTTTAAACATCATTAATGAATTTAATATGATGAAAAGTTTTCTCCAGTTTCCATGTTTAAATCTATAAGAATCATACTTTCCATAGAATCTTACCATGACTATGCGATTTGGAAGATGGATGTCAAAAATGCATTCCATAATAGGAACCTTTATGAAGATGTCTATATGACCCAACCATAAGGGTTTATTACACCGGGGATTCCAAAAGGGTTTGTATGTTACAGTGATGCATCTATGGATTGAAACAAGCATCCAGGTCATGGAACATTCAATTCGATGAAGCAAAAAGAAAATTTGGTTTCATTAATAATGAATGTGATCCATGTGTTTAAAAAAAGTTTAATGGGAATGTGTTCATTATCCTAGCAGTGTGTTTTAATGACATATTACTTATTGGAAACAACATACTAGCATTACAGTTAGTTAAGGAATGGTTGAACAAGTGATTCTATATGTAGGACCTAGGAAAAGTAGGCTATATTCAAGGGATCAATATCATTCTTGATAGATATAATAGGAGTCTTGGACATATTCAAAGAACATATATTGAACAGATGCTAAAGTGATTTAGTACGGGAAAATCCAAGAGGGGATTGGTTCTAGTGTCACATTGTTTATATATTTCTAATAAAATGCGTCCCTAGATGAAATAGGAGAAAGATAGAATGAGTAAGATCTCATACACTTTAGTTATAGGATCAATTATGTATTCCATGTTATGAAATAGACATGATGTTGCATATGAATTGATAATATAGGAAGATACCTTGAAGATCCCATAGAAAAACATCGGTATACTGTTAAGATTATCCTTAAGTATTTTAGGAGAACTATAGATATGTTACTAGTGTATAGAGGAGATGAAAATCTTGTTATAAAAGGGTGTGCTGATGCTGGTTTGCCGATAGATAAAAATGATCTGAAGTCACAATCAAGATATTTTTTCAGTCTCAATAGAGGAGCTGTGAGCTGGAATATTTCAAAGAAGCCGGTTGTAGAAATTTCTACAGTGGAGTCTGAGTATATAGAGGCTTCAAATGTAGCCAAGGAAATTGTTTTGATTCAGATCTTTGTCTAGGATCTTGAAGTGACACCTAGTAGTAAAGACCCTATCACATTGTATTGTGATAATATTTTAGTGGCGTCTCTTAAAAAATATCCAAGGTCACATCAACAGAAAAAGAAAATAATTCGTAACTATCACCAATTGAGGTATTTTTATCACAGGGGTGAAGTTACAATGAGTGGAGTACCCATAGAAGAGAATGTGATGGACCCCCTTGACTAAATTCCTATCTCAGCAGAAGCATGAATATCATGTGAGAGCTAGTGAACTTAAGGTTGTTAGCAGTTGGCTCTATTGTAAGTAGGAGTCTGTTGGATTTGGTTCCCAAGAACCAAATTATTTTTTTTAATTTATGATAAATTATATTCATAAGTTTGAATATTAATATACTACTTATCACATTATGGTTATTCTTTTTCATGAAATTAAACGTGATAATGTCCTAAGAGTAGCTATCACACTAAAAGGTCATAGAGGATCCCTGCTATGATGAGAACCTGGAAGTGCTATGGAACTATTATTGAATATATATTCTATAGTCAGATGATATAATTTAAGTGACATAAATGATACATTCTATCTAGGGTAGAGACTTATAGGACTTTGAGGCACCTTCTCATGGTGTACTCTCTTGGTAATGTCTAGGAGGATATTTTGAGAACGAGACCCCACAATAGAAAATCTACATTTATAAGTGTCATTGGATGATCCTATCTACATATGTGGGTATTGATCCTTAGAATTTAATATTATTATTAATGATTTTTATGACTCACACACTTAGATGTATTGACAAAAAATGTTATGACATATGTTCAAGGTGAGTTAAGATATGTTGGGTGTGTCAGAAGTAGTACTATATTAATGAATAATGAGAGAAAGTACTTGTACCTTCTATTATTTAATGGAAGTTTATGTATCATTCCCTTTGATAGAAATGATATGGCCTATATAAATTAGTGGCTAGGATTTTTAATAGGATAGTTCAATTTCTGGGAAGTCAATGAAAGAGAAATCGAGCACATGGGTTGATAGCGCTAGCATGCAACCCGCTTGATTAGAGATATTGAGTCAAAGGGATTATATTACATGGTAAGAATTTATATGAGGTGACATGTAGTTACAGTATTAAATTCTTTCTATAGGGGTTCCTTGGTGTGTTTCTAGATTCTAACCTTGTACTTTAGGCTTCTCCACCTAATGCAATAGAGAAAGAGGCCTAGAGGGTCACACACTAAGTGTATCTAGTATCTCAGTCAAATAATATATGTATTTTATTATTTAAAAAGTTTAACAAAGATTATTCCCTATTGTGGTTTAATAATTATTCTTAGATATCTGATCACATTTATTATAACACTAGTTACTCAAGAAAATATATTGTGTGAAGAATATTTCATAAATATTTATTCCCTATTAATGAATATAATATTTATATATTTTTTTGGAGAATAATACAATAATATTTGTTTAATAAATAAATATACATTATTCAGGGTCCAATAAATATGGTGGAGGATTGGTGGACCGAGTTCAAGGGTCTGGTGAGAAATCATAATGTTGAATATTATTTTATTAAAATATATTTAATTTTAATTCACAAGTTAGGAATTTGTCAAAAAATAATAATAATACTATTATTATTGGACATGGGGTATCTCTAGGATTAATAAAACAAATAAGCGAACTTGTGAAATTATTTTATTTTAACCCAAGCGATATAAATACCCAATTATGTTTATTTTCTCATAACTCTAGACAAGAAAATAGTTGTGAACAATGGATTGAAGAAAACCTCTTCAGCCTAGAGAGTTCATCC
Organism: Viscum album; assembly: GCA_963277665.1. Lineage (NCBI taxonomy): Eukaryota > Viridiplantae > Streptophyta > Magnoliopsida > Santalales > Viscaceae > Viscum > Viscum album. Next base: position 757,525,042 of record OY728132.1, on the reverse strand, counting down.
CTATCCAAGAAAATTCTCAAGAACAAGAGAGATCTTACTCCAACGAATCAACGAGAATTTATTGGAAGTATTTTTCAAGGTGATCGAAGGAGGACATCACAAGCACAAGGATCATCCATGGTAGAACCTAGAGACTCTATTGGTGATGTTCAGATATTTTTGGAGCATGTGTGGATCATCTCTAGAGGATTCATACGCTTAGATTCTACAATGCAATGGTGGTGCACTATATATCTGTGGCTGAACGCATCAACGAAGAAAGAATAACCTTAAAGGTAATTTTTATTTAATTAAATTAATTGTAAACAACATGTGTAGATTTAGTCTCCATTGGTTACAGGTTAATAAACCTTACTTGTTCTATGATTCAAATACATTGATCATGGTGTTCAAAATAACTTGATCTCTGATTAATCATTGATAATGGAAAAAAGAAAAGTTGGGCAGCTCCCCTCCCGCTCTTCCACTGCACCCAAAACATATATATTCGACTAGTAGAATATCCATGGTTATGTTTTATTATGTAATTATTTAATCATCTTTTATTATTTCCATATTATGTTCAATATTACTTTTAATGGAATGTGTACTTATATTTATTTTCTATAACTTATTACTTATGCTTCCACTATATTACTTTTCCTTAACGGGCATCTGATCTCACCTATTTCTTATGTTTTATTTTTCATCGGGATGCGAAGATTTATATTATGAATGAATTGCAAGGATAATCTAGGAGTTATGGATACTTATAATGAAATTTACATATTGTATTTCCTTTCAGGTTTTAATGTTAAACTTATGTATCTTTTTTTCTAAATATACTAACCTATTCAGTACTTTATAACATTACTTCCTTGTAATCATATCAATTTATTGAAGGAAGGCACTAGTTTCGGACAACTGGGGTCAGGGTCTTTACAATACAAAAGTTACTATTCATATTTTCCAAATATTAATGAGACCTATTTACTAAATTTTTAACTTATGATTAAAAATATGGAATCCATATTTCAAAATTCAAAACACATAATTGGATAAAGTTAATTTAAAATTAATCCTATTAACGAAATGATAAATATGTTTTTAAAGTGAAAACATTCAAATGATTGAAATTTTTTTATATCCAAATTCGAAGTGAAATTAATTATAATGACCTAAATTGGATTAAATGATATAAAATTTATCTAATTATTATTTTAAACCAATCAAAAATATAATCTAATAGTATGAATTATTTAGATGAAAAAATCATTTTCAATTAAATTTCAGTATTTTTCACTATTCATCAAAACAAGAAACTTATTAAAAAATTAAATCAAATTAAATTATGATATTACAATTTAAAATAAGAAGTTAATTTCTTGAAATATAATTAATGAACGTGATAACATTTACTTTTAGAACAAATTTTCCATTAAAAGGTGATAACACTTCTTTTAGAAAAGTATAGCTTTTTATGCATAAAAGCGGATTTATTAATCTCTTATTCCTATAAAATATATGAGATGAATGTAAAATTTTTTTATTGCATATATAATATATAAATTTCATCATTTGGTTAATACTATTCATTCCTACAAATTTAATTTCTAGGTTATAATAATATTTCATTGGTTGTTTAAGTTGCATATTGCTTGCAACAAAAGCTATCAAAGAGATTATATTTAAAAAGAGACATACTATAAAATCTTGTTGTGTTACAATTATGATAACAAGACTTGCTTATAATATATATATATATATATGTGTGTGTGTGTGTGTGTGTGTGTGTGTTATTGGATATTTCTATCTCTGGACATGTGTATTGGTCCTTATAATTTAAGATTACTATTAATGTATATCATGATTCACAAATATTTATTTATTAATGAAAATTGCGATGATATATGTTCATGGTGAATTAGGATGCATTATGTGTGTCACAAGTGACATTACATTATTTAATAATCTGAGAAAGTACTTTCACCTTTTGTTCTTTAATGGAAGTTGACATCTCATATCCATCGATGGGTATGGAAAGGTCTAATTAAATATATAGTTGTGGTGTTATATGGGTAGGTTCATTTTTTAGAATTCAATGAAAGTGAAATCAAGCACATAGGTAGATAATTAAATCTATGGTTATGGTGTTCTATGGGTAGGTTCATTTTTGGGAATTCAATGAAAGTGACATCGAGCACATAGGTAGATAACACTAGTGTGAAACCGTATTTATAAAAGATAATATGGTAAATAGATTATATTACATAATGACCATTCATATGAGGTTTTATATCATCGTGACATTAACTTCTTTCTTTACAGGTGAATTGGCATGTTTCTAGATGCTAAACATAGATTTTATGCGGTTTTGTCTTATTCCACTGAGAAAAAGGCTAATTGGGCCACACAATAAGTGTACTTCACATATCAGTTAAAAAATATTTGGAATTTAATATGTTAGAATAAATATTATTCTTGTATTATGGTTTAATAATTTTTTTGGGTTGGTTGATTTCCAATATTTATCCATGATTTATTTAGAAGAATAAATATATGAGTTAAATACTAATAAATACTTATTCACGAGATTTAATGAATATAATAATTATTAAATTTATTATTTAATAATGAATTAATATTTATTTATTAAAAAAATAGTCATTATTCAATGGTTGATAAATACTGAGGAGGATAAATGAGATTATTTCAATGGTTTGGTTGGAAATGATATATTAAATACCATTTAAATAAACATTAATTTATTTATTTAAAAATTATATTTATTTATCCACATGTACTGAACATGTTAGGAAAATAATAATTATAAATATATTATTATTAGACATTGGGTTCAATAAGGAATATGGAATTATTTATGGGGTAATGTGTAATTACCATTATTAACCTAGCCCTATAAATACTTGGTTATATCCCTTTACAGAGTTAGACTCTTTTTTGTTCACAATAAACATAGATAGAATTCTTTCAATCCTTAAGAGATAATCCTCAAAAGAAGACACTCAAGAACTGGAGCACCAATCCTCCTCCACTCTCTCAATACATAAAGAGAATATAAATAATATTTCTTCCAAGAAGAGATTCTTACTACATTCGATGACGGTTGACACAAGAAATCTAGATGGACCGTTATAACACCCAATGATTCTTCAAAAATATTCCAAGATTTTAGAACATGTGTATATCACCAATATAATTTTTTCCCTCGGTTCCAATGCCTCAACTATGATGTGATGAGAGTAGTAAAAAACATCCTTAATAAAAAATAATTACATCATAAGGTAATTCTAAATCTATTTATAAATTAATTAAAAATTATATATTATGATCCTATATTATTGATTTGTCATTCATATAACAATTAAAAACTTAAATAATTCCACTGTTCATGACATTATTCATCATGTATATATTAAATAGTTAATTGATAACAACAAGAAAAGGAATCATCAATACCAAATAGGTGCTTCCACTATGTTTGAAAACTTCAATACCTAGGTTGTGATAGAAATGTTTGACCAAATATGGGGAGAATGGATTTTATTTTTTTTTGAAGTTTTTTATTCTTGAACATATAATAAAGGATGTCCTGTGAGAGTTGAAAAATTCCCCTTTGGAAGTTAATCATGTATTTGAGAATATAAATCATTATTTGAGGAGGATATTATATAATCCTAGAATAAAGAGGGACATGGTTGTGTTAATTGTTAGAAACATCACTTTTAATTAAGTGAAGGAAAAATATCATCTCCCCATTCAACCGACATAACCTCTTAGTAATAAATCAGGGGAGATAAATTACATATTTATGGATTTTGAATGACTAGTGGTGATGAAACTATTTTTGTTAATGTTGAATGATTAACAATGTTTATATAACACCTCAAACAATGTCACTCAAACATTACCTGAGCAGAAGTTATACCATAACCTTGGATTAACTTTCCAATATGATAGAGTTTGTTGAATAGAGAAAATAATTCTTTGATTAACATAGAAGATACTATACTCTAAAAATAATTACCATCATAAATGAAGAAATAACCAAGTATTCATCTATAAAAGATAATCAAAGTTCCCATATTTAAAATTATATAAAAACAAAACCATAATGAATGAACACACATTCATTATATATCAATTGAATATTGAATTTCATATATATATATATATATAAATAATATAACCCACCAATCCGATCATATATAGCATATGAAAAGATTAAAAAAAATACTAGAGTATCTAGTAAAAACCATGACCCTAACCTCGTTATTGTGTCCAACCCTATCATGTAAATATGACTCGAACCTCTATACAACATTCTCAGACCAGAATGATAGATATAAGGTTTTCATATCCACCAAGGTTCACATGTAGGGTGTGAGAAACAAAACATAGTAGGGTACTACTGATGGACCCCTAATATATGATATTATTATTATAAAGTGTATGAATAAGAAAAACAAACAAAATAGAAACACACATTGCATATATGAATATATGTGAGGTCATCATGTGTTAACTAGGACATAAAGACACATAACCTTATCTGGTTGGTCACATTTGGTAAACCGTTTCTATCATATCATAAAAGATAGAATAATGTCATATGGTGTCCAATACTAACATCTAGTTTGACATGAACACTAAGAGTCACAAAAGGAAACTTCAGCTCTCTGTCGGTCTCACCATTGGTGTAAAATTCCAAATGGAGTTCTGGATTCTCTCATGGTCTAATGACATGTGATGAATGATGGATGGTGTCCTGGTATATCTTTTGATCTAACAATGGGTACTAAATTCCATATGGAATCCTAATATCTCTACTGGTCTAACCATGAGTGCTAAATACCAGATGGTACCCCAATCTCTCTACTAGTCTAACCATGGGTGCTATATTCCAGATGGCATCCCTGAATCTCTAATGGTCTTACTATGAGTTTTATATTATATTTGTCATCCAAAGTTCACTACGGTTCTAACCAATGGCGAAAAATTCCCTCCAAATAAACATATCATGACACCTCATTAAGTAACTCTATAGTCAAACTATTATAGTTTTGAGTTTATTTAGTGAACTCTTTTATCAGTGCTAGCGAAAAGCAATGATAAATGGTTCCCTTTCTTAGTGTTTTTTTGCAATGATAATGGGTTCCCTTATCGGCTCAATCTTTGTAGCATTGTTAAAGTGTAACCTTTATCAATGCATTTTCTAGCACTGATAAAGGTCACTATCTCACACGCGAGTCCCACCTCGAAATTTTGGACGTTGACCTCTTATTCATATAAGATTTTGTCATATCCCAATGCTATAAGCCTACTGTGAGGATATGCTCCTGCATACACACTCCACACACACCTATATGGGTTTACACCTACACACATGGTCCAGTACAGGCCTTGGCCCACCCTATGCTTCATGTGGGTTTTAGTCCACCCTTCGTTCAGCGAGCCTTCCCTGTTGGGATGCCTAAATTGTTGGCCCTTCTGGTTGAGGGTCAATTGGCATAATAATTTTTTTTATAATTAAATTCTCATTTCATATATAAAAAAATACATCGATATATATGAATATTTTATATATATATATATATATATATATATTCATTTTTAATATTTATTTATATTTATTAATTTTTTATAATTAATTTATTATTCTGTATATTAAAATATATAATGATATATATAAAAATATATTGTTGTATATTAAATACTGATTTATATTAATATTTAATATATATATATATATTAATATTCATTTTTTTAATTTTTTTTGTTTATATTTTTTAATATTTATTCATATAAAATATTTATTTATATTTATTCAGTTTTTATAATTAAATTTTTATTTTGAAAATAAATATAATATATTAATATTTTATTTGAATAAATATATAATATTCAAATGAATATATTAATTTAAATATATATTTATATTTATATTAAATAATTTAAAGTATATGTACATGTATAACTATATGTATGTATGTGTATGTGTGTATATGTTTGTTTTTATATGTGTGTGTGCTTGTATATGTGTGTGTGCTTGTATATGTCTGTCATGTGTACATGTATGTGTGCACGCATGTCTATTTATTAATTAAATATTATTTTTTCTTTGTTAATAACTTTCCATTTTTAGTATTTTTTTCATTTATTCATTTTTAATATAAATTTATTTTAATATATTCATCAGGAATATATTTGTGTGTGTTTAATTTAATATGATTTAATTTAATTGTTTATATTTTTTATAGTTAATATAACCTAGTTTTAATAAATTTTTTATATTTATTGTTAATATCATATATTAATTCATTATTCTTCATTTTTTATGTTTGTAATTCATGTAAATGTTGTGAATTTACTTTTTAAAATTTTTTATAATTTTTTTAATTTTATTTATTCATTTGTTATTATATATTCATTAATAATGTTAAAACTATATTTAATTATTTGGTAATATTTATTTATATATATATTTATCTAGTATACGTTTAATATATATATATATATATATATATAATTATATAAATATATATAATTAGATAAATATATATAATTATATGAACATATTTAATTAGATAAATATTTTATAATTATAAATAAATATTTTTGAATATATTTATTTATAATTTTAATTACAAATAAATAAATAAATAAATAAATAAATATTTAAATAGTTATAAAATTATAATAAATCCATTTAAATAATAAATATTTATTATATTTTTAATTATATGCTTTTATGTATTAATTAATAAATATATATATAATTATATAAATATATATAATTATATAAATATATATAATTATATATATACAATTATATATATATATAATTATATAAATATATTTACAATTATATACAAAAAATTATAAATGTATTTATTTATAATAATTATTATAAAAAATATATGTTTAAATAATTGTAAAATTATAATAAATATATTTATATAATAAATATATTTATTATATTTATAATTGTATATATTTCTATATTAATAAATATATATCATTATATATATAATTATATAAATATATTTCTAATTAGGAGGGGGTAAATTCACCTCCTCAATTTCCTTCCCATTAAGATACACATGCAAATTTCTAGCCTCCATCAACCTTGAATTGGCCTCCACAAAATCAGGTCCCTTGACGCCAAGGGATGATCCTTCTAGAGAAGTCTATTGAATATCAACCACATGTGCAGAAACATCATGGGAAAACATAAATTCCCTATGTACTTTAGATCATTCTTGAGAAACCTAGACATCTGGAAACCCTGTGCCACCCTCAGGCCCAAGTTCAATATGCACTACCTTCAACAACACCCTATCTACAGGAGTTTCACCCATTTTGGATTGCTAAGGGTTCCAGTAATACATCCTCTCTTATTGAAGAATAAGGTCCTATGGGGGTTGATCACTCAATTCTAGTGGAATTCTAGATTCCTACCATGCAACTTGTTTTGAAAGATGTTAAGGGGTATACACAGGTGCCAGTTTTTGGGCCAACTTTGGGGGTTAAAAAATTGGCTATAGTGGGAAGATAGATTCTTGCAGCACATAATGTTTTGGAAGATACCATGGAGCCTTCAAAGGTGATATTGGCTTCAATATATGATGGGGATGGTATTTCAATCTCTTTAGGTAAGGCTATTGATGTTGGAATATATATAATTATATAATTATATTCATAATTATATAATAATATTTTTAAATACAATTATTTATAATTATAAGTATAAATAAATACATATACATTTAAATAATTATAAAAAATAAAAAATATATATAAATAAAAAATATAGTTATTTATAATTATATTTATAAATACATATCTGTAATTATATAAATATTTATTTATAATTATATCCATTTATTTTTTTAATTATACTAATTATATTATTAAAATTAGTTCTTTATTAGTGCTAATAATTTTAGATCTCATAAAACCACTCTTTATCATGACTTTTTTGAAAGCACTCATACAAGTCTTCATGTTATTTTGAATAGAACCCTAATTGGGTTCTTCTCGCTCATGCAATTCAAGATCTCACAAAACTGAATCACTATTTCCGCTCTTCCTCGATCTTATTAGACAAATCAATCCTCTCAAAAGATAAGGTATGTGATTATTTCTACTCCTATTTAATCATTATCCATTAAATTTTCCTCACCAATTTATTTTTTCAATGCCTGAAAATCCTTTGCTCGTCGCATGACACCACCCAACTCCCAACATACCTTCAACCTGGCCGAGCTCCTCCCTTACAGAAGAGTGTAGTACTGGGCCTCCCACCATTATAGTGAGCCCCAAACCCTTCCATTATCAGTGTCTCTCCTTCACCTAGCATAGGAATTTGAAAATCCATATTCTTCTCTCTAATGTGTTTAGGGTTATTCACGTTGTCTAGTATGAGTGGCTCGAGTTTCCCATGTCAAGTGAGCTGCAATGACCAGCCTGAGTGAGGTGATGGGCTTATAAATAGGTGTGGTTCCCCCATCAATGGAAATTGGATAATCCAACTTATACTCTCTTTCACTTTTTAGAGGATTTATTCTTGATTATTTTAATTCATCACATACCCATTATTATTATTTAGTGTTTTTCATAATGGTAATAATTGATAAGATAATTGATTGAAACATTTCTTGATATATTTTTATATTTTTTATTTATTTATTAGATTATATACATTGTGATTTATTGATTTATTAATTAATCTAGAGAATTATTTATCTAAATCCATATATTTAATGAATCATCCTATAATTTTTTTTTAAATATTGAAATTTTAAAAAAATACATGAAAGTGATTTTCAAATAAAAATTAAAGAATTAGATTATCAAGATTTAAAATATAATGAGAAATTTTAATGATTCCTTTTAAATTTTTTGACATCAAAGAATTTAATTTTCACTTTATTATGAGTGTTTTATGATAAAATTAATGATTTTAAATTTTATTTGAAATAAAAAAATTATGATTTAGTGTTTTAGTATTTTTTTCAATATGATAATCTTGGGTTTAATTGGTATCTATAAAATTGATTTTCAAAATAATAGGTTTTAATTAGAATGGCATGAAACTTATTTCATTACTTTAGATTTATGATATTCTAGAAGGGTTATTATATGCTTTTAATTCATTTGAATATTTTTATTCATATTTTGAACATGAAATATGTCAACTTAAATATAATTGAACAATAGAATAACCATAATGAAAAATTTATCTACAATGGTAGCCTAATTAGTGAGGGTTTTAAAATTCATTTTATAGTCCATGTGTATCATTTATAATTATATTTGTTGTAATTTGTTTCAATGGGGGTTTTTATAAGTAATTAGTATAGATCATATGGGTTGTCTATACTTTTATTGGTTTCTTGTTATTTTGTATAATTTAATTTTAAGTATATTTAACTAGATAAGAACTCGTATCATTTCAAGAAATTTAATTTATTAGATGTGATTTTATTTGATTCTATTTAATTTTATTCTTTATAATCTACACTTTGAATGTGTGCATTTTTAATAAATGTTTTTAGTTTAAAAAATAAGTATCGAAATGAAAACTTAATTTTTTTATTTCATTTTATTATAATGATGAATGTTTTAATTAAAACAATTTGGTAAGGTTATTTATGATGTTTTTCTTATAAATTTTATTGGTATTTATTTTGAATGAGTATGAGTTTTTATGGATGATGGTTTTCTTAAGGGTTGTGTTTGAGAATAGAGGATTTATAATCATGAAAAAAATATTGAAAAAAATTAAAAAAAGGGTTTTGGATATACTAAAAAGTGATCTTTATGTATGTGAGTTACTTTAAGAATGGTGAATTCATAATTGTTCTATTAATGTGTTTTTAACCAATAATAATTGAAATGTTTAAGTGATTCTAATGTTTTTTTATTTTAAATTTTTTGAATCATTTTATTAATGTATATTTGTAGTTTTCATATATACATTTATATATCTAAATGTTATAATTTACAAGTATATTGATTTAAAAAACTATTAATTTTTAGTATAAACGATACTTAAATTATTTATTAAACGATTCTTATTATACAATGAAATTTTTTAAAGAAATATTTGAAGTTGGTTTTTGCTTGAGTTAAATAATAAATTGTCCTTTTGAAGTGAGGAAAATACATTAATATTAGATAAAGTCCCATTTTTGTATATTAAACTAATTATTATTTTCATATATATATATATATAATTTTTTATCTAATGGTATATTTTAATGAGTTGTGAAGTGTTTATAAATTAAATTTATGGATTCAATTATTTTTTGGGATGTTTTATTCAGAATAAAATGGTTTTGAGGCTTTTGATGTAGAAAATTTATTAGTTAATTTGGTTTCAAAGTTTTTCTTCGAAATAAATGAGTTTCCTTGTATTTTAAGAAACAAATTTTATTGTTGTTGACACATTTTAGGTGTAATTTCTTATTTGGGTATGTAGATATTTTTTAATAAATAAGTTTATTATATTATAATTTTAAACACCTATTATTTTGGATTAATATAATTGGGTTCTGTAATGTTTGGTTATACAAAAATGGTTTTGGTTATGACTTTATTCATTATGAAAGGGTTTATTTTTGGTAATTATTTCTATTAGGTATGAAGATTCATTGAGCTAGAATTTTTTCAGGTTATTGAATTTAGTATGGAATTTCTTATATGAAATTAGTTACACAGTCCTTAAGGGGTATAGATTGGTTCCAATGTCATTTGGATTTAAAATTGATAATTTAGGTTTAGAAAATGTTTAATTTATATAAATGGGCATATAGGGTATGGGTTTGATTGATCTTACTTATGAATTATGAAAATGGAATATTTAGTAGTTGAATTACTTTGAATTTAAAACATTTTATAAATAAATAAGTGATAGAATGAGTAAAACTCATTTTAATTTTTTTAGAAGCTAACTAAAACCTATAATAGGTGTGTTTATGTTTTATAAAGTGTTTTAGGAAATATTAAAAAAGTATTAAGAAAAATGGGAATGAATTGGTTGTTTACCATAAATGCATGGTCTACTGGAAAAAAAGCATGGTTAGTTTACATTATTTATTTTTATTAAGTGATTTACACAATATTATTATTATTTTTATTTATTGTGTATCATTAAAAATGGTTTGGGTTTCACACATAAAAATTTCTAATTTAAAACAAATTTATCTTAGACACATATAAGATTTGAAGATACTGGAAAAATTTTATATTGCTTATTGAAATATCCCCAAACCATATATGTAGTTTCAATTTATTAAGAATGAGAATACTATCTTGTATATACCTAGAAAGGTTTTGACTAGTAGATGTGGGAGATAGATTATAGTGACCCATGTCATTATTAGAGGTGGAATCAGAATGTTTTTGATCTTAATGACGTGAAATCCATTCTAACCAATTATTTTGGAATGTTTATTAATGGAAAGTACTTTTGTTATTTTAAAGGAAATTGAATATAGGTTTTTGATATTATAGGATATGTAAAATATAACTAAGATTGATAAATACACTATTTTTGAAATATGGGTTCATCAGTGGCTTATAGTACATATATATTTGTTGGTATTCATATAATACATGGTTTAGAAAAATCTTCAAAAATAGAATAACATGGAATCTAACTTCACTTATTTCACTAGTAATATTTTCATCCATTTATTTCATTAAATACCAATATCCTAGACCCTATGTCAAAAATATGATGATTAAATTATCTTTTATATTTTGAGGAAATATATTTTTACTCTAATTTAGAAATCCATGTCATAACTAAATGAAAATAGAGAAAATGAATTTCCAAGGCAATTATTCCTTCCAATAATAAATAATTTATTTACTAACATATTTATTATCACTTTTTTGTCCCACACAACAACAAATCAAGAACCTCGACCAACAACTACATGCTTACCTAGGGTTGTTTCTTTTCATGCCACCCTTGTATAAAATAATAACTTTCCAGGAATGATTACCGATAATATTCAGATGTTGGGTTCCCCCTATTAAAAATATATATAACTTTATCCTTTGATAATGAATATCTTATGCGTATTTTTTTACAAAATGAATATTTTTTAAACTTAATAGGATTAATATGAATAAAAAATGGATGCATGATAATAAAATGAAAAAAGTGTATGATTATGGAGTAAAATATTTCATCAATATTGTAATAGATCATTAATATTATTCTTCTCAAATATTTTTACCTTCATTACATTGTTTTTATTTAAAAAAATTAGTCTAGAAGAGTTGGAAGAACATTTGATTTGTCACATAATAGACCAGAGTTATAAATGCTTGACTAAAAAAAGAGAAAAACTAAACATTCACACCAATTGGGATGATACTTTGATTTTCGGATCATTTCATATGGATATAAGTGTAAATTATATTGGAGATCATATGGAATAAAATATAATGGGATTAAATATGAACTTCACGATTGAAAAATTTGTTTGTTAAGTTAAATATCTATTATAATAGACAATTTTATACTAGTTGTACAAAATACACATCATTTTTAGCTATATTATAGATATATACTTTGAAAACTGGAAGTAGATGGAGAGAAACCATATTTACAGAACAACTTGGTCTCCTGGAAGATATGCTACAAGAAAAATGATCTTACAAGTGAAACATATGATTATATGGTAATCTATGTTCAATGGGAATGATCTCTAAAAAAATACATTATTTTGCAAGTGATTTCATATTTTTTTATAAGTAACATGAATCACTTATAAAATGAACCTAGTGTGGTGTGAATTTATACAAGAAATATGAATCAATTCCTTCAAAATATGTATGGTACTTTCCTATAATTAAAAGGTTAAAAAGACTATATGGATGTTAGGAAACCATGAGACAATTGATATGGAATACAAATACTAGAAATAAATATGGGAAACTACATCATCCATTAAACTCTCATCAGTGGAAGAAAATTTATTATGAGTATCCTAAATTTGAAAATTAGATGAGAAACTTACATATTGTATTATATAAAAATGGAATAAATATTTTGGTTTTATAGAGTATCAATCATAGTACATGGCCAACTATATTAGTAAATTATAACTTACCTCTGTGGTTATATATAAAGTGAAGATACATTATACTGTATCTGATTATATATGGACCAAAACAACATGGAAATTGATATAGATGTCTATTTCTCTCCATTATATGAAGATATGAAGTTGATGTGGTATTCATGAGTTAAAATTTATGATGCTCATAGAAGTGAAAAATTACCATTGATGACCATGTTTTATGAGGTGATAAATGAATTTTCTACTTATAGAAATTTTTCAGGCTATAATATTAATGTAATTTTGGGGTGTACCATTTTTAAATAATTCACACTCAGTTTGGTTAAAAATATCATTGAAGACTGTGTTTTTAGGTCATCAATTTTTTACCTAAATGACATAAATAATAATCCTAGACAACAACATTCTGTGGGAATACCAAACAAGGTAAAACACCATCTCCATTAGTCTGTGATCAACTATTCGATAAAGTAAAATTTATTTACATTGTTTTTGGTAAACCAATTTCAAAAAATCATTTTTGAAAAACCATAAAAAAATGGTTGGATAAATAGATAAATATTCCTTAAAATACCATACGAGTTTTTTTTATTCCAGAAATTTTCATAATTTCATTCATTTAGAAAGAAAGTATTTGACTGTGTTATTTGTAGAGATGGAATTAAGGCTAAGTTGGACATGATTGATAGGAGGATATGGGAAGAGTTGGCACCAGTGAAGGGTAAAAGGTGGAATTTTCCTCCTCCATAAACTTACCCTCTATCAAGATAATAAAAAAGTATAATTTTTCATTTTACATAATGATGTAAATGTTCTAGAGGTGTATTCATAAAATATCAAGAATTTCATGTTAATTAATAATATGAAGTTATAAGGGATAAAATCAAATGAATATCTTGTTTTGATGCAAGATTTGATTCCCTCCACATTATGCTTTATTCTACCTAAACATCTATGAAATACATTAACCATACCCTGCTTCTTTTTCAAGACCATATGTAGTAAATCGATAGACCTGGAGAAGTTTCCAATAATGAAGAAGGATGATGTAGTCATATTATATAAATTAGATATGTTCTAATGGTCCACATGATGGTTTAATTGGTTATAGAGGTTAAAATATATGGTTCTATACATTATATATGAATGTATCCTATTGAATAGTATATGATGATTTTGAAAGGGTATATCAAGAATCGAAGTCGGTAAGAAGTCTGATTACAGAATGATAATTTTTTTGAAGAAGATTTTGAATTCTGTACTGATTTCCTATCAAATGTTGATAAAATTAGTCTCCAAAAGTCTCATCATAATGGATTAATTATGGGTGAAGGTATTTTTAGATGATATATCATTACAGTTACCATCGTAGAGGGGGAACTACTATAACTTGGACCTTTATCAGCGCTAAAAACCGGCATTAACAGAGCTAGAAAAGTGCTGTTAATGCCGACGTAGATAAGGGGGGGGGAGGTCCCCTTTATCAGGGCTCCGAGAAGCACTGATATAGGTGACCTTTATCAGCACTAAAAAAAGTGCTGATAATGGACCCCTTTATCAGCACTTTTTTTAGCACTGATAAAGGTCTCCTATATGAGCGCTTTTCGGAGCGCTAATAAAGGGTTCTTTTATCAGCGTTCCTCTAGTGCTGTTAAAGGTATCCTTTATCAGCTCTCAAAAAAGCACTGATAAAGGCACCTCCGCCTGCACCTGCAAAATAGAACCTGCACACCCTACACACCAGAATACCTGCACAAAATAGCACCCGCACACAATATTTTGACCGACAACGGTATATACATTTACTTAACATCATGATTACAAAAAACACATTGATATATACATTTCAAACATTTTTTTACATGGTTACAATTACAATTATTCAACAACAGCTATAAACATTCATGTTTCATCCTTTGATATCTGTGATTCACTCTCAAAAATTGTCGTTCACGGTATTTGTTACCGAACAGATCATCCGAACTCAAGGAAAAAAATTCACCTATATAATAAAACAAATATTATGTTAGTAATGAAATAATGAAAGAAATTAAAACAGTAATATGAAAGAATACATTAATATGGAAATGTGAAACTAAAATATGAAATTTTAAACTCAAATGTTTTCATTCTCATAACAATGAAAGGGAATAATGCAAAATCAATATGTTTTTGATTGATTTATCTCATTTAATAAATACTGATTATTTATCTAATGAAAATATTTACCGGTTACACTATGTGTTAGATTGAGGTGCGGTCAATTCGTACACGTCACAAATGACTCATGGATCGTTTTTCTAAAGTTTCAAAACAATCCGACCGCGTTTTCTCGGTATTCCGTATGTCAGTACTGTTGTTTTCCAAAGTTTATCTCAATTTGAAACTGATATCAGACACTTTTAGCCATACCGGTCACACTGTGCGTCGGATTGAGGTGCGATCGATTTTTAAACGTCAAAAATAACTCAGGGATCGTTTTCCTAAAGTATCAAAACAATCCGAACGTGTTTGCTAGGTATTCTGTATGTCATTAGTGTTGTTTTCTAAAGTTTATCTCAATTTGAAACTGATATCAGACACTTTAAGTCATACCAGTCACACCATGAATTGGATTGAGGTGTGGTCAATTCGTACATGTCAAAAATGACTAATGGATCGTTGAACTAAAGTATCAAAACAATCCGAATTCATTTGCTTGGTATTCCGTATGTCATTAGTGTTGTTTTCAAAGTTTATCTCAATTTGAAACTGATATCAGACACTTTTAGCCATACCGGTCACACCGTACGTCAGATTGAGGTGCGGTTGATTCGTACACGTCACAAATGATTCATGGATCATTTTCCCAATGTATCAAAACAATCGAAATGTGTTTACTCGGTATTCCGTATGTCAGTAGTGTTGTTTTCCAAAGTTTATCTCAATTTGAAACTGATATCAGAAACTTTTAGCCATACCGATCACACCTTGCGTCGGATTGAGGTGTGGTAGATTCTTACACGTCACAAATGACTAATGTATTGTTTTCCTAAAGTATCAAAACAATCTGAATGTGTTTTCTTGGTTTTCCGTATGTCAGTAGTGTTGTTTTCTAAAGTTTAAGTCAATTTGAAACTGATATCAGACACTATTAGCCATACCAGTCACACCATACGTCGGATTGAGGTGTGGTCGATTAATACACATCACAAATGACTCATGTATCATTTTCCTAAAGTATCAAAACAATACGAATGTGTTTTCTCAGTATTCCGTATGTCATTAGTGTTGTTTTCGAAAGTTTATGTCAATTTGAAACTGATATCAGACACTATTAGCCATACCGGTCACACCGTGTGTCAGATTGAGGTGAGGTTGATTCTTACACGTCAAAAATGACTCATGGATCGTTGTCCTAAAGTTTCAAAACAATCTGAATGCGTTTTCTCGGTATTCTGTATGTCAGTAGTGTTGTTTTCTAAAGTTTCTGTCATTTTCAAACTGATATCAGACACTTTTAGCCATACCGGTCACACCGTGTGTCGGATTGAGGTGTGATTGATTCGTACATGTCACAAATGACTAATTTATAGTTGTACTAATGTATCAAAACAATCTAAATGCATTTTCTCGGTATTCCGTATGTCATTAGTGTTGTTTTCTGAAGTTTATTTCAATTTGCAACTGATATCATACACTTTTAGCCATACCGGTCACACTGTGCATTGGATTGAGGTGTGGTCAATTCTTACACATCACAAATGATTCATGGATGGTTTTATTAAAGTATCAAAACAATCTGAACACGTTTTCTTGATATTCCATATGTCAGTAGTGTTGTTTTCCAAAGTTTATCTCAATTTGAAACTGATATCAGACACTTTTAGTCATACCTGTCACACCGTGCATTGGATTGAGGTGCAGTCAATTCATCCAAATCACAAATTACTAATGGATTGTTTTCCAAAAGTATCAAAAAAATATGAAAGCTTTTGCTCAGTTTTCCATATGTCAGTAGTGTTGTTTTCTAAAGTTTATGTCAATTTGAAACTGATATCAGACACTATTAGCCATAACGGTCACACCGTGAGTCAGATTGAGGTGCGGTTGATTCATACACATCATAAATGACTCATGGATCATTATCCTAAAGTATCAAAACAATCTGAATGCATTTTCTTGGTATTCCATATGTCATTAGTGTTGTTTTCCAAAGTTTATCTCAATTTGAAACTGATATCAGACACTCTTAGCCATACCGATCACACCGTGTGTCAGATTGAGGTTTGGTCGATTTTTACACTTCACAAATGATTCATGGATCATTTTCCTAAAGCATGAAAACAATATGAAAACGTTTTATCAGTATTCCGTATGTCAGTAGTTTTGTTTTCCAAAGTTTATCTCAATTTGAAACTGATATCAGACACTTTTAGCCATACCGGTCACACCGTGTGTCAGATTGAGGTGAGGTTGATTCGTACACGTCACAAACGACTAATGGATTGTTTTCCTAAAGTATTAAAACAATATGAACATGTTTTCTCAGTTTTCCATATGTTAGTAGTGTTGTTTTCTAAAGTTTATGTCAATTTGAAACTGATATCAGATATTATTAGCCATACCGGTCACACCGTGCATCGGATTGAGGTGCATTCGATTCATACATGTCAAAAATGACTTATGGATCATTTTCCTAAAGTATCAAAACAATCCGAACGCGTTTTCTCGGTATTCCGTATGTCATTAGTGTTGTTTTCTAAAGTTTATCTCAATTTGAAACTGATATCATACACTTTTAGCCATATCGGTCACACCGTGCATCAGATTGAGGTGCAGTCAATTTGTACACATCACAAATGAATAATGGATCGTTTTCCTAAAGTATGAAAACAATCTGAACTCGTTTGATCAGTATTCCGTATGTCAGTAGTGTTGTTTTATAAAGTTTATGTCATTTTAAAACTGATATCAGACACTTTTAGCCATACCAGTCACACCATGCGTCTGATTGAGGTACGGTCAATTCTTACATGTCAAAAATGACTCAGGGATCATTGTCCTAAAGTATCAAAATAATCTGAATGTGTTATCCTGGTATTCTGTATGTCATTAGTGTTGTTTTCTAAAGTTATGTCAATTTCAAACTGAGTAGTAGGAATTCACTAATATAAGGATATGAAACATAAGAAAGGGAGATCATAGATGCTCAATAAGTGTAAAGGGAGATATCAATGACCATATAAAGATAACATAAGTATTAGGAATTCACCTTCATTGTCCTATTTTTTTACATTCTTCCATCAGGTACGCTGCCCATTTGTTTCTAAACACATTTATATCATCTTCTGAATAGGAGTTTTTGTGACAGTCATAGTAGTAATGAAAAAATACAAATACACAAAGGATTAATAATTATTTTAAATAAATTAGTAATTATTTTCAAAAATACCTCTTCAGGGATGCTAGTTTGTTCATGAAATATGTTCTCTTTCATAAATTTACAAATATAATAACCGCAGTCCTTGTCGTTTGTTTGTTTCAGAAACTGTAGAAACATCGAGAAAAATAAGTAATTTGTTTTGATATGTATTTGGATAGTGAAATATAAATATATATACCCAGATACTTCTCCATTTGTAGATCTTGTGGGCATTTTTGTCCTTATGCCCGGGATTCATTCCAGCCTTTAGACGATATTTATACACCGCCCTATCAAAAAAAAATCCTCATTAAAAGATAATATAAATTATATAACTAGAAATTTAGTTATAAAATGTTGGATCTAGTGTATTAAAAATTGACAATCTCCATCATGTGTGGTCGGTTTTTTGGAAATCTATGCAGTGAATCCAGAAAATAAATCTTTGGAGTATCCAAATTGACTGCAATGAGCATCCAATGTTCCCTAAAAACACAAAAAGAAATAAGTACTGATAGAAATGAAAATATAATTGATATGATTAAAATTCAGAGTTTTACCCCTGCAACGTTGGTATTAAAAAGAGTCTGTCAGTCGTAATTCTGCTTTGAAACGTTCTGAGTAGATTTGACATTAATTCATCCTGAAAATCAGAATCTATTTCTTATCGTTATGTAGAAATGGTGTGAGGACTAACAAGTCCAAATTTGTATTCATGGGAAAATCCCTTCAATTGTTTTTCATATATACGCCTGTGAAAAATATGAGATGTATTTAGCCATAATTATCAAAGTATATCAGCTTCTGTAAAATCAAATCATGAAAACATACCTCATGTATACATTTATAACTGAGGCGCCTAGCCAGCTGTATGTGATGATCTCAGCAACAGCGTCTACACTAATGAAATCTAATGTTTCCTCTCCATATATATCTTTTTCACAAACAATTGTATTACTCTTGCCGTCTTTCATTTTCGTATCCACATGAGCTTGCGATGATATTAAATGTGGATATAGAATGGGCGAGGTGAACGATATCTCAGTAGATCGTTTTGATCGGTTGGTTGATCCAATGTTGGAGCCGCTCTTTCGTTTTAGCTCCTCCATTTTGTCCTTCTGTAATAAAATTCATTAGTTACAAAATTTTCTAATTTAATGTTAAAGGTTCTTCTTGAAAAATGAATTGGAAATGAATACCTCCTGGTCGACATGTTTTTTACAAGATTCGACAGCCATGAAATGAATGTTCCAACAGCGTTTTCCACCGTATGAATGTCATCATCGTCATTTGGCACGGGTATCTCAGCACTCGGCTTATGAGCTACATTAATCGACACTTTGACATGATCGGTTGGAAGTGGTCTGGAGTGTAGCGTGTCATTCTGCATATTGAACACCGTAGCCCTCGCTACAAGGCGATGGGTGGGAGTTGACATATATAAATCACAGTAATTTTCACCATGTAGAATATCATTACATGAAAGGTATCAATTTTTATGTGATTCACATTTCACAGAAATGAATATTAGAACATTGATTACCTCGGTTAAGTCAGGTCTTTTAGGGGAATGGCTTGCCTCAAAGCTGGTGGGGGGGTGGGGCGGGATTATCTTGTGTGGGTTGTTCTTGAGTTGTTTGTTCTCTTTGTCTCTCCTCCATCAAACTCTTTAGCATCTCTCCCTGATTTTGGAATAGTTATTCAAGGGTAGATACTCTATCTCTCATTACATTCAATTCTTTTGTTTATTCATCCTCTTGTTTTTTCTGAAAATATGCCCAGGGTGACACCCCAAAACCCACACCTCTAACGTGGCCATACTGTTCTAGCTGTTTCAAGGCTGCTGAAAGTATGTCTGCATCCGGTGCGGGTGTTGTTGATTCCTGTGACTATGTCAAATAAAAAATATGGAAAAATAAGTAATCATCGTTATGTAATAGTAATTTAAAGAAAATCAAGTTTATATTATGTCATACTTACACATGTTTCCCACACTTTTTGTGTGTTTTCATCTACTAGTTTCCCATATTTATTAACACGAGCCTCCTTCCATAGCACATGGCATGGAATGGAAGTGGCTTGGGATTTTGATTCATCAATATTCATATAAATAGAGAAACATGGATACAGTGCTGTTTTATGTCACATAAAATTATTACAGTACTTTTAAAATACGTACCAATTGTTTTTCAATTGAAGCATACCCCAACCTTGCTTTATAGTAGGGGTACGCTGGTTTTGTTGACCGTTCTTTATTTTCAGCACTCAGTTGCTATTTCATAAATAAAAACCTTTCAATCAACGTGATGAGTACAAGCAACGTTACACAACGTGTAACCAAACATAATGTACCTAAAAATTCTGTTCCGCATGACGGTTGCAAAATGAATCCCACATTCCTTGGGATATCAAGTGTGCATAAAGAGGCGGCGGTTGCGGCTTGATTTTCCCTTCAGCATCTTTCAGATGATGTTTCATTAAAATGGTGTGAAAGCCTCTATGAATCCTTCCTACCAATCTTAAAACATATTCTTTGTGCAAAACATCTACTATAAATGCACTCTGCAAGAGATGATGAAGGGTTAGTCAATATTTCAGTATTTTATTTTATTTTATTTTAATAAATTAAATAGATGATATCATAATGTTATCTTAATCTCTTCCCACATTAATGTTTTCAACCCGCTGACAACATGGTGCCACGACTCTACATCAATCGGCACATGTTGTCGAGTGACGATTCCAATATAGCTACTAAACATGGATTTGTTGGGGTTTACATGATGGCCACATTTATTCCATCCCACCTCATATTTGATGCCTTTTGATTTTTTCCTTAAGGATTTTGGCTAAAACTGTCAAACTACGGCGCACCTGTTTTTTTTGTGTCGCTGGGGTTTCATCGCCTACCGTTTCCTCAGTTTCTGCATCATCATTATGTTTCTCCGAAGAGCTAGCATCAGCACTGGGACCAGCTGCAACAGGTTGAGAGACCTATTGTACCTCAGCAGTGGGACTAGCTGCAACAGGTTGAGAGACCCGTTGTCTCTCACCAGTGGGACCAGCTGCAATAGGTTGAGAGACCTGTTGTGTCTCGGGATTGGGTGCATCAACAGGTGAAGAAGTCATTATCTGCAGAACTGGTTTAACATTTTATTTAGATCACATAAAAGCAGCAACAAAAATATAATAACATAATGTAACACAATCTATATTACAATAAAAATCAATAACCTGATTATTGAACTCTCTCTTTTTAAAGGTTGAAGGGATTTGACCCCTCTATAAACTATCCATATCCCTTCATTGTGGTCTCCAATGACATAAAAAACATCGTCTACATTGGGAAAACTACGAAATGATTGCGAAGTCCCAATGAAAGGGTCATCTTCTGTTGAATTTTCATCTGACCCTTCAGCTGTTTTGGTCGATAACAGAACTATTAACTAGTTTCGGTTTGCGGGATCTGGAACATAAAATACTTGCACTACCTGTGATTCCATTATAAACAGTTCGTCTTTCTCCCCATCCTTACTGAAATCAACTTTCATCAATCCCAAATCATCTATTTTAATAGAACTCTTGTTATCAACCCACTTGCGTTGAAATATCAGAACTTGAAATTCCGTATAATTCAACTCCCATATTTGTTTGATGATGCCAAAGTATGACATATTCACATAAATTGGATTTCTATCCTTAGAATTAGAAACATGCATCGCTTCAGCCACAAGTGTAACCCCACTATTCTGCATGGTACTGTCTTCATCAAGTTCATTAGTATAAAATGTATAACCATTAACTACATAAGCATTGTAAGATAATTCATACACACTTGGTCCTCCGGCTAGCCATCGAAGTCATTCCGAAATTGACTCTGGATTTTTATCTGACTTCTTAAAAATATGATCTTGAAACCATCCTATAAACTGTCGATTATGTGTATCTGATATCCATTTTTCATCCCTAGATAGATTCAAATGCCTAATAATTTCTTTGTGGATTTCAACATATGGGTCAACGTCGAAACTGTTATGCAAAACATAAAGGTGGGACTGCTCATGATCTGTAATATTGATTGTGACAACCTGTTTTCCAGAAATTACTTCACCCTCAAGCCGCCCAGTGTGACGAGATTTCGATAAGCCAATGCTTTCCACACCAGGAAATTATTCGGTACAGAATTCAACAGCTTCCTCAACAATATATCACTCTGAAATACAACCCTATGGACGACTTCGATTTTTGACATACCCTTTCAAAATCTTCATATATCGTTCAATGGGGTACTTCCATCTTTAATGTACAGGACCACATAGTCAAATCTCTCCCACCAAGTAGACGATCAAATGAACCATCATATCAAAAAATGAAGGCGGGAAGAACATTTCTAATTCACATAATATGACGGAAATTTCTTTTTCCATAGCTTGAAATTTCGCCGGGTCTATAACTTTGCTTCATATAGCTTTGAAGAAGAAACACAGTTTTGTTAATGTATGGTAGACATTCTTGAAAAAAATGCAACGTAAAGCAATTGGAATGATATTTTGCATCAAAATATGACATTCATGTGATTTCATACCTTTTAACTTCAAGTCTCTCATTGACACGAGGTTACTGATATTTGACGAATACCCCTTTGGAACCTTTACGTCATTCAAGAAGTTGAAAAACTGATATCTCTCCTGCCTGGAAAGAGTGTAAGCAGTAGGAGGAATAAATGTTCGTTTTTCACCCCTCACTGGTGCCAACTCTTCTCGTATTCCCATCTCAACCATGTCCAACCTATCCTTAATTCCATCTTTTTTTGCCAGATGTATTTAGCAAAGTGCCGATAACACTATCAAATAAATTTTTTTCTACATGCATAACATCAAGAAAATATGTTACATACAGACAATTCCAGTATTGTAATTCAAAAAAAAACTGATCTCTTTTTCAAACCTATTTTCGTATGGTTTTTCGAATCCGGTTTACCCAAAGTAGTGTACAAATTTTTAACTTTCTCAAAAAATTTATTGCCTATTAGTGGAGACGGTGTAGTACGTTCTTCTGAACTTCCATCGAATGATGTCTTCCAAGAACAGTACTTATGCCTTCACAGTAGAAATCTGCGATGTCCTAGAAACACAGTTTTCGATGAATGTTTCAACCTAATTGATTGTGTACCTTCTTTTCAAACGGGACATCCTTGAGTTCCTTTAATGATATATCCTGAAAAATTTCCATAAGCAGAGAATCCATTTATCGTCCCATACAATATGACTCTCAAAGTGAAATCTTCCTTTCTGTAAGAATCATACAATGTAACACCTATATCCTACAATAATTTCAAATCTTCGATCAATGGAGCTAAATAAACATCAATATAATTACCCAGTTGTTTTGGTCCTAATATAAGCATAGATAACATGATGTATTTTCGTTTCATGCATAACCACGGTGGTAAGTTATAATTTATCAACATAACCAGCCATGTACTATGACTGTTGCTTTGAAAACCAAAAGTATTCACTCCATCTGTAGAAAACGCAAGACGAAGGTTTCTTGACTCGTTTCCAAATTCAGGATACTCATGATCGATTCTCTTCCACTGAGGAGAGTTTGCCGGGTGACGTAGTATCCCATCTTTAATTCTTGTATCTGCATGCCATGTTAATTGTTCTGTAGTCTCCTCACTTCTATATAGGCGTCTAAACCTTGGAATGATTAGAAAGTACCATACAAATTTAGTAGGACTGGATTCCTCTTTCTTGTATCGATAAGCACCACACTTTGGGCATTATTTAAGTGATTTGTGGTCCTTACGAAACAATATTCAGTCATTCGGGCAGGCGTGTATTCTTTCAGAGATCATACCCATAGAGCGTAGCATTCGTTTGACATCGTATGTTAGGCTCGAGAGCTCATTGTCTTGTAGGAGCATGTCATTCATGAGGGCAAGTAGTTTCGTAAAACTGTCGTCACTCCACCCATTGTCTGCTTTCAAATTATATAGCTTCAGTACGGCTGACAATGCTGTATATTTAGTGCAACCAGCATACAACGACGTCTTTGCACAACTTTTTAACTTCTCAAACAATTTTGGGCAATCATGAAGTTCATCTTCGACGGTCCTTGTCATTTCCTCAATATGATCTTCATCATCATTCACATCTATAATCACATCCTCCATACAGTCATCTTTATTGTTCATGTTTGTAATCATATCAGATGATCCATAAAACACAGTGTCATCCCAGTCACTGCCTACATTCGTTTTTGCCCCATGTTTATTCCAACATGTATAACTCTGATATATTCTGTGATAGATCAAGTGTTCTTCCAAATCCTATGGACTAATTTGTTTTTAATAACAACAGCGTAAACACAGACAAAGGATTTTAGAAGAGTCACATGCATGATCTTTGTCTAACTTGATAAACTCTTTCACGACTTCTTCATACTCTTTTGTCAACCGATTGACATTCATCCATTCTTTATTTATATTCATCCTATTTGAAATCCATAGGATGAGTATATAGGTTAGGGGATAAGGAATATGAGTATAATTTAGATAAAAAATAAGATACTTCAAAAATGGTAGGGGGCGTGCTCATTAATAGCAAATCTTGGGTGGTTCTTGGGATTCATCCAATCTCTTCCTCTCTTCGATCACCCCTGATGAGGGGTGGTTCTTAGGAGTTTTTTATAGTGTGTTAGTGGGGTTAACCACTATAGACATGGGTTAACCATACATTTTGTGAGGAATTAGGATAATCAGTGAAACTTGTGGATCAATATCATAGGGAGGTCTCTATAGGGTGTCCGTACAAGGAAATACCTCATGGGTAAGGACAATAGGTAGCCTAACATGTGCATCAAAAGTAAAAGTGTAGAAAGTTGATTGAAACACACAGGACTAAATGCATAAGTAAGAAGCAGTATATGTTTTCCACAAGGGAACCCATGGAAGTGGCCATAATGGCCACCTTAGTCTATGTGATGGTTATGTTGGAGTCTCCCCATGCTATCCAGGCATGATCTAAGGCACAATGACTAATACTCAGATAATAACCCTTCATCTGGGTGCTCTTGGATATGGGAGGATCATGGATACTCATGGGATCATGAGTGATCAACACCCAACTCTTTAGTGTATTTTTCTTGTTCAGATAAAGTCACAAAGCAATATAGGTAGCGGATGTAGCAAAGTCATAATAATAAACCCCAAGATAATTCTGAAATCACCTAGTGTCAAATCCCAATCCATACCACCTAGTTTGAAGGTGATACAGATTAATTCTATCTTGAATGTTGTAAGGAACTCTAAAAATATCTCCTAAAATTTCTCCTCAGGAACATCAATAATTTGGGAGTGTTTCATTGATGCGAAGGGCTACCATAACATCCTTGTCAATGAGGACCTTGTGTATTATGACCAAATCCATGGATTTTTTGGTGAAAATTGACTTGGATTGAAAATGGTCCAAGCACATATAGTGTTGCATTTCCTCAAAGTGAAAATAGGGATGGACATTGGAAGGTGGAACCACATCTTGTGAGTGGTGGGATGCAAAAGGAAAATCAAAACCCAACGAGATGGAATCTTCCAATGGTGGTGGAAAAGAAGAGGGAGAAGGAGATGGTGGAGTTAGATTTTGGGTCTAGTGCTTAGCTGCAATAGGCCATGATCCATAGGCTATGTGTTTGGATGGGGGAAGGCACCTACCCTTAGTTCAAATCATGGTTCTAGGAGGGAAGTGAGTATGGGTGGAGGAAGGGGAGGAGGTTTAGTTAGAGGAGAGGGAGATGAGGGAGGAGGGAAGGCATGGATGAGGTGGGGAGAAGAGGGAGTAGTGGAGGGGGGGGGGGACAACAAACCCTAGGTTATAGCTTAAATAACTCAGTCATGAACTTTATTTCAATACATCCAATGTTGATATATTTTATTTCAAGAAGTGGACAAGGCTAAATATAGTTAAAGGAGGTATAAATTAGTTTATCCTAAGGGAATCTTCTTTAACTAAACTAACAAGCTTGGGGGGAGGGATCCTATGATGTTAAATATGGTACACAGGTTAACTAGAGAGGCCTAAGTAGCCAGGAAATTAGTGAACTTCTTACCCTCTTTCTATGTATGAGATAGATCCATGTGGTTATTGAAAAAAATTATGCATCTCATAGTGAATGGGACCTAGAAAATACTGGGTACCTCAAGCACACCCATGACACGACACCATGGATATGTTGTACCTCCACCCTATGCTTAGGTTCTCTATCTTCATCATCACATATCAAGTGTAGTACCCTACTAAGGGATATTAATTTCATGATGGTCCACTTCTTTGATGTACAACATATAAACACCATGCATGCTAACACACATACGAGGTGAATCATTCAAGTTGTAATGTCATATTATCATGAGTATATAATATAACACATAACATCATGTGATCACAATCCAAACATAACAATTAACCACAATAACAACACTCATAAAATAAAAAAATCAATATAGGTATCTCGTTATACACACACCCACATGAAATCATAATCAATAATGGTGTAATTATATTCCATCATAAATACACCTCACGGTATCATGTGTAAAGAACAAACCAAGGGGTAAGAAACTTCCTACCTACAATTTTTTTTGAGTCAACATTGAGGTTTAACAAGGTTGTCATCATCCACCCTACATCCACACCAATTGTAAATTGTTCACATCCAAACAAATCTTATAACATCCAAGTATTCATACAATGGATTCTATCGAAATGTTAGGAGGAAAAAGATAATGTCTATCAAATATTCATAATTCGGGATAGGATACAAGGAGTCACTACAATGAAAACATAATTAATTCATGCATATTCAATTTTAATCCCCTTAAAAAGGAGGACACGGTGGCAGAGGAGAAGGAGGCATCAACAGTAGAGGCATCAGATGTAGCAGAGCCAGAATAGAGGTAGGGGAGAGGTAGGGCGGAGGCAGCTTAGGAGGAGGAGGAGGAGGAGGGGGAGGAGGAGGCCATGGTGGAGGACCCGCGGTGGAGAGGAGGCAGCGAAGTAGGCAGAGGAGGAGGAGGAGGAGGAGGTGCCGGTGGAGGAGGAGGAGGACAAGGCTGCGGAGTAGGTGGAGGAGGAGGAGGAGGAGGAGGCGCCAGTGGAGGAGGAGGAAGACGAGGCCGTGGTGGAGGAGGAGGAGGAGGAGGAGGAGCAGGTGCAGAGGAGGAGGAGGAGGCGGCGGTCGGAGGAGGAGGAGGTGGCGGCCGGAGGAGGAGGAGAAGGAGGAGGCGGTGGCCGCGGCGGAGGAGGAGGTGAAGGAGGCGGCGGCAACGACACTGAGGAGGGCTTCCGTGAGAGCTTGACAGGGTGCGGGGAGGAGGAAGAGGACCCGAGGATTTTTATCAATCCCGCGTGTGCCTTTATCAGTGCTAGTAAAAATCACTGATAAAGGGTGTATTTATCAGCGCTAAAATGAAAAGCGCTGATAAATACCACCTTTATCAGCGAAGATAAATGCCGGACTTTATCAGCACTTTTCTAGCACTGATAAAGAGTGACTTTATCAGTGCTTTTTATTTTAGCACTGATAAAGACACTCTTTATCAGCGCTTGTTTAGCACTGATAAATACGTAGTTTATCAGCGCTAATAAAAGCGCTGATAAATGTATCAATTTATGAATTTCTTTATATTATTATATAATTATTTAACTCTAAAGGTATATATCTCTATTTATACTTATAAAATTGTTTGAAAGGTATATTTATATATATATCATTGAAAATATAATAAAATATATATTTATTTTTTAAATATAATATAATTTTAAGTGTATATTTAATTAATATATATATATATATTATATATGGGTAACATAATGAATTATAATCTATAAATGAACATTATTCAATATGAACATATATATATACTCATGTATGATATATTCATTGACTATAATTCATTGGAAAACACATATATATAGACGCGCGCATGTATGATATTGATCGATCCCAACCCATTGGAAAACACATATATATTCAATAATTACAATTATACATATATATTAGAATGCATTATATATTTATAAATAAAAAAAATACATTTAATATAAATAAATATAATAAATATATATTAAATATAATGAATTAACAAATTAAATAAATATATAATGAATTAATAAATCTAATAAATATATAATGAATTAATAAAACTAATAAATATATATTGAATTAATAAATCTAATAAATAAATTTAGTATAAATCTTATAATTATTTAATATATATATATATATTTAGTTATAACAGGTTTTTTTATTTGATGTATACAATAAATATTATCAGCGCTAAGAAAAGTGCTGATAAATGTTACATTTATCAGCGCTAATAAAAGTGCTGATAAAGGTATATTTAAAGCGCTGATAATGGTATATTTAAAGAGCTGATAAATAATCCCTTTATTAGTGCTAAAACAAGTGCTGATAAAGGGTACACCTTTATCAGCGCTTGTTTTTTCACTGATAAAGTGGACCTTTATCAGCAATTTTTTTAGCGCTGATAAAGGCCCGCCCCTTTATCAGCACTTTTCCATTATCGCTGATAAAGGCAGGGGCATGCCTTGCCCAGTTTTATGGTAGTGGGGATTAGGGTCACATTTACATTTTATATAATAATGAAGATGTTTATCTATATGTTGAATCACACAAAAAATTCATAGACCTTGGAATCCATCAAGGGAAGATGGATGAATATTAAATACAAATAATCAACATCTTATAGGATGGTTTTCAGATCATGTTTATAAGAATTATTCTAAAAATATGAATTCAATTTCTGAACAACTTCAATGGATAGCTAGGGGACCAAATGAAAATGTGATATCTTACACTAGTTTTGTAATTAATAGTTATATTGTATATAAAAAATAACATGATGAATATAGTATGATGAAAAAAATGGAGTTACACTTATGGTGGAAGCGATGCACATATCTAGTTCCAAAGATAGAAATCCAATTTATTTGAATAGGTCATATTTTAGCATTCTCAAACAAATATAAGAGTTGTATTGTACAAAATTTAAAGTGAGCATTTTCTATTGAAAATTGGTTGAAAACTGTAAATGTGATTTGTGAATGTGAAATGCAGTGTGGATACGGAAATGGTTGACCCATTCATTATGGAATCACAAGTAGTGTATGTATTTTCTGTCTCAAATCCAACAAATGAGAATTGGATAATTATTCTACTGGAGACTAAAAAATATAGTTTCAGATGAAAATCCAATTGAGGTTGGCCCTTTCATTAGGAGATCACAATCATTTCATAGTTTCTCCAATATATACAATGTCTTGTAGGTTAGAGTAGACCACAAATAGGGGGTCTGGATTCTCGATAGATGAGATAAATCCATTCAACCTTTAAATTAAATAGAGTTAAATGATTATGTTAAAGTATTCTTTATAAAATAATTTTTTTCATAATATTATTTTTTATCCACTGTATTAACATAATCTAAATTTTTTTGACTACTCATGTAGAAAATGACTTCTAAAAATGACGATTTTTCCAATCCAAGGGAATAACAGACAGTTAATGTTGAAACTACATAATTATTGGGTGATAAAAAAATTTTTTGATGAAAAAACAAGAAAAATACAGAATAATTATGTTGGCTAAAATTATCAAAGTAAGAAACAAGGTTGTAAAATTTGAGGTTGGATAAAGTTATTGTGGCCAACCTGTTGACCCCAATAAGTTAATATTCACTAGTTATGTTGGGGCCACAATTAGAACGAATGAGACAATCTATATAGAATCATGAGGCCATGTCGAACCTGTAATGAAGGAAGCCCTTTGGGGTGATATTAATGCATTATTATGATATAATTTCTCTATTTTACGAAAAATTTATATAATAAAATATTTATTTAAATTTCATTATTCATCAAATAATTAGTTTATTTTACACAATTTTTACATGAAAAATGTCTTAATGGCTACTAGAAATTCCCATAGAGGCTTCCAAACTCTTTTTATGATGTTTCATATTAGGGATTCTAATGGGAAAGTAAATCCTAACCCACCAGTTACATATGCTCACATTATAAATAAGGAAACATATAATTCTTTCAACAGTATTCACGATGAGATTTAAGGTTCATTATGGAAAATAATATATTGTTTTACATAATTTATTTTATCTAATTTTTTAATTAAAATTTGTTAATTTATGAATCATAAAAGGAGTGATGATAATAAAAAAATGCATCAAAACCAATATACACCTATCTAAATGCAAGTGTGGGGTACACTTTACTAGAGAAGAAATTGGTACCTATTTTAAATCAACAATAAATTATATATGTGATATGGAAAAACATATGTTAATTTTTTTTATAAATATTGGTGAATCCAAATTTAAAACGAATTCCACCACACATCATGTTATATAGAAGGAGGCCCACATATATAAGGAGGAAAAAATAGTTGACAAAAACACAAAATAATATGGGAAACATGTGTATGTATGGAATAATAGTAATTTTTTATGATTTATAATATTATTACATAAAAATAAATATTTATTTTCATATGTTATTTATATTATTTAGACAGAAGAATCAGTTGTTTCTATATTAGAAGAGAAACTAATTTCAGTAGATTTACAGTGGCTATAACAATATGGTCATGTTAGAGGTTTTGGTTTTGGATTGTCTCCTAAAACATATTTTGATAGGAAAAATCCACAAAGAGATACATATAAAATAGTGAAAGGGTTGGATGCATAAATAGATTCTTTCTAGGATTTATTATTCAGTTTGGTTTGGTAGACCAATATATGAAAAAGGATCAAAGAGAACCAGTAGTGGAATAATTAATAGCACATGAACAACCAAATAACCCTGCTATCTTTGATTCTAGTCATTCCCCTCAACCTCATACGTTACTTGAGGAATCAATATTCTCATTACTCTTTATCATAAATTTCACTCAAACAACATCTAATAACATTATATTACTAAAATTCAATAGGTAACAATGTATGTGATTTCTATCTATCATCACCCATGCACCACCTTGTTGTGAGGGGTACATTTTATAATATCTTTGGAGAAATTCTATACAATAATGAAATCCCAAAATATTATATGGGGGTGGGGATTGAATTATTTAAAGATCCAAGAATGGAGTTTCTTGTTCCACTTGATGATCTGGATATAACAATAGTGAATGATGTTATTGGAACTTTTATTCAATGGTCATCTAATATTATAAAGACACATGTGGATTTTTATTAAAAAACTTTCACATAAAAAACCTGTAACAGTTGATGAATAAAGGTATTAAGTGAGGTTTGGTATTATAAAAAGATAAAATGATGGGGTAACAGAATTTTAGATCATGACAGTCCAGTGAATCAACCAAGAAAACAAAATGACCTTTCAGAAGTACCTTATCCTTGCTAGTTCCACTGTAATATATATTATCATTAAAATTTCATTAAGACACCAAATTGAAATATGAAGATGTTTCTTATATTCAATATGAATAATAAATATTTGGAACTGTCATTACAAACACGGTTGGTCTCGAGTGTATAAATGAAATTATCTAGTTTTAATGGATGAGATACTTAGATGTGAATTCATAAATGAGGTACGTTTTCAAATATATCTATCCAAAAATTATCTATTTTGTTTATTAATGTTAAAAACTAATCATATTTTCTATAGGAGTTTATATTACTACTATATTAAGGGAAAACCCTACGAAGAATGATTTGGATTCATTAATCCCTATATCAATTATGTGGATGATATTTATTTGGAATTTAATGAAATTTATAAGAAAAAATATGACAAAAATGTATAATTTGAGAGGAAAATAGTATAAAAAATACTCTTTTTGACGGATACAACACATATGAAAAACTTTACAATCTAATAATATAAAATGTATTTTATTTTTTTCATACATTTTTGTTTCTTCTTTTTAGGAATCACTTAATATTGATCGTAATCAATTTGGATACCCATAATATTTATTTTTTCAATCCAATGCATATATTTTTATTATATAAACCACACATGATGTGTATTGTGAATTTTCAATGCACTAAAATCAATATATTATATATAAAATATAATATATTTGTTTCAATTTTTGTTTTGAAAAGAATTCTGATATGATAGGGAAATATGTAAATATAGGCTAAATCAAGGCATGGTGTTAGTGACTGAGGATAAGAAGCCTATGGTTTAATTCAAATGGAAACAAATTAATATATATATATATATTTAACTATACAAAACATTTCAAAACATTTTACTTATTTTGGTTAATGTTTCTGCAATGTTTGAAGCAAGACAACAACAACAATTGTGGATATTAAGTTTGTAAATTTATAAGATATCACATATCA
Source organism: Viscum album (assembly GCA_963277665.1). NCBI lineage: Eukaryota > Viridiplantae > Streptophyta > Magnoliopsida > Santalales > Viscaceae > Viscum > Viscum album. The sequence goes on along the minus strand of OY728132.1, from coordinate 757,492,119 downwards.
TCAAAAGACTAACATCACCAAATAGGTAATTTCATAAGGTAATTATAATTTCCTTAAAAATATTTATTAACCATATATTTTTCAATATTTTTCAATCACTACAAATATTTCCAACAATTTATGTACTCAAAAGAAGAAGTAATTTTTTTTAGAGATGAGTGGGAAGCATACTTGCTTTCATAATGTTTACTGACATAAAATTTAGGTGATTACCTACTATGCTTGTGGTATACTATATAATATAACTTTAAAGATACACTTGGGATGTTAATAATTAGTATCATAATGCTTATATAATATTTTTGATCTCTTTCAAATGGATAAGTATAATAGAGGAAATGGATTTGTTTAAAAACAAATGGGAAGAAGAAATTGCATCAGAATATATATACACATCATGAACATGTAACATCCTTATACCTACTTATTTAATTTTCCTATCATTTTATTTACCTTTTTTAGTTAATTACCTTATCATTCTTATTTGATACTTATTTTTTTTTTAAATTTAAACATTAGTTCAAAACATGAAACACATTATCAAAACTAATATAACAAATTCATATTATTTTGATACTTTAGGAAAATGATCAATAATTCATTTTGGACATGTAGGAATTAAAAAAAAAATTATCCAACAAATAATGTAGTTTATAATACTCTAAGAGTGTGTTTTCAATAGAAAGGTTCCATTTTAGTATAAAACACATGTTACATTTTCAAAACTGATAAAAAAATATTAGATTGTTTTCAAAAGTTTAGAAAATAATCCGTAATTCATTTTTCATGTGTGTGAATTGATCACACACCAATCCGATAATCAATGTGGTCGGTATAAATTGAAGTTATTTTTTTAACATAAAAGTGTCATTATAGTTTAAAATGAGCATCACATAATCAAAATGAAAAAATGCACTCTATTTTTTTAAACTTTAGGAAAATAATACATAATTTATTTTTCATGTATAGGAATTTTCTAAATGTGAATATGAGACCTGATGTGGTTGGTATGATTATAAATATATGTTTTCAATCAAAAACATATTTCTATTTTAGAAAACACATCCAACAGAAAAAATCAAAGAAATGAGATCATATTATTTTAAAACTATATGAAAACTATCCATAATTCATTTGTGATGTGTACGAATTGACCACACATTAGTCCAAAAAATGTTAGGACTGATATGATTCATAGTGTTTGTTTTTGATAAAAAGGTTCCTTTTTTGTTTAAAATGTATATCACATCACTAAAATCAATCAAATGAGTTTGGATTTTCATAAAACTTTAGGAAAGTGATCCATAATTAATTTTTCATGTTTAAGAATTAACCGCACACCAATCCAGTACATGATGAGGTTGACATGACTCAAAGTTCATGTTTTCAATAAAAAAAATTCTATTTTAGAATAAAACACATCACATATCCAAAACTAATAAAATGAGCTCATATAGTTTTCAAAATTTTTAAAATAGTCCTTAATTTATTTGTGACATGTAGGGATTGAGCGTACATCAATCTTGACACCCGATGTGGTCGATATGACTCAAAGTATGTGTTTTGGACATAAAAGTGTAATTTTAGTTTTAAAAACTCATTATATAGAAAAAACTAAAAAAATGAACTTATATTGTATTAAAAATTTAGGAAAATAGTCCATAAATTATTTTTTATGTGTAATAATTGAACTCGCGTCATTCTGACACATGATGTGACCAATATGACTCAATGTGCATGTTTTTAATATAAAGGTTCCATTTTAGTTTGCAACACACCTCATAACACAAAAACTGAGAAAATGATCTTAATTTTTTTTAAAAAATTAGAAAAAATATCCATAATTCATTTTTAATTTGTAGGAGTTGACTACATTCCAATTCGATACACGATGTGGTCAATTTGTCTCGAAGTCAGTGTTTTTAACAAAAAATTATCATTTTGGTTTAAAATGCATCACATATACAAAGAAATGAAAATGTTATTGGATTGTTTTCTAACATTAGGAAAATGTTATATAATTCATTTTTGACTTTTAGGAATCAAGTACATGTCAATCCAACACCCTCTGTGGTCGGTATGACTCAAAGTGCATGTTTTCAATTCAAAAGTGTCATTTTTGTTAAAATCAAGAACTGGATATTCAAAACCAAGAAAAAAAGATTGGATTGTTTTAAAACATCAGGAAAATAGTCCATAATTCATTTAATAAGTGTAATAATTAACCCCACATAAATATGACACACTAAGTGAATGATATGAATCAGAGTTCATGTTTTTAATAGAAATGCACCATTTTATTTTTAAAATCCATACCATGTAGAACAAATAAAGAAAACAAAATCATATTGTTTTATAACATTATTAAATAAATTCATAATTCATTTTTCAAATGTGAAAATTGACCACACACCAATCTAACACATGATGTGTTCGATATGACTCGAAGTCCATATTTTTAATACAAAAGTGCCATTTTAGTTTAAAAAACATCACATAGCCAAAAAAAGGAAACAAGGATTATTTTAAAACCAGAGGAAAATGGTTTATAATTCATTTTTTACCTGTTATAATTTACTACATGTCAATCCAACACCATATGTAGTTGGTATGACTCAAATTATGTTTTTTTAATACAAAAGTATCATTTTAGTTTAAAACACACATCAAATAGCTAAAAATTGGAAACTGTGCTCAAATTATTTTAAAAATTTAGGATAAAAGTCCATAATTCATTTCTGACATGTAATAATTGAATACACATCAATCCAACACACGAGGTGACTGATATGACTCAAAGTTAGTGTCATCAATAGAAAGTCAAAATTGTAGTTTAAAATTCTTGTCAAATCCTCTAAACTAATAAAAAGAGATCATATAGTTTTTAAACATTCAAAATCTATCTATAGTTTATTTTTCACATGTAAGAATTGATCACATTCTAATTTGACACATGATGTGGTTGATATGATTCAATGTCCGTTTTTTCAATATAAAAGTGTCATTTTAGTTTAAAACATATCACATAGGAAAATATAATTAAATTACCTCATATTTTTTTAAAACCATATAAAAATGTTCCATAATTTATTTGTGACCATTAGGAATTGACCGCCCATAAATCTGACACTCGACGTGGTTGGTATGACTCAAAGTGTCTATTTTCAATAAAAAACTATCATTTTAGTTTAAAACACACATAATATAGAAAAACCGAGAAAATGAGATCAAATTATTTTCAAACATTATAAAAATGGTACACAATTCATTTTTAGGTGAAATTATTTTCCACAAATCAATATAACAAATTATGTGACTGATATAACTCAGAGTGTCTGTTTTCAATAGAAGGGTTCCTTTTTAGTTTAAAACGTGTGTCACATTGCCAAAACCAAGCAAACGAGATCAGATTATTTTCAAAAATTAGGAAAATGATCCATAATTCATTTTTCATGTGTAAGAACTGACCACATATCAATTTGGAACATGATGTGGTCGATATGACTTGAAATGAGGTTTTTTTAATAAAAAAGTCCCACTTTAGTTAAAAACAAACATCAAATAGCCAAAACCGAGAAAAAATAATAGATTATTTTAAACTTTTAATAAAACAGTCCGTAATTAATTTATGACATATAATAATCAATATCACATCAATATGACACATGATGTTACCAATATTAATCAAAGTTCATGTTTTCAATATAAATGTGTCATTTTAGTTTAAAACACACATCACTAGCCCAAACCAAGAAAAAAAGCACGTATTATTTTCAAAATTCATAACAATGATCCATAATTAATTTATACCATAGAGAAATTAAACAAATTTCAATATGAAACATGATTTTATTGATATTACTTTAAGTGTGTGTTTTCAATATATAAGTTCCATTTTAGTTTAAAACATGCATCACATTGCCAAAACATAGCAGATGATCTCAATTTTTTTCTCATCATTTTATCTTTTATTATATAATTAATTTCCTTATCATTTTTATCTAATACTTATTTGGTTAATTTTCATAGAGATAATACATACATACAAACAATAAATAGTGTGACATTTGAAGTATTTTTCTAATAAAGAAAGTCCACCCATTCGTAGATATTTTTTATCACCATAGATAATAAACAATTCAAGAGGGCCTACTTTTGAGAACAACAAGAAATGTTGTGATGTGAAATAATGAACCACAACTCAATCCAATACATAGTGTGCCTAGTATGAATAAAATTATATGTTTTTAGTTTAAAATTGCCTTTTTGTGTTTAATTTATTTCTTTATAGTATTACTAACTTAATAATTGTTTTCTTATATAGGTGAATTCTTTTTATTGAGATAGAGTGGTTTGTTTAGAAACTTATAACATGACCATGGTTGAGGTACAAAGGTAAAGTAACATTGATGTTTTAGTATGTCAATGATTATTTTTACTGGCTCATGTAATTTTACACACCAATGTTTAAAATTTCAATAATATAGTTTTTTATTGTATTTTTGTTGTAAATGTTATTTCAATTTAATCCTATATTTTCACCTATATTTGTTGTTTTTTTACTACAGTGTGCTATAATTTTAACAATAAATTTTATCAGTACTCCCCTTAGCAGCACTTGTAATAGCACTAATAAATAGGGTCCTTTATCAACACTTAAAAAAGAACTGATAAAAGGTGTATTTTTCAATAATTTTTCTAGTGCTGAAAAAGTGTCCCTTTATGAGCACTTTTATAGCACTAATAAAGTCTTAGGTCTTTTAATCACACTCTGATTTTCAGTTCTTTCTTGTACAAACAAAATCTTATTTTATCGCTACTAAATGCCTTATGTGTATTAGTGTTGACCCTTGGACTTTTCAAATTCCCAAACCACCATAGAATATATCATTACCCCATTTGAGCACAGTAATAAATTATTTATAGGATGTATGAAGCACACATGAAGGAATATACTACCTAGGCCTTAGCTCTCTAATAGCTGCTCACATCACTATAAAACCTTAACCTAGCCTATATATAAAACACTAGTCACTCATGATACAACCTCATTACTCATGTCATATATAATCATATATTGAGCCTCATTGGATAACATTTCTTTATTATGTCCACCACACAAGGGCTGATAATACAAATAGATATATGCACCCATCTGGATTAAGGGAAGAAAATCACATATGTTCTTAGATTTAAACTGATCTAAAGACATAACACTAACTCATTTACATAACAAAATTGAGAATCTTATAGTTTATAGACCATACCTATTTTAATTTCGAGACACTTGGCTTATTCCTTTCCCTACTTCCCTTTCAACCAAAATTGCCATAGAGGTCAGAATCCTTTTCCACATGGAATCCTAAACTATTACCAATGGTTATAGAATTTTCAAATCCGATCCATCTCCAGTTGGTTCTCATATGGAAAAACCATTAGTAACCAACTCATACTAAACATCATGAATTAAACCTTTCTAAATTAAATAATCTTATGACACAAGTTCAATAACTAAACCTCAAGAAGTTTGACACTAATTACAAGATTATAAAACTCATTTCATGCTAAATTAGTTAGAGTATATAATTATACTCAAATATACTATAAAATCTATATTTATTTCATTTTAAACCAATAATAACCATAACTCCCATTCAAAATGCCCATTATATCTGTTAGAGCTTATCGAGACACTTATGTAAATTAAGAAGAATAAATACATACATATGCATGCACCAATAATTAAATATATAATATCACACATACACAGAGCATGATTAAGTATAATAAGGACCATCAGACATGTTCTTATTATTAACCAATTAATCTTTTATAGCCATTCCTATCCAAGACTACATAGAATTCATCCATACCATTATGTCCCATTACATGCGAAAACACCACTAAATTAATTATAATAATTTTTAATTAGGTTAAAAATGTAAACCAAAATGGTATGACCTATAAAAATAATTGAGCAACGTCATGATGCTAATACTATGACCAATGAAATATAAATGGTCCATGGTTTACCCCTAACACTAAAAAGATAAAAATAACTATAAACTAACACAAAATTGATTTCTAATTTTAATGGGAATTAGTATATGACCTTGGAAAAATCAACTAGAAAAATGTCATTATTAGTATGATTTTAGATGACATAAATTCATTATATATTATCATTATTTATCCACCCCATGAAACCCCCTCCCTTCTTATGGGATGATTCCATCATGATCTAAAAGAATAATAATAAAATTCATAACCCCAAAAAAATCAAAAATCAATATAAATTAAAAATAAAATAACAGAGGAATAAAAATTTGGACCATACTTAAACATTCTATAGAATCACCCCCATGAAGAGGTGAAAAGGGAGAAAGAGGGATGGGAAGAGATAGACAAAATATATCTCTTTAAAAAAATTTCTTATCTCAAATTGACAGAGGCGTTAATTTTTATAAATTCCCCCCCTTTTAAAAAAATATTCTAGAAATATAGGGTAACCATATCCTACCATGTACCTCATGTTGGAAACCAACCACCCAATACACCTAGAAAATGGATAACCATCATAAACCTATCACTAGGTACCATGCCGCCTTGTGGTACTTAAATTCAGCAGCATCACTACCAAGTCCAAATTTTTCTAATATATTAACACTAAAAAATCTTAATAACATAAACATATTAACTTTATTATATCCATAAACAATGGATTTCATCTAAATCTATGAATTAATTCTTATTTGAGATCCAACTCTAAAAGAGTCATATTTTCTTTTAATCCACAAATATATAATGATGAAAATTATTAAAAATTCCACACCTTATGGATTCTCATCCCCAATAATAATTCAAAAAATATATTCTAAATTTTAATTAATTGATAAAAATTCAACACAATCACTTTCTCGTGAATTAAAAATGAATGCGGTTCTTTTACCTTGGAATTTTGTTTAGAACAACTGAATTTGTTTAAAAAAACTCACACTCAAATACCCAAATGTGATAGTCATATCCTGAATGATGTCACCGATTCAATTTAAAAATATACATATCATTTTACACATGAAAATGTGGATCATTCATCCTATTAATTAATTCTATTAAAACACATAGTCTCTTAGGCCGACACACCATTAGCTCAACCTGATTAGGATGGTTTAATTCCAAGAGGCATTGTGAAATATTCTAAAAACCCACACTAGAGTTAAAAAATGAATCCCAGTGTGATATCATGGATAAATCGAAAACCTAACCTATATTTTTCAATAATCTCTCTGTGAGTACCAATGTACCCTCTATCCAATTCACCTTTAAGAAAACATTGAATTATCCTTTGAGTTAGTCACCCCAATCAATAACTCTACTTGATCATCATAGATTAATTCCCATTAAAGTATTTACGTAGTATCATGATGGAGTTTCCCTACTTAAAAATCAATATCCCAGAAGACATTTAAACTAGTCACCTACAAGTTTTACTACACCCTTGACCCTTTTGATGCATGCCCATATTTGAAATAATTGTTAAGATACTTTCCATGATAAGAATATTTATAATATCACTCTATTGAATCAATATTTCAAATTTCCATCAAAACTCATAAAATATCAATTTAATAATGTAAAAAATATACATTACTAACTCACTCAAATCCAAGATCCAATAATAAATAATGAACACTAATAATTTCAAGATTACCCTAACCATCACCCTCAAAATTCAATAAATATCCCTTGAAATGAGGGCCATACCCTCAATCAATCAATTTAGTGATCCTAACTATATAAATTTACTTATACTATCTGCAAAGATCAGAATCAACCAAAAATTATCATCACTCAAGTATCTTTTTCAAAAAATCATACTCATACAACATCCATATCAGTAGAGAACATGCCAAGACTAATAGTTACCAGCTCTGAGCTATTATGCTTCCAATTCCTCACCAAACTCAAAAACCCTCTAAGAAAACTCAAATATAAAGATTCTACATTCAATTCATGATCAAATCACATGGGTAATAATTTAATTTTTTTTTACAAGAATCCCACATATTATCTCCATGAAACTGAGAACTATAGGTCACTCACCACCATTCATACATTATTACAACTCTTAGGTACTTCTGGAAACTAGAAAATTCTTAAAGGACCCATATCATGGTCCATTCTAACACTATATACCCAAAATAAGCATTATATGTTACCAAATCATATTTTCCCAACATTCCTTGACCTTACCTTGAAATTATATGCTAACACACACCCATCCCTTTCATGTAGTGAGTGGATTTCTAGGACTGTATGATTATTCATTTCCCACTGTCTGTCATGGTCAGTTCCCACCTTGGAACATCCATACACACAAAAACAGTATGATCATATGAAAAAATAAAGTTTCCATGAGTTATGTCTCATCAATACAGGGTCACACACCTAATAAAATATGTATGAATCCATTGTATGTCAATATATATAACTATAGGCACTCTCAGTGATATATTTTCAAAAAAAATAGGAAGTACCACATATTCTAACAAAATTTATGATTACACATTACTCACACATCATTACATTAATTTGGCATCTACCCATGCTATATCAACCTCTAACACAACCATTTAGCAACACCTCTCAACATCCCTAAAAAACCTTATGTAGATCTAACCAGATAAATCTTTTATATGATCTTATCCCATGAACACATCTATAGTATGAAAAATCATTATAATTAAATTATGTCTCAATAACCCAATAAATCCTAAATTCCATTCTCTATCATATTAAGGGTATCAGTATCTTCTGGGAAACTCGTTCCCATTCAGAATCACATTATGAACATATATTAACTACAATAGTCATTCACTAACATATCAAAATCTCTAACTTACTCATAATGGTTATCCCAGGTCAAATTTACCTAGTGATTTTATAATCATAATAATATTAAAACATAAGAAATAAACCACATACCTAGTCATCAGATAGTATTATAGTCTTGTAAAATGAAATAAAAAATTGGTCCAGTTGAGTAGAATATCACATGTACATAGTGAACAAGTAATCATAACCAGATAAAAAAATAAGATAAGTTTGAAAAAACTTATAGTGACCCGGCCTTAACATACTTGGATATTATATCAATTTAGATGAATATTCAATATATTAAAAAATTTAATTCCCTAGGACCATAATAGTTTAGTGTATTTGTAAACCTATAAAAAAGTATTCGAATTTTGTGAAACATCTTTAATGTTTTCCACAAATATCTTCCCCTTTATTACTTGTCCTTAAAATCCTTCTTCATAACCTGGGGAAAAGAAACATAAGAAATAGTGAGCATAGAATATCAGTAAGGGTAAATGAAAGAGATATGTAAAAATAACAAGAACATACGGGTATGAGAACATGATAATAACTTTTGAGGATCGTACCCAACATATCAAAGACCATATATGTGTTTTAGGGCATAAAGAATGGTAGTTCAGAAGACATGAATCATATGGGTGATAAATTATCATAAATCAATCATGAACCATAATATCATTCCATATAAGTGTGGAGCCATCATAAATATAGAAAACCATTTCTTGTGTCAAGGTTGACTACCAAGACCGCCAACATATTGGATCAAGACACACCTATTTCCCATAAAAGATCAGGATGCACTTGTTTCCCATTGTGGATCATAACACACCTGGTTAACATTGGGGATCTAGAAAAACCTGTTTCCCTATGGGATTATTAAACACGTGTTTCCCATTGTGGATCAAGTCCATCTAATTTTTTCCCAACATTATCTCATGATATATGAATCTTTACCTGATGAATTGGAGGGATATAGAGGTCCCACAAATCACATAATGAAATCATATATATGTTTTCCACAAAACATTCATCTTATCATGACCAATAAAAAGAGATTGGTTTCCTAAAAATCATATCATAACCCATGAAATTAAATGGGTATAATAAAAATTTAATCATATCATAACCTATATAAAATAGATAGGTTTCATAACCATTTCATCCTAGAATAATTGTGAAGGGAAGTGGGTTTCATAAGATTTTATCATGGTATAACCCATTGAAGAGAAAGAAGTTTCATAAATATCAAGGCATAAAAAAAGACCATTAAAAGAAATATTATGAATTGTATCCTTGTATCATATCACTATTAAGTCATAAACTTTAACAAAGTATGTCATCTTAGATGGAGGAGGATTTTTAAATATCACTTGGAACATAACTTTTCTTTGAAAAACACTTTTTAAAACATATTATATTTTCAAAAAAAAAATTCCTTCAATCAAATTTGAAAAAACTATAAATGAATCATGCAATAATTTAAAACATTTTTCAAGTAAATTTTCCTCTATTCTTTGAAAAGTATTTTTTAAAACATAAATCATTTTTAAATCCATTTTCCTTGAAAACAACCTTGAAAACATATAAATAATATTTAAAACATTTTAAAACCCTTTTTCTTTGAAAAAATTGTAAATAAATTTTTGTATATTTTTTAAAAACTTTTTGTTTAAAAAAATTTAACAGGTTATAAAATAATATTTGAAATCATTGAAATAATTTTATTTGAAAAAACCTTTTGATAATATATAAATAAATAATTTAAAATCATTTAAAACTATTTTTAAACATAAAACAATTTTTGAAAACCCTTTTTCTTTTATTTTTTTAAATCCAATAATTTCCATAATAATAGGAAAAATATTTTATTCAAAAAACTAAACTCATAAACTTAAAATGGAATCATTAGGCAGATGACATTCATGGTATCAAGTAAGTTTGTACATGCCAAACACACCTCTTTCACCTTAAAATATTTAAAAAACTGCATTGATTAAAAAATGAAAAGAATATTTATTTTAAATTTTTTTTAAAAGGTAAAACATCAGTAAAAATTTCCTTTATACAACATAGGATAATATTAAAACATTATTCATTTTTTTAGAAAACATGGTTTTGAAAGATTACATATTTTTAACAGAAATGATAAATAGTCCTATTTTAATAATTTTTTTCATAATTATCTTAAGTATAAAAGAATAGAAAAATGGTAATAAAAAATGAGGATATCATTTATAACCATAGGAGAATAAAATTAATGTGTTTTCTTGATATTTGGATCATAATATTTTATCAATTGAAGCATAATCATAAACAATCCTGATAAATGATGTGATTATGAAAATAAACTATCACAACTTTGTTAACTTTGAATCATAATCCACATGAAATAATAAAATTAAATAAAAAATAAAATATAATTAAAATTATTATATTCATGATATAACATGTCAATTATCAGTATATACACCCCATAGAAAAATATAGGTGCATAACATGGAATGCATCTCAAAGAAGAAAAAATGAGACAAAATTACATTACCGATTCGGTAACATTTGAACCATAAAACCCATAAAATAAATAAAATCAAATTGATATGTAAATACACATAAATTTATGTATAATAATAATATAATACATTCATGGGTAGTATATAAACCACCCAAAAGTAATGTGTGATGAATAAAGCATAAGTCTGACTGAAATAAAAGTGAGACGAGAAAACCCATACTACTCGAGTAACTTTAGAATCATGATACCATTGAATGAATAAAATAAATTAAATCTTTTGATATAATTAAATAAATAAAATTTATGATATAAAAATTCATAATATATTATATACACCGAAAAAAATAAGTGAGTTGTGAATATATCATGTATCTTACGGAACTAAAAATTGAGATGAAATTCCCTTACCTTAAGTATTATTTTTTTTGTACACTTTCAAACCTATTATATAATAATATATATGTTTATTATAAATATATAAAAGAGGAATATTATGATATATATTACCATATATTTTTTGGTTATGAATTTTTATTACCTATTTAATAAAAACTCCATGTTGATATTATATTTTGGGTACTATCTGCTTTGTTTTTCGTATATGGTTCAACTTGTTATTCTTGATCCTCTTACTTATATCCATATTTAGTTATTTAAAAAATTTAAAACATTATATAAATATCAAATATATTTTTTATAATAATATATAAAATATATAAATATGAAACGGAATACACTGTTCTTGAAGATGGTTGGCCGTACATACGCATGAATGCTATTTCTGTTTTATTGCCGTATTGAAAGAAATAAAGTAAATAATATATATATATATATATAAAATATAATTATATTATAATTATTATTTAATAAATTTCATATAATTTTACTAAACCTATCTTTAATACATTCCATGAAAAGTGTGAACGAATCACATCGCTTTGAGGAGGCTGTAGTCTACACGTTCACAAACGAAGTTATCATATTTAAAAAAAATGGAATGAATGAAGGTATGTGTTATATAAAACCTAGAAGAATAAATAAATCATAAATATAATATATATAATATAAAAAAATAGTTTCCATCATAATTCCCAAACATGATAGGTGGTAATGGGAAAAAGAACAACATCGTTTCGTGAGGTAGTAGTTCACCGTACACAAGAACGAAAAGTTCATTACCGATTAGATTGAAGTGTTTGTATATATAGGTTTAAAAATTATAATAAAAAACAATTATATTTATGATAATTAAAATATTATATAATCATAAAATAATATTATTTTAGGGGGTGGATAATGAAAATTAAATGAAGGATCTTGAAGAAGGACGATACCTCTTTTTTGGGTAACTTTTAATGGTTTGCACCAAAGGTATACCTTGGTTGAATTTATAACCAAAGATAGGATTTTAGGATTAATTAAGGGATTTTAGGGGATTATTTGAGAATATTTTTTTTGTGATAAAAAGGTCTTTATGGGTGTTAATACATGGGAGGGGTGAGTGCCTTTTTATAGTGGAGGAGGAGTGGCGTTCTTCTAAATTCTTGAAAAGGGAATTCCACCAATGTTTTTCCCATGTAGAGTAGATCCAATAATTGTAAAAATTGTATAAAAGGTAGAATAGGGTCAATATATTAACATATAATTGATTTTGGAAATTTATAGAGGTCATTTTAGTCCCCAAGTTTAAGGATTAGTCCTTTGTTAAGCAAATTTTTCTCTAAATCAATGTAATTAGTTTTAATCACTTGAAAAAATATTTAAGGTAGAAATATAAGTTAAACTTATTATAAATAATAAATTATTTTTTTTAAAAAAATTTAATTCATTTTTCAAAATTCCAATCATATAATTGGAAGAAATTAATTTAAAATTAATCCCACATATGTGTTGAGAAAGCGGGTTTTTAGGAAAAAATGTTTAAAAGTATGAAATGTTTTTATATCCAATTTCAATGTTAAATAGGTTAAAATGATCAAAATTGGATTAATTCATGTACATGTGATCTAATTAAACTTTAAACTAAATTAAAATATACTTTAACTATGTAAATTAATTAGATGAAAAAGTAGTTTTGAATTAAAATTAAGTGTTTTTCACTATTCAACAAAAAATGAAACTTCTCAAAAAAATAAAAACAATTCACCCAAATTAAATTTTGATATTCTGATTTAAAAAATGAGGTTTATTTTTTCAAATAAAAATTATGAATGTTTCAAAATTTATATTTAAAATAGGTTTACTATAAAATGGTGTTAAAATTACCGTTTAGAAAGATACATCTTTTTATTCATAAAATTGGATTTCTTCTTATCTTATAACTATAAAATATATTGGAAGATTATAAAAAATATTTATTGAATATATTATATATAAATTTTATGTAAAACATTAATCAAAAGAAAATTTATTAATTTATTGAGAAAAAATTGTATCTGTACATAGAAAAATAGTTCCCTTAGAAAATTAATTTCTTCATTTTCAAATAGTTCATTAATTCAATTATACTAATTGATAACCAAATGATTCATGTGTAAATAATATTTTTATAATTTATTTAATATTATTCATAACTTCCATTATAATGGATTGGTGATATCTATAATAGTATATTAATAATAATATTAATAGTATATTGTAGTTCAGTAAAAAATCAGCCTTGAGTGTAATGAAAACTACTAAAGGCACTCAATATTTAATGTAATACAAGCCAAAAAATAGTTTTTCATGTACCACAAGATAATATTAGAGTTTCTTGTATTTCAATATTAAGTTGGTTTTTCTTATAACATACGCTAAACTTAGTGATTTTATAAAAAAAATATATTTTTTGTTTTGTGAAATGAAAAATATCAAAAATATTATGTTAATTTAAAAAAATATTTCATAGAATATTAGGGTGTTACATTATACACTACTTAAAATTAATTTCTCCCTTTAAATTCACATGGGTTACGAAAGTTTTAATACTACAAAGTTCCTTTCTTATAAACCCACATCGTAAAAATTAATACTAAAACTTAATCTAAAAAGGGAATGTTAAAAAAATGATTGTTATCCAAAGTAACTAATAATGAGGATTACACATGGGAGAACATATTTGGAAAGTGAAAACATGGTCATGGAAGAGAAATATAACTATATAGTTCTAATGGAGAGAGATAAATAACATGGATAGGATAAATTTAACAATCACAATTCCATAACTCAAAGAGGCCTGAAAAAGGTCATTGATATCATCAAAATTGATGATAATAGAAAAACATTTTATTTTAAGACCCTTTTCACTAAAGTTTAATAATTTTCATGAAAAGATATACTTACATGATTTTAGGACAACCTTACCCTTTTTTGTTCCTTGATCATATACCACTTCATCTCTTATTCCATGAAATAAAGGTGAATTTATCATTCCTAGAGTATTAACAGATCTTGATATCCATAAATATAATGATAGGTTATTCCATTAGTCTTTATCACAACAAAAATGTTATCACAAGTTATCAAATTTTCATAAATACTTATACGAGAAGATAATATATTAATCTATAAAATCATATCCTAATTATAACTTAAAACATCCAATATAAGTTCAACCTAGTAACCCTTTCATAAGATAAATTTCCAAAAGTTTAAGAAGAAGTTCACTAAATCAGTTTAACATTTATCACCCATATATCATAAATTATATCTTAGTTATCAAATTCCAAACATGTAAATACCCTCATCGTATATTCTTTTGAAACGTGGTAATAACCTGAATTACCATAAATAAGTTTTGAAAACATGAATGGTTCTTTATTCCAAATATTAATGGATATATTCCTTAAAACCAAGAAGTTGTAAACTTTATCCATGATAACATAAAACACTTTTTCTACAAATCATTTATCAATTCTAATGTCATAAATACTATCTAATTTACTTTTTATATATAACCATCTCTTCATCTATATAAAACACCATTTTATTATCCTTTAGTATATGTTAATGGTTACCTTCACTTAATGTAACCATTTCATAAAATCAATTTTCTAGGTCATAATTATCATTTAACTCATTATTGAAAATACATGAATAAAAACTAATAAAAAATCATTATATAATTTATGATTCATATAACATAATATTTAAATTCCAAAACATATACACTTTAATCATCTAACTTTATTCTTAAACCACTACTCAAGCTTCATCAACATATTCAATAATGCCTATTTCCCGAAAAACTAAATATGAATCATGTATAAAGGTTCCTAAAACTCAATCTAATCATGATTATTACATTTAATGTAAAAAATACTAGAAGAACTTTCCATACATTTCACATGTAATTTTTTGGTATCCTTATCTTCAGTAGTATATATAATACTCATACCAGCTTCCGGATTATCTTCACGTGATTTCCACTTAGGACATCTATTTGTATAATTCTTATTCTTTCCACATCTAAAATATTCAAATTTATCACAATTTATTCTAGTTCCCAATATTAACTAAGACCAAAAAACCTAGTGTGGGAAACACTTATCATAGTTGAAAACCACATAATCATGAAAAAAATTACTTATTGGATGCCTTTGTCAGGGCACATACTTTAAAATATATGATGTAAAGACTCGTAAAATTCAAGGGAAATTCTTTATTATTTTTTTTTGGGATTTTACAAAAATGCAGTTTCTGACGGCACCCGATTTCGAGGCCTGGTGTGCCCGGAATATTTCTCCAAAATTTATCTCAGGTACGTTCAGTGAATGAATGAGCGAGATTTCTTAACTTTTGAACCGGTGCTTGGAATCAAATTCCGAGGGCACCGATGAAACCGAAGCACTGATAATTGCTTAAGAAGACCTTTACTGGAGTTGCGTTTTCTTGGGAGGAGTTGTTTAAATTTTGGGAATGAAATGTTAGGACAAATAAATAATGTGAAATTTATTTTATCTTAGGTAGTTTAATTCTCTAATGGGATGTTGTTGGTGGGGCCCACAACCACCCAAATTCCCATGAGAGGATATGAGGGCTGTGGGGCCCACACGAACCCCACCCATTCATATTCCCTAAACTTCCATAACCCTCATTTAAAATGACATCTTGAGTTAATTAATTAAGTGGGTTTAATTCAATTTTTGAATTTCAAAATTAAGTCATGAGTAATAAAACAAGTGAAACACTTATTTTATTATTGTTGTGAGCTTGTTGAGAGAGGATTGGGGGAAGAGACTCTAAGTCTCAAAGTTCTTCTCCTTTGTCGAAGAACGCGAAGAACGCACCGCCACCGACGAAGAACGCTGACCTCCAATGATAGAAGACGGTGAGAGATTCCTTCCTCAGAGATCGACGACGCGTCGCCGTGTACCGCGATGCCAACGACCCTCTCCTTCCACGATGCCTTCTTCTGCGACGATAAATTCTGCGATGAACCTCCGCTCAAAGAATTCGACAAGGTAGGGGTTTTATTGTTTTATTTGTGAATATTCGAGTGTTCTTCGTTAATCTTAGCTACTTTCTATCGATTAAAGGGAGGGGGCCGGACCGCACAAACATGGCCAACCCTCCTCCCTTAATTCTGTTGTTGACCTTGTTGTGTTTGGAACGGAGATGGCATGGTGTCGTTGCACTGCGCGGGATCATGCGGCAAGGATGCGCGGCGTCGTCACGCCGCGCAAATGAAGAAGAACAAGGTCATGGCACCGTCGCGCCGCGCCGGAGAATCACGAAAACACCGCGGCCGGAGCGGGGCCGCGGTGGA
The DNA here is from genome assembly GCA_963277665.1 of Viscum album. Lineage (NCBI taxonomy): Eukaryota > Viridiplantae > Streptophyta > Magnoliopsida > Santalales > Viscaceae > Viscum > Viscum album. The sequence goes on along the minus strand of OY728132.1, from coordinate 757,474,978 downwards.
GGGGCGCGGAGCCGTCACGCCGCGCCGGTAGGACCAAGGCCGCGGCTTTAGGCCACGGTAGAGCAGGGAGTGGCTTCCGATTTTCGGCCGCCGGCGTCGGAGCAGGGGGACGGGACCACGCCGGTCCTGTGGTGCAGTAGCTGGCCGACCGGATTGGACCGGTCGGTCAGGGGGAAGACCGGGGGTTTGAGACCCCCAGCTGGAAGGTGGAGCAACCCCCACGTGGGGGCTGCGTTTAATTGAACAGGGGGGGCAACCGCCCCCCCTTGTCTGCCCATCTCGGTTACACCGAGCTGGCCAGCGGACCGCGCCACTGCGCCGGGCCGGGCCGCGCCCCAGCGGGCCAGACCCGAACCCGGTTCGGAACGACCCGGTTCAGGCCGACCCAGGGGTCTCGGGCCGGGTCGGTCCGGGCCCGAAACCCCCATTTTCAGACCTCTTCCGGTCTTTTTCCCATAATTTGGGCTACGGAACTCCGATCGATGTACCGTCAGCTGCGATGCGATCATTGGATCGACACGGTCGTTTTGGTATTTTACACTCAAAGTTTTGGAGAACTTTGGGTTCGGTTGGGTTGGTTGGAGCACGAAACTAACCGTGCCCTCGGAGCGGAAACACTTATAACTTGAGCGTCGGATGTCCGATTGACGTGCCATCGACATTGTTGGATTCCTCTTAGTGAGACGGACCTTTTGGCATACAACGCTCGAGGTTTGGACGCAGTTGGATTATGGTCGGGTTGGTTTGACTTAAAAACCAACCGGACCCCTAAGACTAAAAAGCCAATAACTCTTAGACCGGGCGTCCGATTGACGCGCCGTCTTTGACGTTGAGTTCATGTTGACGATACGGAAGTTTTGGATACATCAACTTTGGACATCATTTCAGTTGATGTATCAGCCCCTCGGCTCGTGGATCGGACCCTCCCAAAGGAGCTTGCTGTGTGGGAACCCTAGAGCTGGCTGCGACTGCGACGACGATGACGACTGTACAGAAATCCTCCGTGGATTCGACGGCGACGACTACAGCACTCAGCGATCCTACGCGGATCAGTGCTACCGATCCTGTGTGGGTCAGATCCTGTGTGGGTCAGCGCTCAGTGGTCCTGTGTGGGCCAGCGCCTACCGATCCTATGTGGGTCAGATCCTGTGTGGGTCATTGCGGGGGCTAGTACCTATCGATCCTTTGTGGGTCATTGTGGGGGTTAGTACCTAACTATCCTGTGTGGGTCTGACGGCTTAGATGAATCAGTGGCTACATCTGATCATCTCTATCATCTTACGAAGAAGTATACCTGTGTGAGCTGTGTCTTGAATTTAAATATTATCTTCGTTAAGATTGATAAGATATCCTGTGTGGATTACGTTATGCTTTTCTGTGTGGATTGGGTTGCGAATTTCTCTGTGGATCAGGTTATGTTTCCTGTGTGGACTGGGTTGTACTTGGGCTCAAATGTTGGAACTGAATTGATGACTTAGGTATATGTATGGGCATATACCTAAGTAGTGTCAGATGTTACTTCGTGTTTGTATCTTTCTTTTGTGGATTATCCTTTGTGGATTCTGGGAGACCTATGGGGGTCTAGGGGTCCCTACTGAGTAGCTTATACTCACCCCTACATGGGCTATGCCCGCACTACGTTGTGTTGGATGCAGACGACGGACAACGCTGATCGTGTTGGAGGCTTGTGAGAAAGTCGGTACCTGGAGGTGGACCACTGGGCGGGACGTACACGGAGCGGACGACTGGACCATGGATATGAGGAGGCTATCTGTACCCACCCTTCAGGTGGGACTTCCAGTGGACGGCTCGACATTTCGGCTTTACTTTCAGTTGATGTTTTTCCTTTCCAGTTGTACTTTACTTTTAGATTGGGTTTGTATTCTGGCCCACTTACTTTTCCCGCACTTGCTTTGTACCCAGTTTTACTTAGTGTTTACTTCTTCTTTCTTACTCTGTGGTGATTGTTTACTTTACAAAGGAAATACCTTCCGTTTTTATTGGGAATTACACCTTGGTGTTAGTCGCCATCCCCTGGCCTATGGAAGGTGGGCTTGGGGTAGTCACGACACGGGCCCCAAGGACGGGTCGTGAAAAATTGGTATCATAGGAGCTCGGTTCTACCGCAGAACTCGTGACTCTGATCTTTTTCTATGTGAAGAAATAGTGTTAAGAGTATTGAGTTTGGTTATCCATCCAGGGAGTCCATTGTTTGTGCGGTGGCCGACGTATCCGTACACCAGGACCCTGACTTCTGATTTCCAACTTAATACATGAAAACATTGATTGCATGTGTGTTTTAAAAGTTTTCTTTGTGATTACTTTGTGTCAGATCACCTGGTATACTATATTGACCGTGGTGCACCTGTTTATTTTAAGTATGCCTCCACGATGGCAGCCAGCTAGGGTTCTGAGTTTTGTACGTGACGACAGACCACTGAGAGACAAGGCCTCGGTGCAGGGCCCTTTGACAGCAGAGGCACCGGCGGTACCTCTACTCACCGAGCCACCGATGCTACCAACCCCAACCGCTGAGAGTGCACGTCACCTTGGTGGAATGCACGAGTTTCAACATCAGTGACCGCCCAGGTTCCGTGGGGAGATGGACCCTCATGCAGCCGAGGATTGGCTGGAGGTGGTTGTACGAGTTTTCCGTTTGGTAGGGACACCGGCAGACCTCATGGTGTTCCTTGCAACGAGCCTCCTGCACGCGGCAGCAGGCAGATGGTGGAGCTTGATGCTCTAGGTGCACTATGAGACATCTCTCCTCTGGACGGACTTTGAGAGCCTCTTCTGCTTTGAGTTCATCCCAGCCACCCTCCGTGCGGTGCGCATCCAGGAGCTTCTACAGCTGCGGCAGGGCAGCTTGATGGTCGCCCAGTACTCGGTGAGATTTACCGATCTCTCGCGCTATTCGACGGACATGGTACGAGACCCATTCTTCCGGGCCTGGACCTTCGAACAGGGACTGAGGCATGAGATCAGGGCATTGCTGATCTCCCTCAGCATTCCAACATAGGCTGGGGTACTAAAGTGATCCCTTATCATCGAGAGCATCCTTGATGAGCCTACATCAGCAGTGAGACCTACCGTAGGGCGGCACGTAGCAGAGTCTTCTGCAGCTGGCAGTCGACGGATGACACATGGGTCCAGGCGGACCAGACCCTTAGGTGGATGACCTCAGGACATTGGCTCGGAGGTGCGGGACACACAGCGCATAGCCAGTCTTTCGAGAGGTAGACAGTGCTACGCATGCGGCGGGCAGGGCCACATGGCTCGTGACTGCCCGACCCGCCGTGCGGAAGAGCAGCAGACGGTTGAGGGACCACCCAGGCAGAGGTAGAGGGTCGACTGTGGCGGTATGCAGGGAGAAGGCGGACGAGGAAGAGGAGCTGGCCGAGAATCAGGTGGTGGGAGATGATTTGAGGCTCTACCACCACCACCGCCAGGAGGTCCACCCCGACCACAGGGAGCTGGCGGGCAGAGACAGGCACAACTTCAGACAGCGGAGGCCTACGACAACGGCGCACCCAAGATGATTCGAGGTACCATATGTGTCTATTCCACCCTTGATGCAGTTCTTATAGACCCAGGAGCGAGTCATTCTTTAATTGTCGTTGCCCTTGTTCGGAGCTCGGAGATTCTGACAGTGTCGTTGGCTCGATCCTTACGGCTAGAGAATCCTACGGAAGCAGACATGACGATTACGCACTGGTGATGGCAGTGTTAGCTTACTCTAGGTGGCAAGAGCTTCAACTGAGATCTTCTTGTAGCGGCGTCGAGGCCTTACAACATCATCTTGGGCATGGATTGTTTATCTATAGTCCATGCTCAGATTGACTGTATTAGGCGCAAGGTGTGGTGTGTACGCACCGACGGGAGCAGGTTCACCTTCACCGGTGAGAAGGGAGCCTTCACGGCATAGGATGGACTCTCGCAGAGGAGAGGACAGCCCATCACTCATCAGTTGGCTAGCCTCATCCTAGGATCTGTTGACGTGCGAAGTCCTGGTTTTCATGCAGTGGTGGATCCGTATGCAGACGTTTTCCCCGACGACGTTCCAGGACTACCTCCTCGCAGAGAGGTAGAATTTTATATTGATCTGTACCTCGGGATAGCCCCGATATCCACCCCAGCATATCGGATGGCCCCCGCGGAGCTACGAGAGATACGAGTACATTTGGAGGACTTGAAGGTAAGGGATTCATCCGACCCAGTGTTTCACCCTGGGATTCCCCGATCTTGTTCGCCAAGAAGGCGGACGGGAGTTTTCGACTGTGTGTCGATTACCGTTCCCTGAACCAGGTGACCGTGAGGAACAAGTATCTGCTACCGAGGATTTACGACCTCTTCGATCAGCTCAAGGGAGCATGGTGGTTCTCAAAGATAGACCTCAGGTCAGGCTATCATCAGCTCAGAGTTAGAGATGAGGACGTGCAGAAGACGACCTTAATATGTCGGTATGGCCACTATGAGTTCTTGGTTATGCCTTTCGACGTAACCAACACTCCAGCAGTGTTCATGGGTCTCATGAACAGGTTCATTCAGCCATACCTTGATCGATTTGTCGTGGTCTTCATCAACGACATTTTGATATACTCAACCACTGAGGAGGAGCATGCCTACCACTTACGGGTTATACTAGACACACTCCAAGAGCACCAACTTTATGGAAAGCTCTCTAAGTGTCAGTTATGGTTACGTGAGGTCCACTTCTTGGGACACGTCATATCTGAGGTGGGAGTCACGGTGGATCCCGCGAAGATCGAGGCATTGCTAGCTTGGGAGCCACCCAAGAGCGTGACGGAGGTGCAGAGTTTCTTGGGGCTAGCTGGGTACTACCAGATATTTGTGCCAGACTTCTCCAGAGTTACAACACCACTCTCAGCTTTGACGAAAAAGGGGAAACCCTTTGTGTGGTCAGAAAAATGTCAGTAGATCTTCCAGGAGATGAGACAAATATTGACTAGCACACCTATCTTGAGGCTACCGAAGGAGGGAGTAGGGTACATAGTTTACTGCGATGCATCAGGGACCAGACTCGGATGTGTCCTGAAGCAGGAGCGGGCAGTGATCGCCTATGGATCACGTTAGTTGAGGCAGCATGAGCAGAACTACACTACCCATGACCTGAAGTTAGCAGCAGTGGTCTTTTCTCTGAAGATGTGGAGACACTATCTGATGGGTGAGCACTTTACAGTCTATTCTGACCACCAGAGTCTCATGTACGTCTTCTCGAAGAAGGACCTGAACCTGAGATAGCGGTGATGGCTCGAGTTCCTCCAGGATTATGACTCTGAGATAGTCTATACTCTTGGGATGAGGAACGTAGTAGCCGATGCTCTCAGCAGGAGGACGAGCATCCAGCTACTCGGGGAGGCGACAGAGTAGTTAGCTGCCTTGCAGATATCCTTCATGAATAGAGATTGAGTAGCCTTTCTTCAGTCACTCACAGTCACTCCTCCACTACTGCAGTGGGTCAGAGAGGCACAACGTGGGGACGCCGACTGTGAGACGCGGTGTGTGCAGATATCCTCAGGACATGAACCTGATGGATTCTCTTTAGGAGGAGAGAATGATGTCCTTTTAAGAGGATATAACTTGGTACCAGTTTCTTTATAGGAGGAGGTGCTGAGAGAGTTTCACACTTCCCCTTTGGCGGTACATCCTGGAGTGGCGAAGATGTACCAGGATCTCAGACAACAGCACTGGTGGCCGGGCATGAAGAAGGCTGTGGTGGAGTTTGTTTCTCGATGCATCACCTATCAGCAGGTGAAGGCGGATCACCAGGTACAAGAAGGCTAGGTACAACCTTTGGAGGTCCTAGAGTGGAATTGGGATGGCATATCAATGGACTTCATGACTGGACTTCCATGCACTTCTAGAGGTCACGACTACATTTGGGTGATTGTCGACCGACTCACCAAGTCAGCCCACTTCTTACCCATCAGAGAGCAGGGATCAGTGGAGATCTTGGGACGCCTCTAAATTCAGAAGATTGTATGGCTTCATGGTGTGCCATCATCTATCGTCTCCGATCGAGATGCTCGATTTACTTCCCGGCTTTGGAAGGGGTTGTAGGAGGCATTCAGGACACAACTACATCTGAGCACCACCTTTCACCCTCAGACGGATGGTTAGACGGAGGGGACCATTCAGACTCTTGAGGACATGCTCCGTTCATGTGTCCTCGACTTTGGTTGCACCTGGGAGGACCACCTGCCCTTGGTGGAGTTCACGTAAAACAACAGCTACCTCTCCACCATCGGGATGGCACCATATGAGGCATTGTACGACCGACCTTGCAGATCACCGCTGTGCTGGACAGACCCTGGGGAGTCAGCACTTGTGGGACCGGAGATGGTTCAAGCCATGATAGAGAAGGTCCAGGTCATCCAGGAGCGGATGAGTACAGCTCAGAGCCGGCAGAAATCTTATGCTGACAGGAGGCGGATGCCACTGGAGTTCGAGGATGGCGACCACGTCTTCTTGCGGGGCTCACCTCGACGTGGATTACAGAGATTTGGACGAGGCGACAAGTTGTCTCCACGCTTCATCAGATTATTCCAGGTCCTCAGCTGGATTGGAGAGGTGTCTTATCGCCTGACTCTACCACCTTAGTTGCACCAAGTGCACAACGTCTTCCACGTATCTCAGTTGAGGAGATACGTGCATGACCCGACGCATATCATTGACCATGAGGAGCTGGACATAGATGAGGGGGAAAATTTTGTGGAGGTCCCGATGGAGATTGAGGATCGACAGGAGTGGGTCCTACGTGGATGGTCGATTCCTCTAGTGCGCATCAGATGGCAGCACGAGAACCTCCAGGAGAGAACTTGGGAGCGGGAGGCTCAGATGCGTGCACAGTACCCACATTTGTTTCCTTAGTTTTTGATGTATTTTTAAGGGGGCGTAAATCCCTTAGGTGGGAGTAATGTAAAGACCCGTAAATTCAAGGGAAATTTTTTATTAATTTTCTTTGGGATTTTACAAGAACTCAATTTCTGACGGCACCCAATTCCAAGGCCCGGTGTGCCCGGAATATTTATCCGAAGTTTAGCTCGGGTAAGTTCAGTGAACGAACGAGCGGGATTTCCTAACTTTTGAACCGGTGCTCGGAATCAAATTCCGAGGGCACCGATGAAACCACAACACCAGTAATTTCTTAAGAAGACCTTTACTAGAGTTGCGTTTGCTCAGGAGGAGTTGCTAAAATTTTGGAAATGAAATGTTAGGTAAAATAGATAATGTACAATTTATTTTATCTTAGGTAGTTTATTTATCTAATGGGAAGTTGTTGGTGGGGCCCACAACCACCCAAATTCCCATGAGAGGTTATGAGGGCGGTGAGGCCCACACAAACCCCACCCCTTCATATTCCCTAAACTTCCATAACCCTCCTTTTAAATGACATATTGAGTTAATTAATTAAGTGGGTTTAATTCAATTTTTGAATTTCAAACTTAAGTCATGAGTAATAAAATAAGTGAAACACTTATTTTATTATTGTTGTGAGCTTGTTGAGAGAGGATTGGGGGAAGAAACTCTAAGTCTCGAAGTTCTTCTCCTTCGTCAAAGAACGCGAAGAACGCACCACCGTCGACGAAGAACGCTGACCTCTGACGACGAATGACGGTGAGAGACGCCTTCCTCGGAGATCGACGACGCGACGCCATGTACCACGACGCCAACAAACCTCTCCTTCCGCAACGCCTTCTTCCGTGATGATAAATTCTGCGATGAACCTTCGCTCAATGAATTCGAAGAGGTAGGGGTTTTATTGTTTTGTTCATGAATATTTGAGCGTTCTTCGTTAATCTTAGCTGCTTGCTATCGATTAACGGGAGGGGGCCGGACCGCACAAACACGCCCGACCCTCCTCCCTTAATTCTGTTGATGACCTTGTTGTGTTTGGAACAGAGATGGAACGGTGCCATTGCACCACGCGGGATCATGCATCAAGGATGTGCGGCGCCGTTGCGCTGCGCCAATGAAGACAAACAAGGTCACAGCACCGTCGCGTCGCACCGGAGAATCACGAAAACACCGTGGCTGGAGCAGGGCTGCGACGGAGGGGCGCGGCTCCATTGCGCTGCGCCGGTCGAACCAAGGCCGCAACGGAGTAGGGAGCAGCGGCCGATTTCCAGCCACCGGCGTCGCAGCAGGGGGACGGGACCGCGCTGGTCCCGTGGTGCAGCAGCCGGTCGACCGGTCAGGGGGAAGACCGGGGGTTTGAAACCCCTGGCTGGAAGGTGGAGCGGCCCCCATGTGGGGGCCGCATTTAATTGAACAGGGGGGGCAGCCCCCCCCCCTTGTCTGCCCAGCTCGGTTACACCGAGCTGGCTAGCGGATCGCGCTGGGCCGGGCCAGGCCACGCCAACCAGGCTGGGCTGCGCCCTATTGGGCCAGACCCGGACTCAGTTCGGGTCGACCCAGGGGGTCTCGAGCCGGGTCGGTCCGGGCCCGAAACCCCCATTTTCAGACCTCTTCGGTATTTTTCCCATAATTTAGGCTACAAACCTCCGATCGACGCACCGTTAGCTACGATGAGATCCTTGGATCGAGACGGTCGTTTCAGTATATTACACTCAAAGTTTCGGAGAACTTTGGGTTCGGCCGGGTTGGTTCGAACATAAAACCAACCGGGCCCTCAGAGCAGAAACACTTATAACTTGAGCTCCAGACGTCCGATTGACGTGCCATCGACTTTGTTGGATTTTTATTAGTGAGACAGATCTTTTGGCTTACTCCGCTCGAGGTTTGGACGCAGTTGGAGTATGGTTGGGTTGGTTTTGACTTAAAAACCAACCGGGCCCCTAGGACGAAAAAGCCAATAACTCTCAGACCGGGCGTCCGATTGACGCACTGTCTGTGACGTTGAGTTCCTGTTGATGATACAGAACTTTTGGATACATCAACTTTGGACTTAGTGTCAGTTGATGTATTAGCCCCTCGGCTCGTGGACAGGACCCTCCCGAATGAGCTTGCTATGTGCGGGAACCCTAGAGCTGGCTTTGACTGCGACGACGATGACGACTGTACATAAATCCTCTGTGGATTCGACGGCGACGACTACAACACTCAGCGATCCTCTGTGGATCAGTGCTACCGATCCTGTGTGGGTCAGATCCTGTGTGGGTCAGCGCTCAGCGGTCCTGTGTGGGCCAGCGCCTACCGATCCTGTGTGGGTCAGATCCTGTGTGGGTCATTGCGGGGGTTAGTACATATCGATCCTTTATGTGTCATTGTGGGGGTTAGTACCTAACAATCATGTGAGGGTCCGATGGCTTAGATGAATCAGTGGCTACATTTGATCATCTCTATCATCTTATGAAGAAGTATACCTCTGTGAGTTGAGTCTTGACTTTCAATATTATCTTCGATAAGATTGACTTGATATCCTGTGTGGATTACATTATGCTTTCCTGTGTGGATTGGGTTGTGAATTCATATGTGGATCGGGTTATATTTCCTGTGTGGACTGGGTTGTACTTGGGCTCGGATTTTGGAACTGAATTGATGACTTAGGTATATGTATGGGTATATACCTAAGTAGTGTCAGATGTTACTTTGTGTTTGTATCTTTCCTCTTTGGATTATATTTTGTGGATTCTGGGAGACCTACGGGGGTCTTGGGGTCCCTACTGAGTAGCTTATACTCACCCCTGCATGGGCTATGCCCTCACTACGTTGTGTTGGATGCAGATGACAGATATCACTGATTGTGGTGGAGGCTTGTGAGAAAGTCGGTACCTGGAGGTGGACCACTGGGCGGGACATACACTGAGCAGATGGCTTGACCGTGGATCTGAGGAGGCTATCTGTACCCACCCTTCATGTGGGACTTCCATGGACGGCTCGACTTTGTGGCTTTACTTTCAGTTGCTGTTATTCCTTTCCAGTTGTACTTTACTTTCAGATTAGGTTTGTATTCTGGACCACTTACTTTTCCCGCACTTACTTTGTACCTAGTTTTACTTAGTGTTTACTTCTGCTTGCTTACTCTGTGGTGATTGTTTACTTTACAAAGGCAATGCCTTACCTTTTTATCGGGAATTACGCCTTGGTGCTAGTCGCCAGCCCCTGGCCTATGGAAGGCGGGCTTGTGGTAGTCACGACATGGGCCCCGAGGACGGGTCCTGACATATGACACCTTGGGATTATACATCAAGAATTTCTTAGACATATCCATATAAATATCACTAGGTATCTCACTAAATATTTCTCATCATAGTTTCCAATGGTTGACTAAACATTTCTTTTGATACCAGCTATAGAGTCCCAGGATTAACATACATGGATATTACATCAAATTTTATAAATATTCAGAATATTAAAAAAGTACATGCCTTAGGACTATAAGAGTTCAGTGGATTTGGAAGCTTGGAAAAAAATATTCTAAATTGGTGAAATATCTTCAATGTTTCCCACAAAAGAACTTCCTCTTAAGTACTTATACTTAAAACCTTTCTCCATAACCTAGGGAAAGGAAACATAAGAAAAGTTGAGCTCAAATTCTCAGTAAGGGTAAATAAAGGAGATACATAAGAAAAATATGAACATAAGGGTATGTAAACATGATAATAACTTTTTAAGATCATACCCTACATACCAAGGATCATATAGATTCATCATGTAATATTGATAGTAAAATCAAAAGGAATGAATCATACAGGTGATAAATCAACATAAATCAATCATGAACTATAAGATACTGTCATATTAGTGTATCACCATAGAAAATATAGAAAAAAATTACATTTTTCAAGTTTTAATACCAAGTTATTAAACATATTGGATCATGATAGACCTGTTTCCCGGAGTTTATTTGGGTTCACTTATTTCCCATTTTGGATCACGACGCACCTATTTCCCATCATGGATCAGGACACTCCTTTTTCCCATATTGGACCAGAACATTCCTATTTCCTATTTTGTATCAGTACCTTTGACACATTTACCATCATTATCTAATAAGATATAAATCTTTACCTAATTCATCATACAAAGATATAGGTCCCATTCATCACATACTGATAGCATACATACATAATCCCTAAAACATTCATCTTACCATGTCCATTAAAAAGAGATGGGTTTCATAAACATCATATCATAACCCATGAAATTAAATTCATACCATTAAAATTTAATCATATAATAATGTATTGAAAATAGATAGGTTTTATAATCATTTTATCATAGAATATAATATTAAAGGAACTGGGTTTCATAAGCATTTATCATAGCATAACTCGTTGAAGAGAAATAGCTTTTATAAACATCAAGCATCAAAAAATAAATAATTTAGAGAAATAATATGAATGGAATCCTTGGATAATATCCCTAGTAAAGCATAACCTAATACCAAGGATGTCATATTAGATGGATATGGATTTTGAAAGAGCACTCGAAACATAACTTTTCTTTGGAAATCACTTCTGAAAATATATAACATTTTCAAAATCCTTTTTCTCTAAACTATTTTGAAAACACATAAAGGAGTCATTAAATTTTTTTTAAAAATTTCTTGAGAAAAATATACTTTTTTCATTGAAAATTTAGTTTTAAAACACAAGCCATTTTGAAAACTATTTTCCCTAAAAATATCCTTGAAAACATAGAAAGAAGCTTGAAAATATTTTGAAAAATATTTTACTTGAAATCTTATAAAAGAAGTTTGGAATCAACTTAAAATATTTTTCATTGAAAATACTTTTAAAAGTTATAAAAGAATATTTGAAATCATTGAAATCCATTTCATTGAAAACAACCTTTTAGAAAACATATAACGAATGATTTAAAAATCATTTTAAAAAATTTTTAAACATAAAACAATTTTTTTTGAAAAACCTTTTTCTTTGAAAACCATTTTAAAATAAAAAAATTTAATGAATATTAGGAAAAATATTTTATTTAAAAATATAACCTCTTAAACTGACATAGGAATAATCAAGGAAATGACAGTCATGATGGCAGGAAAGTCCATACATTCCAAACATTCCTTTTGCACCTTAAAACGTTTATAAAAGTGCCTTGATTGGAAAATGAAAATAATATTCATTTTTAAAACAATTTTTAATGTAAAAATGGTTACAAATTTACTTTATAAATTATATGATAATAGTAAAACATTTTTGATGACTTTTTTAGAAAACATCATTTTGAAAGAACATAGATTTCCAATCAGAAGGATAAATAAAGTCATATTTTCATAAAAACATTTTCTAAACTATCTTAAGAAAAAAAGAGTGTAAAAATGGTGACAAAACAAGATGATATCATCTATAACCATATAATAAGAAAATTAATGAGTGTTCTGAGGATTGGATAATAATATTTAATCAATAAAATCATAATAAAAAATAATTCGATAAATAATGAGATTGAAGAAATAAACTGTTATCACTTTGGTAACTTGAATCATAATACAAATGAAATAATAAAAAAAATTGACGCTTAAAATATCATGAAATGAATTATATTCATGATATATAATGTAAATGGGTAGTATATTCACCTCATAGAAAAAATTAGGTACATAACATGTCATGTGTCTCAAAGAAGGAAAATTGAGACAAAATCACTTTGCCGATTTGGTAACTTTTGAACCCTAAAACCAATGAAATAAAGATAATAAAATGGATATGTAGATAAAAATAAATCGAATTATAATAATCATGTAATAAAATCATGTCCAATATATAATCCACACAAGATATATGTGTTGTGAATAGGGAATACGTCTCACAGAAATAAAATAGAGACAAGAAAACCCTTTCTACTTGAGTATCTTTGGAATCACAATCCCTGTGAAATAATAAAACAAATTAAATATTTTAATATAATCAAATAAATTAAATTAAATATATAACATTTCATATATCTATATATACACCACACAAAATAAGCGAGTGGTGAACATGACATGCATCTCACAAAAATAAAAGGGGAGATGAAATTCCCTTAACCTTAAGACCTGAATTTCTTCATACAAGTTAAAAAAATACATGTAATAATTTTAAGTTTATTATAAATATAACACCAAACCATATTATTATATATAATATCATATATTATTTGGTTATGAATTTTTATTACCCATTTATTAACAACTCAATGTCAATGTTTCATTTTGGGTAATATCCACTTTGTTTTTCACATATGTTTTGGCCTGTAATTCTTGATCCCATTACATAGATAATGATTTAATTATTTTAATTATGTAAAATATGATTTAAATATCATATATATTCATTATATATTTATTTATAATAATCTATAAAAAATAGAAATATTAAATTAAATACATCATTTACGGAGACAGTAGACTGTACGTACACATGAACGCCGTTTCTATTTTATTATCATATTTAAAGAATGAAATTAAATGAAATATATATATATATATAATATAATTATATTAGAATTATTATTTCATATATATCATATAATTTCACTAACCCCTTCCTTAATAATTTTCACGTAAAGTGTAATGAATTACATTACTTTGTGTAGGTGGTAGTCAACACATCCACAAACGAAGTTATCCTATTTATATAAAATGAAAATAATGAAGGAATCATTTATATAATAATTTTAAAGGAATAAATACATATTTAATATCTTATATATCATATATAAAATATTTTCGTCATAATTTCAAACCCTGATAGGTGGTAAATCAAGAATGAACAACATTTTTTTGTGAGGTGGCAGTTCACTATACAAAAGAATGATAAGTTCATTACCCATTAGATAGAAGTGTGTGTAAGTGTAGGTAAAAAAATTAGATTAAAAATTTATATATATATTTATTATTCTAAGGTTATTTTATAATCACATAATAAGAAGAGTTGAGGCGGTATATAATGAGAAATAAAAAAAAGGAGCTTGGGGAAGGATGTTACCATTTCCATGGGCAACTCTTGGTTTGCATCAAAGAGGTTTCTTGGTTGGTTTTGTGAGAAAATATAGGCTTGTATTATTAATTTATGGGTTTTTGGAGCATATTTTAGTAGTTTCTTAGAGATCCAAGGGTCCTAAGAGTTGTGAAGAAGTGGGAGGGGTGAGTGTCTTTTTATAGTGGAGGAGTGGGATTATTATAAAATTTATAGAAGGGAAATTTACCCACATATTCCCCGATTCAAGGGGATCCAATAATAGTTAAAATTAGATCCAATGGATTATAAGGTCAATATATGATCATCCAATTGATCCTGGACAAGTTTCTAGGTTGTTTCGGGCCTTACGTTTCTGTCTTAGTCCTTTATTAATCTATTTTCCCTCTTAATCACTTTAATTAATTTTAATCAATTTCTCTAATAGTTTTGGTAAAAAACTAAGTTTAACTTATTAGAAGTTATAAATTATTATTATTCCAAATATGGAAACCATTTTTTGAATTTCTGGTCATAGATGTGGCAAAAATTAATTTAAGACGTGTCATGATAAAGGGGTTTTAAGCGAAAATGTTTAAAAGTTTGAATTGTTTTTATATTTGATTTCAATGTGAAATTGGTTCCAATGACCTAAATTGTATTTATTGATTTTGAATTGTTATTATTACCCATTAAAAAAATTAAAATATAATTTAACTATAAAAATTAATTATATGAAAAAAATTTTGAAATAAAATTCAGTATTTTTCACTCTTCATAAAAACAACTTCTCATAAAAATACAAAAAATTCACCCAAATTAGATTTTGATACACAATTAAAAAAATGAGGTTTAGTTTAAAATAAAAAAAATAAATTTTTCAAAAAATATATTTAAAATGGGTTTTCCATTAAGAGGTGGTAAAATTACCTTTTAGAAAAATATATCTTTTTAATCATAAAATTAGATTTATCCTTATTTTATACCTATAAAACCTATTGGATGAGTATAAAAAATATTTATTTATTATATAACATATAAATATTGTTGAAAAATTTAATAAAAAATGGTTTCTTAAATTTATTGAGATAAAATTATGTTTTTCTATTGAAATATAGTTTTTTTTATAAAAGTAATTTCTTTATTCTCAAAAAGTTATTTAATTAACTTCTACGGATTGATAAACAAAATAATGATGTGTACATAAAATTTTCAAAATTTATTCAATCTTATTACTAACTTCCATTCCAACAGTTAGGTGGTAGCTATAATAGTATTTTAATAATAATATTAATAGTATATTATAGTTTGGAAAAAATTGGCTTTATATATAACTCACGCCATCAAAGGGACTCGGTATTTCATTTAATACAATACAAACATAGTGTTGTGTGTACCAAAAGCTAATATAAGTGTTGCAGGTAGTGTAAGATTAACTTGGTGTTGTGTATAATGAAATACAGACTTTAAGATTTTATAAAAAAACTATATTTTGTGTTGTGTGAAATGAAAAATATAAAAAAGAATAAGTTAAATTGAAAAACTATTTCACAAAATCTCAGGGTGTTACAAATCCAATCATCATACAATAATAATATCTTAGAAAAAGAAACAAAACTTGTAGCCCAGTTGGGTATAATTCTCCCAAAAATATTTATAGAAAAACATGACATAATTTTTTATTGAGACTTAAAACAATTATACCATATCCCATTACTAGCTCATCAATCACATGCAATCATAAGAATTTCATATTAATACTATGTTCATAGTATGGGGAATGAATAGAAACCTCTTTCCACTTCCTTCTAGGAGTAAAAAAAATTAAATAACAACCTCAAATCCTCACATCAGGATTAAATAAATATCTAAAAAGTAACAATGAAGACTAAAAACTATAATACCATAACATTGTTAACTTGGAATTCCACTAAATAGCTGTTTATAAAGAACAATATTGATGTCCATATCAATATTTAACAATAGAAATATCTATCCACCAATTCTAAAATATTAAAATAACTAAATAAATCCCATAATACTATTCTTTAATCCCCTAACCCATGTTACCAAAAATGCAACCCAAAAGGATATCTATATATCCTTAAGCATGCCTTATCACCTGAAAGATATTACTTACCAAATGTGATAGCCTATCATCCATCTTTATTAGAAAATACAATCAATATAATTTTTCTCAAAAATATATAAATAAATAAAATGATAACCAAAACAGATAATGAATGTGTGAAAATATAAAATTACAACTAAATAAAACTGTAATGAATAATTATATAGCCATTCTATATAAAATGATCAATATATGTCATAAAATCCTATAACAAAAAAAGATCACCTAGTTGGATAATAACATATAACATAAAAAATGACTAAAATACAAGATATCCTTGAATATAATCCTTGAGAAACACCTTGAACTTTTCTCCAACCAAATCAATAAATAATGACAAGAAACTATATGTATGATACTCAGACTTGTATGTCTAATTTAAGGTTTTCACATAAACTATGGTGCATGCGTAGGTTGTAAAAAAATGTAATAGGTAACCACTAAATGTGTCCATAATATATTCCCTAGTATATGATTTTTTAATCAATTAAATAAATAAATTTAGAACAATTACACTATATACATGAATACATTTTAGGTCATTATGTGGCAGCAAGACCACTACAACACCCAAACTCACCTGGTTGGTCATATCTAGTGAACCATGTCTATCAAAACATATATTAAAGAATATTTACATATTTAATATTAACCCAACCTATCATTTGACTATATAATATAAGAGTTCCATATGGAATCTCATATTGTTTACCGATCTGACCATGACTACTATATTTCATATAGATTTCTATTCTATCTATTGATCTATCCATGGGAGATAAATTATAGATGTAATCCTAGGATCTTTTAGAGTCTAACCAAGGGTGATAAATACTAGATGTTTTATTAATATCTCTATTAGTAAAAATGGGTGATAAATTTTATAAGGAATCCCCAAAACCCTTTAGGTATAACCATTGGAACTAAATCACAAATAACATTCAATGATTTATTATTGTATAACCTATGGCATTAGATTCTAGATAGTATCTAATGTTCTATTCTGATATTACTATGGATACTAAATTCTATAAAAAGAAACATATCATAATACCACATTGAGAAAATCCAATGTCGAACCTCATATTCCTCAAATGAGGAAACCCCTATTAGAGATATAATCAACCCATGATAACAACACAACACATTACAGTTAGGATAAAATAAAAACCCATCATTACATAAAAAAATATATTCCCTAGATCTCCACTAGCCTCCAACCTCTACATAATACCTCAGATTTACCCCTAATCACAAATCTAATCATCCATGACATTGTTCCATTACACATATCACATATCATCATTTACTAAGACCTATAAAACAACATTTCCATTTGAGGTCCATCATATTAGCCAAGATAATATGAACCTATGTACACAATCATCTAGATCAAGTGAATAAATCTAATTGGGTTCTCATACTTAACATGGTCTGAACACATAATAACAGTTAATCTTCCCCACCCATCTAACTTCCCTCCCAAGTTTCCAATGAAACCATATAATTTATAAAATCTAAAACCATTTCCCACATGGAATAATATAGTATACACCATGGAGGACTCATTACCATGCTAAATCCACCTTTTAATGGTTTTATTAGGGTAAATCCACCATCAAGAAACTCATATAATAAATTTCCAAGATATTACACATATAAATTTTACGATATTATTACAGAATACCATAATCCAAACCACATTCCTTAAGATATAAATAATAATATTAGGAATCTCAATTCATGCCTAATTAATACTATTGGAAAACCCTACACTATTATATCATAGAACACTTACATAACCCTAAAATAACATTTACAAATGGAATAACCATATGATCAACTTCTAAAATAATTCTTCAGAGAAAAAAATCATTACCCAATGCATTGGAGCACTATCTGGGTTCACCCATTATATAAGCAATATTTGGCACACCCAGCACAATCTTGGTACACCCATAAAATAAGCTATAACAGGATCACCCATCACTATCTAGGATCACAAACTGTATTACAATGTCCATGAACCATAAATAAAATACATAGAGCTTACACTTCATCGTAAAAATCATAAAAACAGTCAATATTCCTTTCATAACTTGATCATACCATGGAAAAGAAAGGGGTTTTATAAAATTATTTTCCCAATAAACCTCTCATATAAAAAATAAATATATTATATTTAGTTCTTATGATCAGAAATTCATATGTTACATCCATGGATTTCAATATATATTAAGAATGATTTCTAATGATATTTTGGAACATTTCTTGAGGATAATAAATTTCTATTGAAAATAAATTTTTTAAACAATAAATTTAAAAAAAATTAAATATAAATTTTCGTTGAAAATAACCTAAAAAACTTATAAAGGAAACTTCAATGAAAATAATGTTCATGATGATGAAAAATTCTATTCATGTCATATATGTTAAAATAAATATTCCATTCACATTTTTGGTAAAAGGAAAACGAAAATTGTTAGAAAAAATACATGAATATTCCCGTAAATTTTCTTAAAATAATAAACATGGATAAAAATGTATTTATTAAATAATTTATTGAATGGAAAATACATTTTTTATTTTTTTAAAACAAAGTTTTTGAAGAAAAATGGGATTTTTTACCAAAGAGAAAAAATAGTTTTTCTTAAAATAATTTTATCAATTATACTGAGTTCAAAATAGTGGAAAATGGTAAAATTAAGTGAAAATATAATTAATAACCAAAGTATAATAAAAATAATGATAATTATTGAGAGGTAGATAATAATATTTCAACATTAGTGACTCAATCAAGAAGAATCCAGATCAATGATGAGATTATAACATTAAACTCTTACCACATGGTGACTTTAAATCATAAGTAACATGAAAGAATAACATTAAACAATACATAAAATATCATGATAATAAATAAATTCATGATATTACTTGTCAAAGTGGATTTATATACACCTCATAAAATAAGATTGGTGCTTAACCTGACATAAGTATCAAAAAAGAAAAATTGGAAAAAAATACCATATCACTTTAGTAATATTTTATATCATAATCCCAAATAAATAATAACTTAAATGAAACATTAAATATAATAAAAATAACGGTATTCATGATATAAAATTTCAAATGGGATTTATAAACACCACACAAAAGAAAAAAGTGCGGAATTTTCATTTGCCTCCCAAAAATAAAAGAGTGTATAAATCCCTTACCTTAAGACTCAAATTCCTTATAAAATGTTTGAAACTCCAATATAATAAATAGAAGTTTATTAAATATCCATTATAAAACCAAAATTATGAATATAATACTATATATTATTTACTTATGACCATTTATTACCTGTTTATTAATAATTTTTTGTTAAAATCATGTTTGTGTAATAATTGCCTTATTTTTCGTATATGTTTTGATTTGTTATTTTCGATTCTATCACTTTGATCAGGGTTTGATCATATAAAGGATAATAATAATGAATTAATAAAAATATTTATACATTAATTAAACCTTTAAGATCAATCATTATATATGGTTTTTAGAGATGAATTATGTTACGATCATGGAGATGGTAGGCCGTACGCACACATAAGTAACATTTCCATTTTTTCAGTGATCGTTATGGAAATAAGGTAATAAATATATTATCATTATGTAATTATAATAATATAATAAATAAAATATTATTTATTTATATATTCTTATACAAATTATCCATGTGGCATGATAAGGAATAAAGAGTCACATCACTTCATGAAGGTGGTAGTCCACATATACACGAACCACGTTATCATCTTTCTGTGAGTGAAAAGGTAATAAATAAAATGATATATTATCATTTTATAATGATAAATATTTCATTAATATATCAATTATGTCTTGTATATATCATATATTTATTATTATTATCTTCCAAGTAAAGCGTTAGTGAAAACAATTACATCACTTCACAGGGCGGTAATCTACCATACACAAGAGAAAAATTATCATAACCCCTTTAGAATGGAAAAATTTTTATATATGATATAATAAATTAGAAGGTAAAAGTATATTATAAATATATTATGTATAATTTATATCTATTATCTTACCCAACCTTCATACGTGTTAATGGAAAAATAATTACATTGATTCGAGAGGCGGTAGTGCACCATACACAAAAATGATGATTTTTTAAACCATTTTATTGAAGAAGAAAAATATTTAGGTTATCAAATTAAAAAAATACCATCTAATTATATTTAATATAGTAATTTTATTATATAATCACGGTTTAATAATAATTTAAGGAGGTGGAGGAAGAAATAAAATAAAAATTATCATTAAATAATGTTAATCTTCTTTAGGAGCTTCTTTTGGTTTGCACCGAAGGCATTCCTTGGTTGTATTTATGCCCAAAATAAGGGTTATAGGATGATAGGAGTGAATTATAAAAGTTATTTGGTCATATTTTGACAAAACCAATGGGGTTTGAAGGTGTTAATAGAGGAGAAGGAGTGTCCTTCTATAAGTGAGGTGAGTGACACACTTGTAATTTTAGAAAAGAATGAATTGTACCCATTTTTTAATGTCACAATGCTTCAATAATACAAAATTATAGAACCTAGAAGGTAAAATCTTAAATTATATCAAGAAAATATATTTTAGACATGTTTTTAGGTTATTTTAATCCTTATCTTTTTAGTTTAACACTTAGAAAATCCATTGTTACCATAACCGTTCTAATTAATCTTTACAATTTCACTATTCATTTTGTTGAAAAATTAATTTAAAAATATTAGAAAAATAAATTATTCTAATTCCAATTATGTAATTAATTTTATCAAATTCAATTCATATAATTGGAAAATAATAAACTTCAAAATTAATCTCATAGACACGATGAGAAAAAAAAATTTCAATTGGAAGATGTTCAAAATATAATAAGGGTTTTATATCAAAGTTATATATGAAAATTATTATAATGAAATAAATTAGATTAATAGATATATAATTGAACTAGTTTTAATTTAAAACCAATTTAAAATATAATTTGAATTTATAAATAATTTAATCAAGATGGAAGTTTTGAATTAAAATTCAGTATTTTCCACTTTTTATCAAAAAATTTGTCTTATCCGAAATCTACCTTAAAATAATTTTGATATGATTAATTAAAGAATGAAATTTATTTTACCAAATGAATTTTCTAAAATTATCAAAAATTATTTTAAAAAAAAAGTGCATAAAAAGATGGAAAAACTAATTTTTGGAAAAATATAGTTTTAAACTGTAATATCAGATATATTCTTATAACTTGTGTAGAAAACACATAAGGTAAAATTTAATCATTTAATTGATTATATAATATATAAATTTCATTAAAATATTCCACCCAAAGTTTTTTTTAATTTATTGTGGTAAAACATGTTCATGCACATAAAAATAGTTTTTATAAAAAAAATATTTCCTTTATTTTGAAATGGGGTTTTTAAATTATAATTAATTTGTTACTGACTGAACAAAAATTACTTTTACATTATTAGAGAACTTTTTTTGAAAAAAATTGAGAAACCTCTCAAGTTCAAACCAGATAAATATCAAATAGAATATGAGATAAATAATTTTTTAAAGAAAACATGAACCTATTAGAAGTAATTTCCATATATAATTTCTTTAAGAGATCAGTTACCCTTTTGTCCATTTCATATCTGATAATATCTTCAAATATATAAGCCATATTTTCCTAGGATTGGGTGAATTCTGACACTGTTATCTTATTTTAGATAAACCCATTATCCAAATAAGATATTATTTGTTTATCCAATCGTTCAACTCCTTATCTATATCCACTTTAATTTTTATCCTTTCCATCAAATATAAATCCTCACCAGAAGCATGAATAATCAATTAATCCTCCGAAATTTATTCCTCTGAGTCTTGGAGAGATTCCTAAGGCTTTAACCTTATCTCCTAACATGTTTCCTATTGTCTTCCATCCATAAGCTCCATTGGTGCATTGGTATTTATTTCCACTTTTCCACTTTTCCACTGAGGAACCATTAGAGCATCCTCAATTATCATAGATTATAGTTGGGATCAAATATCCATCATGTCAGTCATCTAGTTAGTGCCTTGTTCCATAGAACCATCTCCATCAGCCATTGATTTACCACTCATTAGGTTCAAGATTCTCTCTTTCACATGCCCTTTCTTAGAAGGATCACATTCCATATCCTTAGACCCAACATTATTGGATGGACTTTTCTCTATTAGTTTAGGTAGGTATGAGTAATATTTAAGCCATATAGATCTATTAATATTTATCATGATGAAAATACCTAGATCCATGTTTTTTATCTATCCCTTATTTATCATTTGGATGTGAATACCTCTACCATGCCCTTCATTTGTACTATCATTTGAAACTTGGCCATAACTATCCCTCTAACATTTCCCTTGAGAAGTTGGATCTCTCTGCCTGTACTTCTTCTCCTTGTCCTACAAAGATATTTCCCTAGTTTAAATAGGACATGGTATTTCTTAGGTTAGATGACTTCTTAGCATCCACCCCATCCTCATACCTTTGAGGTGTTTTCTCTCAGATCATACAACCCCTATATTCTCCCTCTCTTGTCAACTATTCCCCGACATCATTGGTAAATCCACTTCCTTGTCAGAAAATGCATAGGATCCTTGAAATGAATATTAGGGAATATAAACCAATGAAAAACAACTCTCACCTCTCCATTACCCACTGAACCTGAAAAAAAAATGAAAAATAGGATTAGGATCAACCAAATCAGTCCTCAAGAATTTAACAATTTCCACCACCTTTCAGTATTTCTGAAGTTATACACTATGAAAAAAATCCACCTTACTTTGATCCAAAGAAATACCCAACTATTATACCAAACCTTCATACGAACTAGACACCAAGCCTTTACTACTGCCTCCTGAATATGCATCCAATTTCCGAGGGATGTTCTTACTCCCATGCAACCAAACAACCATTGAGTGACCCAATTTTATACATAATGATCAAAAATCATTTCATGACTCAAAACACACACATTGTTTGCAGCAGATATCTTCTTCGACTGTGATCCAAACAAAATTGGTTGGCCTTATTGACACATCAACCTCCATGGAAATTTGGGGAAGGACAGAGTGACAAACCAATTTGGTCCTAATGTAATAACATAGATATCTACCCATAAGATTCCCTAGTATATAAAAAATCTAATGATTTTGAAATGGTAATGAGATTTCAGGGAAACTAACCCAGATATCCAAGGTTGGGGTATCACGCTTCATGTGGAAGTCATAAGTCCACCTGAATTAGTATAACTAAAATATATTTCATTTTTGTGGGGAACTAGACCAATCCTTAACAAAATTGTTATCTTATAAGAACCAAATCATGATATTCCTATTATCAAGAAGGCCCACCGTTTCTCAGTATTTTAAACCCTAGAATTCAAAGATATTTATGTTGAAAGAATATACCAAATGGTGACGCTGTTTGAACTTAAAAATCAAAATCAGATTTAAAAAAGATGCGGCCTCTTTGAAATCTAAAGAAAAAATTGGAATATTAGGTATTCATTCAAATATATCTGGAAATCTAGGTCAAAGAGAACCCATAGGGAATGATATAAGGAATTTGGGGTTGGAAAATGTGGATAAGGAAAGAGATGGAGCTCCCTCGAAGGGTGGTGAGGGTTCATACCCCACTTTGGGGGGAGGGACCAACCTTGTAGAGACTCGAATATTGACATACATGGACAATACATTACTTTTGTGGAATACTTTATACATACCAAAAACAGACACACAAGGACCGTAATAGTTTAGTGTCTTTGGAAACTCAGAATAAAATCTTCTAATCATGGTGAAAGATCTTCAACAACTCCTATAACGATCTTCCCCTTTTTGTTTCCTTACCTAAAAACTTTCTTTACTTCCTGGGGAAAATAAAACATAAAAATTGTGAGATCAAATGCTCAGTAAGGGCAAACATAGATAACATAAAACAATCCACAAACATTTGGAAGCAAAAACTTGAACATGAAATTTAAACATCAAAATCTTGATCAAGAACATAAATCGTGGAAGTACGCAAAGAATATATCATAATAGAACATCAACCATGATAAAATGGGAATAAAACATGTAATTGTGGCAACCATTTAGCACATTTCATGATTTCCATAGTAGCCAAGGCATTGCTGCCAAGTCCATCTTAGTGGACAAAGTCCCTTTCTGAATCGAGTTCACTCCTCGTTTCAGTCCTTTAACACTGAACCAGATTAAATTACCATTCCAACCATGTCTATCTCATGAGATTTAAATCTTTACCCAATGCATTGGAGGGAGATATAGGTCCCACAGATCTCATAATGAAATCATTCTTTCATGTGCCACAAAATCATAAATCATACATCTTAGCCTAACCCATGTAATAGAATGAGATTCTTAAACATCACACCATCATAACATAGTACATATAAAAAAATGGATATATTTTCATCATAAGAAGAATAAAACCATGTAAATAAGGGAGACATTATACTTGAAACATAAACATATTAGATAATTTCATTTTAGATGGAAAATAGTTTTGATAAAAACACTTGAAATGAATTCTTGAGGAAAATATCCTTTCTTCTTTAAAATAATTTTCTTTGCACAAAATGTCATGAAATTTTAAAAGAAAAGGGTTTTGTCGAAAATAATCATGCAATCTTATAAAGTAAGTTTCATGAAAATTATGCGTTATGAAACCGTAAAAAATCCGTTCACGCTGTATAAGTTAAAAATAACATTCTCCTCCTACTTTTGTCGGAAAAGTCAAAAAGTTCCTTGTATGGTAAACAAAAGAAAGATTCCTTCCATAACACGATGTAAAAGTCAAAAAAGGGTAAAAAGGACTTTAAAAATACATGAAAACATTTTTATAAAACTTTGACGTGGATGATAAATATAACCCTAGTAAATACTTACGAATAAGCAATCTCGGATAAAAATGAGATTTAAAACAATTATCCCTTACCTTATGGCTGATATGCTTTGTATGTATCCGAACCTCCTGTATAATGATTTACATAATGTCATTGACTTATTACAGAATCATATTCATTATTATGATATCATATATGGTTCACTTATGACTTTATATTACCCGTTCTTTTGTAAATTCCATGTTAAAGAGCGTTTTGGGTAAAATCGTTTCATTTATCGTATGTGTTTCAACTCGTCGTTCTTGATATTATTAATTATATCCTGATTTAAATAATTCCATAATGTAAAACATGAATTATATATAATATATATTCATTATATACATATATATTATAGATCGATAAAAGAAATGAAATACACCGTTCATGGAGACGGTAGGCCGTACGTACGCATGAACCCTGTTTTCGTTTCCTTATTGAATTGAATGCAATTGAGTATATGACATAAATATATATATACATAAATCCAGTAGAATTATTATGTCATATATTTCATTATTATTCATTATGTATACTTTATAATCATTCTTGAATGGTTAATCATGGAAAATGAATCTCATCACGTTCGTGGAGACGGTAGTCCGTACGTACGTACGAGTGATGATATCATTCCCATGATTATGGAATTGTATTGGAGTGTATGAATAATATTTCATAATAAATATAAATTTACAATAATCATTTATTTACACCATTATACCCATCCATGTAAGGTGGTGGTGAAAAAACAGATTACACCACGGTGTAGAGACGGTATTCCGTACGTACGCACGCGTGGTGATTTCATTTTCCGTCGGATGGATAGATGGTGAAATAAGGTTGTTTCATAATTATAAAAACATTTTAGTATATTAGTGATACTTATGTTATTACTTCATAATGAAACAACTAAATAAGAAGAAGTTGAAGAAGAAATAAAGTTGAAAGAATCGGTAACGGGCATTACCTCTTCTTTGAAGCGCCTTTTTGAAACCTCCTCTTAGGGCACTAATATTGGTCTTTGAAGAAGACCAGAACCTCTAGGATGTTTCTAGGGAAGTGGAGAAGA
This sequence comes from Viscum album, assembly GCA_963277665.1. Lineage (NCBI taxonomy): Eukaryota > Viridiplantae > Streptophyta > Magnoliopsida > Santalales > Viscaceae > Viscum > Viscum album. Next base: position 757,448,914 of record OY728132.1, on the reverse strand, counting down.
GAAATTGTCAGGGGTTGACCGAGATTTAAGGATCCAAGTGGTGTGAGGAAGAGAGGGAGGAGGTTCCCTTTTATAAGGGAGGAGAGGGGCACCTTTGGAATAACTAAAAATATTATTTTATTATAAAGTCATATTCAGTTTTTAATAGCTCCAAATTGAGTTATTTAGAAGCTAAGGTGGGTATGGGTCGAAATCCTCTCATCTAATAGAATTTAGACATGTTTAGGTTCCTATTTTAACCTTATCATTTAGATTTATCTTTAAGTTAGATAATTTTACTTTTACCGTGTCTTTTTGTGTTCTTACACTATAAGATTAATAAACATACTATAACAAGAAAAACGAACCCCAAGTTGTTTATTATTAATATATATAATAGTATCTATGTAATTTGGACGAAACTTAGATTTTTGGGAATATAATAACAATTAATAATATAATATTTGTCTTAAAAACTATTTTATGTCAATTTTGACACTATTTGGAAATTGATTTTTGAGAAAATCATAAAAAAATGATTAGTTCTAACAAAGATAATTAAATCAACACTAACATGTCATATTAACATAAAAAATTATTGTAATTCATAAAAAGTCTCAAAATACATTTATTTGCGTATTTATAACATCAATTATGTCAATATTTCATTAACAAGATAATTACTGCATCATCATTGTGTCATAAATAAATTAAATTATTTGAAATCTAAAAATTACAAATAAAATATCATTATGTATTAAATATTTTGAGATTGTAATGAATATTTATAGTCGAATTTATCTTATGTATAACCCTATATGAAAAATTCTTTACTTATTAAACTTTGATTTTAACTATTTTAACCCTTCGTTAAATAAATTAATAATAAATGTCCTAATCTAATCCAAGTAGACATAAATGGTAATATTTTATTCCTAAGGTTGTTTTTGGTCAAATTACACTTATCCAACAGAATTATGACATGTGTTAGGGTAATAATAATATCATTTTTACCCTTAATTACCCTATTTACTTTTAACTGTGGTAAATAAAAGTAAAAAGTTACTATTCACCAAAAATTATTTTCATCTCATTGAACCACATTTTACTTACTGAAATCAACCGTGTCTCTGGTATTTTTTAAATTCCATTCACAAAAGCAGTAAAATTAAGTTTTATGTAAATTTTCAAATTCTCCTAGGAGGTGGGTAAAAGACGGTCAAAAGTTCAATAAAATTTTTATATATCTAAAATTATTAAAAAATGACTCTAATGAATTACATTGAACTTATATATGTATTATGTATCAATTTTGACCTAAAATAAATTTAAATTAAATAAATAATTATTTAAATAAAAACTTTGTTTTTAAATAGTAACCCAGCATTTTCACTATTGATCAAAAAATTGAAAGTTTTCAGAAAAATACCAAAATTTTTCCCTAGGATAATTTCGATATTCCGAATCCAAAAATGAAGTCCATTTTGAAAGATGAAATTTTCAAAATTTTAAAAAGTGGTTATTACTATTCATAACGGTTAGTTTTAATAATATTTTAATAGCATATCGTTGTTTAGTGAAACTCGGTATTGCGTACAACACACGCTATCAGGGAAGGTCGCGATTGTGTGTAATGCAGCCAAGTTAGGGTTGCGTGTTGTACAAGACTCCTTTGTTGTAGCATAAAACATAAGACATCAATAAAATTAAAAAGAATATTTTTCATAAAATCTCGGGGTGTTACATTCTACCCCCCATAAAATGAATTTCTCCCTTGAAATTCGTCGGGGTTGTAAATGGTTTACTACTAGAAAGTTTCTTTAATGGAAACCCACATCATAAAAAGGAATACCAAAAACAATCTTTAAAAACTAAAGTATGAAATATAACGGTTACCCAAATTAACTAATCACTGGGTTTCCACATAGGAGAACATATATGAAAATATGGATATGGAAGAGAAACCTAACCATCATGTTCTGATGGAGAGTGGTAGAGAACATGGCTATGAAAAAGCCAACAATCACAAAGCCATAGATTTGTGATGATCTAAGGTACCATCTGATTCATCGGATATAAGGGAACTAGGACAACATTTTTTGGTTTTCAAGATCATTTCCCTAAAGTTGAATAATTTTAATTAAAATAAATACTTACTTTATTTTGGTACAATCTCACTATTGTTCGTGCTTTGAACAATTTCCACTTCATCTCTTAAAGAAATGAAGTTGAATTTGTTATTCGTGAAGTGTTAACAAATCATGTGATAGAATGATGGGTCATTCCATCTGTTTCAAACAAAAGGTTAGCAAAAGTTATCAAATATACATAAGTCCATATATGGTGAGGTTAATCGTATACGATTCCAAAAATGAACTTATAATTCATATATCATACCGCGTAATAAAATAAAACTAGTTTCTACCAACCAAGGACTTCCTGTAGGCCAGTGGTAGGTGATAAAGGTCAGTCACACTTCAGTTGTGGGTTCGATTCCCACAGCCTTGTCCGACGCGATGGGCTATCGCCCATCCTGCAGGTTGTCCTTTTTCTAAAACTATATTACTATAACATCCCATCAATAATATCGAAAAAAAGTTCTATCCTTAAACAATACTAACTTATGTCCAACATAATTCATTCCAATCTTTAGGCTTATCTAAAATAATTCGGTCCAAACTCATAGTATAAAGAAAATGATTACTTGAAATGTCACATAACAATCACATGAATGCCATCATTTATCCCCCATATATCATAATATATATCTTATAAAATTACAAACAAGTGAATACCTTAATCATGTATTCTCTTGAAGAATGAATACCCATTGAACCTTAGTGAAAACATGAATGCAGTTAAAAGTTAACACTTTCCACATACCAAAATCCTCAAAATTCTTTATACTCAAACCATGATATCACTTAGTGCTTATATCAATCATGAGCTCATGAATACAATCAAACATCTCATTATCTTCTTATCCATTCATTATGCACATATCATCTACGTACCAAAATTTCTCAATCACTTTCCATGGTTACCGGTACTATAAAATTATTGAAAACCACAATTGACAAATAAATAAATATTCAAATATTCCACGATACTATATACAACATTATTTTGGAATCCCATTACATAAACACTTAATCATTCCACCATATTGTTTTCATATTCAACATCGCCAATAGTGATCTCATGTGACTTCCCTTTGTCCTTTTCTTTAAGTGGTTGCTCATGTCGATCATCATTAACCCTTGGATTAGGGAATTGATTAGCATAATGCCCCATTTCATTTCACTTGAAGCATTGAACTGTTATTGGTGCGTTCTCTACCGTCTTTTCTTTATTCACACCATTAGCAACCCTTTTTCCATTACTTCGACACTCAGATGCTCGATGACCTTCTTTTCCACACTTAAAACATTTTCTAGTCCCTTTAAGACAATCTCCACCATGCTTCTTTCCACACTTTGAGCATAAGGAAACATTCATCCTATTTTCACCATTATTCTGAGATTTCTCCTTGAACTTTATCTTTCGTTTCTTGTCAAAACCATGAGATGGATATGTAACACCAACTTCCATTTCTACCTTGATAGCACAACACACAATTTCTTCAAGCTACTGAAGTCTCTTATAGCTAATTCCCTTCGAAGATTTGGTTTTAAGCTATTGAAGAATCGATCAATTTTACTTTCAGGTTGGATGATAAAGCCAGATGCATACCTTGCAAGCCTTGTAAAATTCTCTTTGTATTTACCAATAGATTCATCATCCTTTTTCTTTAGTTCAAGAAACTCCTTTATCTCTGTTCAAAGAATACGAGGGAAGTAATTATTGAAAAATAAGTTCTTGAACTTGTCCCATTCCATGTACTCAATTTCATCTCTTGGCCTCGTATTCTTGATAAGATTCCACCATTGATCAGCTTCACCATCCAAACGATATACTGCTAAGATGACTTTATCATGTTCAAAACATCGAAGAACTGAAAATATCTTTTCAGTGGTACTGATCCATTGTTCAGCAACAAGTGGATCAGAAGACCCACTGAAAGAAGGTGGATGTTGCCTCATGAAGGACTCAATAGAATATTGTTCCCTTATCTACCCATTTGGAAGTCCAGAATGATTCATAGCTTGTGTAAGTATAGAAATAAGAATTTTCACTCCATCTCCTATAAAATTTGTATGTTCAGAAGGACAATCATTGCATTGTCTATTACATTGATCAACACGGTTCCTTCGGGTTCTAGCCATCGTCTATAACCCAAAAAGAATAGTGTGAGAGGCAAAAATCATGCTAGGGAAAACAACACAATAAAGGGGGAGTACCTTCAATATATAACATCTTAGGTTAAATTCTAAGATCGTTACCATAGATCTAAGACTATATCCTATACATATACTTATCCTTAGAAATATCTCTAGGGATCTCACTAACGTTTTCGCATCCTAGTTTCCAAAGGTTGACTAAACCTTTCCTCTGATACCAACTGTAGAGACCCGAAGCTTGATGTACATGGACAATACATTACTTTTGAGGAATACTTAATACATAACAAAAACAGACACACAAGGACCATAATAGTTTAGTGTCTTTGGAAACTCGGAATAAAATATTCTAATCGTGGTGAAAGATCTTCAACAACTCCCATAACGATCTTCCCCTTTTTGTTTCCTTACCTAAAAAAATTCTTTACTTCCTGGTGAAAATAAAACATAAAAAGGGTGATCTCAACTACTCAGTAAGGGCAAACCTAGATAACATAAAACAATCCATAAATATTTGGAAGCAAAAACTTGAACATGAAATTTAAACATCAAAATCTTGATCAAAGACATAAATTGGGGAAGTACGTAAGGCATATATCATAATAGAACATCAACCGGGATAAAATGGGAATAAAAAATGTAATTGTGGCAACCATTCAGCACATGTCATGACTTCCATAGTAGCCAAGGCATTGCTGCCAAGACCATCTTAGTGGACAACGTCCCTTTCTGAATCGAGTTCACTCCTCGTTTCAGTCCTGTAACACTGAATCGGATTAACTTACCGTTCCATCCATGTCTATATCATGAGATATAAATCTTTACCCAATGCATTGGAGTGAGATATAGGTCCCACCCATCTCATAATGAAATCATTCTTTCGTGTACCACAAAATCATAAATCATACATCATAGCCTAACCCATGTAATAGAATGATATTTTTAAACATCTTGCCATCATAACATAATCCATGTACAAAAATGGATATCTTTTCATAATAAGAAGAATAAAACCATGTAAATAAAGAAGACATTTTAATTGAAACATAAACATATTAGATAATGTTATTTAAGATGGAAAATAGTTTTGATAAAAACACTTGAAATGAATTCTTGAGGAAAATATCCTTTCTTCTTCAAAATAATTTTATTTTCACAAAATGTCATGAAATTTTAAAAGAAAAGGGTTTTTTTGAAAATAATCATGCAATCTTGTAGAGGAAGCTTCATGAAAATGAGGCATTATGAAACCGTAAAAAATCCGTTCACGCCGTATAAGTTAAAAATAACATTCTCCTCATACTTTTGTCGGAAAAGTCAAAAAGTTCCTTGTATGGTAAACAAAAGAAAGATTCCTTCCATAAAACGTGGTAAAAGTCAAAAAATGGTAAAAATGACTTTAAACATACATGAAAACATTTTTATAAAACTTGGACGTGGATGATAAATTTAACCCCAGTAAATACTTACGAATAAGCAATCTCGGATAAAAATGAGATTTAAAAAAATTATCCCTTACCTTATGTCTGATATGATTTATTTGTATCCAAACCTCCTGTATAATGATTTAAATAATTTCATTGACTTATTACAGAATCATATTCATTTTTATGATATCATATATAGTTCACTTATGACTTTATATTACCCGTTCTTTTGTAAATTCCATGTTAAAGAGCATTTTGGGTAAAATCGTTTCATTTATCGTATGTGTTTTGACTCGTCGTTCTTGATATTATTACTTATACAATGATTTAAATAATTATATAATGTAAAACATGATTTATATATAATATATATTTATTATATACATATATATTATAGACCGATAAAAGAAATGAAATACACCGTTCATGGAGACGGTAGGCCGTACGTATGCATGAACGCTGTTTTCGTTTCCTTATTGAATTGAATGGAATTGAGTATATGAAATAAATAAATATATATACATAAATATAGTAGAATTATTATGTCATATATTTCATTATTATTCATTATATATACTTTATAATCATTCTTGAATGGTTAATCATGGAAAATGAATCTAATCACGTTCGTTGAGACGGTAGTCCGTCCGTACGTACGAGCGATGATATCATTACCATGATTGTGGAATTGTATTGGAGTGTATGTATACTATTTCATAATAAATATAACTTTACAATAATCATTTATTTACACCATTATACCCATCCAGGTAAGGTGGTGGTGGAAAAATAGATTACACCACGGCGTGGAGACGGTATTCCGTACGTACGCACGCGTGGTGATTTAGTTTTCCGTAGGATGGATAGATGGTGAAATAGGGTTGTTTAATAATTATAATAACATATCAGTATATGAGTGATACTGATGTTATTACTTCATAATTAAACAACTAAAGAAGAAGAAGTGGAAAAGAAATAAAGTTTAAAGAATCGGTAACGGGCATTACCTCTTCTTTGAAGCGCCTTTTTGAAACCTCCTCTTAGGGCACTAATATTGGTCTTTGAAGAAAAACAGAACCTATAGAATATTTATAGGGAAGTGGAGAAGAGAAATTGTCAGGGGTTGGCCGAGATTTAAGGCTCCAAGTGGTGTGAGGAAGAGAGGGAGGAGGTGCCCTTTTATAAGGGAGGAGAGGGGCACCATTGGAATAATAAAACTATTATTTTATTATAAAGTCATATTCGGTTTTTAATTGCTCAAAATTGAGTTATTTAGAAGATAAGGTGGGGATGGGTCTAAATACTCTCATAAAATATAATTTAGAGAAGTTTAGGTTCCTATTTTAACCTTATCATTTAGATTTAACTTTAAGTTAGATAATTTTACTTTTACCGTGTCTTTTTGTGTTCTTACACTATAAGGTTAATAAACATACTATAACAAGACAAACGAACCCCAAGTTGTTTATTAGTAATATATATAACCTTATATAAGTCATTTGTCCTAACCTTATATTTTTAGGAATATAATAACAATTAATAATATAATATTTGTTTTAAAAACTATTTTATGTAAATTTGACACTATTTGGTAATTGTTTTTTGTGAAAATTATAACAGAATGATTAGTTCCAACAAAGATATTTAAATCAACACTATAATGTCATATTAACATATAAAATTATTGGAATTCATAAAAAGTCTCAAATTAAATTTATTTGGGTATTTATAATATCAATTATGTCAATATTTCATTAATAAGATAATTACTGCATCATCATTGTGTCATAAATAAATTAAATTATTTAAAGTCTAAAAATTAAAAATAAAATATCATTATGTAAGAAATACTTTAAGATTTATAATTAATATTTATAGTCTAATTTATCTTATGTATAACCCTATATTAAAAATGATTTTGTTATTAAACTTTGATTTTAACTATTTTAACCCTTCTTTAAATAAATTAAAAATAAATGTCCTAATCAAATCCAAGTGGGCCTAAATGGTCATATTTTATTCAAAAGGTTGTTTTTGTTCGAATTACACTTATCCAATAGAATTATGACACGTGTTATGGTAATAATAATATCATGTTTACCCTTAATTACCCTATTTACTTTTAACAGTGGTAAATAAAAGTAAAATGTTACTATTCACCAAAAATTATTTTCATCTCATTAAACTACATTTTACTTACTGACATCAACTGTGTCTCTCAGATTTTTGAAATTCCATTCACAAAAGCGGTAAAATTTAGTTTTATGTAAATTTGCAAATTCTCCTAGGAGGTGGGTAAAAGACGGTCAAAAGTTTAATAAAATTTTTATATATCTAAAATTATTAAAAAATGGATCCAATGAATTATATTGAACTAATATAGGTATTATGTATCAATTTTTACCTAAAATAAATTCAAATAAAATAAATAATTATTTAAATAAAAAGTTGGTTTTTAAATAGTAACCCAGTGTTTTAACTATTCATCAAAAAATTTAAAGTTTTCAGAAAAATACCAAAATTTCACCCTAGGCTAATTTCGATATTCCGAATCCAAAAATGAAGTCCATTTTGAAAGATGAAATTTTAAAAATTTAAAAAAGTGGTTATTACTATTCATAATAGCTAGTTTTAATAATATTTTAATAGCATATCATTGTTTAGTGAAACTCAGTATTGCGTACAACACACGCTATCGAGGAAGGTCGCGATTGTGTGTAATGTAGCCAAGTTAGGGTTGCGTGTTGTGAAAGACTCCATTTTTGTAGCGTACAACATAATACATCAATAAAATTAAAAATAATATTTTTCATAAAATCTTGGGGTGTTACAAACCTGATGACCATTTTCATGTGGATAGAAGGGGAAGCACTATAACTGGTCGAGTTCACCCCCAAATCCTCCTCAATCCTTATAGTTATCATTTAATTGGTTACAAAATAATTATTTTTTTTATACATGTTTAAGACATCTATTTTCATAATTTTTTTAATCCCATTCATAAACTCCATTCCAACAATTTGGTGTTAACTTTCATATTAAATAATAATATTTTAGTAGAATGTTTTGTTTTATTTAAACTCAGTTTTGCATGTCAAATATTCTATCAAACATAAATTTATTTTCTAAAATACAGGGTGTTACATCATACCACCCATAAAATTAATTTCAACCATGAAATTAATATCTGTAATCAAAGGATTAACATTTGAAAATTCCTTTATTGAAACCCATATAAAAAAAGGTTAATAAACATCCTCTTGAAAAATAGAAAGGGATGTTAACAATTCATCTGGAATAACACATACTAGATTTTTAGATAGAAGAACATAGGTGGGAAGTGAAAATATAAATAGGCAATAAAAGTTTAAATAATTATATAGAGTGATAGAGATTATTGATCATAAGAAATTGGATGATCCAGAGAAGGTTAAGGACCAAAAAAACATAAACCAAAGAGGTAATAAAATTATAACTGATGTCATAAAAAATAATGATAATAGGACATCACTTTATTTCAAAATCCTTTTCAAAATATTGGGAATTACTTTTTAATATAGGTTGGGAACATATGAAAATATACTTAATTGTTATCACTTTTTTTCATAAAAATAATTCAATCATTTGGATGTTCCTTGATCAATGTCCACTTCATATCTTACTCTAAGAGATATTTTTTTTTCATTTTTGAAACACTAAATAAAATTCATACAATAATGATATGTAATTACTTCTATATCTAATTTAAAAAGGTTATCACTAGTTATGAAATATGAATATATCTTCATATAATGAATTAATAAATTAATCTCTAAAAACACATCCATAATTCAACATAAACCATTCCATAAATGCTTAACCTTATAACCCTTCAAAATTAAAAATTTATAAAGAAGGTCACTAAATCTCCCAAACTCAACATTAATCCTCTAAATATCATAAACATCCATTAATGATCACATGAAAAATATGCGAATACCTTGGTCATATATTCTCTAAAGGCTTGGTAAAAAATAGAATTACCAACATACCTCAATGATAACATGAATTCTTCCTCATTCCTTAAATAAAACCATAGAATATTAAACATATTCTATACATATAATAATGTTGGTAGCTCTATCAATGATAACATAAATATATTATTCAACAAAAATCTTATCATTTTTGAGGTCATAAATACTATTCAATATACTTTATCCATATCAATCATCTATTTAACTAAACTAAACACCATTTTTTTATTCAACATCAAACAAATATTAAGGATTATCTTTCCTTAATAATGTTTTTCTATAAATTATCACAATTCCATTAAATCCATTTCTAGTTAATTAATAATATTCAACATATTATTGAAAATAATTAATTAAAAAATTATACAAACAATCCTTATATATATTTATATAACAAAATTATTTGATTTCAATACATAAACACTTCGATTATTCCACCTCAACCTTAAGCCATTAAATAAAATTCATCATCTTATTCCATAATACCTCTTTCCATTCATATTTCATTCATAGTATCTTCATCATCAGAAGTATAACCATTAATTATACCACTTTGTCAATTCTCTTCATGGGATTTCACAAAGGACATAAATTCACATAATTCCCATACTTTCCACATTTAAATCATTCATCCATTTATAATACATTAGGGAGTCTAAAATTTTAATCCATTGTGTTAACCAAACTTTTAATTTTTCCCTTTTAGTTACTTGATTAATGTCTCAACTTCCCACACCCAAACCATATTATCATCCCTCTGAGGCATTCCCTTGATTCCTTCATTCCACATTCTTAATATATAAGAAAATAAATCTTCTTTCGTATATGGTCTCCACTGCATGAAATCTTAGTAAACTATATCCTTATATTTTTTGGTGATTCTAAGAGTAGGTTAAGGTGCATGTTGTTAAAAATGTTTCATGATAATTGATTAGGAATAATCACAATATACTTCACTCCTATCATCATACCATTTGGATACTCATCATCAAATTTTCTATCAAATTCCATTTTAACCCAATTCTTTCAGGTTCCCATCATTGTATAAAATGAAAAATAATAATGTCAGAAATGATAATCATAATGGGAAATAAAATATTCTAAAAATCACTTATAGTATATCTAAATCATGACACCTTATTTTTAATCTATGACACCTTAGGTTTATCGTAGTTTATTCCTCATCATTATCTATATAAATACTTCATGATGGTTTGTAAAAGTTTTGGAATTTCCAAATAATATCCCCTGGGACCATCAAACCAAGTGTGCAGAAAGGCCCATTTTCGTGAAACAAGTGAAATTTGAGTCCATATAAATACTCCATTTTTTGAAGTTATTACCCTGAGTTACCTCTATATAAGATGCACATTATCATGTTGCATCCAGATTGGGATGCAGTTAATTTGGAAACCCATTTCTCTATCATTTACCAAAATTACTAGATTTTCCTAAACATTGACTCATCTTTAGACCTATCCTTATATACATACCTAGATATATCCCTAGAAATATACATATGGATCTAACTAATGTTTTCTCATCGTAGTTTCCAAAGGATAACTAAACCTATTCTCTAATACCAACTATAGCGACCAAGGATTCTCATACATGAATATTACATATTTTTTATGAATATTCATTACATTACAATAACACATACTTAAGTAGAATAATAGTATAGTGCGTTTGGAAATATGAAACACAATATTATCAATTCATGAATGATTTTCAGTGTCAACCATAAAGATCTTCCCCTTTTTTATTAAAAATAAAAAACCTTTAGTATTATTACATAAAAACTTTTCTTTATAACAGTGGGCAGGGAAACATAAGACGGATGAGATCAAATACTTAGTAAGGGTAAACATAAGAATAGAATATTAAATTTCATAAGTGAGTATAAGAGAGTATAAGGGTATGATGACATGATTAAATTGCATGAGACTAAAATAATAATATTCATACCCATGAATACATGGATCATTAAACATAAAAACCTGGAATAAGGATTTAAAAAAGGAAAGAGTCATCATAATCAACAATCATGGGCCATGTGAAAGCAATATTAGTCCTAAGAAAAATTATAAAACTATAGAAATAATAGATAAAACATATTAGTATCTTGGGACATCATTATCATAGAACACTTACAGAACCCCTATAGAACCTTTACAAAGGGAATAACCATACGATCAACTTCCCGAATAATCTATAGAGAACATAATCATTACCCAGTGCATTAGAGCACCATCTGGGCGAACCCATTATATAATATATATTGGGTTCAGCCAAAAAAATTTAGAATCACCCATCGTATAAGCTATAATAGGCTCACCCAATGATATATAGATGCATAAATCTTATAAAACTGTCCAAAAACCTTAATAAAAATTCATAAAGCATACAATTCATTGTAAAACCCATAAAAATATTTATTGTTCATTTGATAAATTTATTTAGCCTTGGAAAATAAATGGGTTTCATAAATTTATTTTAATAATAAACACTTTAGATAAATAATAATAATGGTATCTTTGGTTCTTATCCCCCCAAAAAATAATTTATATCAAATAATGTTATCTTAGATGGAGAATGACCTTGAAAGACCACATGGAACATCTCTTGAGGAAAATAACTTTTCTTTGAAAGATAATTTTTTTTTAAAAAAAAATTACTAAAACATTTTGAAAAAAACATTTCATTAAATAAAACCATGAAATATTATAAAGGAAGATTCAAGGAAAATAATGGTCGTGACAGTGGAAAATTCCATTCATGTCGTACGTGATAAAACACAGATTCCACTCAAATTTTCAATAAAATCCAAATGATAATTGTTTGGAAAATGAAATGAGTATTCATTTCAAAACATTTTGTAAAAAGTTAAAAATGGATAAAAATGAATTTAATAAATAATTTTTAAAAGGTTAAATACATGTTTATAAAAAATGGTTTTGGAAGAACAAGGGTTTTCGACCTAAGAGAGAAATAAAGATGAATTTTTAAAACAAATCTCAATTATTTTGAATAATAAATAGTGTTAAAATGGCCATATTACTTGAAAATATCATGAATAACCAGATGATAGGAAAATTAAGGATAATTCATGATATTTAGATCATAATATTTCACCATCATAGACTTAATCCTGAAAAATCCCAATAGATGATGAGATTGTAACATGAAACTCTTAACAATGGAAACTTTAAATAATAAGACCCATAAAAGGGTAACATTAAAAAAATAATAAAATATCATGATAATAAATAAATTAATGATATTACATGTCAAAGGGGTTATGTGAAATCCTGAACTTGGCACCACTTAGAGGTACCCCAAGCTCGGTTGGCCACATAGCCTCATGTGTTCCTCCCCATATACAAGAGGTTTACAACTAGAACTAAGGGACTAAGGTGTGTCTGTGTGGAGACTACAACCTCATAAATAGAGTGGATCATATAAGATAATATATAAATATAGGAAAATAGTAGAAATAAGAAAATTAATATGGAACCGTGAAAAGAGAAACTATAACCATCAGACCAGTAACCCACCATAGTGGAAGGAGGATAATAATAATAAGTAGTGGAAACAAGGTTAAACATAAAATAAATAATAATAAACTAAAAAATAGAACTGAATCATATACATATAATTATAATGTATGTCATGTCTCTAGAAAACTATAAAACATGTATACATGGAAGTAGGTAATATATACTCTAAAAAAAGAAGAGAAAACTATCCTTGCATCCTGAGCTCCAGCCCGATCATTTTATACTGAGATCCATCCTAAGAGAGAAAGAAATATTATGTGTCTATAGAAAGATTCTTCCCCTTGTCAACACATACATACATGTAATCTTACTGGGTACCAATGGAAGCTCAGATAGGGTGTGATATAAATATCAGTAGATATAATTCCCCAGCCTTAAACATTACATAATCTTGAGTTAAGTCAAGAATACACATTGATGATCTTTTCAGGTTTAGAGTTTTAGATAATTAGGCCATAAATATTATATTATATCACAAATATTACAAATTAGAAACTTATACTATATCTAATTTTTTCACAACATTAAAACTACTTAAATAAAATAAGTATTGTTTTCATAATATAAAACTTCTTGAATTATTCCTTTATCTTACCCTTCCTTATACCCTTTGAAATTTTTTCAAAAACATAGGATGTTCACACAAGCTTAGTATGAGATATAAAATAAGGAAAGAAAAAATTAGTCCATGAATACATTCAAATCAATGAAATCATACTTTTAAATCATAAAACATAAGATATTTAACAGAACTTATGAAATAATAAGATTTGTGAATAAATCATAGAAATCATAAAACATAAAGGTAAATTGCGGCATCCATAACATACATACATTTTAGATTTCATAGCTACATGGAGAGTTATATTTGGAATACCCATCACAGTATATTCTTTAATTCTCTAAAGAGAAACATTAATGTTTACCTCTGTCACATTACCCAATTCATTAGAGAGCTACCTCAGGCTCAACCGCCATTAGTTAATCATGGAACATCCCGTATACCTAAACAATTCTCAAGAACCATAACATAATCATAACACATAAAACATGTATAAAGTAAAGATAACATTTCTACATTGAAATCACAATATATCATTTCAAGATATTGATATAATCAATGTTTTCTCAAAACCATTTTCAATACCAGAATACGTAAAAAGGTAATATGGTATTTATTTTAATTTTAAAGACATTATTGTTTGTTATGGAAGAAAAATATCAAATAATTTTTTCAGTGGTAAAATGTTCATTTTCACCACGTACATTAAAAATAAACATTCCTTTTTTAATTTAGTAAAACTCTTCATCAAAAAATATTCATTTTGAAAACCATTTAATTAAATTAAATGAAAAATGGTATAATTATACACCATATAAAAGAAGTTCATTTATAATCCAAAATATACCTCAATGAAAGAAGATTGAGATCAATTCCCTTATAAAGATTGTATCAGCAGTGATTCCACACATAATATTGGAATAATATAAACAAAAAAGTATTCCTAAAACCCAAAGAGTGGAAATTAACTTTATAAATTCCCTTACACAGATCATTTTTTTAAAAAAATAGATTGATTATGTGTATTCGCTATAATTACACATAGATCACGTATAAATACAAGATAAGAAATCCAAAATTATTTCTTACATAATAATATCACAACATAATCAATAATTATAAGATTAACCCAATTAATGGAAATTGGGTTAAGAAGTTCCCTTATAATAGTTTGACAACCTAACAACATACCTTAAAAATTCCAAAAATGAGTTGATGAGAAAGAATAGGGTCTATAATCACATTGACATAATATTTACCACAATAAAGATATATAATAACATATCCCAAGATAAGAAAATGGAAATTAAAATACATAACATAAAATAAGTCTTTGAGTAAAAGAGGAGAGTAAAAGGTTCCCTTACCTTGATCCAGACTTGTATCGTTCATTATTTATATTCTTGAATAATTAAATTAGGTTAATTTATAATTTATTCAGAACCTTTTATAATTTTATTATTCATTTTATAATAATTATAATATTTTTATTAAAATTACACAATTATTTAAGTTCATATCGGTTTTTTTTGATATTCGGTACTTGAGTCGAAAATGAATTTGTTTTGATGTAAATTGTCCGTGTAGTAAAAATTACATCATGAAAAAATATTATTAACGATTTAATTATAATATATATCTAGTATATATGTATTTATATCCAGTATATATTTATTTATAACACTCTATTACATTTGGAGATAAGAAATGAAATGCATCTTTCATGAAGACGGTAAGCCGTACGTACGCATGAACACTATTTTATTTCTTTTTCAAATTTAAAGGAATAAAAAATAAATGATACATAGGTATATTATAATTCAATTATAATATAATATTTTATATACGTTACATATGTTCATTAACTACATCCATTATACATTCCATGTATGGCATGAACGAGACATATTACTTTGAGGGGTAGTAGTCCACACTTCCTCAAATAAAAGTATCGTATTTAAACATCATGGAGAGAAAAAAGGTACGTTATAAATAAAAATTATAGAATAATAGAGAAAATATAAATAATATATATATAATATATAAATATATTTACATAATAATGTCCACCATGAGAGGTGGTAGGGGAAAATAGAACAATCATCGTTTCGTATGGTAGTAGTTCCCCGTACACAGAAACAATATGTTCGTATCCATTAGACGGAGGTGTGTGTAAGTGTATTTAGAATAATTCTCATAAAAAAAACCTATTATATTTAGGATACTATTTTTTTCTGTAATAAATTAATAATAATGGAATATGGGGTGGAGAAATAAAATAAATGAAAAGAGTTTGAGAAAAGACGTTACCTCTAAACCAGGTAACTTCTTTTGATTTGAGGCAAAAGGATTTCTTGACTTTACTTATGCCCATTTTGAGACTTCTAGAAGAAATATAAGGATGTTTTTAGAATATTTGGTCATAATTGTGATGATCCATGGGGCTTGAGAGGTGCGATTTATGTGGGTAGAGGTGGTGGCCTTTTATAAGAGGGAGAAGGGTCACTTTAGGAATATCTTGAAATATTATTTTATTATAAACTTATTTTCGGTCTAAAATGGTCCCAAACTCATTTATATAAAAGATAAGATGAATTATATCTAAAAAATCTCAACAAATAGGTTTTATACAAGTTTAGTTCACAAATAGAACCTTATCTTTTGGCTATAACCCTTAGTTAAAAACATTAAGTCTTACCATGTCTTCTTACATTTTCATAATTTATGGTTACTATAGTTTCTATAAATTTCTAATAGAACCATAAGTGGATCATTAATGACATTTTTAAAATTATATAAGTAATTTGGTATAATGTTAGATATTTAAGACTACTATATCATTTAATAAAATAGTATTTTTTTAAATTTCATTTATGTCAATTGTGAGACTTTAAAGTAATTGTTTTTTTGTTAAAGTCATAATAACTTGATTCAATAAAAATGAAGATATTAACACAAAGATAATATATCAATATCATCTATAAAATTTGTGTATGGAATCAAAATATTCAAATTTCATTTATTTTAATATGTATAATATCATTTATTTGAATTTCTTATTAATGAATCAATCATGGCATAATCATTGTGTCATAATTAAATATATTTATTTAAAGTATAAATATTAAAAATAAAATATCATAATATAGTAATTTTTTTTTATTTTTCTAATGAGTATTTATAGTTTAAGATATAAAATATATATCCATATATAAAAAATGTTTTAGTAAAAGATAATTTTTTATGTTATATTTCTCTTTACTTCAAATTAATTCTTATAAAATGTCATTTTCACACCCAAGTGGATCAATGGAGTCCCAAAACCGACCCATGGATGACAATGGTTGGGTATATCTCATAAAATAGGATTAATACATGTGTTAGGGTAGTTTAATATTATTATAATATTAATTTTTTACCCTTATTTCCCATATTTACCTTTTAACCATGGAAAATAAAATAATTACTGAAGTTACTATTCATAATTTCTAAAAATAAAAGGTACTTTTTAACAATATTTGGACCTTCATATTCCAAAATGGAATCCATTTTTTCAAATTCAAAACACATTATTTGTAGTAATTAATTTAAAATTAATTCTTGTTGTCAAAACAGAAAAGTGGGTTCTTAAGAAGTAATAACTATCAAAAGACTAACATGTGTTTATGTCCAATTTCAATGTAAAATTACATCAAATGACCAAAATTAGATTAAATGATAAAAATATATTCCATTTATAATTTAAAAATATTAAACAATATAATTTATCCACATTAATTATCTTGATGGAAAAAAGTTTCTTTCAATAAAAATTTAGCGTATTTTTACTATTCATCAAAACATGATAGTTATCAAACAAAATATGAAAAATTCATCGAAAGTAAATTTTGATGTACCAACTCTAAATAAGAAGATTATTTTTCTCAAATAGTACATATAAATGTGTCAAAAACTTAATTTAATAAGGGTTATCCATCAAAAGGTGGTCAAACTGCATTTTTAGAAAAATAATTATTTTATCTGAAAAGTTGAATTTGTTCTTATATCATATCTAGAATACATATAAAATGAATATAAAACATTACATTTAATATATAATATATATTTTTCATTAAATAAAAATCCACAAATGGTGATATTATTTTTTATACACAATTATTCTCTTTTAAATAAGATTTCATAAAAACACGTCCTTTATATTCAATTGGGTTTTATTTCCATATATAAAAAATTTTCTAACCAATAAATCATTATTTAAACATGTGTAAACCATATTTCAAAATTTAGTTGATACTATTCATTCCCACCATTCCAACAGCAAGGCATTAAATACCATTTAAATTAATAATATTATTATTGTATTATTTTTCAGTATAACTCTAAGTTGTGTGCAATATAATATTTCAGAGAAACCCATTGTTGCGTGTCGATTACGCTATCGAAAAAAGTGCCCCCTTTAACGTAAAATTAACACATTATTCATAAATATTAATTTAAAAGAAAAGTTTGTTTCTATAAGTACCTAGGTCGTTACATTATTACCCCCTTTTGGAAATTACATCCTTGTAATTTTAAAATTAGCCTCAGAAACATCATTGAAAATCCCACATCGAAAAAAGATTCAATTAAACTATCACTTTAAAAGAAAGAAAGAGAAGTACCAAGGTTACCCAATATAAAAAATACTAGTATTCCATGTAGTAAAACATAGATGTGGAAGAAAAACTAACTCTTATAGTCTAATAGAGATTGATAGAGAACTTGATCACAGAAAGTTAACCACCACAAAACCACAGACAGGTGATGGGTTAAATGATCTTTGATTTCACAGTAGGAAATGAAAAAAACAACGTTTTTGTTTTAATATAATTTTCATAATGTTGAGGAATTTATTTATTAGGTTGACTAAGAACACAAGGAAATATACTTACTTTTCATGTTATGTTTCATCCTTTAATAAATTCCTACCCCAAACTCATATTTTCGCCAAATGATGAGTATTCAAGATGACATAGTCACACCTGAAGTGCTAGAAACAACTTCTACAAGAATCACATAATCCAAAATAGATGTACTATATATTTCCCCTATATTTAGACATTAACCAAAACCAAAATGGTTAGTACAAGATCATATAATCCCCAAAAAGAATAACCCTTTATAAAAAGAAACACAACTCTTAATCTCTAAAATTCAACAAACAATACCCAAAGTTCAACAAGGACCATTCAATACACAATTGATCTTAAAATTATTCAATATAATCCAAACTAATATTAAAATAGAAAAATAAAAATAATATGATAACATATTCTTCCACAATAAATCTTAACATTTATCTCCAAATAACATCAACTACTCTTAAATTATCATACTGAAAAGTAATTAACCTAGTCATATATTCTCTAAGATCAGTTAATAATTTCCATATACAACCATAATTTTTATTTGTCCACAATAAAAACATACATTATTCCAATATAAAATTTAAGCATTACTCCTCAATTGAAATCGCATAGTATTCTATTTTCCTTAGGCATATAGTGTTCCCAAAAGAGAAAAAGTCTTCCAAAATAACATTTATAACTTAATCACCAAATCATTTTCATATACTAAGGATATTTATTTGATAAAAAATAATTTTTGAGAATAAACTTATTCTTGATCCATAAAATTATTTAACTATACAGAATAATTCATACTAATCAATGACTTTATGTAGGCCAGTGGTAGGTGATAAATCCCAGTTGTACATTGGTCGTAGGGTATATTCTTGTATCTTGGTTCGACGCAATGGGTTGTCACATGGTCTGCATATTGTCCTTTTTCAAAAAATGTATAATTCTAATAACATTAACAAAATGAGATAAAATTATCAAAAATATCCATAACATGATTTGAAATCATGGGTTATTTTATACCTTAAATTTTGCATCCCAATGACTAATAACCCATAATATCCTCAAAGGTGAATGTCTCCAGATATTCCATTAGTCACCTTAATATTTCAGATCATAAATACCCAAAAGGGGTTTCTAGGACATTGAACTTATGATCTACCTTCAAATTTTAAACCCATGATGATATCCCTAACCCTTAAGAAAACATACTAATCCCCAAAGTTGTCTAAAACTTTCCTTTAATACCAACTATAAGGATCCAGCCTTAAACATTACATAATCTCAAGTTAAGTCAAGAATTCACCTTGAGGATATTTTTAGGTTTATTGTTTTAGAGAATTAGGGAATAACTATTACATTACATCTAAAATATTACAAATTAGACACTTTTAATCTATAAAATTTTTTCACAACAATAAAAATCCCTAAATAAAAAAACAATTATTTTATTGAAATAGATCTTCTTGAATTCTTCCTTTCTCTTACCATTACTTATACCATGTGAAAAACATTTCAAGAACATGGGTTTCGAATAAAAAGCTTAGTAAGGGATATAAAATAAAGAAAGAAAACATTCTTCTATGAATACATACAAGTCATAGAAATCATACTTTTCAATCATAAAACATAATCTATTTAACATAACTCATGTAATCATAAGATTTTTTAATAACTCATAGAAATCAAAAAACATAAAGGAAACTTGTGGCATCCATAACATACTTACATTGTAGCTTTCACTGCTACATAGGTATATTTAGCATACCCATCATAGTATATTCCCTAAATATTTTAGGAGAAACATTAAAGTTTCCTCCATCACATTACCCAATGCATTGAAGATCTGTCTTGGGATCACCCACCCTCAGTTTATCACAAAAACACCCATATATGTAAACAATTCCCAAAAACCATAACATAATCATAACACAAAAAAAAGAATAAAGGAATGATAACATGTCCATATTGTAATCAAAATATACCATTTTAAGATATTGACATAATCAATGCTTTCTCCAAACCGTTTTCAATACCAAAAAATGTAAAAATGGTGTATGGTATTTATTTTTCTTTTAAAAACATTATGGATTATTAAAGAATCTAAATATCAAATATTGATCGCAGTGAAAAAAAGGTCGTTGTCACCAGATACATTAAAAAGAAACATTCCTTTTGCTGTTTACTAAAACACTTCATAGAAAAAGATTCCTTTTGAAAAGAATTAAACTAAATTAAAATAAAAATGGTATAGTTATACACCGTATAAAATAATTTCATGTATAAACCAAAATATTCCTCAATGAAATGATATTGAGATGAAGTCCCTTACAATGATTATATCATTAGATTAAGGATAAATCTATGACATAATTATGTGTGTCAAATATAAATACACCCAATATAAGTGGATATTAAGTGTAAAACAATCATAGGTCATTCACACATATTCTTTAGAAAAAACCAATGACATGGATGTTGGATTGTTTTATACAAGATATACATAAGAGGGCGGTGAATTGTCTCTTTCAAAACTTCTTGAGAAATTTTCATGATAATCAATTATATCCTTTTATCTTTATGATATTTTTTATGAAACAGAAATAAACAGATATCAGGATGCAAATATTTATAGTGGTTCAAGGCACAAAGATCCCTTAGTACACTACACCAACACTCTTTTCCATGAGCTTGGTGATTTTCAATTGTCAGTTCTCTTTTTACAAGACCATCCACAACTGAGTGTAGACAGTTGATACATTTACAATTCTAGGTTAAAACAGATCCTTCTGGTTCTAAAAACAGAACCCATCAAAACATCTTAGTATGAGAATATGGTAATCAAAACAAAAAGTATTATTTTGACAAAAACCTTCCGATTGATCTTCACTGTTGTAGCAGTACGCAACTAACAGTAAATGGATCATCATCTTCCGAAATGGTGTTCTTCAAATTATGACAGTTCTAAATCGATCCAGTTGCAACTGATCTTGAAATATATTCATCTACAAATAAGTAGTAGATTCATGATATATCTCTAATGTAGAAAATTTAAATCTTCAATGTTTCTATTTCTGATATAAAACAAAATCTGGTCGTTCTTTGTAGCAGCAGATCTATAAATTTTCCCTTTTTAAAAAATCAGCGTATCTCCATTTTTTTGAAAATCAAATATCTCCAGATTTGAATTTTGTAATCTTCGTTAATTCAACAGATATCGTTTCACCCATGTAAACTATATAACTCAGATACATAGAATATATAGAATAAAGAAGAGTGACTTATTCATAAATTCAGATCCACAAAAGTCTCCTGACAGATCGCAATATTCTACAAGTTTGAATAATAGTGAAGTCATAACTTCCCTTAAATATCGACACGAAATCCTCCTCTTAAATCAATCCTATGAATCACGTATAAAAATCTTCAAATCAGTCAATGATACACTTTAAAAACAGGCTTTTAATCAAGATTTAAATCAGCCTGATATTCCGCAAAAGACCGTTGCCTGATACAGTCACAAATTCTAATCTCCAAAGTTTGAAGAAGTCAAAAGTGTGGTTCCAAACGTAAGGTTGATTAAAAAAATAAGGTTTATGATCCATACTTTTTTCATCTACTTTAAAATGTATGGTATGTGATGTATTAATTTCGTTACTTCAGAACGTAAGGTGTATGATCCATACTTTTGTGAAGCAAACACAGGGTTCCATACTTATGTAGGGTTCTTCGTCCATTCTTTTCTCATATAAAAAATATTTGGTTCAATCCAAACATAAGGTTATTTTTCCATACATATTTATCAACGTAAGGTTGATTGACCATAATTTTCTGAACTCCTATAAAATAAACGTAGGATATAATCCTTATGAAACGCTCTCCAACATATGGTATGAAAAATGTTTCCAGAACATGCTGAATAGATTTCTGAACACTTTGACAAATATTTAACATCAATAATATTCTTTAATATTATTCCAAATTTGGGAATATAAGAAATATTAATTTCTTGAAATATACTTAAAGTAAAATCATTAGAATAACAAATAAGGGTATTTGTGAGAATTAAAATCATCATAAAAATATAGAGTATTATTGAAACAATACATGATCAACAATATCCCCCTTTTTTATGATCAAAAAACCCATAAAATTATTTGCATATAATTTATAATTTTTCAAGGATAAAAACAATATTTAATTTTTTACTTCAAAATACCTCTTTGAAAAGAAAAAAATACTGGTTTATCCAACGGTTCTTTATTAAAAAAAGTCCCCCCCAAAGGTATCTTTAAAAAAAAAATTCCTTTATAAATTTTTTGTTTATACAAATTTCTCCCCCTTTTTTTGATATCAAAAAGAATTATAGAATAAGGATTATAACACATTTAATACAGAAAAAAACTTATAAGAAAATCTTATCATAAACTATTTATCAATAAAGGAATCTAGAATGTTATGAGGCAGTCTAAAATAGACATAAAAAAGTAAAAAAACCCATTAAATATGATAAATATGAAGTTTAATTGATAAAACAATATATAAGTACATGAATGAATAGGAATCAAGGTTCTTAGGATAACGGTTTGAAAAAGGGTATCTCAGCGATTATGAAAAATATCCTTCATCTCTACCAACTATAATCTTAATCTCTTCATAACACCATCTCCTAGCTGATTTATCATATCTCTTCCTTCTTGAGTCAAATGAATATCTTCAACGAGGTTCACTCTGAAAAATCATGAAATATTTCTTCCTTCTCCATAAAATAATTTAGATGCTCAGTGAATCTGATTAGTAATTATCTAATACCTGATTCATTTGAGGTAAGCTAATCAACAAGATGTTTCTGGTTGTACAAAAAAACTAAAAAAAGAGCACTATTAAATTGTAAATCCTGTAACCTATCATTCATGTTTCTTATTACAGTTATAATGGATTTTAATATTTTGATCAAATTAGGCGAAGTAATTGATATACTTTCTTGACTTCCTATGAAAGTTTCAATCCGTTGGTCCATAAATATTTTTACTTTTTCTAAATCTCATTTCAATACAACATTAGATTTTAATTTTTCAACCTCTTCCAATAATTATTTTTAAAAACATCAACCACTTTATTTGAAACAGAACTATATTTCAGATTATGAAAACTCTATTTATCTTTTTTCTAACTCTCTTATTAAAGAAACACTATCTGCTTTAGCTCTATTAAATTTTCTGAAATGTTCCTCAACATGATCGGACATAGAATTAGAGGCACCTTGTGTTTTATTAACAACTGGATCTACCATGATTAGTGGTAAAGATTGACCATCTGATTTCTCTTCTTCATCCTACACCACTAGTTACTCAACTAATTTTTCACTTGAAATCTCAAATAAGAAAGATTCATTCCAGAAATCCGTACGAATTTATGAGAGATTTTCATGAATAGTTTTTTCTTCATTCTCAAATTATAAAGGCAGGTTCTCTTCCTGAGCAATTTCTTCTTGAATCATTTCTTGAGGATTTTCTTGAATCAAACTTTGTTGCACTAGTTCTTTCTGTGTATTATCAATTTTTATAGTGTCAATATGGTGCACATATTGATCTATAATTTCCATTTATTGAGATTTTTCAATCTGAGGTATCTTCTCAATTTTTGTATCTTCCTTATCCTGAGGCAAAACTTCCACTTCTGCTTGAGAAGAAGCTTTATCTTGCCTATCTGCTTTAATATATTCTCTCACAAACTTATAACTTAAAAGATCTTATATTTCAAGAATTTTTTCTAGAGTAGGTTCTTGGCCAACTGTTCTTTTACTTGAACTATGAAGTCCTTCATGACATTCATTATCAAAAGGTTCAAATTCTATTTCAAATATAATTCTTCTTGATGTCTTTGAAACTTCCCCTACTCTGGATTCAACCATACCTTCTTTAGATATTAGATGTTGCTCTCCCTGAGTAGACAATTGATCCTCTTCAACTCCAATAAGATTTTTTTTGCCTTTTACAGAGCTCCAAAAAAAATCCAAGCTTCCTTAATGTTCCAGTATTCAACACGTTACTATGGTGTAATTCAACTCTTGCATCATTCAACATCACCATACCTTTCTTAAATAGAAACTTTGAAATAAATCTTCCATAAAGATAAAAATTCATACGAGCCTCATGTTGACAATAATAACTCAAATATCTAATCATGTATCTTGGAAAATTCATTTTTATGTCACTTAAAAATAGAAACATAATATACATGTCAGAAAAAAGAATCTTCTCCATATCAGACATCCTTGGGGCTATTCTGGTTTGAATGAATTTAATCAAAATATTCTGATCTGGTTCTAAATCATTGACCAACATTTCCATATTTTAGTTGAGAAAAAAAATGAATTCCTCATACTTATGGTTTCTATCCCCAATTGACTTCAGATCAAAATGAAAAAAATCCATCGTGACGGAAGTTCAAGATCCTTGCAATTTCAACAGAAGAGATCGATAACTCCCTATCTTTGATCTTCGAAACAATCAAATCCTCTGTATCTCCCAAAATAAATTGAATAGTTTTAAATAATTTTCTCAACTCAACTTCATACCAAAATTCAGTGTATTCCTCACTGAATGTCATTTCAATACCTTGAAAGGATAATTCTTGCTTTATTATCAGGTTTAACTGATACAACAATTTCATATCGATGACTTTTCCCTGAAGGATTTTTCATCCTGTGGAATGATGACACTTTTCATCACTTGGTTTGACTTATTTGATTCTCTTTTCTTCCATTTCTATCGAAAATCGTTGAAGGTTTGAGGTTCTAGGGTTTCGATGGTGAGAGAAAAGGAAGATGAAATAGGTGAAAGGTTTCTGTATATCGAAAGGTTTTGAGAAAAAGAGCAGTTTTGTAATTCAAAATGGGCTCTGATAGAGACTTGATTCCTGTGTCATTATGTAAATATTAATCATTACAATATTTAAAAGAAATTAAATAGTATGTGGAATATTTAAAATTTATTACAGGATAAAAATAAATGTGTAACTTATTTAAAAGATAATAACTAAATTATTTTAAATAATAAAAATTTAAAATAATATGATCAATTAATATTTAAAATAATTTTTTTTAAATTAAATAATCCTAACTACCCATTAATAAATTCAAAACTAGAAGTGGGAAGAGGTTTAGTAAAACTATCAGCTAAATGAAATTAAGTGCATATAAATTCTAAAATAATATCTTTTTCAAGAACATGATCTCTTAGAAAATGATGTCTAATAACAATATGCTTAGTTCTAGAATTACTTATAGGATGTTTTGAAATATTTATTACACTAGTATTGTCACCTAAAATTTGTGTATTATCAAAATTTATTCAAAAGTCTATAAAAGTGATTTTCATCCACAAAACATGTGCACAACAACTGCCTGCAAATATAAATTCTTCCTCGACTGTTGATGAAGAAAATTAGCATTGTTTCTTACTATACCATGACACTAAATACTTTCTTAAAAAGTGATAGTTTTCTGAGGTGTTTTTTCTATGTAATCTATAAATTCCAAAATCAGAATCCGAGTATGAAATTAAATTTAAATCAATTTTTTTTTGGATAAAAAAGAGATTAAAAAACAATCCATTTTAAATATCTAAAAATTATTTTGACAGCTGTAAGATGAGATTCATTACGATTTGATTGAAATCTTTCACAAAGAAAAACTGAGTACATAATTTCTGGCCTTCTAACAGTAAGATAGAATAAACTATCAATCATAACTCTATATAACTATTTGTCTACCGGTTTTCCTGTTTCATCAAAATCATATTTTATATTAGTACACATAAGAGATGTATATGTCTTACTATTTTCAAGTCCAAATTTTTTTAATAAACCAGTAATGTATTTTATTTGATTCAAAAAAATATCCAATTTTTTTTGATAGATTTGATGTCCTAAAATGTAATTTAGTTCTCCCATCATACTCATTTCAAATTATTTTTGCATTAAGTTTGAAAACTCATTACAATGTTTTTATTTTTCGATCCCGAAATTACATCATCAATATAAATTTGAACTAATTCAATATTAGATTTTATAGATTTCTCAAATTTTTTTGGATATTCCATACCAACCGTAAAATTATTTTTCAAAAGAAAAGAACATATTATTTTATACCATGCTCTAGGTTCTTGTTTAAGGCCATAAAGAACTTTAGTATGTTTATAAACAAAATCTGGTTTTTGAGAATTTTCAAAACCAGGAGGTTTATCTACATAGAATTATTCTATTAAATAACCATTTAAAAAGTAAGACTTAA
Source organism: Viscum album (assembly GCA_963277665.1). NCBI lineage: Eukaryota > Viridiplantae > Streptophyta > Magnoliopsida > Santalales > Viscaceae > Viscum > Viscum album. The sequence goes on along the minus strand of OY728132.1, from coordinate 757,421,896 downwards.
CATCCATCTGAAACAATTTAATGTTCATATGAGATGCATAGGTTGAAAGGATTCAAATAGATTCTAATATAGCTATAGGGGAAAAGGTCTCATCATAATATATACCTTCTTCCGGATTATATAATTTAGATAATAGTATTTCTTTATTTCTAGTTATAATTCATTGATCATATTGTTTATTTATAAAGACCCATTTGGTTCCAATAACAGGATAGTTCTTTGGTATTTCAACTAATTTCCAAACATCATTTCATTTAAATTGGTTTATTTCTTCTTACATTACTATCATCCAACTTTCATCAAAAAAGTCTTATTCTATTTACTTATGTTCTAATTGGGATAGAAAGGTAGAAAACTCAACTAGATTTCTGATATTTCTTCTAGTTTTAATTCCTAATTCTAGGTCTCCAATAATAGTTTCTAAAAGTAAATTCTTTAAAGTTATTAACTATATAGGTAAAAAACTATTAGGTATGTCAGTGTCATTTTCTTCTGAAATGGACTGAATTTTGTTTATATCATTTTCAAAATCATCTTTTAGGTTTTCAAGTCTCATGTTATCATTAGGGTCAGATCCATAAATTTGATCTTTCCTTTCTTCAAAAGGGTAAAATTCATAAAATTTCACATGAACTAATTCTTCAACAATCCTTGAATTTTTATTAAAAATCTATAAGATTTGGAGGTAGCAGAATATCTTAAGAATATTCCTTCATCAGATTTTGGATCAAACTTACCAAGAGTGTCCATGGTGTTAAAGATATAAACCTTGCATCCAAAAACATTAAAGTATTTTACTTTTGGATTTCTATTATTAAAAATTTCATTGGGTTTATTTTTTAAAATTGGTCTGATTAAAACTCTATTCATTATATAGAAATCTATGCTTACAGCTTCTTCCCAGAAATAGGTAAGAAGACAATATTTATTTAGTATAGTCATATCCATTTCTTGAATAGTTCTATTTCTTCTTTCAACAATTCCATTCTGTTGAGGCGTTCTTGGTGCAGAAAAGGTGTGTTTAATACCTAGATTTGAGAAAAAAGGAATTGAATTCCTGATTCTAAAATTTTTAACCACGATCACTACTTAAATAAATTATTTTAAAATCTTTTTCATTTTGAACAACTTTGAAAAAACATTCAAATATAGTAAATGCTTCATTGTTATATTTTAAAACATATATCCAAGAAAATATAGAATAGTCGTCAACTAAAACATATATATATATATATATATATATAAAATTTACCAGCCAAACATGCTACTATTGAAGGTCCAAAAAGATCAATATGGATATGTTCTAAAGGTTTAGATGTAGGAAATTACGTTGCTTTCCTATTTTTCATGCATCGCAAAATCATTCACTGTCAAATTTAAGACTAGGTAAATCAGAAACTAATTGTTTCTTAGAAAACTTATGTAAAGCATAAACATTACAATGTCCAAGTCTTATATGCCAGATCCAGGATTCAATTATTTTAGCATTTAAACAATTTACATTTTTGTTTATAGAAGGAATTTAATTCCAGGGTATAAACATTGTCAGTTCTAGGTGATCTAAATTTAAGAAATTTATCATTAAAAATAGAACAACAGTTGTTAGAAAAATCAACACAATAACCATCATCACAAAGATGAGAAATACTTATCAGGTTATGTTTCAGTCATTGCACTTAAAGTACTTTATTGATTGAGACAGCTTCTGAATCTTCAATAGTTCTAATACCAATGATTTTTCCATTGGCATTGTCACCCAAGGTGACTAAACCACTATCCTTTTGAGTTAAGGTTCTAAATTTCAATGTGTTTCTACTCATATGCCTGGAGAAGCCACAATACATGTACCATATTTCTTTTCTTCTTCTATGACCTGCTTTCTACAACGGAATTTAAAAAATGGTTTGTTTTTGGTACCCATATTCTCTTGGATCCGATAGTGTTAGCTAGCAGTGATCTGGGAATCCATATTTTCTTTGTTTTTCTACAATATTTTGAATCAAATAAAATATTTGAAATAAAAGTATTTTTAATTCCACTAATTTAGATATTTCTTAAATAATAGTTTGTAGTTGAATGAACTTTTGTTCAATATTAGTTTCAAATTACACCTTTTGTATTTGGAAAAAATAATTTTCATACAGTTTTGGTTTCCCACCTTTACAAACTATTACATATCTTTCTATCTTAATCAAATTATTACCAAAAATTTAATTTAAAGTATTTTGTCCTTTTGTAAAAAAGAGAGCTGCACTTTTGTAGGTTTCTAATTCATCTTACAGTGTTCTGATCTTAGTTTCATGATCTGCACTGTTTGTGTTAGTTGAGTTATATTTCTCAATTAATACATGATGATGTTTGAGAAAAGTGTCTCTTTCAACTAAAATTGCATTGTGAATATTTTTTAGTGATATATGATTCTTAAATAAGGAATCATATTTTTCTTCCACCATATTACAATAGGCTGCTAGTTCTTTATTTGAGTAGCTAGGGTCAGAATAAGAATTGGAAGAGTAATAAGATTGTACCTCATTATATTTAACCATGAAGCACATGTTTTCTTTTAGATTTTCCTTTTCTTTTTATTAGTTAGAATTTGACAAGCTTCTAGAGTCTTCAGAAACACTCCATGTAGCTTTCATTTCTCTTTTATCATTCTACTCAAAACCAATATTTTTGAAAAATGCCCTTTTCTTTTCTCTTTTTATCCGAGGACAGTCAGGCCTTATGTGACCCACTTTCTTGCATTCATATAATCTGACTTCCTTTGTATCTTTATCATCTTTCTTGAAGGATTTTATGAATCCTTTCTTCTTATAATAAAATTTTCTGAATTTTCTGGCCATCTATACAAGTTCCATTTCTGAATCAGATGAGTCATAACTTTCTTCCTTTTTGATCTCCTTTTTTATCATTCTGATCTTCTTTTGAGATGTAACTTTTAGAGAAATATTTTATCTTTTTATCAAGACCTTATTCTCATTAGCTTTATATTCCATCTCAACATCATACATCATCAGGGTTCCAATCAATTCTCTCATTGTTATATTTTTAACAGATGATTATTACCTAATTGCTGTTGATATCCCATTCCATTGGATTTGTAGTACTCTTAGTAATTTCAAGGATTGATATTCTTGGTTAATAGGATCTCCCAAGGAAGTAATGTTGTTTACTATCTCTGTAATCCTTCAATTCATTGGAGTGATGCTTTCACCATCAAGAATTCTTAATTTATTAAATTTCAGCTTTGCTGTAACATACCTCATTTTTCTATCATTGTAAGTTCCTTTATAAGAAACTACAATTGTCTTCCACATCTCATAAGTAGTTATTCATTGAGATACTTGATTAAATTCATCTTTTCATAGACCAAAAATTATAGAATTAATAGATTTTGAATTTATGTCATACTCATCTTCCGTAGCTGCACTCCATGTTTTAGGTTTCTCATGAATTTCATAAGGAGTAATAATTTTTGAGTAGACTCTATATCCATGATTCTTCAAGTATATGATCATCCTTGATTTTCAACTTCCATAGTTTTCACCATTGAAGTATAGAGCTCAAATCATTAACATTCCCACTCATGTATCATCTATTGAGATATCTGTATATTCCATTTCTTTTATCTTTTTATAGCTTTATCAAAATCTCAAACCTCTCATACCAATTATTGGATCATGTTATACGAAATATACACAAGAGGGGGGGGGGGGTGAATTGTGTCTTTCAAAACTTCTTGAGAAATATTGATGATAATCAATTCTGTCCTTTTATCTTTATCATATTGTTTATGCAATGGGAATAAATAGATACCAGGATGTAAAGATGTATAGTGGTTTGGGTCACAAAGATCACATAGTCCACTCCACCAACACTCTTTTCAACAAGTTTGGTGATTTTCACTAGTCGGTCCTCTTTTCACAAGACCATCCACAACTGAGTGTAGGCAGTTGACACCTTTACAATTTTAGGCTAAAATAGAGACTTCTAGTTCTAAACACAGAACCTATCAAAACATCTTAGCACGAGAAGCTGGCACTCAAAATAAAAGATTATTGTTTTGAAAAATACTTTTCGATTGATCTTTACAGTTGCAGCAGTGCACAACTAACAGTAAATGGATTGTCATCTTCAGAAAGGATGTTATTTAGATAAGGTAACTTCTGAATCGATCTGGTTGCAACTGATATTGAAATATATTAAGCAATAAATTAGTAGTAGATTTACGAAAGATCACTAATGTAGAACAATTAAATCTTCAACGTTTCTCTTTCTGATATAAAACAGAATCTAGTTGTTCTTTGTAGCAGAAGATCTATAAAAGATCCCTTTTAAAAAAATCAGCATATCTTTATTTTTTATGAAACTCAAATATCTCCATATTTGAATTTTTTAATCTCCTTGAATTCAAGAGATATCTTTTCACCCATATAAACTAAAGAATTCAGATACATAGAATATATAGAATAAATATGAGTGCCTTATTCATAAATTCAGATCCACAAAAGTCACCTGACAGATCACAATTTTCAACAATTTTGAATAACCGAGTGGTCATAACATCCCTTAATAATCAGCATGAATTCCTCCTCTTAAATCAATCTTTTTAATCACGTATAAACGACTTCAAATCAGTCAAATATGCACTTTAAAAATGGGCTTTGAATCGAGCTTGAATTTATCCTGATATTCTGCAAAAGACCGTTGTACGATAAAGACACAAATTCAAATCTTCAACGTTTGAAGAAGTCAATCGTAAGGTTCCAAACTTAATTTTTATTAAAAACATAAGGTTAATGATCCATACTTTTTTCATCGACTTTCAAACATATGGTATATGATTCATACTTTACTTTGCTTCAGAACGTAGGGTATATGATCTATACTTTTTTGATAAAACGTAATGTTCATTACAAAAGTAGGGTTGATGATCCATACTTTTGTGAAGAAAATATAATTTTCCATACTTACATAGGGTTCTTCATCCATACTTTTCTCATATAACAAATGTAAGGTTCTTTCCAAATGTAATATTTTTTACCATATTTTCTTTCAATGTATGGTTGATTAACCATACTTTTCTGAACTCCCATAAAATAAATGTAGGATATAATCCTTATGCTTTGATCTCCAACATATGTTATGAATGTTATTTCCAAAACACACTGAATAGATTTCGAAACACTTTGAGAAATATTTCACGTGAATCATATGCTTTAATATTATTCCAAAATTGGGAATATAAAAAATATTAATTTCCTAAAATATAATTAATGTAAAACCATTAGAATAAAAAATAATGGTATTTTTTAGATTCAGAGTCATCATAAAAATATAGAGTATTTTTGAAACAATACATTCTCAACAATGGAAATTTAACTCAATGAAGGAATATTGAGTTAAGATTTCCCTTACAAAGTTCATATAAATGACGTAAGAATTTTTCAAGGGGGTGATTATGTATAGAATTAGTATATCCAAACAAAACGAAGTGGAAATTAAAACATAACCAAACAAACCGTTATTCCACACATAATCTTGGCATAACATAATCAATTAAGTATGCATAAAACACACAGAGTGTAAATCAATTTTAAAAATACCCTTACAAAGACAATTTTGTAAATAAAATAGATTGATTATGTGTATTCACTATAAGTACACATAAATAAAGTATAAATACAATATTGGACATAAAAATTTATTTCTCACATAATCACACCATGAAATAATCACTAATTAAGAGATTAACGCAAATAATGGAAATTGGGTTAAGAATTTCCCTTATGAAAATTCAGCAGCTTAACGACGTCACTTAAAAATTCAGAAAATGAGTATATCAGAGAGAAAAGGGCCTCCCATCACTTGGAAAAAAAATTTAAAACAATAATGATATATACGATCATATACCAAAATAATAAAATGTAAATTAAAATACATAACAAGAAAGAAGTCTTTGACTAAAAGAGGAGGGTGAAAGGTTCCCTTACCTTGAGTCCAACTTGTCCTGTTCATTCTTTATATTCCTGAATAATAAACATAGGTTGATTTTTACATGATTCAGAAACATTATAAGTTTATTATTCATTTTATATAAATTATCATTATGTTAAAATAATTACACAATGTTTTATGTTCATATCGGTCATTTGGTCGATATTCGGTACTTGAGTTGAAAATAAACTTATTTTGATGTAAATTTTCCATGTAGTCAAATTTCCATCATCACCAGAATATTATTCATGATTTAAGTCTCATATATATCGATTATATATGTATTTATATCAACTATATATGTATTTAGAATAGTCTATAACATTTGGATATAAGAAATGAAATGCATCGTTCATGGAGATGGTAAGCTGTACATACGCATGGACACTACTTTTATTTCTTTTTAATATTTAAAGGAATCAAAACTAAATTATACATAGGTATATTATAATTAAAATATAATATAATATTTTATATATTTTACATAAATTCATTAAGTTTATTCATTATAAATTCTAGGTATGGCATGAATGAGTCATTTCAGTTTGACAGGCGGTAGTCCCACTTCCTTAAATGAAATTATGATATTTATACATCATGGAAAGAATAAAGGTATGTTTTAAATAAAAATTAAAGAATAATATAGAAAATATAAATAAAATATATATCATATAAAAATATAGTTCCATCATAATTTCCACCCTGATAAGAGGTAGGGGAAAATCGAACAATCATCATTTCATGAGGCAATATTTTTCCGTACACAGAAACAGTATGTTCATATCCATTAGATAGAGGTTTTTGTAATTGTAGTTTGAATAATTCTCATAAAAACATACTAGTATATTTTTGATACTTTTTCTGTTATTTTATCAAGTAATATGAAGATCATAGGGAGTGGATAAGGAAAATAAAATAAAAAAACTTGAGAGAAGACGTTACCTCTAAATCGGGTAACTTCTTTTGATTTGAGCCAAAAGGTTTTCTTGAATTTCCTTCTTCCCAATTAAAGGATTTTAAGATGAATATAGGGATGTTGGAAACTTATTTGGGCATAATTCTGATGAGACAAGGGGCTTGAGAGGTGTGAGTTATGTGGGTAGAGGTGGTTGCTTTTTATAAGAGGGAGGAGGGTCACATTAAGAATATATTGAAATATTATTTTATTATAAAATGATTTTTGGTTTCAAATGTTCCCGGACTCATTTATTTCAAATAAAATATGCTTTTGGGGTCGAAAACCACTCAACAAATTGGTTTTAGAAAAGTTTAGGTTACAAATTTTACCTTATCTTTTATTCTTTAATGATTAGTTAAAAACATTAATTCTTACAATGTCTTCTTGTATTTTCATAATTTATGGCCACTATAGTTACTATAAAATTAAAATAGAACCATAAGTGGATCATTAAATACATTTTTAACATCATATATGTCATTTAGATGAATCTTTGATTTTTTGGACAATTATATCATTTAATAAAATTGTATTTTCTTTAAAAATTCATTTATGTCAATTTTGACATAATAAAGTAATTGATTTTTTTAATGTCACAAAAACATTATTCATTCAAATAAATGTATTAAATAAAAGTTAATATATTATTTTCTTCCCAAAAATTCATTGATGGCATAAAAATATTCAAATTACACTTATTTTAATATTTATAATATCATTTATTTGAATCCTTTATTAATGAAGGAATCATTGCATCATCATTGTGTCATAATTAAATTTATTTATTTAATGTCTAAAAATTATAAATAAAATATCATAATATTGTAAATATTTTTATCTTTATAATTAAAATTTAAAGTCTAATAGTTCAATTATATAACCCCATATAATATTTTTATTAAAAGATACGTGTTTATGTTATATTTTTCTTTATATTAAATTAATTCTTATAAAATTACATTTTCGCACCCAAGTGGATCCATGGGGTCCCAATATCTACCCAAGGACGAATAGGGTCATAAAATCTCATCCAATAGAATTAGAACATGTTTTAGGGTAGTTTTATATTATTATAATATCATTTTTACCCTTATTTACCAGATTTATCCTTTAACCATGGTAAATAAAATAATTATTGAAACTACTATTCATAATGTCAAAAAATAAAAGGCACATATTTAAAAATTTTGGACCTTATGATTCCAAATATGGAATATATTTTTTAAATCTCAAAATATAGAAGTTTCAGTAATTAATTTAAAATCAATTCTCATTGTCAAAACTAAAAAGCTGGTTGTTAGGAAGTAATAACTATCAAAAGATTGACATGTGTTTATGTCCAATTTCAATGTGAAATTACATCTAATGACCAAAATTGGATTAAATTATAAATACATATTCCATTTATACTTTAAAACCATTAAATAATACTATTTAACCATATTAATTATATTAATGGAAAAAAGTTGTTTTCAATTAAAATTTAGCGTATTTTTACTATTCATCCAAACATGATAGTTATCAAAAAAATATCAAAAATTCATCCAAAATAAATTTTGATTTACTAATTCAAAATAAGAAGTTTATTTTTTCAAATTTAACATATTAAGGTGTGAAAAACTAAATTTTAAAAGGGGTTTCCATCAAATGGTGGTAAAACAACTTTTTTAGAAAAATACTTCTTTCCTCTAAAAAATTGAATTTGTTATTATATAATTTCTAGAAAATATATAAGAAGAATTTAAAACATTAAATTGAATATATAAAATATATTTTTCATTAAATAAAAATCCATAAATTATGATATGATTTTATAAACATGATTATTCTCTTTTAAATAGGTTTTCATAAAAACACATCCTTTATATTAAAAGGGTTTTTATTTCCATTTATAAAAAAATTTGGTAATCAATGAATCCTTATTTAAACATGTGTAAACCATATTTCAAAATTTAGTTGATACTATTCATTCTCACCATTCCAACGGCTAGGCATTAACTACCATTTAAAATAATAAAAATATTATTGTATTATTTTCCATATAACTCAATGTTGTGGGCAACGTAAGATTTCAGAGAAATATACTATTGTGTGTTGAGTATAATATTGGAAAAATCATCCCATTAAATGTAAAATTAATATCATATTCATAAATATTAATATAAATGAAAAAGTATTTTTCTATAAATATCTAGGTCGTTATAGTAGGCCTCCATCAACGACGTCTATACCATCGATTCTGTGAAATATAAACTAACAGTGTGCTGGAATAAACAAACATAAAGCAATTTTATATCGGAAACTCATACCTGGTTCAACCTCAACTAGTATATTTTATGAACATGAGACCATTTAATCAATTCATTTATGTTCAATTTATATAGAAACTTCATGTGAGGTATAAATAGAACTAACAATATATCCTGATAATAATAAAAAAGTGTCCAAGATATAACAAGGCATCATGTAATAATGATAATAAATGAGGATCCAAGGTAATAACCAAGTAATCCTATATCAATAATAATAATTAAGTGTATCAAAGATAATAAAAAATGTATCCTTAACCTTAAGGGTTGAGCCAACTCAGAAATAAGATGAAGCTTGAATAATGGGTCTGAGTGTAATAAAAGGGGAATCACTCAAGGAATTCCATTGTAATATGATTATAACCAAGTCAAAGGATCTCTACCAAGATAAAATGGGCTACACTTTAGTGGGCCCATTGGGGTGTCTCTATGGAACCACCTTCCCGAAGACATCAAGATAGATCTAAGGTGTGTGTATGAGGAATCCTAATATATGGAAGATCTTGAAGGGATCCTATGACATAATGTTAGGAATCATCTAGTAGAAAAGGTCCATGTTCTAAGGTGGTTATCTCCCATGGAAGCTGACACCTTGAATTGAATGGCATCCAATGAGTGATCAAGAAGTTCCCTCAGGAATCCAAGGCTATCTCAGGTCTGACCATCCTATAAATATGAAAAGGTCCATATGAAATAATAACCTTATACTTGATTCATTACATAAATTAATCCATGCAATACACATTATATTTAATAGACCAATTGGTTCATTCCATAGCTTCCATTAAAAGAGGAAATGGGAAGAAGAACATGCATCCATTCAGTACTTTAATTACTTAATCAAATTTTTGATTCACTCATTTACCTTTCAGAAGCATAGCAAGGAGGAATAAGGATGTGAAACCATTTCAAATTAAATTATAATTATATAGAACAAGTGATAACTATAAGTTTACATTCTATTTAACATTATATAGGTCTAATAATTAATTGGAACATTTACCTTAGAAGGTTAAAGTTGAAGCTATACATGAATTAACCTTTAACAGATCATTAACTTGATTAACACTTATCTTTATTGAGTTCAAGTCAAATAACACATGAATGGTGGTGCATGTAGCTATAAAAAACCATTAAAGGAATAATTAAGGGAAACACACTAATTTTTGTGGAAGTGTTTATGTGTCAACCTCTAAAGGAACAATTATTATATATATAAAGGGATCTAGAATATGAGCATGATGATTATAAGTATGTAACATGAATTTATTAAGCAACTCTCAATGAAATTGACATTCCCATAATAAGGATAGTTTATAAAACAATGAGACTTGAGGGATGAGTCATAGACCACCTACCTCAAGCCTATAAATTCTCTACATCCAGTATCATCCTTTATTTTAGCTTGGATTAGAAGAAATATAAAAAAAGTAACAACTCCATAAAAATAGGTTATATGAGCCTTCATATAAATAACATCATCAACTGGAATAATGATGATGAATGGATCAATAAGAATAGAGTACTTACTAGTGCACATCTAATGAGATGAAAGAGTATCAAATCAAACATTAGACATTGAACTGAAATAAAAAACTACGTTATGTTTCTTTGGGATCTCAGAATTGGAGAAGAATGGATCCTCTATCTGTTGGAAGAGAAATGAGAGTATAGTATAAGAATTTTAAGTGAAAAGTCATAAATTTACCCAAAATTTTAGGGGTTCACCATTTGGCTGTACAGTTGGAAAAACCATGCCCTAACCATGCATGGTTCACTTCTTGAGGATGGTAACCATATGGTTAGGCCACCCAATTTGGAAAAACATATTCCAATCATACAAAACACCCATAATAATTTTTTGAGATACTTTCATGGGCATGAGGTCCCTGGTGCACGATTAGGAAAAACTGTGTTCCTTGCATGGCCCATTTTCTAGCCCCACATAGTTATGATAGACTATGTGGTTCATGTCACATGGTTTTTACTAACCATGAGGGCCAATGTTTTTCTCCACCGGCCGAGGTTCTAAGCTCTGAATAATCCCCAGACAACCCAAAACATTTCTAACCTCTTAAGTCATCCAAATTAGGTCCAAGATAGAGAAATATAAAAAATTTAGTAGGATTCGTACATGAGATGAAATCCAAATTCTTATAGTCATCCGATTTTAAGTAATTAATCCCTATGTTTACCTTACAAGGGAGGAAATACTACATTTGAGAACAACTTCAGCGACTGGCCATATCTGTTGGAATCCCATGCCCAGGTGTCAACCATTACACAACTGTGCTACCATATCACCCTTACTAAATAAAAAAAGCCTTGTAGAGTATTCATTCTATGGTCAATGATGTATATAGGATACTCCCAAAATAAATCATCAACATCTAAATCAACCTCCTTTGGATCAAAATAATGAGACAGGTTGGCATGATACCCACAAGAAAACACAATCCACGACATCGAACTCCAATGGTCATCAATGATGATCAAAATAGGATTTATATCTAGAATGAGTAGTAGACATACCCATCCTTATTAGTTGAACCTACTCTAAAGTATTTTGAAAGATACAAGGACCAGGTAGCATTGGAATCCCTCTAACCAACCTTAGGGTGAACAAAATGACCTACCATAAAAGGACTCATAAAAATCCATCTAAATTATTTAATAAATTATATTATTATAGGTGAAAACTAAAAATGGTATTTTCATCTCTTAAGACCTCATAAAATCATGGATTAATTCTCAGTGCATGAACACTAAAACCTTTATCATCTGTTCTGACTGGCCATTAATCTGAGGGTGAAAAGATGTTCTCAGAAGCACTTGTGTACCCATAGATCTTCTCAATCCCTACTAGAACCATGGAATAAAATGGGAATCCCTATCTTAAATGATAGTATGAGGGATCCCATGTAGTAGTATTATCTCATAGACATGCATTATTTCCATATCATACACTGAGAAACTCACTTAGATAGGAAGGATATGGGATACTTTTATCTATTGATCCATGACTACCCAAACTGCATCACCACATTGAGGTGACCAACATAAGCTGACTAAAAAATACATATAAACATATTTCCATTTTCATTTTAGGGTTGGATGTGTCTGTAAAAATCTATCAATCCACTTAGGCTCTGAATTCACCTAATGATAGGTGGAACACCTAGTGATAAAACTTACTATATGGAATTTCATCCCAGGACACCAATACTGGTGTCACATATCTCAATACATCTTGGAGATATCTGGAAGAACCTCCTAATGTGATTCATGGGACTCAAACATCGTTTACTCTCTCATATATATAAGAACCCAGACACTCCCATGAATATGGAGAATATCATCTCCATCAGCCGACCAATCCAGAGGAGGGTCCTCACCCGAAATAATCTCCCAGATAATGAATGACTCTTGATATGAAAACTACTTTCTCTTCACCCTATCAAGGAGAGAAGGGAAAACTATCAAGGTTTAAATATTAGATTGATCATGACTATCATGAAACTCCATATGTATCTTAGTAAATAGTTCTATCAATTTCTATTCATCACTGGCTTCCTGTATGACCTATGCCTGAGTTTTCTGACTCAACACATCCGCTACCATATTTCCCTTTACAGGTGTATAGGCAAGCTCAAAATCAAATGAATGAAGGTATTTGACCCATATTCAGTATCTGATATTCAATTCACATAGAAAAAGATATATTTTAGGCTCTTTTGATCTCTATACACCAAAAAGCACTCACCCATCATATATTGTCTCCAGAAGCGTATGACATGGACAATAGCTACTAGCTTAAGGTCATGCGTTGAGTAATTTATCATATAAGTCCCAAATTGTCAATATTTTTATGTAGTGACTCTATCATTCTTTATCAGAAATTTCCCAATGATGATACCTAATACATCACAGAAAACTTTATAATCTCTTCCAAGCTCTAGAAAAATTAGAATATGTTTTGAGGTAAGCCTCCCCTTCATCTCCTGAAAGGATTTCTCGCACGCTTCCAACCACAGAACCATGAAAAACTTCATTTTATGTCCCGTAAGAGGTGAAAAAATTCATTAAAAGTCATGTATGAAACACCTTTAATATCCCTCAATTACCATGGAACTCTGTATAAGAAACAAATTCCTAGTATTCTCTTGGGAAATGACAAAACTCACATTTTCTAGTTCAACTGATACTCCTAATTCTGAGATAATATGACCCAAGAATTGAACATTTTTTATCCATAATTGGAATTTAAAAATCATGGAATAAATATTATTCTCTCTTAGTGTATTCTAAATGATATCAAATTTCTTATCATGTCCTCTATGAGTGAGAGAATACACCAAGATTTAGTCCACAAGACCATCAAAAATTAATCTCAATAGGGATGGAAACACCAATTCATTAAACCATGAAAATATCTAGCGAGTTCGTAAGACCAAAAAGAATAAGGAGATACTCATACAGACCATACCTGGTATGAAAATATATAAAGGTATGTATATAGGCATGACTCGTATATGATTATAGACCAATATCATTCTCATATTAGAAATTACCCAAGCTCCTCAGAGCTGGTAAAAGAATCATCTATCAGTGGTAGTGGATACAAGTTCTTAACCATAAGATGGTTAAACCATAAGTGGTGAAAATGAAATCCTATCAATGTTACGCTACACATGAATCCGTATTTTCAATTTTTTTTTGAATGTTGCAATGACTCCCACTCCTGATTCTCTATCGGTGACAATGGAACCAGCTCCAAATCCACCTCTAGTTGTCTCGGGTGAAGGACCTTCCCCCTGATCATAGGCTACTCTAGCTCTAGATCCTACTCCTCCTCTAGGTCCATTTATCAAGGATGTTATTCTCAAGACCTCTATAGCTCTGTTCCCTTTCCTACCAGTTTTCATATCCTCCTTCAGCACCTTCTTAGCCGATGGAATACCTAATATTTCTATCCCAACATTGGATTTTTATAATGCCTCTACTCTCCTATGGTGGACCCTGGTGGCTTGTTTTGGTGCGGATAAACCCTCTCTAGGATTTTTCTGAAACTTAATTCTCTCCTAGGTCTTGGATATTCCTACTATTGTGTCAGATCTTTTTAGAAACTCCTTTTTCATAGTGCTCAGCTCCCATGAGGATTTCATCATGTTGTGGGCTTGATATCCTATATCGTGTAATAAATGGTTATTTTCTCTCTCTTATTGGTCTATGGATGCTCATCAGGGTAGTAAATCCATTATTATGGATGTGTGGTTGAATATCCTTGGTCTCCCGCTTCCATTTCAAAACCCTATGTTTTTAGAAATGATTGTAGGATTTCTTGGAGAGTCTTTGTGTGAAGATGCTCCTACTATATAGCTTCAGGCTTCATGATCTTCAAAAATATGTGTGGATATGGATCTATCATCCCCTCTCTCAGTGAACATTCTTCTCTAATTCTAGGGGTTGGAGGATTAGAAGTAATCTGTGATTTTACACTTCTTCCCCCAGTTTTTTTCTCACTTCTTGATTCATTAGCATGCTTCTTTATCCTATAAAAGGATGACCTCTCATTGCTTCCCACTAGATCATGTAGGCCTTGAAGTCGTAGATGAAATTGTGGTCTTGAAGGATAGGGAATATTCTACTTATTTCTCAGTGTATTCATCCAAGTTTTTGGGTTCAATGTTTCTCATATCCCTTCTAATCTCCCTTCCCCTCCCCCTCCTCTACCATTGGTTTCCATTCAGGCAGCCTCTACTTGCATGGACCTTGTCACTTTTTTCCCTAAGGAATAATCCTCCCTAGAATCCACCTCTTCACCACTCTCCTTCATGAAGTCCAATATAGATGATAAATGGGAGATGATTGTCTGTTACAAGATCCCGAGGAGGTATCTGGTTGGTCATGATCATAGTCCTTCCTTTAGATCCCTGTCTTTGTATTCATATATGTACAATATGGCTCCTCCAGAGTAGGATCTCAAGATATTTCCTTTTTCCGGGAATAAAGGCAATGAGGTTTCCCTTCAGCAGTTGGATTTCCCTCTATCCCCGGGTGTACCAGAGCCTTCCTTGTGCCCATAAATTTTATTATCCAACTGGTACAGTGTTCTATCTCATCATAAGTTCTCTAAATCTCCTCCTCTATGAGGCCATCATTGAAATGGGAATTCTTCTCATCATTTTATGGCTCTCCCTCAGACCCCCTATGGCCCTATGGCTCCCTCTATATGAGTGTTCACAAGATATAGATCTCGTAAAATATCATCCATCTTCAATGCTCATAATGAAGGGATCTCAGTTCCAGGGGCCAATTGTGGGCACCCCTGACTCTTATGAATTCTATTATGATTTGGAACACTTAAGGTTAGGGTGCTCAGGTGAAGACGGAACACATCTCCAATGAGGCGTCCAACAATAACACTGGTGTAGTTTTGTCTCTAGAACAGAAATTCGAACTCTTCTAGAATTGTAGAGTTTTCTAATAGGATCAACATGTGGAATTATATGCATGGAGAGTTCTAAAATCAACACATATGGATCTTCTTGAAGTCATATCTTTTTTTTGGAAAAACATTATGTATCTGACCCACACATCTCATTGAAGACTGACATGGGAAATACGTCTCTTTATTTATCCTTTGTTTACAACAAATGTTAGGTGATTCTTAGAGAGGAAGTATGGATAGACCTCAGAGCTTTCAACCTAGGAGAACTATCCTGGCTAGTTGGTGGTGACTTTAACACTATTATAGAGGATATATAGATAGAGATGAGTTCTCCACCTTTTATTCTAGGGAGGTCCTTCTAGACCTGGGTTTCTCTAGTGATAATTACAAATGGTGTAACAATCAAAGAGGGAATCACCGAACATGGTGTAGGTTGGATCACTGAATTTCTAACCTCAATACTTTTTATGGATTTTGGAACACTTAGGTGACTCCCATGGTTCATGTGTGGTCTGATCACTCACATATCCTTATCAACATCATGCCAGTTCTTAGTAGAGGGGATTAAATCTTCTTCTCTAATTGGTGGCCATGTCACAAGGAATTTTGTTCATTTGTTCAAGGCTTCTGGAAGAAACCAATTCAAGGAAGTATATGGTATATCTTTCATAATAGTTTTTGAAAGATAAAGAAAGACCTCATGGTCTGGATTAAGTCCCTCCATGTATAAAAACTCTTATTAGAGTCAATCAATTATGATATTGAAATAGTGGAGGTCAGTTTAGAAGATTCATGTAATGATGATACTTTTACATCTCAGAGATCTAAAAAAACCAAACTCAATGAGAGGTTGCTTGAGCATGAAATATGCTTCTGTGAAAAATCAAAGGCGACATGGCTCAAAGAAGGGGACTGAAATACTGCTTACTTCCATGATTGTTTGAAGGAAAGATGTGGGGGGGGGGGAATACAAATATTCAGATGTTGGATGGTTCTTTCACTGGTGACATGAAGATGATAAGAGGTATGGTTTCTTATCACTTTACTACCTTACCTTTTGGTCCCAACCCCATATTCCAATATGGATACCCCACTTCCCATGTGGATTTTTTTGAATTAATTCTACAGGTGGTTTCCCTCAGGTCAACAATATTCTAGGAAGCATCCCCGATGATAAAAAGGTGTGAGAGATAGTCCACTCATTCAACCAAGATAGCTTTACTGGCCCAGATGTCTTCTTAGTCTCATTTAATGCTAATTCTTTTCCAATCATTAAAAAGGATCTGATCATTTTCATTCAGGACTTCTTTTGAGGTGGACCTCTCCATAGGGTTGTTTGTGCAACTTCCATGATTACGATTCCCAAATTAAAGGATCTATCTTCTATCAATCATTTTATTCCTATAATCATGTGTAACTTTTCCTATAAGGTTTTGGATTTCTATCCTCAACAGGAGACTCTCTTACTTCATTCCCAATTGGGTTTCATAGGAATAACATGCTATTATAAATGGAAGGTATATTGAAGGTGTTATTGTAATTTCCTAGGATATGATTAGTGATATAAATATAAAGTATTTTGGATCTAACATGGCCATCAATGTTGATATAGACAAGGCCTATGACTATATTGAGTGGAACTTCATCCTGCGGGTCATGAGATGTATGGGTTTTTCTTAGTCAGTGATGGATTTGTTCTTCCTCTACATTAGATAAACTTTGTTTATTATCCTCTTCATGGGAAGACACTGTGGGTTCTTAAAAACTACAAGTGGCCTAAGGTAGGGAGATCCTTTATCTCTTACCATTTTTATTATGGTCCAAGATGTTTTCAATAGGTATATTAACTCTCGCATGCAACTTGATTTGATCAAGACCTATCATTGTAGAGGTCACTTGAGGGGGGTCTCACATATTTTTTTTGTGGATGACATGATCTTATTTTTAAATTGGAATAAAGACTTGTTTAGAGGCTTCATTAAAACTATGGATGTTCACTCATAATGGAGTGAAAAAATCATCAATCATGATAAAAGTTGTATTTTATTTTCTTCAACACTCCCAAACCATCTCAAGAATAACATTGTAACCAGTTTAATAATTCACAAAATAATATTCCTCCTAGAATATCTAGGTTACCCTATTTCACCAGAAACAATTCATATTAGGCACTATTTGGGGCTGGTCAACATAATTACCTATCATATCACCAATTTGCAAAATCATTTCTTCTCCTTTAGTGGGGGAATAACTATTGTTAATTAAATGCTCTCCTCAATCCCAATGCACATCTTATTAGTTCTCATGGTTCCAAAGATGATTATTAAAGATATTGAATTTTTTTATACTCCTCCATTTAGGATGCCAATAGAGAGTGGAGGTGCCACTAGGCCTCCTGGCATAGACTGGCCAAACTGGTGGATGAGGGAGGTATCAAAGTGAGGAACATGGACGTGTAAATGTACTACCTCTAAAGGAAGATTACATGAGATATCATTGAAGGACAAACACTATGGAGTAAATTAATTTCAAAAAGGTATGTAAAAGTGCTTAACTTTTCCCATAGTCACCATCCCACTATTGTGATGGATCCCTAGTGGCACATGCTATCCATGTAACATCTCTCTCAGTGGGTCAAAGGATGTGGAGAGATTATTTTTTGGGTCTATAATTGGGTAGGCCAGGTGTTGGGGTACCCTAGGTGTCCAACTCCACAACTCACTTTCAACCAAGCCTATCTTCACCCCTCCTTCATACATGAGATTATGAATTCATCCTAGAAAGAGACCTACATGAGTATTTAAATTTAGGGTGTCCCCGATGTGTGTGTTTTTGCGGGTGCTTCATCTGGGTTATTCAATATGATGACTTACAAAGAGGATATGTACCTACCTCAAGGTAAAGATAAGTGGGGGTAATATTATCTAGTTTAAAGATATCCCAAAAAAATACATATTTTTGATATTAAAGATTCATAACAATGAAATTTTTGTTGATGTTGTATTTAATGAAAATGGAATCCAATTCTCTTATAAATTCTATTATTTATAGTACATAAAGAGGAAATGACCCTATAATATTCTGTCATAGAGATTGGGAAAGGATGTTGTGGAATGTGTTGGGTGAATTCTCTGGTTATTTGGTGATGGATACGGTCTTGATGGCTGTATTCATCCAAATATGGATCACTGAAACAAATGAAAATAAAAAAGAGGGAATATCTCAAGAAATTCTTATAGCGGCTGGATATTGGTGCATATAGGATGCTAAGAATCACTCTCTACACTATGAATATTGCTGGAATGGTCGAACCATTATATTGAAAGATATATGTATCATCATGGAATTTACTCTCTTTCTGAAACTGGAAGACATCACACCCCCCATCATGCGATATATGGGTATCAGTCACCACCATAATGTTACATCTCCTCAATCGGGCAGACATTGGGTGAAGTGGACTCCCCCATCTAGGTGATTCAAAATCAACATTGATTGTTCTTTCAGCCAATGATGCATGTGAGGTGGGGGGGAGAGGGTGTTTTTTGTGATTCCTCAGGTTCATAACTCTTTGAATTTAGTGGATTTTATGGAAATGGTGATGATCTCACAGTGGAATGCAAGGCCATGCTACAAGGTCTTGACCTATGCCACACAAAAAATATTCCCCTATCATCACTGGTGTCTGATTCCAGGATAATTTAAAATTATCTCAAAGGTGTCTCTCATTCCCCCTGGAGGATCACTTATTTGATTTGATTCTATAAGGGCCTCATGTCCAATGATATTGAAATTCACCACACGTGGTGGGAAGGTAACTGAGTGGTAGATTACTTAGCTTCCATGGCATCTCACAAAGCTCTAATCATGGAATTCTCTAGTTTTTGGTCTCTTCCTCCTGGCGGTGATGTCAGTTTTATGGGAGATACTCTTGGTCTCCAATTTTTTAGACCTTAAATATTTATTCATCATTTTCTCTACTAATAAAATATATATTTTATGGTGGTTCAACTATTAGTAATCCACAAATCAAAAAAGGGTCTCATCCGCCTTCTTGATGAAAAGAATAGGTAAACCCCAAGAGGAAGTACTAGGCCTGATAAATCCTTTAGATTACTTATCTTCCCACTATCTCATGATATCCTGGAGATTAGTAGGTGAAATCCTATAATAAGGAATGGACATTGGAGCTACTATTATAAAAATATTGATCATAACCTCTACCTATCTATTTAAAAAGGTAGTCTAGAAAAATCATTAGGAGAGGCATCCCTGAAATAATCTATTACTGGGGTAAATTTAGTCAGATGTATACCTTTCTCTTTCATGAAAAATACTAGCAATATGAGTGGTCACTCCACCTAGACCATGATGCTTTGGTCGAGCTCTACCGTCTTGTACATCCCACTCACCCTTCTAAAGATCATCGCTTCCCTTTGGTGATGTTAAAGATACCCTAAAGTGATAATAGTCCAATAATTCCAAATATGAAGCCATACAATCCATCTCAATAATGACATCAAACCCTATCATCTCAAGAAAAAAGAGGCTGTATAAGAAGAGATAACTACCTAACTCAAGGGGTAGTCCCTGCACTAGCGTATGACCTATGATTTCATTCCTAGTGGTGTTTCCAAGGTTTTCACACCATAATAATACTAAATTTTCAACCTAAGTCTTTCTATAGTGGATAAAGAGATAAAGTAATCTAAAGAACCTATATTGAATAAATCAGGTACAATATTAGAGGCTATTCGAATAGTAACTCATACAATAGATGGTCTTACACTCTGATCATTGGGTATTAGATATAAATCATGCAACTGGCTTGATCCATGACCCTATTCTAGAGTAGTATTACCATGTGTATGACCACTTTACTGGTGCTACTAACCTGGAGTCTAGCTACAATAGCCACCAAAACCTCCTCGGCCAGTCCCATCAGTACTAATCCAATTCCCCACCTAATATGACATAAAATATACTTCCCCTGATGGTGGAGCTGGTGAGGAGAATCTTCTATAACAAGATGGAAATGTTTGAATTAACCTATGAATATTCCCCAAACTACCTCAAGAACATCACTCTATTGGGTATCTATCACACAAAGGCTTTAGATTCACCTTCCATCCACATTGATGGCAAGTAATGGAGCTTCATGTGCGGATACTCCACCCACCATTCCTCTATCATTAAACTACAAGGGAAGGATTCCTACCACCGAAATAACTACTGGCCTACTGTGACATTAAACATACAGACCTAGTACTATTTCCTTCCCTCTGGTTATGATCAGTGATAAGATCATTATTCACAATCTTGGAAAAGGTAGGTAGGAGAAATTCATTCACCTAAGTACATATGACATACCTCATCCCATCATCAGAGAACCTAGCATGTGAAATCTCACCATCCAGAAGTAGTGAAATGTTCTATAACTTAGTAAAATGTATTGATTAATCAATGACTTACACAACACTTTTATCCAGGTGTATGAAATCTCATGCTCAGTCAGCTATCAACATCTGAGGAAATAAGTAACCATAAAAGGTAGTCTGGAATTCATTCTAGAACAAGACTTGATGATGACTAACCTAGGTAGTAGCATCCCATTAGTGCTTGGATAAATCACACGAAATGTACATAAAAAACATGACACTCCTAACCAGAGTGTCTCCAAATTCTATAAGATAGATAGTGTTTCCTCTAAACAAGACTCAGCAACCTGTGGACCACCATCTCTTTTAAAGGTGGGAGGATGCAGCTACTGGAACTCACGAGTAAAATCATCCATAGTAGGTGTAGGTCATAGAGCACCCTATATGAACTATGTGAGATGTATAAAATATTTTCAAATTTTACTTTTAGTGCCCAGTTTAGGTATAAAAGGTGTTTCATCAATTGTAACTCCTAGAGGCAATACTAATCGCTCAGAGCCCACCATCTTTGAAGTGTGGTCATTTCCACCTTCCAAACACATGACTAAAGGATGCCATAATGACATTGATCTATAAATTCAAAGAACATCCCTACGAACATGATTTAACGTTATATAGAGGCACTAAAATAACAATATCATAAGAATAAGGGTCCATAACCCAAGGTACTACCAAAATTTGTGATTATTAGGCCAAGTTATTGGCTAATTTTTAGGTTTGATTTTCAAGGGTTCCAATAGATGGAAGGTAAATTCCACATTGCCACTGAATTTACTGGAAACCATTTAATTTTATAAGTCATGACCTTAATTTTATGTTTTCATTTTCTTATATATATATATATCAATGTTTAATTTAAATGAATCATGATTCCTTATCAATAAGGTCCCATACACCTTATAACTGAAATCGACACCCATTCAACTTCAATTTGACCCCATCTACATTTGGTCTTAGAATGTAATGAGTGATATACGATTGATTAAATCAGTAAATTACCTATTATAACATTTTAGGGCCTATAAACCTAATTAATTGAATATTTTAATTACATAGTAGAATTAAAAGGTCAAATCAAGTAACTAGAGGTGCACAGTTGACATGGGTAGAAACCATCTATTTAAGATGCCACCATCAACCTATATATGAAAATAGTATTTAGATCAATGCTGAAACATTAAATAAACAACTCCATAACATTTAAAAGATGTTATTATTATATTAATATACATATAGAAATATGGATCACTCATCAATCACATGAAACTCAAGCAGTGCAAGTAATGGAATGTAATTATTTGGCATGACATATGAATGGAATGTGAATTCTAGGTGCCGATAATGATGCATGTAATAATGATACATTCCCTCATATCTTCAGGCTAGATAAATTATTAATAAATCATATCAAATATCATAACCCATGTGAATCACCCAATTATTAAAGGATATGAACTGTAATAATTAAAAAACTGTACAAGATTCCACATTTCAGGAAACTCAGTATTTACCCCGAATGTGGGTTAGCTACACCCAAGATGGCTTACAACGAAGTTCCAAATCATTTATAATATCCTATATATTATATAAAAATATTAATAAGATAAAATAAATCCTCTAATAAAACATTTTGATGTCCTGACCAGGGTTCCACTTAGAGGTTCCTCGAGCCTGGTTGCCCATATGGCCTTAAGCACACCTCCTCGTACGGTAGATGATGCCGACTAGCATCAAGGGCCTAGGGTGTGTACATGGAGAGACTCTATGATCATAATTTTTTTAATAATATCAAATAATATATATACAGTTAAAAATATTAGAAGCATAAAAAATTATATGGCATAGTGGAAACATGCAGTTGAACCAACAGACCAGTAACTTACCATAGCAGAACTAGAATAACAATAATAATCTATGGAAATAGGATTAAACATCCATGAAATAATAATCAAATCATAACTTTATCTAAATTGTATACATGTGATGATAATGTATTTCATATATCTAGAAATTTGGAAAACAAGTATACATGGTTGCAGGAAATACATGCTATACAAAAGAAGTAAAAAGAAGCCAAAAACTATCCAAGTATCCCAAACTCCAGCTTGATCATCTACTACCAAGCTCCGTAATAAGAATGAAATAAATAAATGGTGTCCAAAGAAGAAAAATTCCCCTAGACAACAATTTAATTCATGTAATATACCTGGGTACCAATGGAGACTTGGATTGGGTGTGAGATAAATCTTAGTATTCCACCACCAACCACATTTATACAATCCTGTATGTGAAATATAAACTGAAAATGTTAAGGAAAACATAAATATAAATCAATTCTATAGTGATAATTGATACATTATTCATGATTATCTGGTAATCTCTCTGAATATGAGATCATATGATCAATTAATTTTAGTTTATTTTATATAGATAATTCATGCGAGGTGTAAATAACACTAAAAAGATATCATGATAATAATAATAAATGATCCAAGATATAATAGGGAATCATATAATGATAATAATAAAGGAGGATCCAAGGTAATAACTAAGGAGTCCTATAATGATTATAATAATGAATAATATGCAAGGCAATAACCAAGGAATCCTTGACCTCAGGGGTCGATCCAACTCATTAATAACATAAAACCTAGTTAAAGGGTTTGAGTGTAATCCAAGGGGCTTCGCCCAAGGAATTCCACTATATTATGATTATAACAAAGTCCAAGGAAATCATCCACGGTATAATGTTCTAAGTTTTACTAGGCATAATGGGGTGTATTTGTGACACCACATGTCTGAAGATAGAAGCCGAATCCAATGTGTAAAGAGCCCAACCCCAATAGACAGGAGTCAGATCCTTACTTTATTAAAATGGAATAATAAAAAAGGAATTGAATCCTAAAGGACTGAGTAGTTTAGTATCTTTTTAAAACCAGATACAAACATAAGTATTTCATTGAAATTTTAAATGAGAGAAATCATAGTATCTTTATTTGAAACACCCATGTTCGCCTACATTATCCCTGCATGTCAATCATAACATACATCATGAAATCCTAGGGAAAAATAAAACATAAGAAAGGGGTGTGATCAAATGCCCTATATGGGTAATCATATGATAGAAACAATAATAAATAAACATAAAAAATAAATAAAGGTGACTAACTAAAAAAACATGTCATTAAAACATAATCTTTAGCACAATATAAAAGAAATTAAAGCTAAAAAAATATTTCTATATATATAATCAGATTAGAATGAATCTTAACCTTGGATATTTCACTAATTAATTTATCACAAGGATTATCAATAACTAATCTCATAATGAGGGAATTCAAATTACGGGACATCATAAACATACAATCAAGACTTCATCCAAGACACCTTACATAATCAGGTAAGACATAAGCGAATACCCAAAAAAGTTTGTCTCATGTGACCTACAGATGCATCGAGGGGATATAATGGGCCCCACCCATCACATACTAAGTCCAGTTCATTCTTTATATGAAAATGGTGAATCAAAATCAATATATACATTCATATTGAAACTAGAATATCAGATAACATTCCCCATGCAATAAACATAATCATAAACTATCCAGGGTAATATAATGAAAGGTATCAAAATAGCACATCCACAGTCAAACCGATCATAAAAAAATTAATAAAATATTCTATATGGTATCATAAGATATCATCCATAATTAATAATAATATCCAAAAATTCTTGTTGACATAAAAGATAATACTCAAATAAAATAGTTTAGAAATTCTTGAGAGAAATACCAATTTACTTTGAAATAATTTATTTAAAAAGATGTGCAGTTATAAAAGAAAATATTTTCTTTGAAAATAACCTTATAAACTTGAAAATTATTACTCAAGATGTTTAGGTATCTTGAAATCAATAAAATCTACTCATGAAGTTTAAGTTAACAAAAAAAATTGCTTTTAAATTTTGAAAATGATTCATTTAAAAGACTTTTTTTAAAATAATGTGCGAGCATTAACAAAATGAATTGATTTTCTGTATCAGCTAAAAATACACAAAAAAGTGGAAATACAATATAAGACAGTCAAAAGTGTTTCCACACATAATCATAACATGAAATAATAAATGGATAATAAGTTTAACATAAAGAATAGAAACTATGTTATAAATTCACTATTGTAAAACGTGTCTATACGCATAGTTTTCCCAAAAACTATGGAAATAGACTCACCGATACCCACAGTTTCCATGAACCGTAGGTATATGTGACATTATATAACCTATAACCATTTTTATTAGTAAACTGTGGGTATAGGGTACCAACGTAATCGTAGAAAGACAAAAAATTGCGTGGGAATGCCGAGGGAAAACCTCTACCCACGATTTACATTGAATCGTGGGTATAGGCAGCATCTGTACCCACAGTTTTCAAGAAACATGGGTATAAATTTCGGTAGATAAGCTTATACCCATGGTTTATGAAAACCGTGGGTATATATGAAACACCCCAAGCTTCCACAGTATGCTTCTCTTTGAAAAATACAATAACTTGTGTTGTATGGAACTTCGAGTTCTAGCACACCATGACCAATCAAACTAGCTGTTATGAATAGTAACACCAACTTTTTGAAATTTTATAAAATTTATTTTTCAAAATTGACTTTAATTTTGGATTTAGAATATCAAAATCATCTTAGGGTGTATTTTTGGTTTTTTCTGAAAACATTAAATTTTTCATGAATAGTGAAAAACACTGCATTATTGTTTAAAATCTACTTTTTATTTAAAAAATTATTTATTTTATTTAAATTTATTTTCAGTCAAAATAGATACATAATACCTATATTAGTTAAATTCAATTCATTGGAGTCATTTTATAATAAAATTAGATGTATAAAATTCTATTGAACTTTTTACCGTCTTTTACCCAACTTCTAGGCATGTTAGCAAATTTTCATAAAACGTAATTTTACTACTTTTATGAATTGATTTTAAAAAATTCAAGACACACGGTTGATATCAGTAAGTAAAATGTGGTACAATGGGATGAAAATAATTTTTGGTGAATAGTAACTTTAGACTTTTATTTACCACGGTTAAAAGTAAATAGGGTA
This sequence comes from Viscum album, assembly GCA_963277665.1. Classification (NCBI taxonomy): domain Eukaryota; kingdom Viridiplantae; phylum Streptophyta; class Magnoliopsida; order Santalales; family Viscaceae; genus Viscum; species Viscum album. The sequence continues at coordinate 757,395,628 of OY728132.1, read as the reverse complement.
ATTAAATGTAAAAATGATATTATTATCACTCTAAAACATGTCATAATTCTATTGCATAAGTGTATTTTGACCACAATAAACCTTAGAACTTAAATATGATCCTTTTGGTCCACTTGTATTAGATTATGACATTTATTATTATTTTGTTTAAAGAATAGTTAAAAGTGTTAAATTCAAAGTTTAAGAACTAAAACATTTTTAATATAGGGATAAAAATAAGATAAATTAGACTATAAATATTAATTATAAAGATAAAAATATTTACCACATAATGGTATTTTATTTTTAATTAATGGACATTAAATAAATTAATTAAGTTATGACACAATGATGATGCAATAATTACCTTATTAATGAAATATTAAAATAATTGATATTATAAATATCCAAATAAATGTAAATTGAAACTTCTGATTAATTAAACTAATTTTATAGGTTAATATGAAATTTTATGGTTGATTAAATAAATTCTATTCGAAGTGAAAATGTTTTAATGGATTTTAAAAAAATAAAATACTAAATAATGTCAAAATTGACATAATTGAGTTTTTTTAAAAATACTAAATTATTAATTGATATATTTTTCCTAAAAATATATGTTTTTTCCAAATAACCTAGATAAGGTTATATATATCAATAATTAACCACTTGGGGTTCTCTTGGTATTTTATTGTAAGTTTATTAACCATATAATATAAAAATACAACGAGACATGGTAAATGCCAAAATATTTAACTAAGAGTTAAATATAATAGATAAGGTTAACATGGTGACCTAAAAATGTCTAAAAACTATTGGTTGAGATGTTTTCGACCTATACACACCTTATATTCTAAATAAATCTATTTGGATCCATTATAAACCGATTATTATTGTATAATAAAATAATATTTCAATCTTTTCTTAAAGTGACCCTCACCTCTCTTTGAAAAGGTTACTTCCCCTTATCTCAAAATCACACCACTAAAGCCATTTGGATCAGCAAACCCCTACACAAATATCCTCCCAACTATCCTAAATTCAACATATAGGCCTTAATCTAATCATAAAGACAACCTATGGAGCCCTTTTGATCAAATAAAAAGGAAGCACTCGAAGAAGAGGTAATTATTCCATCACATCGTTCAAGCTTCCCTTACAAGATTACAAGAATATTTTAAAATAAATGTTTTCTTTTATAATCATGTGACTTTTAAATTATTTCAAGAAAAGAAAGATATATTTCTCTCAAATAGTTCTGATTTCATCTATGTCAACATCCTTTGATGCATTTTACACTTGTTTGAAGTTGATTCATTATGATACAAATATTCCATATTGTATTGAAGGTTTTGTGATATCTTTGACTGTGGATGTGTTATTTTTATACCACTTATGGTTTATGGTTAAATTATTAACATTTCATATGCTAGTTTTAATATAAATGTTTATTTATGTTTCAACCTTTTTATATGAGGAATGAATTGGACTTAGTAAGTGGCGGGTGGAGCCCTCTATATCACTTCAATGCATCGGTAGGTATCATGAGACAAACTAGTGTCTTGGCACAAGGCCTTAAAAAAGTATTATTTGTAGTCCTAGCACAAGGCCTTGACTATGTAGTTATGATGTCCAACATTATTCATTCCATCATTATGAAATTGTCTATTGATGTTTCATGTGATTATTCGACTAAAATAATATCCATGTGAATAAGTAAATGTCATTATTTACTTTATCTTGACAATGTTATGCTGAATTTTATTTTTAAAAGGCTTGTGTTTTAGTCTTATACATTGCCTTAAATTTTTATGCTTATTTATGAAAGTTTCTGCTATATTGTTATCCTTACTGAGCACCTGAACTCACCCCTTTCTATGTTTTATTTTTCCTAGGATGCGAAGAAGTATATTATAACCGACCAGTAGGGATAGTCTAAGGGAGATGAATGTGTTAAAAAGAGACCTAATGTTGTTTTTTTATTTTATGATGTAATCTAAAACTTATGTATATATCTAGTACTTCCAAGTATACTAAAATAATTGTTATTTTGAGACTTGGTATCTTGTGATCATGCCAATGTTATGTAATAATGCACCGAATCTGGGTAACTAGGGTCGGGGCATTACAGTTGGTATCAGAGGATGTTTAGTACAAACCTTGGAAACTATATTTAGAAAAACTGTAATTAGAGAACATTACCCTAAGATAATATTTGAGGATTAATATAGAAGAAATTCCTATAATTTTTGTAATGTAGAGATTTTGTGAGTTTTCTAAGAATAACATCCCTATTTGGATACGAGAAGGTAGAGGCGACTCTAGCACAAAAGTACCTAGGGGTGAAAACTCCGACAAGGAGTTTCAAGCTTGACCTAGGGTATCCTAGTACACGACAATGGGCCTTGCTGCACTCTTGGTTACTAATCTCCCTGGGGATATACTTAGGATAATTCACATTTTCTTTACAAACCACTATGAAGGATTTATGAGTATATACTTTTTCAATGAAAACATTTTTATGATTATAGATTATATCCATAAACTGATCAATTTATGTTAAGTGTTTTACATGTTTGGAATTATTTATTGAAATTCATAAACTAATCTAGCATATTCCATTGTTTAGAAATGGATCCTAGTTTAAGGAGTGTAAACCGTATCAATACACATAATACATGTTGGGATTTCCCTCCTACTCAATATAATTATAGTGGAGCTGGTGATGGAACTGGTGTTGATTAGCTTATCACCAAACTGGAACAACTCACTCAGGTTATGAATAATAACCTTACCCATATGGAGAACCCTGATCCACAATGTAGATGATCAATGTTAGACTTCTTCATGAGGAAACAACCACCAACATTAAATAGGACTAAAAATCTATTTGTAGTAGAGAAATGGATAAGTTCCTTAGAGAAAATATTTCATGCTTTGGGGAGTAGCGAAATAGAAAAAGTTTCCATTGTAGTTTATTGCCTCACAAGAGATGAAGATCAATGGTGGTCATTAATTCAAAAAAGAATAAGATGAATAAGTATCAAATATAGAATGAAAAAAGATTAAAGATATTTATTAGAAAAATACTTTCCTCATGACCATCAAGTGGATATGGAAAGAAAATTCTTGAGTCTGAGGAAAAAGGAGGATGAGAATGTCAAAATGTATAAGGCTAAATTTACAAGGTTTGCAAGGCCTGATGTATATTATATACATAAGAAAAATAGTAATATTGATCTATTATTTAATAGGTTAAAACCATTTCTCTATCAAACATTATTCTCACAATCCTTCTCATCATATGATGATATTGTCTCATGTGCTATCAAGACAGAAAATAAATTCTCTAAATCTTATGACCATAAAGCAAAGAAAGAGAAGAAGATATCTACTTAACACTCTAGAAATTGAAATAAGGTGAAGAAGGGATAAGATTTGTTGACCTCACCTGTTTTGATAATCTCAATCATGTATTTATTTGTGTTGAAAATCCCAATTATGTCTTCATTCTCTATGATATTGTTAAATATTGTTGATCCATACTTTAATTCTTTCCAATCTGTGATCAAACCAATAATAATCTTTAAAATAAGTCTTTGGAATATGTTAATCATCATTTATCCATGTTCATACAAGTTCTAAATTGATTCTAACACAATCGGATGTGTTCTGCCTAAAACAGATAAGTAATCTGCCTATAGCTACTGATAAAGAGCTACCGGTAACCAGTCTACCGATAGACTTAGTCTACCGACAGACAGCTACCGATAGACTTAACACAGAGTTACCGATGTACTTATAAATACAGCTACCGATACAAACGTAGAGCTACCGGTGTAAGTATAAATAGCTACCGATGGAATAAGTCACCGATGGACGAAGCTACCGATAGACTCACAGCCACCGATGCATGGAGCTACCGATGCATGTACCTACCGACGCATGGAGCTACCGATGCATGTACCTACCGACGCATGGAGCTACCGATGCATGTACCTACCGACGCATGGAGCTACCGATGCATGTACCTACCGACGCATGGAGCTACCGATGCATGTACCTACCGACGCATGGAGCTACCGATGCATGTACCAACCGACGCATAGAGCCACTGATAGAGTCAAAGCAACTAATGACATCAAGCTACCGATGTTCAAGCTACCGATGTTCAAGCTACCGATGTTCAAGCTACCGATGCTGATTACCTACCGATCACTCAACTCACTGTTTGAATTTCTTTATTTCTTATATTTAATCTATCTAACGGTCATATCATACATTTTAATGATTTGTCAAATATCTGATAAAGGTTGTCGGATGTCAGGAACCCGTACCTCGTACCTGCTGAAAAGAAATCTTTTCTGTCCCCTGATGGGAGATAAATACGAGAAGACTACATACCAGAAATACAAGAGATGCGAACGCGAACGTGTGAAGAAAACAAGAAGTGAACCAGAAAAGTGCGGTGCATCCATTATACCAAAAGCGACACAAGCACAAGAGGAACACAGAGAAGCTCACAGAAAATCAAGCATACTCTAGAAGTGTTCTGTGCTTACAAGAAGAACTTCATCGACTACATTCTCACCACCTGTGAACCTGGAGCATACGACACTCTGTTTCTCAACAGAAACAAGAAGAGGACTCAGACTCACTTCTAATCGAATCCAAAGGAGTCCTGTGCTATACTGAAATCACCAGAACCATCTCTAAACTCTACATCTCTTGTTCTGTGATTTATTACCATTCATTTTGAGCAGTGTGTGTTATCTGCTATATCTAACACATACACTGTCTCCTGTACTCAAACTGAAGGATCTGTAAATCCTTACAAAACTCTTTCATTCTTTCTTTCCCACGAAGAACTGTGGTAGAGGTCGTGTGTGACCTGGACAGCTGGTTGCTGTTGTACTGTATCCCACGAAGAACAGTGGTAGAGGTCTTGGACCTGGACAGTTGTAAACCGTTGAACCCCGATCCAGGGTGTGGATCATTTTTATATAAACTTTTGAGAGGACTAAGTCTCGGCTTGAGACTGAACCTCTTGGTTACATTGTTGTGCCATCTATTTCAAAGTTTTATTCCGCTGCTAATCACTTTAAAACCAATACTGTTTTTAAAGTTACTTTGATAATTAAATTAGCAAGTGTTTATGTTAAGTGTAGATTAGTAAGTTAGTTTCAAAAGATAATCACACACTCCTGTGTTGATTAACTGGGAATTAATCAATCCCTTGAGAACCTAACAGAATCTCTACATTAATATAAATTCACTACAGTTTAATTTATTATTTTATTTGGGGGTCTTTAAGACACTGTTTTTAAATATAGAAATTTTAATTGGTACTCAATTCACCCCCCTCTTGAGTAAACCACTCCGACCAACACTTGGTATCAAAGGTTGAAAATACTTTCTAAAAGTACTCTGCTTTTGAACTGTGATTTTAGTTGTATTTTAAAGTTCTTAAAATTTCTGTTATTTCTAAATTTTTATCTCTTTAAAATTTTCTCATCATGGACAATAGACTTGAGGGTGCTGCTACTAACCGGCCACCTTTCTTCAATGGAACACATTATGCTCAGTGGAAGCTGAAAATGAAAATCCATCTAGAAAGCATAGGTTTTGATATTTGGACTGCTATTGAATCAGAATACAAAATTCCTACTACTGCTAGATCTACTTGGGATGAACCTACAAAGACTGCCTACAATAACAACTGTAAAGCTATGAATGCCTTATACTGTGCTCTAGGAGATGAAGAGTTTAATAGAATTTCTGCATGTAAAACTGCATATGAAATTTGGGATACCTTAGCTGTTTCTCATGAAGGAACAACTAATGTTAAAGAAATGAGATTGAACACCTATACTATCAAGTATGATAATTTTAAAATGAAGCCTGACGAACCCATTTCTGACATGTATCTCAGGTTCAACGAAATTGTCAATACAATGATCTCACTGGGAAAGGATGTCTCATCGAAGGAACAAATTATGAGAATTCTGAGATGTCTACCTGATAGATGGAGAGGCACGTCTGTCTCAATCAGAGAATCCTGTGACATAGCTGCTCTACCTGTCAAGGAACTAATTGGCAAGCTGATGATGTATGAAGAAGAGATTAAAGTGAACAAAGAGGAAGACAATGAACCTGCAAGAAAGTCTGTTGCTTTCAAATCCTCAACCTCAAAGAATAAGGACAAGGAAAAGCTTCAAGCTGTAGTTGAAAGTTCAAGCTGTGAAGACAGTGGAAGTGATTCTGACAGTGATGCTGAGATGGCTCACATTGCTAGAAGATTTAAGAAATTCTATAGGAAAAAGAAGTTCTTCAGAAAAACAAATTATAAGGGTAAGTATGATCACCAAGGCAAATGGAAAAAGGACTGGAAGAAGAATGACAAGTCAGATGATGTTGTCTGCTATGAGTGCAAGAGAAAAGGACACATTAAAGCCGACTGTCCAAAGATGAAATATAAAAAGAGATATGAATATAAGGACAATAAGTTTAAGAAAGCTATGAAGGCTACTTGGAGTGCTTCAGAAGACAGCACAAGTGAAGTTGAATCTTCAGACTCTGAAAGGAATCGAGCCAACATGTGCTTTATGGCAAACACTTCTGAGGTAACTGCTGAAACTCCTGCTTCAAAGTCATATTATTCTGGAGATGATTCTGAAGGTGATAAACATGTCTAAATCTGAACTGTTTGAATACTGTGATATGCTGGAAGAGACATGTAATGAACTTAAGGATAAATACAAGTCATTAAAGAAACAGCATGCTCTCACCACTACAGTTAAAACCGAACTCACTATTGAAAAAGAGAAAAATGCTCAACTGTTAAAAGAAAATACAGAACTGAAACTGTCAAATGAGCAACTTAGAAAAGACTTAGAGAAGTTCACCAATGGCAAGAATACTCTAACACAGATGCTAGGAAAGCAAGTAGCACCTAAATATACTACTGGTATAGGATACCAACCTGGACAAAGGAAAATTGCTAAAACTAGATTCATTTCTAAATCTGGACAGAATGAAGGTAATTCTGGAACTTCATATGCTTCAACCAGTTATATAAATAGCTATGGATCTAATAAAGTTTATCTTTCAAAGCATGTCAATTCTACAAATTATATGAGATCCATTAGACAGATATGGGTACCTAAAGTGTTATTGGATAACCTGTCTGGACTCAAGAAGATCTGGGTACCAAAATCATCTCCCATTAAATCTGTTTTGTAGGGAACTTGCTTAAAGAGCTCCTGTAAAGAGACATGGTATTTGGACAGTGGATGTTCAAGACATATGTCAGGAGACTTCTCTTGTTTCAAGAGTTTAATAAAAGTTGATGGAGGCTTTGTCACCTTTGGTGATAACTCAAAAGGAAAAATCATCGGCCTAGGCCAGATTGGTAACACTGATTCAATTTTGATTTCTAAAGTTTTATTTGTTGATGGACTTAAATATAACCTATTAAGCATTTCTCAGTTATGTGATGATGGTTTTCATGTTAAATTTGAAAATGATTCTTGCAAAGTTTTTGATTCTAAGAATGTTTTGGTATTTTCTGCCTTAAGAAATGAAAATGTTTATGCTGTTAATCTGAATTCTTTAGCTAAGCAGAATATCAATTGTTTGAATGCTTTTCATAAAGAATCTTGGCTATGGAACAGAAGATTAGGACATTGCAACATTCACTCACTTAGAAAACTTTCTAGGAAAAACCTAGTTAGAGACCTACCTAAGTTAGAATTCCCAAATGATAGAGTGTGTAACCCCTGTCAAAAGGGAAAACAACACAAAGTTTATTTTAAATCAAAGAAAGAAGTTTCAACTTCTCAACCACTTGAATTGGTTCACATGGATTTGTTTGGACCATCAAGAGTTTCTAGTTTAAATGGGAAGCACTATGTTTATGTTCTTGTAGATGACTTTTCTAGATATACTTGGGTATATTTTCTAGCTCACAAAAGTGAAGCTTGTTCTTACTTTGTTAAATACTCCAAGTCTGTAGAAAATCTTAGTGGACTCAAGATTAAGACCCTGAGAAGTGATCATGGTCGTGAGTTTGAAAATCAAGATTTTGAATCTTACTGCTCACACAATGGCTATACTCATAACTTTTCTGCCCCTAGAACACCCCAACAGAATGGTGTAGTAGAAAGAAGAAACCGAACTCTTCAAGAAATTGCTAGAACCATGCTCAATGAATATGACCTGCCTATTTATTTTTGGGCTGAAGCTGTAAATACAGCTTGTTATGTTATTAATAGAGTCTTGATTAGACCTGTTCTAAAGAAAACCCCTTATGAATTGTGGAACAATAGAAAGCCTAAGGTTAATTACTTTAAAGTTTTTGGTTGCAAAGTATTTATTCTGAATACTAAAGATAATCTGGATAAGTTTGCTTCCAAAAGTGACGAAGGAATTTTTCTGGGTTACTCTATTTCAAGTAAAGCCTATAGAGTATTCAATAAGAAAACCAAATGTGTGGAAGAATCTGTTCACATCAAGTTTGATGAAACTGATTCACATGAGCCTAAAACCTCTCTTGAAAACCTTGAAGAAGACTTATCTATTCTGGACCTTAATGATAAATCTAAAGAACCTGTTATAAAAGTATCCAGTTCTGGACTTTCTCCAGAATCTGCTTCTGTTGAACCCGAACCTATAGATGAACCTGAAATTTCTAGTCCAACCTTTACTAGATCAACGAGGATTCTAAAGAATCATCCTTTAGAAGCTGTTGTTGGTAATCTGGATAGAGGAACACAAACTAGAGCTTCTCTAAGAAACCAGGTTGAACATCAAGCCTTTCTTTCACAGCTGGAACCCAAAAATATCAATGATGCTATCAATGATGAATTCTGGGTAATAGCTATGCAGGAAGAATTAAATCAGTTTGAAAGAAACAAAGTCTGGGAATTAGTTGACAGACCCAAGGAAACTTTGACAATAGGCACAAAATGGGTTTTTAGAAATAAAGTAGATGAATCTGGAAATATAGTTAGAAATAAAGCTAGACTAGTTGCACAAGGATATAGTCAAGAAGAAGGCATAGACTATGAGGAAACTTTTGCACCTGTAGCTAGATTAGAAGCCATTAGGATCTTACTTGCATATGCTGCACATCTGGATTTCAAGTTATATCAAATGGATGTAAAAAGTGCATTTCTAAATGGTTTTATAATTGAAGATGTTTTTGTAGAACAACCTCCTGGATTTGCTAACCCCCATTTTCCAAATCAAGTTTTTAAACTTTCTAAAGCTTTGTATGGTTTAAAACAAGCACCAAGAGCTTGGTATGATAGACTTAGCAATTTCCTTATTTCAAAAGGTTTTACTAAAGGGATTGCTGATCCAACTCTTTTCATTAAAAGAATTTCTAAAGATGTTTTAGTTGTACAAATATATGTTGATGATATTATTTTTGGATCTTCTAAACACTCTTTATGTACTGATTTTTCAAAAAGTATGCAAAATGAATTTGAAATGAGCTTAATGGGAGAGCTTAAGTACTTTCTTGGATTTCAAGTATTTCAAAATGAAAATGGTATTATTTTGAATCAAAGTAAATATACAAAGGATATTTTAAAACGTTTTGGTCTGGATAGTATCAAGGAAAGTGAAACTCCTATGAGTACTACCTGTAAATTGGGCACAGATGAAACTGGGAAACCAGTTGATCAAACAAATTACAGAGGTATGATTGGTAGTTTACTTTATCTTACTGCTAGTCGACCTGATATTATGTTTAGTGTGTGTATGTGTGCTAGATTTCAAGCTAACCCAAAAGAATCTCATTTGCTTGCTGTTAAAAGAATTTTTAAATATCTCAAACACACGGTTAACTTAGGTTTGTTTTACCCAAAAGGACAATCCTTTGAGTTAATGAGTTATTCAGATGCTGACTTTGCTGGTTGTAAGCTAGATAGAAAAAGCACATCAGGAACATGTCATTTGCTTGGAAAATCCTTAGTTTCCTGGTGTAGTAAGAAACAGAACTCGGTTGCATTATCTACTGCTGAAGCAGAATATATAGCTGCTGGTAGTTGCTGTGCACAAATTCTGTGGATGAAACACACTCTTTTGGACTATGGATACGTTTTTAAACATGTTTCAATCAACTGTGATAACACCAGTGCAATAAACATCTCTAAGAATCCTGTATCTCACTCTAGAACCAAACACATAGATGTAAGACACCATTTCCTAAGAGATCACTATCAAAAAGGTGATATTTCTCTTGAATTTATTGGCACTGAATATCAATTGGCTGATATTTTCACTAAACCTTTAAGTTCGGATAGGCTAAGTTTCATAAGACATGAACTAGGAATGTTTAATCACAACCGGTGTGAAAATTCTCACTGATGTGAAATTCTCACTGATGTGAAAATTCTCACTGATGTGAAATTCTCACTGATGTGAAAATTCTCACCGATGTGAAATTCTCACCGATGTGAAATTCTCACCGATGTGAAATTCTCACCGATGTGAAATTCTCACCGATGTGAAATTCTCACCGATGTGAAATTCTCACCGATGTGAAATTCTCACCGATGTGAAAATTCTCACCGATGTGAAAATTCTCACCGATGTAGAAATTCTCACCGATGTACAACGCTCACCGATTTGTTTTTCTCACCGATGATTAACTCACACCGATGCAAAGTTTAAAACTTCTGTCTGCCGCCAAGAATACGAATCGTTTTATTTTATTTTATTACTCTATTTTAATCGTTTATTTGGAATTCCTAAATGATAAAACTAAGTCTAAGCCACTTCTTACCTCACCGAGCTCAAAATCTCTCACCTTCGAACCTTAGCATCCAAATCGACCAAGAACCCTAAACCCGCAATGGCAAAAACCAAGCTTCCTATCGTCAGAGATGGAAGTGCAGAACCAAATGCCAAGAAGTAGAAGACACAGCATAAAGCCAGTGTTAGTGAAGTCAAAACTAGATCGGGAAGGCGACTAGTGAATCCTCACTTGCAGAATAGAGATATAGTAATCGAGAAGGAACTGTGCGTGGAATGGCTACTGCCTAGCAAATCCTTAGTGCTCGAGATTCTGGAAGACCAGAAATGGGTGGATTGTTTCTCGAATAACAATGGCCCATACTACCCGAAATTGGTAAAGCAGTTCTATGAGTTTGTAACCTTTGAGAAGTCTGAGAATGAGAATCGGGTAAGCTCTTTTGTAAATGGAAAAGAGATGTCTTTTTCTTCAGTAGAGTGGGCTGAGAGTTTAAAAGTACCACATGAAGGTGTCTCTGGGTATGTGTCAAGAGCAATGCCACCTAGTAGTGACATTTTTGATTATGAGACCGCCTTACAAGAGCTGACTGGGAATGGAAATCAAAGGCAAGTGGTAGCTGCTGAAATGGATGGAGAGAATCGACTTCTTTTCAAATTTGTTCAGCATGTGTTGATACCGAGGAGAGGAGATTTTGCAAATCTGAGATATCAAGATATCTATCTTCTTCATTTGCTAAGACATGGTGTAAAAGTCAATCTGTGCAGATTGTTGATGCTTCAAATGGAAGACATGATTAGACCAAAGTCAAAGACCAATGCCTTGTTCTTTGCCAAGCTGATTTCAGTGATGATAAAAGTGAAAGAAATAGCTGAGTCTCGGGATGAGACAGTTGTAGTCAAGAACAATTTCTGCATCACCTCGACTGTTTGCAAGTATATGAAAATTAACTGGAATCCATGGAAGGGAGAATGGGTCAGTGATGATCAGAAAATCTATGATAGGTTTAATCCTGTGGATTATCCCTCAAGACCAAAGGATATGAGAGATCCGAGTCTAAGACCTGATGAAGAGGAACCTGCTTATAGTGATGAGACAGAAGAAGAAGAAGAAGAAGAAACTCCTATGGATGTTGGAGGAGATCCAGACTTGCCCCCGAGTCCTGTTGCAGAACTGGTTTATTCTAGGAAAGGAAAAGTAGAGGAAGTTTTGCCTACTTATGAGGAAGACCAGTCTGTACCTCACCAAGAAGAAGAGGAAAAGGAGAATGCAGTTGAATCGCCTGCTTCTGGTAGGTTAAGTATGAGTCCCTTAATTGGAAACTCAGCTATACCTGCTGCTGAAGAAGAAAGAGATAGAGAAGAAGCTGTACCTGTATCAGAAGATCTTCTAAATGCTGCTCCTGTAGAACTTGTGGTAGAAGATTCTGATGAAGAACGGCCAGCAGAAAAGGCTGTTGTGATACATGAGAATGCACCCATTGAGGGGGAGCATCGGTCTGTGCTTGGGAATGTAACAGTAGCTGTTGAGATTGGAGACTGGGTAGAAGACCCAGGGTTTATAGTCTGTGGATTAGATTATCCAGATTCTGACAATGAGATGTCTGTGGATAGACCAAAGACCAATTATGATCTTGCTGCTGAGTTGTTGCCAGATGATGTGGTCAGATTTCATGATTTGACTAAGCTGAAAGAGGACCTCAAATCCAGTTTTGTTGAAGAAGTAAAGCTAATGGAAACCTCTCTTGCATCCTCAATTAATTCAATAATGACTACTTCTGTAGTTAATTTGGCCTCAGCAAGGGGATCTGCTGCAGTTGTCTCAAGTGATTTTGTCTCCAAATCAGATCTTGAATCCATGAAGGATGAGATAAAAGAATCTTTCAGTGCTTCAGTTGCTGAGATGAAGGAAAGCTTTTATGAAGAAATGAAAGTGCTAGAGAGATCCTTCGAGCTATCTCTGGCTTGTAATTTATCTTCCTTTATGTCTGAGCTTATGGAAGAAGTGAAAGAATGTCAGACTCAGTCTTCAAGAATCGAAGCTGATCTGGAAGCTCTCAAGACATCAGTGGTTGCATTGGATTCCTATATGAGCTCCAAGTCTCAAGCTGACAAGGATCTAGCCTATGTGAAGAGTGTAGTTAGCCAGTTTGTCTCAGTGTTTGAAAGTTTCAAAACCTCAGTGAAGGATCATGTTCAATTACAAGACTCTCAAGTTCAAAGCCTAATCAGTGGACTGTCAAAGAGTTTTAAAGAAACTGTTTCTTTCTCTCTTGGCCCTCTCACATCCAAACCATCAGTTGATATGAACTCAGTTCGAGCAATATTGAAGGAGGAGATTGGTTCTATTCCTACCAGTGGCTCTGGGGACTCATCAGAGTTAAGCCGAGTGGTGCTTTCTACAAGGGATTCTGCCAGAGAAATCATGAAAATAGTTCAAGATTTTATGAGAGAAGCCTCTGCCTCTCAAGAAGCCATAAAAAGCAAAGTGGACTACTACTTCTCCAAGATTTTCACCAAGCATCAACTCGAACACCACTTCAAGCTAATGTTAGAACACATGAAGCTCCCTCCAGTCACTCAAGCCTTCAAAGAACAAGTGAGCAAGCTCAGAGAATTGACTCCTGCCTTAGAGAAATTCATGGAGAACAAAGATGATTTCCTCTCTGCTATGGAAAGAGGAGGAGGAATTATTATGGATTTCAGAAATCTGCTACTGCCCTTCTTGCATGTTGATGCTAGACCAGTCATCATCCCTCCTGCTTTGCCTGCTTCTGCCTCAGCTGCTCCCTCAGTCCAGCTGACTCCTGCTCAAGCCATTCAAAGCCTCAAACCAATGATCACCCAAAAATCTTCAACCTACAAGCCTGACTCTGTGTCAGTGGCCCAGCCTCCTTTGATCTTTTCTGGCATTCCCAAACCTTCACCTGAATCCTCACCACCCGAGCATCCTTCTGATCCCAAAGGCAAATCTCACATTGCAGATGCGGAGTGAACCAGTGGCCAAGCTTTTTGATAGGAATTCCTGTGTAATCTGTATTTGTTGTACTTTTTGACTAACTATAATACAGACCACTTTTTTTTTACTTCTCTTTGTTTTATTTCTCTCCTATATATATATCTATATATATGCTTTCCCACTTTTTGATTATCACAAAGGGGGAGAACAATAAGAGAGGGGGAGAAACTTTTTATACGAGAATGAGAACAAAATGAGAAATATTTTCAATGGAGAAAAATAAGGCATAAGGGGAAACACATTATCCTTTGTTTTGTTTCCATTTTTATCTCTGATACCTTATGTCTATATAGTACCTTATTATTTTTTTTTACCTCTGATAACTTATGTCTATATCATACTATTTCTATTATCTATGATGCTGTTTTCTCTAAGAAAATTGAATTCAATATTATACTCTTTACTATTATATTTTCACTATGTTAAATGCCAATATCATAAATTGTGATTATCAAAAAGGGGGAGATTGTTGACCTCACCTGTTTTGATAATCTCAATCATGTATTTATTTGTGTTGAAAATCCCAATTATGTCATCATTCTCTATGATATTGTTAAATATTGTTGATCCATACTTTAATTCTTTCCAATCTGTGATCAAACCAATAATAATCTTTAAAATAAGTCTTTGGAATATGTTAATCATCATTTATCCATGTTCATACAAGTTCTAAATTGATTTTAACACAATCGGATGTGTTCTGCCTAAAACAGATAAGTAATCTGCCTATAGCTACTGATAAAGAGCTACCGGTAACCAGTCTACCGATAGACTTAGTCTACCGACAGACAGCTACCGATAGACTTAACACAGAGTTACCGATGTACTTATAAATACAGCTACCGATACAAACGTAGAGCTACCGGTGTAAGTATAAATAGCTACCGATGGAATAAGTCACCGATGGACGAAGCTACCGATAGACTCACAGCCACCGATGCATGGAGCTACCGATGCATGTACCTACCGACGCATGGAGCTACCGATGCATGTACCTACCGACGCATGGAGCTACCGATGCATGTACCTACCGACGCATGGAGCTACCGATGCATGTACCTACCGACGCATGGAGCTACCGATGCATGTACCTACCGACGCATGGAGCTACCGATGCATGTACCAACCGACGCATAGAGCCACCGATAGAGTCAAAGCAACTAATGACATCAAGCTACCGATGTTCAAGCTACCGATGTTCATGCTACCGATGTTCAAGCTACCGATGCTGATTACCTACCGATCACTCAACTCACTGTTTGAATTTCTTTATTTCTTATATTTAATCTATCTAACGGTCATATCATACATTTTAATGATTTGTCAAATATCTGATAAAGGTTGTCGGATGTCAGGAACCCGTACCTCGTACCTGCTGAAAAGAAATCTTTTCTGTCCCCTGATGGGAGATAAATACGAGAAGACTACATACCAGAAATACAAGAGATGCGAACGCGAACGTGTGAAGAAAACAAGAAGTGAACCAGAAAAGTGCGGTGCATCCATTATACCAAAAGCGACACAAGCACAAGAGGAACACAGAGAAGCTCACAGAAAATCAAGCATACTCTAGAAGTGTTCTGTGCTTACAAGAAGAACTTCATCGACTACATTCTCACCACCTGTGAACCTGGAGCATACGACACTCTGTTTCTCAACAGAAACAAGAAGAGGACTCAGACTCACTTCTAATCGAATCCAAAGGAGTCTTGTGCTATACTGAAATCACCAGAACCATCTCTAAACTCTACATCTCTTGTTCTGTGATTTATTACCATTCATTTTGAGCAGTGTGTGTTATCTGCTATATCTAACACATACACTGTCTCCTGTACTCAAACTGAAGGATCTGTAAATCCTTACAAAACTCTTTCATTCTTTCTTTCCCACGAAGAACTGTGGTAGAGGTCGTGTGTGACCTGGACAGCTGGTTGCTGTTGTACTGTATCCCACGAAGAATAGTGGTAGAGGTCTTGGACCTGGACAGTTGTAAACCGTTGAACCCCGATCCAGGGTGTGGATCATTTTTATATAAACTTTTGAGAGGACTAAGTCTCGGCTTGAGACTGAACCTCTTGGTTACATTGTTGTGCCATCTATTTCAAAGTTTTATTCCGCTGCTAATCACTTTAAAACCAATACTGTTTTTAAAGTTACTTTGATAATTAAATTAGCAAGTGTTTATGTTAAGTGTAGATTAGTAAGTTAGTTTCAAAAGATAATCACACACTCCTGTGTTGATTAACTGGGAATTAATCAATCCCTTGAGAACCTAACAGAATCTCTACATTAATATAAATTCACTACAGTTTAATTTATTATTTTATTTGGGGGTCTTTAAGACACTGTTTTTAAATATAGAAATTTTAATTGGTACTCAATTCACCCCCCTCTTGAGTAAACCACTCCGACCAACAAGATTAATATCCATCCTACGGTAAATGTTGGAAGAAACACCCCGGTACTTGTCTTAAGAGAATGGAATTCTGTTACAAGTGTGGTGAAAATTCCACCAAGCTTATGATTGCAAGGGAAAGAAAGAGGCTATTAATGTTGAATGCTTCAATTGTAGAGAAATGGGGCATTATGAAAATTAATGTCCTAAGCACCAAGGAAACTTACCTTAGAAAAGGCCCAAGGGAGGAAGGCCATGATTATGCAATCACTACTGTTGAGTTTGAAGCTCCAAAAGACATGGTGGCAGGTAATTTAATGGTTTTCTCAAGTTTATCCAATGCTTTATTTGATTCTGTATCATTGCATTGTTTCATATCTTCCTAGTTTTCTAAGAAAATTAGATATTTCCAATTTCATTTAACAAAGGAGTTTCAGTCAAAACTCTTAAGGGAAGTATCCACTACTGGAAAATGGGTCTATACCCATGGTTTTGGGTAGAACCATGGGTATAGGCCCCCCTATACCCATAGTTTTCCAAACCGTGGGTATAAGGATAGTATCAGGACCTATACCCACGGTTCTCCAAAATCGTGGGTATAGGTCTCCTATAATGACAGTTCTTTGAGAAACCGTGGGTAAAGGTGTTGTTCTGCAGACCTATACCCACGGTTTCTAAAAACCATGGTATAAGGGGTATTTTTTTTAAAGACCTATACCCACGGTTTTGAAAAACCGTGGGTATAGAATTCTCGCGTTATGGGGGGAACAAAAAATTCTGCGGGACATGATTTTTTTTTGTGAGAAGACAATTTTGAATAATATAAATATATAGATATGAAATATTAAATCGTATAAAGTCTTTAGGTTAGTTGGT
The DNA here is from genome assembly GCA_963277665.1 of Viscum album. Lineage (NCBI taxonomy): Eukaryota > Viridiplantae > Streptophyta > Magnoliopsida > Santalales > Viscaceae > Viscum > Viscum album. Next base: position 757,378,601 of record OY728132.1, on the reverse strand, counting down.
ATGTTCCCTAAATCCTCCGCACAGGTTGTGGGTTCAAAAACCCATGGGTACGTATTTTTCGATTATATCAGTTATGTTAATATATTAAATAAAGTAGCTTAGTACATCATTTGTGGTATTAGCTCTGTTGGTCTTTGTAAGGGTGTAGAATGTGGGAGACACGGGTTTGAAACCCAGAAGATTTTTATTTTTCGATTATAGAAGCTATATTAAAATATTAAAATAAAGTTATCTTTATTTATACTTATCGGTGTTATCCCAGTTAGTCGCTTGTTGGGCCGTGGTCTTCAGGCGCAACGTGAGGTTGCGGGATCGAATTCCCCCCTACACCATTTTCGAAACCCAGCAGAATTTTAATTTTTGATTATAGCAGCTATATTAATATATTAAAATGAAATTATATATATATACTAATAGAGGTGTTAGCCTAGTTGGTCAGTTGGTGCAGCGTGGTCTTGAGATGCAGCGTGAGGTTGCAGGTTCGATTCCCTCCTGTGTCATTTTTGGAATTTAAATACCCCATGGTTTTCAAACAGTGGGGTCTGTTGTGTGCCACGCTGGAACAGCGGTGTGCCACACTTAGACTCCCCTAAACCCACAGTTCTCCAAAACCATGTGTATAGGCTAATACCCCTATACTAACACCTTTCCAGCCCACGGTTCCTAAAACTGTGGGTATAGGCTATACCAATGGTTTTGGGGGCTATACCCACGGTTCAAAACCATGGGTATAGGTTGTCTTTCCCGTAGTGATCATTGCCACAAAGTTTTTTGAATCAGTTCCCATTTGGGAATATAAACATTATTTATTTTCTGATCTCATTGTATTGACCATAATTCAATTTTATATAATCCTTGCTATAGGCTGGCTTTCGCACCATGATGAGAAAAATTTTTGTAAGAAGAAGGAGGTTACAATTTTTGATGATTATAAGGAGTACCTTATCTTTAGAGAAGAAACATCACCATCTGAGTCTTATCTAGATCCACCCCTAGTACCTCTACTAAATTCAATTATTGGGGAGGAAAAGAGTGAAATAACTATGGGTGAGGAAATGAATGTTCAAATAGAGGATGTACCTATTGTGCAAGAATATGCTGATGTGTTTCCAGAGGATTTACCTGGACATCCTCCAGAATGAGAAATTGTGTTTTCCATTGATTTAATTCCCGGTTCAAGGCCCATATTGAAGACACCTTATAAAATGGACACTGTGGAATTAGTGGAACTAAATAAACAACTAGAGGGACTGATTAATAAGAGATTTATTTTCCCTAGTGTTTTTCTATGGGTATCCCCTATTCTTGTTTTTTAAAAAGAAATATGGATCTATGAGATTGTGCATTGACTATAGGGAGATCAATTCCATAACAATAAATAAAAGGTACCCCCTACCTCACATTGATGATTTATTCAATCAACCTCATGGAGATCAATATTTTTCAAAGATTGACCTTCAATCTGGATATCATCAGTTGTGTATGAATAAGGAATACATTCCAAAGACATCAATTCAAACCTGGTACGAGCATTATGAGTTTACAGTAATTCCTTCTGGACTGACTAATGCACCCTCTATTTTCCTGGATATAATTAATAGAGATTTCAAGGAATATATTGATGAATTTTTAGTGTTATTTATTTATGATATCTTGGTAAACTCCAAAATCTATGATGATAATGAAAATCACTTGAGCACTATTCCGAAAACCCTCAGAAGAAATAAATTATATGGAAAGTTTAGCAAGTGTGAATTCTAGCTTCAAGAGATTTCTTTTCTTAGTCATATTGTCTCTAAGTATGGAATATCTGCTTATTCTTCAAAGACCATGGCTATCCCAGAATGGCTAGTATCGATGAGTATAACTAATGTACACAGTTTTATTGGTTTAGAAGGTTTTTACCAGTGCTTCATCCAGAAATTTTCCCGATTGGATAACCCATTAACCAAGATCACACGTAAAGGGGTTAAATTTGTTTTGAAAAAAGAGTGTGAAGAATGTTTAGAATAACTTAAGAGAATATTAGTCAATGCTCATATATTGACTCTACCATTAGGGAATGATGGGTTTGTTATTTATAGTGACGCATCAAAGAAAGGACTTGGTTGTGTTCTTATGCAGAATGATAGTGTTATTGCCGATGCATCACGATAGCTAAAAATTCATGAAAAAAATATCCAACTCATGATCTCGAGTTATCATATATAATTATTACTTTGAAGATATGGATACACTATCTCTATTATGAAAAATGTGAGATATATACTGATCAGAAGAGTTTGAAGTATATTTACTCACAAAATGAACTAAACATGAGGCAAAGATGATGGATTGAAGTACTCAATGATTATGATTTCACTATACACTACCTCTCAGGGAAGGAAAATAAGGTGGAAGACGCTTTTAGCAAGAAGGATCATGGTGTTTTGAACAAGATGAGAGTTAAAATGGATATTATGTTCATGAATCTAGTAAATATGGATATGGGAATAATCATGGAAGATGAAACATTGATAATTTTTCAAATGGTTTCCGAACCATCTTTACTATAAAGGATAAAAATATCTCAGACTGATGATGTGGATTTTCAAAAAAAATTAAAGCTATGAATAATGGGTGATTGATTGACTTCATATATGAAGATAGAATTTTGAAATTTGGGAAGCAAATTTGTGTTCCTGATATACCTGATCTAAAAAGGGAATTGTTGGATGATTCTCATAGATCCAATTTCCCTATACACCCTAGTAGCACTAAGATGTATAGAGATTTGAAGGAACATTTTTGGTGGGACAACATGAAGAGAAAGATTGCCGATTATGTGTCAAGATGTATGGTTTTTAAACAGGTGAAGGCTAGAAGACAACATCATAGAGATTCCATAAAACCTATTACCACACCTGAGTGGAAATGGGATGATATTATGATGGACATTATCATGGGGATACCAAAGACTCCTAGAAGGAATGGTGCAATATGGGTCATTGTTTATTGTCTTACCAAGTCAGCTCATTTTCTTGATATAAGAGAAGATTTACCACTTGAACTTCTGTAAAGACTATATATTAATGAAGTTGTAAGACTTCATAGAGTACCCCTATCAATTGTTTCTGATTGTAATCCCTATTTTACATCAAGATTCTGGAAAATTTTTCAGAAGGCCCTGGATACTGAACTTTGTTTGAGCATTGCCTACCACCCTCAAACTTATGGACAATTAGAACAGACTATTCAAACCTTATAAAACATGTTGAGATCTTTCTCACTTGACTTTCAAGGTATGTGGGATCAATATCTACCTATATTATAATTTTCCTATAACAATTACATCCATTAAAGTATTCAAATGGCACCATATGAAGCATTATATAGAAAGAGATGGCGCACACCAACTTGTTGAGATGATATTGGTGAAAGAAAGCTCGTAGGCTGAGAACTTGTTGAGGAAACAATATAAAAGATGAAGATCATCAAAACCCACATCAAAGCATCTCAATGTAGGAAAAAGAGCTATGCTAATAACAAATAAATTATTTTGAATTTCAAGTAGGAGATCATGTTTTTTTGAAGGTATCTCCATGGAAGGGTGTTATACGATTTAGTAAGAAGGGTAAATTGAGTACCAAGAACATTGGCCCTTTTGAAATTATAGAACGAATTGGAGTTATAGCTTACTGTTTGGAAATGCCACCAAGTATCTCAACAGATCATGATGTGCTCCACATATCACTGTTGAGAAAAAACATGCCTGGACCAACACATGTACTCACCTAGGAAAAAATTGAACTGTAACCCGATCTGTCTTATTGTGAAGAGTATGTAAAGTTTCTCGATACTAGAGAACAAGTGTTGAGAAACCAGATGACTTGTCTTGTAAAAGTTCTATGGAGAAATCATAATATTGAAGAGGTAATGTGGGAATGCAAAGAACTTATGATGAAGAAACACCTGAATCTTTTTTATGATGTAATATTCTAGAAATTTCAAGGATGAAATTTTTCGAATAAGGGAAGAATGTAACACCCCAAGCTTCCATGTTACACTTCTCTTTGAACAATACAATAGCTTGTGTTGTATGCAACTTTGAGTTCTAGCACACCACAACCAATCAAATTAGCCATTATGAATAGTAATACCCACTTTTTAAAATTTTATAAATTTTACTTTTCAAAATGGACTTCATTTTTGGATTCGGAATATCAAAATCTGATTAGGGTGAATTTTTGGTATTTTTCTGGAAACTTTCAATTTTTGATGAATAGTGAAAAAATTGCATTATTATTTAAAATCCACTTTTTTAAATAATTATTTATTTTATTTAAATTTATTTTTAGTAAAAATAGATACATAATACCTATATTAGTTCAATGCAATTCATTGGAGTCATTTATAATAAAATTAAATGTATAAAATTTTATTGAACTTTTTACCGTCTTTTACCCACCTTTTAGACATGTTAGCAAATTTTCATAATACATAATTTTACCACTTCTGTGAATTGAATTTCAAAAATCCAAGAGACAAAATTGACATCATTAAGTAAAATGTGGTTCAATGGGATGAAAATAATTTTTTGTTAATTGTAACATTGAACTTTTATTTACCACGGTTAAAAGTAAATAGGGCAATTAAATGTAAAAATGATATAATTATTACCCTAAAACATGTCATAATTCTGTTGAATAAGTTTATTTAAAAGAAAATACACGTTATGAATAAGATATCATCCTTTTTTTCCACTTGTATTAGATTAGGAAAATTATTATTATTTTATTTAAAGAAGAGTTAAAAGTGTTAAATTCAAGTTTTATAACTAAAACATTTATAAGATAGGGATAAGTATAAGATAAATTTGACTATAAAGATTTATTATAAAGATAAAAATATTTACTACCTAATTATATTTTATTTATAATTTTTATACATTAAATAAATTAATTTATTTATGACACAATAATGATGCAGTAATTACCTTATTAATGAAATATTAAAATAATTGATTTTGTAAATATCCAAATAAAAGTAAATTGAGACTTATTATAGATTACACTAATTTTATAGGTTAATATGACATATTAGGATTTATTAAATAAATTTTATTCGAAGTGAAAAAGTTTTTATAGCTTTCAAAAAAATAAATTACTAAATAGTGTCAAAAATTGACATAATTTAGATTTTAAAACAAATACAATATTATTAATTGATATAATAATCCTAAAAATCAGAGGTTTGGAAAAAGGACTTATATAAGGTTATATATATCAATAAGTAACCACTTGGGGTTCTCTTGGATGTTTATAGTATGTTTGTTAACCATATAATATAAAAATACAAAGATACATGGTAAATGTAAAACTATTTAACTAAGAGTTAAATCTAAAAGACAAGGTTAATTTGGTGAGATAAACCAGTCTAAAACCTATTGGTTGATGGTTTTTAGACCCATCCAAACCTTAGCCTCAAAATTAATCCATTTTGAGCCATTATAAACCGAATATTATTGTATAATAAAATAATATTTCAAGATTTTCCTATAGTGACCCTCACCTCTCTTATAAAAGGGTACTTCCCCTTATCTCAAAATCACACCTCCAATGCCATTTAGCTCGGCCAAAACCTGACCAAATATCCTACCAACTACCCTAAATTAAACTTATAGTTCTTAATTTAATCAAAAATCTAACTTAAGGATCCCTTTTGATCAAATCAAAAGGAAGCACTCGAAGAAGAGGTAATTATTCCATCACCTCTTTCAAGTTCTTTTCTTCTTCCACTTCCTCTTTATTTGTTGTTTCTATACCAAAATAATAACTAAAATACCTTATAAATAATGTGATGTTATTATAAATATGGTACAACCATATTCGTTATTCTCTCCATCCTATAAATGACAAAGTCACCATACCTGTATACGTACGACTTACCATCTCCACGTCGTGGTGTAGTTTGTCATTCGACACTTCACTGTTTGGATGAGTATAATAATGATTATAATTGAGGTAAATAATAAATAAAACACATTAATTATTATTTATATAATATATAACATCCAATTACATATGATTTCACTATCAATATAATGATATTGTCGCTTGTGTGTACGTACGGATTACCGTCTCCATGAACGCGATGAGATTCATTCTCCATCATAACAATTCAAGAATATTTTTCATTTTATGGTTAAAAATAATGTATAAGAACTTAATATAAATATTTATATGAATCAAATACATCCTATCCATAAAAAACATGACTTACATAAAAAATCATATAAAAAATGAATCAGTTATCACCCGAAACAATGATGCTACTGAAATATCATTAACAAAGAAATATTAGAAGATCAAATATGATATCATATTTATGTATGTGGTTCTTTTATAATTTAATAAAAATTATTTACATATTATATAGGATGTCAAATTACCATTGACAAAGGAAAAATACAAGGTAAAGATAAATTTTACAATCTCTTTACATATCCTAGGTTGTTAATACATATCTACTGGGACCTCTTTATCATCTACATCCGTGTTCTCATAAAAATGCATTTCAAAACATTTTTACTATTTAATAGACTATGGTTTAAAGTCACTTATACCCTTTTTTTACAATCTATGTTTTGAAAGGAATATTTCTGTCATTTTCCAAACAAGGTACTTTATGACTTTTTCAACAAAATTATGGTAATAATGTCTTTTTTAACTTATATGGTGGGTGCGGATATTTTACACCTTTATAACATCATCAAATATTCCCTTACAAGATTATAAGGATATTTTCAATATAAATGGTTTCTTTTATAATTAAATGACTATGAAATGATTTTAAACAAAGAAATAGATATTTCTCTCCAATAATTCTGATTTTATCTATGTCAACATCCCTTGATGGATTTTACACTTGTTTAAAGTTGATTCATTATGATAAAAATATTCCATATTATATTGAAGGTTTTTTGATATGTTTGACTATGGATGTGTTATTTTTGTACCATTCAGGGTTTATGGTTAATGTATTAACATTTCATATTCTAGTTTTAATATTAATGTTTATATTATGTTTCAAAATTTTCATATGAGGAATGTGTTGGACTTAGTAGGTGATGGGTGGAGCCCTCTATTACTCCTTGATGCATCGGTAGGTCTAATAAGACAAACTAGTGTCTTGACATAAGGCTTTGACAAAATCTTATTTGTAGTCATGGAATGAGGCCATGACTATGTGGTTATGATTTCTATCATTATGCATTATATCCTTATGAAATTGGATATTGATATTGCATGTGATTATTTGACTAGTAGAATATCCATGTGAATAAGTAAATCACATTATTTAATTTATCTTTTCCATGTTATGCTAAAGTTTATGTTTAAAAGGCTTGGGTTTTTTTCTTATACATTCCCTTAAATGTTTATGCTTATTTATGAAAGTTTCTGCTATATTGTTATCCCTACTGATCACTTGAGCTCACCCATTTCTATGTTTTATTTTTCCCAGGATGCAAAGAAGTATAGTATGACTAAACTGCAGGGATAGTCTAAGGGAGATGAATGTGTTAAAAGGGGACACAATGTTGTTTTTTTATTTAATGACGTAATGTAAAACTTATGTCTGTATTTAGTACTTCAAAAGCTACTAAACTAATCATTCTTTCGAGACTATATCTCTTGTGATCATGCCAAAGTTATGTAATAATGAACCAACTCTGGGTAACTAGGGGCAGAGCATTACAATAGATTCCACCTATACCCATGGATTATAACTGTGCGTATAGGGTCCCTTATTTTTTTACAGACAAAATATATATATATAATATAATATATCTTTATGTAACAAAAATGATAATTGGTGTGTGGTGAGGTGCTACAACCATTGAGAAGAGACACGGTATAAAAAAATTCTGGTTACCTTTTATTTATATACTGGGTTATATATATATATATACATAACATAATATATATTTTTATGATCATAAAATCCAATTGGCCAAGTGGTATTCAATTTTAACCATTTGGCACAAACTCAAATTTGAAACCCACTATGTGATTTTTTCTATTCAGTTAGTTTTTATTAATATAATAGGAGATATATAAATATATAAACTCTCAAATATCATAGGTCGGTCGGTTATACACTCTATTTCTGGGAAGCAGGTTGTGGGATCGACTCTCGCCATACAATTTTTATCCAAGGACTGTGTTTTTTAATATATATTTGCAAATGTATGCATATGAATATACAAAAGTTAAGCAGCCCGGTTGGTTAGTGTATTGGTTTTTGTGCTGCAGGTCACGTGAATAAATCTCTCTGGGTGCAATTAAGGATCATTTTTAACTTTTTTCTAATTTTTGTACCCACGGTTCTAAAATAGTGGGTAAAATTATATGACACAGTGGTAAAAAACTATACCCATGGTTTTCCAAACTGTTGGTATAGGCTGTGGAGCTATCCTGATGCCTCATTTTCCCATAGTTCCAAAAACCATGGGTATTTCCTATACCAAAGGTTTTGGGGGCTATACCCATAGTTTTGAACCATGGGTATATGTCAATTTTCGAGTAGTGATTCCCTTACCACTTTGTAAATAGTCGAACAATATAACCCATAAAATTAATGATCATAAAATGAAACATTTAATTCTATAAATATAAAGGGATTCATGATATGATATATTAATGGGTTTTATGTATACCATACACAAGAGATATGGTTTGAATAAGGAATATATTTCAAAGAAGTAAAAGTGAGGGGAGAAACCCTTAACATATGTCCGAAAGCGTTATTCACTTGAACTTAATCATGTGGATAATTAAATTAGGATCATTAATTAAATAATTAAAAACCAATAAAAATAAAATTTATGTATTTTAGATTTATTAAGTTCATTTATGGATATTTTTATGAGTTATAATGATTAATTTTGTTGTTCTATGGGCATTCGTTTCATGGTTTTATTGCCGGTTCCCTCGAGTATAAATATCAGAGTTCTTTTCAAGTGAAAATAACTTCTCCAAAAGTGAAACTATTTAGTATTAATTAAATTAAAGAAGTTAAATGGTATCATGTATCATTTGGTTAAATGGTATTATGTTTATTCATTAGATAAAATGTTGATAAAAATATCTCAATTTATCATGGTGGTTTTTAAAACCATCACAAAATTGTGTCATTTTGTTTAATATTATTGTTATATATACTAGTTAAAAATATGAATTAACATATAATATGTATATTAAAATCTTAATTTACCATAAATTTTTTTTATGATTAGTCTTGAAGGTGGTTGTAGAAAATGAAAACTCATCATCCATGAAGGCGGTGAATCGACACATCACAAAAAATGTTTTAATTTTTAAAATAAAAGGAGAGGGGAAGGGGTTTGATGTTTTATAATTCATTAGTTCAATAAAATTCCGGTATATATATGATAATAGAGTTAACATGCCACTTTGTATAGGTGAGGTTATTAGTGGATAATAAAATAAAATAAATTAAATGAGAAAGAAGGAGGATTTTACCTCTTGAATATCGTCTCCTTGGGTATTGCCTTTAGATAGATGGATTTGTTATTTTGGTAGGACAAGTAGGTATTGGATGTGGGTAAGAGGATTGGGAAGTAAATTGGATGGAATTTAGACAACTTCAAGGATTAAATGGTGTAAGGAGAAGAGGTGATGAGGGGTGGTATTTATAGGGAGAGGAGAGGAGTGTTTTTTATTATTTTATTCATTTTTGTATTATTTTTGGATGATCTCTATCAATAATGTTGATTACCATGAATACATATAGTAATTAGACCATGAAAATTTGAAAAAATGAGTTATTACCTCACCCATTCACCATACAAGAATCAATAATTCATTTATTTACTTATAATATAAAATGTTGTAAATTACTGTATTTCATTATTCACAAAAAAATTCAACTATTTTAGAAATATCCCAAAAAAATTACCCTAATAATATTTTGATGTGTAGATTAAAAAAAGGGAATTCATTTTTTGAGAATAATTTTCTAAATATGGGAAATTTAATTTTTAAATAAAATCATCTATTATTTGAAATGATATAGATTTTAATATTATAAATAATTATAAGACACTTTGAAACATTAGTTATGTCCTCATAAAATTATCTTATAATTATAATTTAACAAAATATTAATTTATAAATCAATTTTATTAAAATATGTTTTATTTTGAATCATTATAATTATTATGAAATTGTAAATGAACATTTATTTTTCCCAAAAATACAAACACTTAATTTATTATATTAAAAACATTTATTGACTTATTCCATGTCATAAATACATCATATTTTCATTTATTAGATACCTAAAATTTATTTATACTTTCAAAGGTGAAGTTATTATTATAATGTTTAGATTAATTTTCCTAACGGTCACATTACTATTCCAATGGTCTTGTTAATATTTAATAGTATATCACAGTTCATTTAAGCTCGGTGTTGCATGAAATGTATGAAATCAAATGAATTGAATATATTTAAGAAGATACATACCATAAAATATTGGGATGTTATATTATTACCTCCTTCAAAAAATTTATTCCTCAAAATCTTCATGAATATTACCTTCGAAATAGATGAGGGTGGTTCTTCTTCATAGAATCCTCATGTTCTCATATTGGTTCCTCTATTTTATGGTTTATCCAAAGAGATTTTACCAGTCAAGTTGTACAATTTCATAATACATGAAATATGGTGTTAAGAATTTTGATAAACTCTTCATAGTAATCCAAATCAGGTTTTAGTTCTATTTATTCATTGGTGAGTACATGCATTGGTTTTGGAATTTACTTCTTTAATAAAGAGATATGGAACACATTGTATACTTTAGAAATCCTAGGTGGCATCTTCAAATGAAAAGACACAACTCCAAATCTTTCTAAAATTTCAAATGGTCTAATGTGTCTAGGGCTCGATTTTCATTTCTTATAGAACCATATTACACCCTTTTAGGGAGATAATATCTGAAAGACATGATATCCTAATTGAAACTTCAAATAATTTCTTCGGTTGTCAGTATAATTGTTTTTCCCACTCTGAGTGGCTTTAATATGAGGCTGAATAGTCTCTACCATTTTCTTTGTCTCTCCAATAATTTTTGGGCCTATACGTTTCCTCCCACCAAATTCATCCCAACAAGTTGGCCTATGAAATCTCTTTCCATATAATGCTTCATATGACCCCATTTACATACTAGAATGGAAACTATTATTGTAGTAGAAATATAACAATGGTAAATACTGATCCCACATACCTTGAAAGTAAAGTGAACATGATATAAACACGTCTTCGAAGGTTTTAATATTCTTTAATAATATCCATTGGTTTGAGGGTGATAATCAGTACTCAAATGAAACTCAATATCAAGAGTCTTCTAAATACACTTATAGAATTTTGATGTAAAATTAGGATCTAGATAAGAAACAATCAATAAAAGTGAACCATGAAGTCTTAAAGCTTCATTAATATAGAGTCTTGTAAGGAGATCCAATGGAAAATCCACCTTATAGAGAATAAATTTTCATATTTGGTAAGTTGATATGAAATTATTGATATTGCATCATTTTTTCTTAGATTATTTGGTAATCTAGTAAAAAAAATATTGTAATGTCATCCTATTTCCATGAAGTAATTGGTAGAGGTTTCATGAATCCTCTAGGATGTTATCTTTCTACCATCACCTATTGAAAAAAGAAATATCTTGATACATAATAAAAAATTTCACATTTAATATTACCCATCCAAAAAATGTTCCTTCAAATATATATACATCTTAGTGCTACTAGGGTGTATAGAGAAATTTGAGCTATTACCATCATCCAATAATTCCCTTTTTAGCGTAGGTATAGAGGAAACACAAAGCCTCTCCAAAAATTTCAAAATTCCATATTCATATATGAAATCTACCAATTTCAAATCATTCAAAGATTTAATTTTCTCTTGGAAACTGTCATATTCTGACTGAGGACTTTTTATCTTTTTCAGTTAATATGGTTTAGCAACCATTTGAAAAATTAATGATGTTTCAACTTCCTTAACAATTCCCATATCCAAATTTACTATATCCATGTACACAAGATCACTGTAAATCCTCATTTTTATTATAATTCCATGATCATTCCTCCTCAATGCATCTGATACCATATTTTCCTTCAGTGTGAGGTAGTCTATTGAACAACCATAATCCTTGAGTAGCTCGATCCATCACATTTTCTTTAATGTTGAGTTATTTATGTGAGAAGATATATCTCAAACTCTTATGATTTGTATATATCTCACAAATTTTACCATAGAGACAGTGTCTCTATATCTTCAGAGAAATAATTACAACGGATAACTTAAGATCACGAGTTGGATAGTTATATTCATGAGTTTTAACTACCTTGATGCATGAGCATTAACTGTATCATTCTTCATAAGGACACAATTAAGCCTTTTCATCGATGCATCACTATAAATCACAAATCCCCGATTTCCTGATGGTAGAGTCAAGAGATAATCATTCACTAATCTCATATTGAATTATTTAAATAATTCTTCACATTCCTTTTTCCAAATAAACATTACCCATTTATGAGTAATCTTGGTTAATGTGTTAACTAATCAGAAAAAATTATGAACAAAACGTTAAAATAATCCTAATAAACCAATGAAACTATGTACCTCAGTTATGTTTTTTGGTGTGGGACATTTTTGGAATTCCTTTTCCTTAATAGAATCAAATGAGATTCCTTAATTAGAGATAATATGACCACAAAAAGAAACTATTTGAAGCTAGAATTTACACATTATAAACATCCCATATTACTCTTTTCTCATAAGATTCTACAAAAAAATCCACAATTTATTCTCAGGGTCCTCATATATTTTTGATTATACAATAATATAAATAAAAAATACCATAAAAAATTCTCAAGATATTCCATGAATACACTTTTTTCTAGATCCATAAAAATAGAGGGTGTATTAGTCAATCCAAATAGAATTACTGTAAACTCTTAATGTACTTACCTTATTTGAAATGATTTCTTTGGAATATCTTCCATCTTTACACATGATTAATGATATTCAGAACAAAGATCAATATTTGAAAAATAATGATCTTTATGAGGTTTGTCAAATAAGTCATCAATGTGAGTCATTTGATTATTGTTCTTTATCATAATATAATTTATCTCCCTATTGTCAATACAGAGCCTCATAGATCCATATTTATTATTAACAAAAAGAATAGGATCTCCTCAAGGTGAAAAATAGGGTGTATAAACCCATTATTACTCAATTCATCTATTTGTTTCTTCAACTCTATTAACTCCACCATGGACATTCTACAGGGAGCCTTGATACATGTCCTTTATTAGGGACTAAAGGAATAGAAAACTCAACTTTTTTCCTTGGAGGATGTCTAGGAAATTCATTTAGAAATACATAAATTTATTATTGTAAAATATGTACATCCTCAATTTAAAGATCACTTTTTTCATCACTAGGTTTTATCTACTCTTATTCTCTAGGAATCTCATTTAGAAGATCTACTAGGGGTGGATCAAAATATGACTCACCTAACTAAGTCTCCCCACTAAAGATAAGAAATTACATATCTTCATCATGAATCAAAATTGAATTCACTTTATAATAAAATTTTATATTATATTTTTAAATCTAGTCCATAAAATTGATTATATCAAAATCAACCATAGTTATGATTATAAAATCACCAATTAGAGCATGTTTATGTGTTATAATAGGAAATTATTGACACATATTTGTTGAAATAAGGTTTCATCAAGGAGTTTTTATTGATAACTACCTTATTAAGGTGAATTTAAAAAGTCTCATTTTTATAGAAACATAGGAAGATATAATATAATGCGATGATCTAGAATAAAATAGATCTTTTTCTAGATTTGAGGAGACGATTAATATACCTGAAACCACATCATTAAGAACTTCAACCTCTGTTGTTCTGACTACATATGCATGACCTTGTCCCCTTATAATTTCACGTAAAATTTTCCTCGACCTCTAGGAAAATCATGTGTATAGTGTCCCATCTCCTAAAAACTACTTTTTTTGAACATTTTTGACTTATTTCTTTACCCTACAGTCACGGTCCTCATGAATTTTTTCTCCACACTTGTAAGAGACTCCCATTCCTAATACGCATGTTCTATGATGTTTCTTTACACATTTAATGAAAGTTATAAATTCCATTATTCCCTTATTTACTTTTTTACTTATTTCCTTTTTCAAAGTTCTCAACATCCCTCTTCTTATCTTTCATCCCTTTGAATCCCTATTCTATAGACAATACTTTAACCATCTTGATAATAAATGATACTATATCCTCACATGATGAGAATGTTTGGGAGACAATTTCCCTTCATATAATTTTCTTAATACCATTAAATAAATGGTCAACATCACTATTTTTATTATGTATATAGTTCTAAGTATGACTTTCCAACCTTGTAATGTTGGATTCATACGTAGAAAAACATTCATCCTCATTCTATCTCAGAATATTGAATTTTATCTCTATATCTACTCACTGTTCATGAGGGAAATATTATTCAAATAAAATTTTCTTAAAATAATTCCATTCTATATTTTCAATCTCTTCCTACTCCTTTGTGTTTTAAATTAATGACCACCATTGATCCATATATCCCAGGAGATAATATACTATCATGATAATCCCCTCCCATTAAATACTTCCCAAATAAAGATATATCTTCTCTAAGGAACATATCCATTTTTTGGCTACAAATGTTTTTTAGTACCATTAAATTATCGAGGTTGTTATCGCATAAAGTAGACTAAAATTTTTTACATTGTTTTGTGGATGACGCTACTTCATGCTAGAATGGTTATTTATCATAACTTGGGTCAGTTTTCTAAGTATAGTTATAAGTTTTTTGAACTCTATTTGAAGCTTCATCTCTAATATAATTATCTTTCACAGGAGGGAAAACCTTATATGGAACACATGTGTTGATACAGTTTCCATTCCTTCCACTATGTTCAATTTCTAAACAACGTAACACTCTAGATTAGATTATGAAAATTTAAAATTAGTAAAACATTGAAAAATATATATATAAATAATATCAAAATAATAATCTTTGTTACCTTGGGAATACTATGAAATTCAGATATAAGGTTGTGTTTCCCTAATATTTTTTTTTCTAAATCTAGTTTCTAATGTTTCTAATAAACTTTCTAGGATAAAAATTGTAAAGAACCTGACCCTAGTAGCTCAGAGATGATTCCTTACTTTATTTCATTGGAATAATAAACAAGGAATCACATCATGAAGGACCAAATAGTTTAGTAGCATTTGAAAACTAGATAAAAATGTAAAAATTACATCGTAACTTGAAATAAAATAGAACATATTAACTCCATTGGAAAAAACCATATTCTCTTAAATTATCCCTTCATGTCAATCATAATATACATCTTTGAATCCTGGGGAAAATATAACATAATAAAATATGATCTTAGATGCTCGGTAAGGGTAAAAATACAATGTAAACTATCATAAAAAACAATAATCCAAGGAGAATAACTAAAAACAAATTCCATTAAAACATAATCTTGATTATAATATGGAAGGAATACCAGATGATCAAATAATTTGATAGAAATAATCACACGAGAATAAAACATAATCATGGATATTCTAGTAGTTGAATAATAATATGGATTATCAATAATTAATCTCATAACGAGGGAATTAATAATTAATGAAATCATAAACATACTTTCAATTCTTAGACCAAGACACCATGAGAAATCATGTAAAACATCATCCAATACCCAAAATAGTTTGTCTCATGAGACCTACCGATGTATCGAGGGTCTATAGATGGCCCCTCATATCACTTACTAAGTCCAATGCATTCCTCATATGAAAGAGGTGAAATATAATAAATATAAACATTCATATTGAAACTTGCATATGAAATTACTTTCCCAAAACAATAAACATATTCATAAACATCTAGTGTAATATGATGAATGGTATCAAAATAGCGCATCCACTATCAAACTGATATAAAATAATTTAATAAAATATGTTATATGGCATCATAATAGATCAGCCTCAATTAATCATAATATAAAACAAAGGGTGTTTACAAAGATGATAATGTTCTAATGAAATCTTTGATAAATTATTGGGGTAAATACAACTTAACTTTGAAATTATTTATATAAAAGTTATGAAATTATAAAAGAAAACATTTTATTTGAAAATAACCTCATAAACTTGTAAAGTATTACTCAACGATTTAATTCATCATGAATGAGAAAAAATCTACTCATTCTGTATAAGTTAAAAAACATTTCTTTTAAATTTTGAAAAAGAATTATTTAAAAGAATATTTTTTAAAGAAAGTGTGATCATTAACCAAGTGAATATATTATGTTAATCAGCTATAAATACACATAAAAAAGATTAAATACAACATAATATAAAAAAAATTCATTCCACACACAATCATGGTATTACATAATCAATAGTGTAGAAGCTTAACCCAATAAATAGAAGTTGGGTTAAGAATTCTCTTTCCACTTTGTAAACAGTCAAACAAAATCCCGATAAAATTAATGATCATAAAATGTAACATTAAAAGAAATTAAAATAACAAGATTTATGATATGATATATTAAAGGGTAGTATTATCACCATACACAAGAAATAAGGGTTGAATAAAGAATATATCTCACATAAATAAAAGTGAGATGAGAAACACTTAACTTATGTTTGAAAGCATTATCTACATTTACTTAATGTTTTAGACAATAAAATAAGATTTATTAATTACTTAATTCATAATATATTAAAAATATATTGTATATTTAAATTTTTTTTATGTTTTTTTATGTTCATTTTGATGAGCTATAATGCTTAATATTATTGTTCTGGGAGCATTTATTTCATGGTTTTATGATCGCCTCCCTTGAGTTTAAATATTAGAGTTTATGTAAAATAGGAATAATTTCTCGAAAAGTTTAATTATTTAGTACTAATGAAATTAAATAGGTTTAAATGGTATCATATATCATTTTTTATTTTTTATGATAATGATTAATTAGATAAAATGTTGATGAAAACGTCTTAATTTATATTTTCATTTTTTACGAACATCACAAACTAGTTTCATTTTAATAAATATTATATTTATATATATTTGTCTCAAAAAATTATATAAATTATAACATTTCTATTAAAATATTATTTAACCATAATAACGGTTTTATGACCATCATTGAAGGTGGAAATAGAAAATGAAAACTCATCGTCCACAAAGGTGGTGAATCGACATATCATGGATGATGTTTTCAATAATAAAATTAAAGAAGAGGAAATGAGATTTGATGATGTAAAATTAATTAGAATAATAAAATTTTAGTATATATATGATACTAGAGTCACCATGACTCAATAATTCATTTATTTACTTATAATGTTAAATACTGTAAATTATTGTATTCCACTATTCACCAACAATCCATTTATTTTAGAAAAATATCAAAAACTAAATGTGACTATTTTTTGACATGTTGAATTAAAAAATAGACTCCATTTTAAGAAAGTATTTTTTTATATATTAGAAATATATTTGTTAATAAAATAATCATTTATTTGAAAAAATTCGGATTTTAATATCATAACTGATTTTACGAAAATTTAAAAAATTTATTATGGTCTCATAAAAGTACCTTATAATTATAAGGAAACAAAATATTAATTTAAGAATCTATTTTATAAAAATAAATTTTATTTTAAATCATTTTATTAATTAAAAAATTGTAAATAAACATTTAAATTTCACAAAAATACCAAAAGTTAATTTATTATTTTTAAAACATTTATTTACTTAATCTATGATATTAACGTACCATGTTTTTATTTATGAGATACCTAAATTTTATTCATACTTTATTAAGTGAGGTTAATATTATAATGGCCAGATTATTATTCCAAATGATCAGTTTACTATTCCAATAGTCATGTTAATATTTAGTAGTATATCATGATTTGTTTATGCTCGGTGTGTCATGCAACATAATCCATCAAATAAATTGAATTTATTTAAGGGGATACATACCATAAAATATTGGTGTATTATACATGAAGTGTATATGATGCATACTAATATCTGGAAAACTATGAGGGGATCCTATGGGGTCATGTTAGGAATACACTAGTAGACAATGTCCATGTTCCAAGGTAGGTATCTCCCTTGGAATGTAGAACCATGAACTATATGGTGTCCTCTGAGGGCTCAAGCCATTACCTTAAGAATACAAGGCTGGATCAACTATGACCACACTATAAAGATGAAAAGGTCTATATAAAATATGCACTTTATTCTAGATTCTTTATATAAATTGGACAATGTAATTCTAATTCTATTTAATAGATCAATTGGTTCATTCCATACCATCCATACTATTTAGAAAGGATATAAAGGACATAATACATTTAGTACTTGAATTACTTAAAAAATTATTTGGTTCATCCATTACCTTTCATAAGAATGATAATGATGGATAATGATTTGAAAATATACGTAGTTCAATTATAATCATTTAGGAAAAGTGATAACTATAAGCATACATTATATTTAACATTATAGAGGTCTAATCAATAATTGGAACAATTAACTTATAAGGGACAAGTGGTAAATATACATTCATTAACCTTTAACAATTCATTCATTTTATTAAACACTTACCTTTATCAATTCAACTCAAACCACACTCGAACATTGGTACAAATAACAATAACTAACCATTAAAGGAAAAATTAAAGGAAACACCCTACTTGGGGTGGAAGCGTTGAGGTATAAATATCCAATGTTGAAATTATTATATATCTCAAGGGATCTTGAACATGAGCATGATGACTATAATCATGGCACATGAATTTATTAATCACTACCAATGAAATCGACAAAAACACAATGATTGTATTTTATAAAATGGGTAGACTTGAGGGATGAGTCATATACCACTAAAATCGATCCTATATCACTCTTATTATCCAGTATTAGACTTTATTTTGGTCTAGATAATAAGAAATATAAAGAATGGATCAACAGCCGAAAAATAAGCCTTATGATCCTGCATCTAGATAGCATCACTGATAAGAATATTCCTGAATGTCTCATGATGAATATAGTATTTACTGATTAATATAAAATGAGATGAACATGGATTGAATGGATCTTCCGATGGTGATCTGGGATAAAAAACTATGTTAGGTTACATTGGGAGATAAATATGGATAAGAATGGATGCTCTATCTGCTAGAAGAAAAATGAGAGGATATGGTAAGTTATAATAATTTTAATGAAAAAAACAAATATTTTCCCAAAATTTTAGGCACACATGATTTGACTGCACCGTTGGAAGAAAACATGTACCAACCATGCAAAACACATAGTCTAAATTTTGTTGAGATACTTGCATGGGTGTGAGACCCCTGGCGCATGGTTAGGGAAAATCATGAAGCCTTATTAGCCCACTATTAAGCAATCATTACTAAGAGGGACTGCACAACCTAGGTCACATTGTTTGTAATAATTTTGTGTGGGCCAATGTTTTTCTCCATCGACCGGTGTTTTGAGCTCCGAACAATCCCTAAACTCCCCATAACATTTCTAACCTCCTTGTGCATCCAAATTAGGTCCAATATATAGAAATATACAAAATTTACAAGGATACATTCTTAAGATAAAAACTAATTTCTTATAGGATGTATATAAGCCTCATAAAATAAAAGTTCATAAAATGACATAAGTCTCAAAGAAAGGAAATTGAGACAAAAATCCCTTATAATTTTAGTAATTTTTTGAATCATTATACCAAATAAAGTATAACATACAATTAAACATTAAATATCCTTAAAATAATTAGATTCATGATATAAAATGTAAAATGGGTAGTATATACTCCACAAAAAATAAATGACTGGTGAATTTTCAGATGTCTCCCAGAAATAAAATAGAGACTAGAAATCTATTACCTTAAGTCTCAACTACATTCGTACATGTTATAACCTAATGTATAATAAATATAACTTTATTATACATATATTATAGAAATAGAATAATTTATATAATACCATATATTATTTACTTATGACCATCTATTACCTTTTTATAAACAATTCCTTATTAAATTTACATTTTAGGTAATAACTGCATTGTTTCTCGTATGTGTTTTGATTTTTTATTTTTGGTCCTCTAACTATAACCATAGTTTAATCATATATAAAATAATAATAATGAAATAATTATCATATTTAAAAATCAATTATAATCTTAATACAAATAATTATATATTGTTTTGATAAATGAAGTACGTTACGATCACGGAGATGGTAGACCGTACATACACATGAGTAACATTTCCATTTCTCAATGATAATTATGAAAACAAGGTAAGTAATATATTATATTTATATAATTATAATAATATAATACATATACTATTATTTATTTCAATATACTTATACATATCTTTCCAATGTTGTGGTAATGAAAATAGAGTCACATTGATTCGTGAATGAGGTAGTCCACAAGTACACAGACGACATTATCATCTTTCGGTGAGTTAAAGGTAAAAAATAAATTGATATTTTAGCTTTATATAATGATAAATATGTAATTAATATCATAATTATGTTATGTATATCACATATATTTATCTTTTTCTATCTTCAAAGTAAAGTTTTAGTGAAAAATAATCACATCGCTTCGTGAGTCGATAGTCCTCTGTGCACCTGAGGGTCAATATCATATCCCCTTCAGAATGAAAAGTAAAAGGTAAATATGATAAAATGAATAAATAGTTATAATTATGAAATAAATATCATATATATACTTAATATCCATCATAATACCCATCTATGAGAGGTGGTAATGGAAAAATGGATGACATCGGTTCGTGAGGCGGTAGTTCGATGTACAAAGGAATGTTGATTTCGTATCTCATTTGATGGAAGAAGAGAAGGATTTAGGTTATTATATTAAAATAGTAAAAATTAATTGTATTTAATAACGATTTTTATTATATAATAATTTTTTAAATAATTGAAGTAGGTGGAGTAAAAAATAAAATGAAAAACCTTATTAAACAGCGTTACCTGTTCATCAGGTAGCTTATTTTGGTTTTCGTCGACGAACATAGATGGATAGATTGATACCAAAACTAAGGATTATAGGATGATATGAGGGAATTATTTAAGTTTTTAGTTATTTATTTACTAAACCAATTGGGTTTGAAGGTGTTTATATAGGAGAAGAGGGGGTTGCCTATTATAAGTGAAGAGAGTGGCACACTTGAAATTTTTGAAAACAATGATTCCACCCAAGTTTTTATCATTTTAAAAGGATCCAATAGTGAACCATTCTCAATTATAAAAGGTTAGAAATTTAAATATGGAAGGAAAATAGATTTTAGAAAATTTTTTAAGTCATTTTAACCCTTATATTTTTGTTTAACCCTCAGTGAATCTATTTTTACCTTAACTGTGATAATTAATTATTACTATTTTTACTATTCATTTAGGTGAAAAATTATGTTGATAATATTAGTAAATATAAATTATTTTTATTGAAAATATGGAATAAATTTTACCAAATTCAAATCACAAAAGTTGAAAATTTTAATTTAAAAATTAATTCCCTAGATACGATGAGAAAACAAGTTATCAAAGGGAAAATGTTTAAGAGTTTACAATGTTTTTTTATAAAAATTCAATATTAAAGTGATTATAATGACATAATTGGATTAATAGATATATTATTTAACTATTTTTAATTTAAAACCAATATAAAATATAATGTAACATTATAAATAATTTAAATGAAAGGACACTTTTTAATTAAAATTAAGTGTTTTTCACTATTCATCAAAAAATAATTATTTTCAAAAAATTACAGAAAATTCACCATTATCTAATTTTGATAATATGATTTAAAAAATGGTTTTTATTTTATAAAATAAATTTTATAAAATAGTTAAAAATTAGTTTTAAAAAATACGTGCTTAAAAAATAGAAAAAAGTTCTTTTCTAAAAGTTAATGGTTTTAGTAATAAAATAGGATTAATTCCTAAAATAATTCACAAAATTTTTTATTTTCATTTATTGAGGTAAAATTTGTTTGTGTTGATAATTTTTTTTTCAAATTAAAATATTCCCTTAATTTTGAAATGATTTTTATTTTCATTTAAAATTAATTGGCCACTAAAGAATTAATTTTATATACATTTGCAAACCATATATTTTTATAATATAGTAAATACTATTCATACCCACCATTATAATAGCTAGGTGATAACTATTATGTTAAATATTAATATTTTAATACTATGTTAGGTTTCCTTTAAACTTCGTGTTGCGTGTCGAATACACTATTGAACATAGTTTTTTTCTAAAATATCTTGTTGTTATAATGTTAATGTTTTTGGATCTTGTAAAGACCATCTGTGAGCCATATCTTGAATTCATAGTGATGGATGAATAATTTTAAAGAAGTGATTGAGTTCCAAAATGGTCGATGTATAGTGATGATGTGATCTTTATCCAGGGAAGAGTTTTAGTTCATGATTCCATGAGGTAAGAGTTGATGAGGGAATCCCATTACTTTTTGTAAGAAGTGTAACTAGTTTTTAAGAAGATGTATTGGGATATATAAAAATTAATTATGGTGGTTAAGAATGAATAGAGGCCTCACAAACTTCATCTCTCACTACTTTCCCTATCAAAGGTTCAACGTGGAGCATCGTAGACCAGGAGGGTTACTTTATCTACTTTCTATGACTATGTGGAAGTGGTAAGTGGTGATGATGGACTTCTTGATATGGTTTAACACAACCCTGAGAAATCAATATTATATTTCTTTGATAGTTTGTTAGATGAAAAAAGTGGAAAATGTCTTGCCAATCCATGAGACTGACTCTATAGATGAGTTGGGTAAGCATTATGTTTGGAAGATTGTATGAATACATGGAGTTACATCTAGTATCACATCATAAAGTGATGTGAATTTCACAGCAAGGATTTTTAAAGGAATTAAAAATTCTTTGGGGAGAGAGTTGAAGTTGAGTACAATGTATCATGTACAGATCAATTTATAATTAGAGAGGACGATCCAAATTTGGGAGGATATGGTTGGGGTATAAGTCATAGACTTCATTGGATCATGCTTTTATTACAAAGGTTGATAGATTTTCCATAAGATATTTATTTCAAGGATTTTATTTAGATAGAACTTTTGCAGGATCTTTATTGTTGGTCGATTTGGTCACCATTATGTTGTCACAAGGTGGGTGAGGTTGCTGTTGTTGCATCAACTTTGGTGCAAGGGACCTCTATGTGGGTGTAGTTCATCAGAAATTAGTTTTTTACCATTTTAGTAGATAATGATCATTTTAAAATAGGAGGATATAAACTTTAGTGTTTACTATGGGTGGTTGTGTTTTCTTACGGGTTTCACATCGGTTGGTGAACCATCCTTTGTAGAGGTAGGGGAAAATGGTGTTTTGGAATGTCATACCATTTCATATCACTGAGTGTATTTAATTAGTTTCTTTATAACTGGTCCTTTCACAATGATGTTGAGTTATGAAGGATATTTTCCATGTGTCTCATCTTTGTAAGTACAATCCCACCCCTTCACAAGTGATTGATTGTGAGGACGTTGATTTGAAACCATATTCATCATTTTATGAGTTCTTGATAAAAATCATAAATTGGAGAGACAAAGAGTTTTTGGGGAAGATAGTACCACTTATTTAAATACTATGGAATCATGGTCTGATTTTATAGGATACTTAGGAGAGAAAGTCAAATGTGTGGGTTTAGTGGCTTGGTTTATTCAAGGAGACCTCTAGAGACACTTTTAGAAGATGAAATATCATTACAAGGGAATATTTTTAACATCCTCAAATTAATGTGTATTTAATTTTGATAATATTTATTTTTAAATTTGGGTTTGGGAAGTTCTGTAGGTTTCTTGGTGGCTTAAAATAGAATTTTTTAATTTTTAGGTTCCCCACATGAAGAGCCATGACATGATATAGTTAGTTTTATTCCTCAAACAAGCTAGTGTGACGTGGGTTGGACCAAAACACCTAGGTCTGGCATAGATAACTACAATTATTCACGTGTAATAATTCCAGACAGTCTTTCCCATTCCATTGTGGAATTCATGGTGAGTCTAAAATGGGAAAGGTTTTGACACCACACCTAGAATGGTCACCATGATGGGTTTCCTAGGCTTGGTGTAATCGAGGCCACCATAAAACTGGTGGGAATAACTATTCCATGGTGATGGTTTTTTTGGATATTGAAATATAGGATTCAAACAATGATCTTTCTGGGAGAGTTTTTAATCTTGATGTAAACATGTGAAATCATTAAGCAAGGATATTTAACATATTCTTAATTTATTTTCCCCCTTTATTAAACATTCCGTGCCTTATTCTTAATATTCTTTCTGATCCCAATGATTATGGGTAATGGTTTTAGATGTCATTGATTCATTTATCAATTACTTGAGAAGATTTATTATTCATAAACCTATTCTTGTTGATCTAGACATGTGGGGATCTCAACCTCTTATTCACTAGTCACCATATCCAAGAGTTATGTGATTTCCTCCATAGAACAGTTTTAGATCTACTATTTATGGTGATTTTTATTTGGTAAGTTTAATTTATTCCATGATTATGTTTCAACATTCAACTTGAATATTGTTCTAAAACCTCCATATTGAAGAATTGATATTAGTTCTAGGTATTTGTGGAATACGGGTTGGATTTTTTTAGTGAGTGAGAATGAATTCTTCATCAACACTTGAAGGTATTAGGATTTGGAATCAAAAAACATGAGGTTTGAAGTTACAAACCATTTATTACCTTTTTATAAAGTTTTTTCCCTAATAATGTTCAAATGTTTTTATGTAGCTCATGAGAACCATGTTTGATATTGATAATATGTGTGTGCATGTTTAACCTATGAGACCGTACCTCATTTGGATCTCTTGTTCATTTTTTTATTGAAGAGACTCATACTTTTTATTCTATTTATGTTCCTATATGCATTATGACTTTTTGGGTATG
This sequence comes from Viscum album, assembly GCA_963277665.1. Taxonomy (NCBI): domain Eukaryota; kingdom Viridiplantae; phylum Streptophyta; class Magnoliopsida; order Santalales; family Viscaceae; genus Viscum; species Viscum album. The sequence goes on along the minus strand of OY728132.1, from coordinate 757,353,420 downwards.
ATTGAAAGGCCTATGGAGGTTTTTATTCTAGTAGAAATTGACATGTTGGCCATTATTGATTAATTGTTTTGTTAGAGTCTGATAATAATTATCAGATCATCAAGAAATAATTAAAACCCTTTAATGAGGACCTCCCATGAAAGATAATATGAAACCATGTATGAAATACTAAAATTAATAACTTTATGTAAATGTTTGTACCATACACCAAAGAATCCACTACATCATATTTTAATGCCATCACATGGGTTTGAGAGAGATCACTAAGTTGAATCCGAAAGACATCCCACCACTAGAGGTATCCATGGGCCAATCAGAATATCTCTTAACATGAGAGGGATTCATCCTTCTTCCATGTCCTATTAGAGCCCCAAGTGAAAAGGAAGAAGATAAAAGAGAAGCATGGATTCTAGGGAGTTTCAACAGAGTATGATGATCTTAATCTGTACTCACTTTTCCATCTTATGGTAGTTGGGTTTATATAGTACCCAAGGATTCTTCTATGTTGTGTATATATATTAATTCACATGTCTATAAAAAATGAATTAATTCCTCGACTAATTTATGCATCATATTCATGAATTCATTTAACTCACATACATTTATATTATGGAATGTATATGTTAATGATTCTAATGTGGAGGATTGATAATATGTATTTCCAATAATACCAATGTAGGATGTATAATAAATATATTTATCCCATTATGCATAAAAAGCATAAATTTTATTCAATAAATAATATATATATATATATATATATATATGATATATACATATAAGGATTTAGGGTATATATCTCTTTTAATCTCCCACTTTCACCAATTTCTATAATACTTTATGCCATTTCACATTATATTGTATCATATATAATAACTTGGGAAACCATATTCAAAACAAGTTTTCGATATCTTTTAAAACACTTGTGTAAATACATCATTAAATTTTCCTTATATTAAATCATATTTAATGCCTAATGAATATCCATCCAAAATACTTTTGGATTAACTATAAAATATTTTTATAGTATCTACCCGAGTCAAACTCAATCCTCATTGTATCTACCATAGAGTGTAACCCCAAATGCCTTTACAACATTGAAAACATATTCAAATCTCAATATCTATATATGAAATAAAATTTTTGTCTCTAACAATGTGTCAATTTTACTCAATCTATAAAGTGATCTGGTGTGATCTCCATCAAACACATGTATCTCTATAAATGTTTACACTAGTCTACGTCATATGAAAACATGTTTTCTCATATTTCCCCTTTGTAAAACACATCGATTGACTATGGTACACAAAGCATGTCAACCCCATATATCCAATTCATATATTCATAGCTATCTAGGTGTAGACTAATATGACCGATTAACACATCAGATATCATTCATCCTTATGGAAAATCACATCACATACCCTTTATCTACATAAATATACAACATATAGGTGTGGCTGTACACTCCCATTATCTATCTCAATCATGGACCCAAATCCCATACTCATAAAATGAGATAAAAATCCCATCTTGTTTATTCTCCAATTGATGAAATGATCAACAACAGACCGAACCACACCCGTCTTAGCTAAGCCAATATATAGACTTTTACAAGTAGGGTATAAAAGTATAAAGGTTCTCCTTATAGGTATCTCACCAATCTCAGGTGACGGGGACTCAAAAATGATCCTTGAACCCTAATTATAAAAAATACATATGCATGAAACTCTATGTGGTATATTTAATAGGTCATATAGTGCACACAAAGAATCATTTTCTTTGTTTTGTGTCTCTGGATCATATTTTGTATCTTTATAAAAATATTCTGCTCACATTGACCTTAAACCTTCATCATAACCTATAATAATCCATGAGTAACATCAATTTGGGATAAAATAAAAGGCATACATTGAGAGGTAAATTATCATAACCCTTAATGATATATATATATATATATATATATGTATATGTATGTATATATATATGTATATGTATGTATATATACACACAAAAATTTATTTATCCAATGCAAAGGATTAATAATACAGTGGTTTACATTTAAAATGATACATTCTAACATCCTAAAACTCTTTAAGAATATTTAATAAAATAAACACAAACTTAGTTTTATCTTATCATATAAAATAAACTACTATATTAAGCTTATTTTTACTAAGCATTATGTGTTTTGTTAACACATTACATCATATGTATTCCATGTCACATATCTATGTGACCATATGATAAAAAATCTCCCACAAAAATCTCTAGTTTGTAAAATCAATTAAGTGGTCTAGTTTAAATAATAGTGAACTTAGGAATTATATTCTTATCTTTCAACTTCATTAACATATTCAAAATTCTTATATGCACAACATCGAATGTTATGATTTAAAACTTTGTTTTATACTTAGTAATATTTCTATGTTCATCATCATCATCATAGTAACCAAATTCCATCAAACCATTTCTATGAATTAATGTATCTAAAAATATTATTTTTTATTAATATATCATAAATCTCTTTGCACATTTAGTAAAATTCACTCTAATATTAGATTGGTGAAATTCATTATTTGTTAACATTGAACTTATTTAAGTCTAAAAATTCCACCACTATTTTTATAGACATTATATTATTTTAAAAATATCTTTCTAAGATACAAAAACACTTTTTTATTAATAAATAACATTTATTTACTTTCATTGGGAATTCTAAAAAAATAAATTATATAAAATATGGTATTTTATGTGTTTTGTACATTTTTTTTTGAAAGCATGATTTTATTTTAATATGCCACCAATGGGTGGTGGGAACACATTCCCATATATTTTCAAAAAATACATGGATAAATATTTTATCTTGGGTAAGACACTTTAATCAATATCTTAATTTCAAAACATGTTATAGAAATTGATGAGTCAAAAACCAAGTGTATAAAATTAATTATTTCATACTTTTTCACATTAACTCTTTGTAATCAAACTACTTCTCATATCACATAAGTTAAATGAGATCAATATAAAAATATTTTACTTAGATTTGTTTAAGATTTATAAAATCCTTTACATTCAAATCCTAGATGTAGTAACTATTTACTTCATCTCATGAATATAAACTACATGCTCAATCAATTATTTATTTTATTTTAAATTCCTATATATTAAAAAAAAACTTTTTAAAATTTACATTTGGTATCACGAACCTTTCAAAATCAAAGATTTAGTTTCTATAACATCCATACCTTCCATGGACATTCCATGGAGTTTCAGAAACCCCAACAGGTATATCTTGGAAAATATAATCATATTTAATTAATAATATTCCTTCATAAAAACCCTAGGTTTCAATGACATTTATTGGATTCTTGAATAAACAGTGTTGAAATTTTCAACCAACTTTTCTTCCGGTTTGAACTTTTACCTTAATGTACTATCTATAGAGTAATAAAATCAATAAATTTTACACCCAGTTCATCTATTCTCAAAAATTTGAGAACACATGGTAAAATTTTATTTAATTTATTCAAATATTAAAAAAAATTCCTTTAATGATAATATGATAAATTCTAAAACCCGCACAATACATTTTTTCTCTCCCTTTAAATCATTTTATAGAACTAAAAAAATCATAACAATGTATATCAAAAACACCTCATCTCATTTTATTAGAAATAATTTTTTAAATGATATTATCATGAACTAAATGATATTAAAATATAAATTATATTACATGTTTATCCAAGATTGAAATATCCTTCTAATTAATGTTGCAACTCTTTTCTCCATTACTTGAAAGTAACGATCAGTCTCTAGCCTTTAATGTTGTCTCATATTTTAACCTTTCTATTTTTTACTACACTTGAAAATTGTATGCTCAGTATCATATATTTTTCATAATATTATTATTTATCTCTATAAAAAATAAAAATTTTAGGAATACTTTAGTCTCATTGATTCAAAAATATATTTAATCACATTGAATATTATTTGACAAACCCAATCATATTGAGTATATGAGACTAAAATAATTGATGTACCGAATCATATTGAGTACATGAGTAGGGATTAGGGTTCCTTTGGTCATTTTTTCATATAATTACTTTAAAACCATAAATTAATCACTCTATGCTTCCATAAAAATCCAAATTCACTTATGGAACAACATCAATACTTTATTATTAAGAAGGAACTATTCTAACTCGTAGACTTTTCTTAAATCACTAATCTTTCTTATGAATTTTTATTAAGTTACCAGTACTAAAAGGAACAAAAATTAAACTTATCCTCACAAGGATTAATGAAAAAAATTATTTCAATGATGATGATGAAGTTTTTCTACCAAAAACCCTTTTATCAGATGAGTATCATGTATCATTAATGATTTAATAAGGTGACATCACATAATATCATATTTACTTGTCTCTTTGGAAATAAAAGAAAAAAACTTATTAAACTAAAAAATAAATAAATAAATTCAAATTTGGTATAGTGTAAGTTATAGTTCAATCCACTGGTAATGGTATAGAGATGTATTAAAACCTTTTGGAAAACATTAAATAAAATAAAACAATAGGTGATTGATTGGGATGGTTTCTTAGATTATGATCAACATATCAGAAAATGAAAATACATGTTCAAGAACATAGTTTAATAGTGATGTGATTAAATTTAAATGATTTTATCATTTAACATAGACAATAATCCTCTTAGATTACTTAATATACTCTTTATTAATTCCACATTACCCTAATAGATGTTTAGTTTAATTCATTAGTGGGTGCTCAAAAACACCATTAAACATAAATATCCCTTGCACATGCATTTGTTATTCCATGAGAGGGATAAATAGTTACTATTCCTTGAAGAAACATGCCTTTATTACACTGCATTGATCATGCATGAAAATGAGGGTAATATTGATAAGATAATTAATGAAAATACAAAACTCATATAGAAAATTATTCACACAAACTTCCTAATTTAAGAACATTTCCCCTTCTTTTTATTCCTCGATATAAGAAAATTATTCCCGCATGCCAGTCATGAGGAGATATTGAATATAAAATAAGAACCTACAACAGTATTAGGGGAATCCACAACACCTTCTCTAGTAGTAGTTTAGATTTACCAATGTTGAAGCCTCCCAATGTTTTAACCCCTTTCACAATGTACCTTTATTTTATTTTATTCTTTTTGAGGGACATCCCTCTCTTAATTTATTTTCAAAATTTTAATTATTCCTTATTCCCATCTATATTTTTTTATTTACTTATTCTTTCTTGTATCTCTCTATCTTTCCATATTCTTATAATTTTCCTTCTCCCTACCATAATGATCGGCGAAGTATTCTATTTATTTATTTGATCACTTAGCTGAATCTTCTAACTGATTTGTTAGGGTGATTCAAATTATTTCTTGTTTGGCGAGGCTCTGGCATGATATTAACATTAAATTTCTCTCGACATATCCTATAAAAATGAGTACGATTGAATATACTAGGAATTAATGTTTTCTAAAAACATCACCCTACAGCATGGGTGATATCCTTACGGAACAAAAATGCATGAATTTTCATGGAAACAATGCAATCTAGAAGTCCAAAAAATTGACTCATTCTCTCTAAACGTGGATTATTAAATTTTAAAACCCTCCACATTGTGATCATTCACACATGGTGTATCCATTTTATATTTGGGTTCTCTTATACAAGGATACAATGTAATATTATCATAATGGAACAAAACCCATTTTCATTAAAAAAGTGGATATTACCATATTGGATACCTCCATGGTGTAGTGGAGGTCCTCCACTATATTTTATTATTCTCCACTTATCTTTTAATATGATCAATCAGACTCCACAACATAGTGTATTATACCATGGTGGATCATTTCTCTTTAGTTTGATCTCACTTTTTCACTACATGAAAAAAATGAATGCATCATATTTGTTTTCAATTATCTAGTGGTAATGGAGCTCATTAATATCCAATCATGTTGGTATTGCAGCAAATTTTGTTTTTTAGTGGCATAGCGTGGTGAGGAGTGTCCAGAAAAATGACACAATGCTAGGGTGAAACATCACTATTTTGGATAGTGCACAATATCTGCATAAATCGATCGTCCCACCTCAAAAATTTAAATTGAGGGACACTCTTTTATATATGAATCCATTTCCTAAGGAACCTGAAAAGTTTGATAGGGTATATAGCCCCCCCTTAACCACCTTGGGCCACCTATTTATGCTGAAAGATTCCTCCCATATATGTGTGCACCTGTTCCCTAAATGCTGGCATTCTCTCATGCCCCTATCAAGCTTGTTATGCCCTTTGATGACCATGTAGGCACTCCAAAGGCTGGGCTTGTCCATTCCCCCCCTTTAGCATACTATGTGGCTTAATCAGACCATAGTTGATGGATAGCATTGGTTGGCCTATTTTTTTGGCCACACCCCATTTACAATTTCAACAAAAAAATACTAATAAAAAAGAAGCCATTTTAATTATTTTAATTTATTTTTCCAAAATTCCATTAAGAAATGTAAATACCCAAAAAATGATTATTAAAAGTAAAAAAATGGGTAAATACAATTAAAAATAATTGAAATTAAGTAATTACTTTTTTAAAATATTATGCACAAAATGAACTCCTCAATTCTCCAACAATTAAATATTTTTTCCCTAAAGAATATATCCCAACTATGAATTCAAGAGGACAACACCCATTATACTAAAATTTATAATAAAAAAAAGGAAATAAAACACTTTTTAATGGGTCAAAATAATTTCTGAATGTCACATAATGAAAATGATTTCAATTCATTAGTAGACACAATTAATTTGAGTTTTTATAGAAAAATGGTATGGTTTCTCATGTCTTCTATCCAGGTCTTTCAATTCATCAATTTTAACATTCCAATCAAGATTTACCATACCATTATTTTCTCTAAAAAAACTCAAGGTAAAATTAATACAAAGGCTTCCACATACCGTAAGTGTGTACACCAACCTTATAAATTAAAAAATGACCCATTTTCTCCACTTAGTAGAGAAAAACGTCACTAAAAATCAAGAGGAATTTTAAATAGGGTTCAATGATTCCAAGGATTATGGTTTGGTATTAAATTTCTAAATAAGACAAAAGGATAAAAAATAATCTAATCTGTATGTATTAAGATTGATAATAAGAGTAAATCTAATGATATTTACCTTCTCATAAAGTGACATATTTCCCTATAATTATCAAGATCAACTATTTCCATGATCAATGAAAATAATTAATTATTAACCGCTATAAATTTTTCAATCTTTTCATTTTAAAAAAAATTGATATAGGAAAAATTCCACATCCACAACCCAACTCCAAATGATAAAAATCATCAGTTAGGTGACATTTATTTTTGAAACTCTATATATCAATCCAATTTTTTTTATATTTTATTTTTTAGAGGGTTGAATAATAGAAATAGTTAAAAATACATGAAACTTTTTCCCAAAATCTAATGAGATATGAAATAAATTTTCCCATAATAATTCATATACATTTTTCAGGAAAACCCTCTCCCCCACACTTGAACTTTGAACATCTAGAAAAGCATTAGAGTGGGGGTAAGAATGGATAAATTAGTATGAAATGTGTCTATTCAAATAAAATTCATTACATTGTCTCTTAGGATGAAAAAGTGAAAATATATAAGGTAGATCTCAAGGGAAGTGCCTAAATAAAAAAATAATTCAATAAATTTTCTAGTGGATTTTCATAATCCTTTTTATGAGAAGTTCAAAATCAAATCCTAGATGATTATATATATCAAATTCTATCAAGAAATTTACTTAGAAAAATTAGAAAAATTATCTTATAACACTCCATATATTAAGATAATGTAATTAAATATAATCACTCATGTCACATGTCATTATATAATAAACCACTCAATATAAAATTCTAAAAATCATAGCATAAAAAATGGAATATAATTTATAGCAACATGACTATAATGAAAAACAAAATTCATTGATTTGGAATTGATATGTTTCAATCTAGCAATCCGATTCCCTATTTTACTTGTTCAATTTCATCAAATTGAAAATTAAAACACAAAATTTTGTGGTTTCTAGGATTTATAAGTATCATTGATCAAAAATTAGTGCACTAATATTATCTTGGGGATGAATTTTTTATCATTTAAACTTATTACACAGATTCTAGTATAGTATTGGAGTATAGTGAATACTAGAATTTAAAATTTCACTATCTTTTTCATTTGAATATCTTAACCTCTTTAAATTTGATTTCTTTTATTGATGTTTTTACTTATACATTGAATCACTATGAACGTAAAAATATCATATAGGTAATAAGTGAGAAGTCCCATTTCATGGAGTTTAAAAATAATTAAGCGAATTCACTCATAAACTAGTTCCTAAAGTATAACTAAATTTAAAAAAAATATGTATTATCTCCTGAAATGGATTTTTTTATTTTCATTTATCTCAGTTTTACCAATTAACATCATGTTATCAAAGGTCAGAAAGAGTTTACTTAGTGCTTATCTATAAATGGTCAAAGATATGATTCTTTCATGTAGATGGGACCTCTCCTTTTTTTAAAAGCCAAATTTAACTATCCTATGTTTAAAAACATATCAATATCCATGGGATTGATCAATTGAGTTCTGAACCATCTTGATTAATCAAATATAATCTCACTACCTATCCACAATTATTATTCTTCTTTGAAATGATATTGAACAGCCTTTTCCCAACTATTTATATATTTTTTCTGGTGGATTTTTACATTTATTCTCCTCTTTTTTAGATTTTATTTATAATAGATAATTATTCTCTTCCTCTGAGGATAGTACATTCCTCCATTTTTGGAAATACATCCTCTCTTAACATTCCAATTTTTTCATCCTAATTTTTAATAACTCGGTCAATATTGAATTTCACCTCTTATACAACAACTATAAAGCATAATTATCTATTTTGTACATTAATAAATACACTTCCTATTTCTATGAAGGGACATTTTAAAATTATTTGGCTCTTATTTTCATCCATGTACAACACTAGAAAATATATTAGGATGTAAACCATAGAAAACATGACAATGATATCCTCAAGTAGTCCCCAAGGATTTCTCACTATTATGACTTGTAGAGGAAGCCTATCTTGTGTCAGCTTTATTTCTCCAAAACCCATGATATTGAATGTTTTATATGAAATTATGTTTGTACTTTATCCTAAACCACACTGATCACCATAAAAATTTTATAACCAATACCAATGGGAATAAAAATATTACCAGGATTAGTTTTTTTCTTAAGTAGGATCCTCAATACTATAGATGACTAATCTTTCATCAAAAGGATAGTTCCTAATTTCTAGTTCCTCCTATTTTTCATCACAAATTCCTTTATAAACTTGGAATAGGTAGGTACATTTTCAATTACTTAAATGAATATAATATTTATGTTCTTGTTTTTTAATATCTTTATTAAATTTTCCCTCTCCTCACCAAATTTTTCTTTCCTTAATTTATCCAAAAATGGTGGTGATGTTCAATAAAGTGGAAGAGGTTCTCAAACATACTTCTAAACATCCATTTTTCCTTATTAATGTGCACTAGTTTTTTTTCCACTAGTTGTACTTGAATATATTTTTCAGCTTGTTTTACAACTTTTTTAGCCACTTCTTTGGTTGTTTTACAACTCCTCAGGGTGATGGCATCGAGCTCTTCATGTTCTGGTACTTCTGTATCACCCTAAAAAACAAAGATTTGAAATCCCATCAATTTTTTGACAATATATCTAACTTTTATCTCCATGTTCATCCTGCTAGACCATTTATTTTTTGAGTCATCTTTTAACCCCTGGATGGTTATTAGTTGATTCTAAGAATATAATTTAAACTTTTTTGTCATAACTCTTATTTTGGTCATGAAACTTACCAAGGTCTCCTATAAAGAGTAAACATGAATTTTTAGTGTTGGGGATGAAATCTGTATTCCCTCATTTGGAATACGTATCCTTAAGGTTGATTTTTTTGTTGTAGTTGTGGTAACTGTTATAACCTCTATCCCTAAACATAATTTTTTCTATTATATTCTATGTAATTAATGTATTCACAATTAAAACCTTTTATTGGTTGATTATGTATCCTCAGGTTGAGTATCCTTGTAATTTTGTTCATTTTTTGGTAACCTAGTGATTGTACACCATTTAAACTCTTTGTAATGTATTCCCTTTATTTAATTTCGATTGGATACTATTTTCTGGAAATTTCATCCAACAATTCATAATTTATCAAGTGAATTACTCATGTGGGAATCTCTAGAAGCTATATCAACAATTGAACTATTAGCCTATAACAATACTTTACAAATTGTTTGAATTGGAAACCACATTTTGATTCTATGATGAGGGAATAATATCATTAAACCTTTAAACCTACCCCATGAATGATATAATGACTCTTTTTTGAATTACTAATAGTTAAGTATACTTACCCATTGATCCATCAATTTAAAAGGAGGAAAACCATCATCAAGAATTTTCTTTCCAAATCCTCCCATGTGTTTCTCAAATGTGGATGTAAACATTAAATCACTTATTGTGCCTTGTCCTTGAGTGAGAATATAAATAGTTATAGTCTCATCACATCAGTTGGGACATTATTAAATTGAAAGATGTTGTATAATTCCATGAAACTACCATCATGAGAATTGGGGTCTTCATGTTCCTACAGGGGGAAATGAATGAGATGGTTGATCATTTTAATGATCACTATATTTATCTTAAAATGTCAATTATTGATCAGAGGACCAAGATACTAGGATTAAATGCTATGATTGAGTGTCTTATACAGTTAAATATCACCTGTATACTCTGATTTACTTGTTAGATCCCTTAAATTTCCCCTTGTTCAATATCTTATACTTCTCCCTGGTAAGAACCTTGGCCTTATTCTCTTATATCCAATGTGTTCTCTTCTTAGAGTGTGTTTTTATTTTTTCCTTTTCGTTGTTCTTTCAATCAGAGGATCGAAGGGTTGATATATTTACTTTTTTCCCATGGTAGAGTATTTGTGAGAAGAGTTTTATCCTAAAACAACACTACAAGAATAACAAGCGTCAAAATATAAAAAAGAAAAAAAGAAATATAAAGTACCTAAAAAATTAAATAATCACTAACTACCATTCCCTGACAACGGTTCCAGTATTAACATCACATGAGAGGGTCGTTAATACTGTCATAGATATCAAAGAATTTTTTTTATTAAAAATGATAATAACTAAAAAAAATTAAATGTAGAAGAGTGTTATATTGATGTTTATCCATTGAGAATGAAATAGAACCATCTTAAAATATTTAGGACAACTTTAAAGAAAATAAGGCAACATGTGATTAATTTGTTTGATTTTTTATATAATGATTAATGAGCCAAGAAAATGGGAATCTAAGTTAAATCAATTAGATAAAAGGTGATGTGATTCTATTTAAATGAAATCATAATTAAACCTAAGAAACCATCCTCTAATATTACATAATCTACACTTTATTAATTAACCTTTACCCTATTAGATATTCAGTTTAATTCAAAGATAGTGTTTAAAAACTTGATATAACATAGTAATCCCTATCTCATGTATTTTTCATTCCATGAGAGGGGTATATAGTTGTTATTACTTAAATCATAATACTATCCATTCAATTAATTTTTCATGCATGGAATGCAGGATATGATTGAGAAAATCATTAATGTAAATACGCCACTCACATTAACATTGAATCACAAAGACACAATTCATAATCAAAGAACAATTCCCCTTATTTAAATTTCTTGGTAAAAGAAAATTATACCTTCATTCTAGTCATGAGGGGATATTGAAAATAAAATAACAACCTAAACCAATAGTATAAGAAACCACATTATATTCTCCAACAGCTGGTCAAAACTCTCGAAGTTGATGTCTCAAAAAATTTTCCCCCTTGCTTAGTGTATTTCCATTCTATTTTATTCACCTTGAGAAAATTCCTTCCATTATTTTAATTTATAATTTTTAATTATTCCTTCACACCAACTTGATTTTTATTTTTAACTTATTATTTACCTTTTATCCCCTTTCCTTCCTCTTCCATTTTCCCTCTCTCTTGCATAATGATTGGTTGAGTCCTATATTTCTATATTTGATGACTTGGTCAAAAATTCTCCTAGAATTTTGGGGTTCATTTGAATTATTCCTTGTTTAGAAAAGATCTTGTGTGGTTTTCACTTTAAAATTTCCCCAATAAAGCTTACAAACCCTGAGTAAGATTGAATATATCGACCATTTAAGTTTTAGGAAAACTTCACACAATGACATGGGTGAAATACTTGTTGCATATCCATGTGTGGTTGTGGATGGTCATGCTGAAACTTGGTAGAGCACTAAACATCCTCATTATCTCCAAACATGGATTTATACATTTTATCACCCTACATAGTGAAATCTTTCATCCAGGATACTGCTATAATTTTTGTGGGTTCTCATCTATATGGATACAGTTTATGCTTATCACCATGGTAAAACGTCCATTATCTTTTGAAAATAGGATGCTTCTATATTGGATACCTCTATAGTGTATTCGAGGTCCTAATACATGGTTTCTTTATATATAATTTTCTTAAAATTTGATCCATATAAATTTATCAAATAGTGCATTACACAATGGTGTATTATTCATATTTGATTCAAGATCACTCGGTCACTGTACCATAAGTAATGGTTGTGGCATAGTGGTATTTTGATTCTATATTGGTGATGTAGCTCTTACCTCATCAGTCATGGTAGTATTATAGAATTGTTCAACAGTTATAACGTGTAACATGACTAGGAGGAGTGTCCAATTAATATGATGTGAAGACGAGGTGAAACATTAGCAATTTAGAAAGTTCACTATTCCCACATAAATAGCTTATCCTATATAGAAAGAATATAGTGGTGAACACACCTCTATATATCAAAACATTCCCTAATCCAATTAACAAGTTTGATGTGGGAAGTTGACCCCTTTCACTTCCACGAACCACCCCATACCTAAAAAACATTCTCATATAACTATATGGACCTGTTCCCTAAATGAAAACTTTATCTAGTTCTGTTGTTCTGCTAGTTAATCCCTTTCCACCTATATAGGAATTCATGAGACTAGGCTTGGAAGCGGGTTGCTTGGTCATTCTATGTGGCTTTCTTGGACCCTGGTTGAGGGCTAGCATGGGTTGGCTTATTTTTGGTCAAACCACATTTAATATTCCTACACCAAAAATGTTAATAAAAATAAAATATTGTATTTTAATTCTTTTAATTTCTTTTCCCAAACTTTCTTTTTCAAATGACAATAACAAAAAAATGATTATTAAAAGTGAAAACATTGGTAAAAAAAATTAAAAACAATTGCATTAAATATTTAAAATTTTAAAAATTTATGCATAAAATGAACTCATATTAATATATTTTTTTAATGGGATCCCACTAAAATGATGTCACCTTTTTAAAAAACCATCATATCCATTAGTTATCCTAATTCCATATTTCACTAAAAAATTACCGCACATTGGAATAAAACTCACCACTTATTTATTTAGGTATGAAATCATCCCAATCACATCATATATTACTCTTAGATAGTTGAACACAAAATTTGTTGTCCAATAAATCAAATTGATATACAAAGCTCTATTCCTCTAGTATCCAAACACATGGGGTTTCCCAACTAGTGTAATCTAATGTAAAAAACAACAACCTAATAATTAAAATTCAATCCATGGAAACCAAACATTATAATCAAACTACCAAAGTATGATTAAATATCACCCATTACTTACTTACCTTACACAAGATAATCCTATGGTGACCCCCTTTGGAATGAAACTTCCCGATTAGATGATTGAGGCATTAAAAAGTGCCAATTTTGAAGGAATATAACACTTAGTATTTGAATGGAATTTAATATATCCATATTATTTCATGTTATTAACTTTTATATATGAATTATTCCTATAATTTATTTTGGAATCCTATTTCAACAACCAAACTAATATGTTCAAACCATATTGATGTGCAACTCTTTACGCAACCCACAATTTTTTTCTAAGATAAAAATAAAATTCCAACATATACATACATATCTATATGAATTATTTTTACAATTCACATGAACATGTCATTTAATGGTTTATAATTATATGAGATTGAAAATATCCACATGAGAATGACTGGAGTCATAGATATCCAACCCTACTCTTTTTCTTAGACAAGGAATTTGCCTCTATAGAAGTAGGTTTTCCGACCCTAAGTCCCTCTATCGGTGGATACTGAAGTTTGCTTGGATAAATATTGGATCACTTAAAGGTGGATGTAGTGAATTAGTGATGATTTTTTTATTTTATTTTTTCTTAAATTTCTTAAGGATACTTTTCCAAACCTCTATAGACTTGTTAGAGTAAAAATCAAATTAATTATAAATCTCAACCTCACCTTACATATCAAAAAAATATAAAGATAGATCAAAAAAGTATTTATATTGTTTAGTAATAGTATTTAATCCTTTCCATGTTTACTATTTTTCCAAACATATATTTTTTTACAAATCTTTATAGGATTAAAAAGGTAAAAAAAGAAATTGGTTGTACATCCCAGTAATTATTCTTCCAGAAAACCCTAGTTCGACCCCTAAGAATTATCTATTAATAAAAAGTTAGTCATATCCTCCAACATTGTCTAGATGTATCCACATGAAGTCAAAGTTGGTTATAATCCCATCTAACAATCCATTTCATCAACTGGTTATACACCCCAACTATAAGTTGTTTACTTTTTATCTTCCAATCCATTGTAGAATGATATTTTCTTCCCCTAAAATAATTTTGGATCACCTTAATCTATGTAAAAAATTTAGGATCTTCAACAAATATCTTAAGAGTCAATTAAAATTAATAGTTCCTCCTATTTTTTAGACCTGGATTTTCAAAATTTGAACTCTTCAGATCTTCGTCTGAAAAAAATCCTTAGAAATGTTTTTATGATCAACTAGGTTTGGTTTACAATATTTTTTATGACTTCATCCAGTGTGTATCCTCATGATTATCCTCACTATATTTTGGTCTACCATGTTCTATGTGATACACCTCTATCCAATGTTCTTGTTATGATGATTCTCCATCCGTCAGATCTCAAATCTAGGATCCTATATCTGATGTAGTCTTCTTCAATTGAGAAATAATTTAGTTGAATAATCACTCTATTCTTCTTTATCGGTTGATAAAAATGGGCCTGATAATTCTTATTCAAAAAATTAATAAATTTATTGGGTCCACCTAGTACCAAATATTCATCACTTTATCTCCCACTTATGTGAACAATAGTTATACTCTACATACTTTTTTATCCTTTATTTAGGTGTACTTGTAGCAGTTTGGTACCGCTCATTGAAACTTTATATCTTGAAGAATATACTCAATTTAATTTCATGAGATTATTCTAAAATATTCTATAAAATTATTTAATACTCTTGAAATTTCATTAATGTTACCCTTTAATTAAACTTCCACAAACTCATTTTTAATGAACATCTGTTAAATTCCTTATCCTCAGCAAGATAACCAACGTTGACGATCAGCTAAGAATTTTCATGTTAAGGTCTTCACAAAGGGTTTGTAAAGTTATTTAAAATTCTTATATCTATTTTATGTACATCCATTGTTTTCATTATGGATTCTATGTTTGAGGAAATCCCACACCTTCCTCATTCAATTGATCTCTGTCTAATTTCTCTTTATTAGGAAACCTCCATTCAACAACCACAACATTTTTTTCAGATGAAATATCATATCTCCATATAGTGTATATGCATATGTAACCTATGCTTGATAAATCATAATCACTCCATTAGATCAATTTTTCATATAAACTCAAGCCAATACATCTTCATTTGATCTTCCATCAGATGAAATTGTATATCTCATTTCAATGTTTGGCTGTTTTATGAAACTGAACTTTATCTCAAAATTTGTACATGTTTCACTTCTTGTAAAATATTAACATTTATAACTATGGTGAAATTCGGAAATATCCATCCATTGGATATTTTGAGTGGCTGTCTGATGGAATTTGACCATTTCAAATTCATCTAATTGTCAGTCTAGTGCTCTATTTTTGATTTCCAATGTGCGAGAGCTTTAAAAACAATACCCTTTATACACAATACCTTTATGGAGATAACCTTTACATATATCATGTAATGATGCTACTACCATTAAAAAAAATCATTGATACCTTTAAATAGATATTGAAAATATGAAGTAATGTTTACATAACATTATTCACATAGATGTAACAAACACCATTATAACTCAGACCTCCATCTGATAATAACATCTATGTCTGATCAGTTAGCATCTATAATATGTAAGTTTGAAACTCAATTGAACAATATTCATTAAGCCACTTATTTTATCTTCAGGGATTAGACTTTATGCAACACATTGTTTGATAATATTGATTCTATTCCATCTGATCGCATTGTTCTATCCATCCAACCAGATTATGAAACATTGCAAGAATAGTCTATTTGATGACTCAAGACTGAAATTTGTACTACCACTTGATCATAGAATCTTCTCACCTCATACTTCATCCCCTTTGTAATTATATAAATTTTTTCAAAAGTATTAAAATTATACTTAAATCTTGATAAACTTCATGATGTCAAGAAATTGAAGAATGACCTAGCATCATAAGACTTTATCAATAAAGTTTCCAAAAATAGTTATGTAAAATTTACTACACTCCATAAGTAATGTTACTTAAATTTATATATAAACTTCATTAAATTCCATAAGTAAAGTTTCCTCTATAAGTACTAAAATATATTCTCTCAATATTATCTTCAAGAAAATATCGACGTATTGACCAAAAATGAAAACAAACACACTTTGGAACAACAATCCCCCCATTATGTTTGTTTTCAATATCCACATTATACATTAAACATATTAACTGTCAATATGGGTACTCATAAATTTCTTATTTATGTTTTTTTCATCATACCCTATGTTACTTTTCCCCTTAATTGAAAATAAAAAACAAAGGTAACATTCTGTTCATCTTAGGACATCTTTCTTCATTGATGAATTTTTAAAATTATATTTGAGATAAAAAATGAACCACATGAGTTTCTTAACAAAGAACATGTTACTAAACATCTATATGTATATGTGGTTTAAACCATTGTACAAAAAAATAGTGCATAATCAAGGTTGCAAATTTTTTTTCAAAACCCAAATTTTGTGTAATACTTTCCTCATGATTCTCCCAATATCATAATATTAGGGGATATCTGAAATTTTTATACGGAAAATCTTTCATCCATATTAAAAAACATTTGAAAGAAGTTCATTGTATAAAACCAATCCCCTAACATCTCATCTCTCTTAAAAACATCACAGTTTTTTGAAAATATTGATACTCATATCTCATATCCCTATACCCCCTTTAAGGGAGGCACTCCATTCCACATCAAGTTGATAAAAATTTTCCTTGATAAACATCTCTTCTTGTACAAAAACTACTACACCACTAATCTATATTACTTAATTATTCTCCTTCAGTTCCATAAAAGTTAGTTAAAATATGAAATTATATTGGTAATGAGGAGAAATATCAGTTCCCTTAGAAGTAATGATTGAATTTAAATTCTTCTCTTAGTCTCAACTTATTATTTTTCTTATATATTTCATGGGATGTGATTTCTTTCTTATCATCTATAGAATATTCAGATGATGCTATCATTTTTTCTTTAACTTTCATAATGTATTTTTTACTTTAGTTAGTAACATCATATTCACACTTTCATCTTAGGTTGGTAATATAGTCATAAAATTTTTACTAACATGGAAATATTACTAACATATCTTAAACATTTTTGAAATTTTCAAAACGAAATATATTTTTTAAAATTTTTATCAACTTTGTTCTCATTTTTTGAAACTTGTTTCTTCCCCTTTTATTAATAAGACTTTTATGCTTCCTCTATATCTCTATACATGGATATTTAATCTGGAAAAATAACTAAGAAATCTTTATTTTCTCTATGAAATTTCTTACCCTGATCAGCATTGTTAAAATATTTTATTTTATAAATTTACATAATCTTATTATTTGTTTTTGTTTTACAAAAATATCATTCTTTACCTTTTGAATTTTTTTCATCCACATCATACCTTCGTGGAATGTTTGTTCTTCTGTGTTTAATATAGATCCCCCTTAGTTCATACCTATTTCTTGATAAAGACATGTTGTACCAACATGAATATGCCATATGTCTGAAAACTATACAACATCAAAATTGAACTTTGAACCGTAATTTTTTTGACTAATAGTAGTATTGATCAAACGTTTTTTATGCTGACTTTTTACAAACTATTAGAAATTTTTTTAAGGATATATTTTCTTGATTAGTTCAACTATTTCTTAGTAGTATATGAGTTTTAATAAAAACACACTTTTTAAATTCCATTGGTAGTAGAAGAATATGTACCTTAGATGAAAACAAATTTATTTTTTAAAACATTATATTCACTAACTTGAGAATATTCATCTTTAAACTCCACAAATTTGGTGAATTCATATCTAATCTTTATTAACTCAATTTTTTCTGTAATAAACATTGATTTTTTTCTATTAAACCTTCTTCTTTATCATCCAAACTTTTATTAAGAACATTTACCATCTTTTTGAATTAAACAAACTTTAATAAATTATGATTACTTTCCTTAAAATGTATAGTTTGTAACATGTTTAGATTATCCTTCTCATTTGATGTTTCATCATATCATTTTAGTTTTCTCTGAATATTATTTAATTTCATTTTCTAAGATCTAATGAAATTAAGGTTTATCTATTTATATTTGATTATCTCACCATTCTAATAAGTTAACTCTTTAATTTTCTTCTTTAACATATTCATTTTCTCCTTGAGTGTTTTTATTTTATTTAAGTAATTTTTCCAATTTTTTCTAGAATCCACTCTTGTTCTATTATATATTAACTATCATCATCATTATTTTATAAATAAAAAACTTTTCTTACATGATATAAGAAATTTACATGATAATTCGATTCAATGATGGATGAAGAATCATCCTACTCTCTTATTCTAAATAAAATTTTCTTCTTATCAAAATGAAATTTTTTCTTATTCTAGTTCCCATTGTTTTTCTGAGGATTCTTATCATGTTCTTACAATTTATAATATTCATACTTTTTCTTAGGATTTTATTTATTACAAAATGGCCTTTATAATTACAATTCAGTAATTTATGAGAAATTTTACTATTCTACTTTCACTTATTGTATCTCTAAGATAGAAGAGGGATGATTGTGTTAAATTACTCTTCATTTTAATGTACCTTTGAATCAGTTGATTCTTCTAAAAAAATTTCATCTATGATATTCATTTTTAAAAAGGATTTAGAATCTATTTCTTCATTATCCATCTTCTTAAAAATAGCTATTTTCCTATCACATATCCCACAATAATTTTTTGAAGTTCATATAGAGATAAATCATCCCAGCCTTCCAAATCCAACACTTTAGTGTAAAATCTATCTAGAAAGATTCTCATCAGTTTCTTAATGATACTAAAATCTTTAACTTCTCATAAAAAACTCTTATATTGATGAAAATATCATTAAATCTTATAATGTATTCAGAATCATCATGTTAACAAATCTATAGAGTGTTTGTAACGTTTTTTTGAATTCATCTACCTAGTGTATGTCTAACCATATTCTTCATTACGTATTATATATCCAATGAACTCATACACCTTCATTATCTAATGGAACTCCACAATGTTTCCATTTATTAAAAACCCTCCATCAGATAACCTTAGAATATTCATGTCATATGACATCTCATATCTCTATCTAGTGGATATTCATATGTAATCTGTATACAATGAGTCGGAAGGCCGTTTTCTGATTATTCTACCTTAATAACTCAGATCAGTACAAAATAAAAGGATTTTCTATCCAATGAATTCAGGTTTCATATCCCGATTTTCATCCATTTGATAAACTCAACTTTATTAAAAACATTGTACACCCTTTCTTCTGGGGTCATTTTTACATTTCTCCATCAGGTGAAATTGTAAAATCTCAATCTATTGGATATTTAGAGTGCATGTCTGGGAGAATTTGATCATTGGAAATTTATTAACATCTATGTCTGGTACTCTGCTTCTGATTTCCTCCATCTGATAGCTTTGAAAATATATCCTTTGTATGTATCTCATTTACTGAAAAAACTTTTATGCATCTCATGTAATGTTTTTATTACCTTTATGAAGAACATTTTTTACCTTTATATAGTTATTTTAAGGATAAATTTACCTTTATATAACTCTCTTCACAGAGTCACAAATTCCACCATTGTAACTCAGACCTCTGTATAATAAGAACATCCCCATCTGATCATTTAATATTTAGACTTTGTAAGGATATTACTAAATAAATAAATCATCTTTTAGCCATTTATTCAATCTTTAAAACTTATAATTAATATAGATCTCCTTTTAATAATATTTAGTCTAGCATTTTCAATCGAATTGTTCTGTCCATCCAATCACATTATAAAACATCATACACACAATATTTATAATAACTCCAACTTAAAATTTGATCCTCCACTTGATATTATATTTTTTACACTTCATACATCATCCCCTTTTCACATCAATCACATTATAAAAAGTTTTAAAAACTCTAATTGGATCTTGATAAACATTATGATGTTAAGAACTTGAAAAATGGATTAACATCATCCGATTTTGTAAGGAAGGTTTTCTTACATAGTTAAGTAAACCTTCTTACACTCATTAAAAAAAGATTCTATACTTCAAAAGGAAACATCCTTAACTAGTATAGGTAATGTTTCATCCATAACTCCAGAAACATCTTCACTCAACATTCTCTTCAAGATCATATGTTCATACTGATAAGAAATGCTACCAAACACACTTTATCATAATAGATACTTTACAAAAGAGGAAATCCAATTAATTATGACTCTAATAACTAATATGTACAAAAATTATTCAACAACTAAATTAGAACTAATAAATTCAATTAAAAACTAAGTTAAAGGTATATGAAAAATTAATTCATTATGTAGTCAAACCTATCATGAAAATTCTAGGTTCTATACTAAAAGAAATTTATCATTTTAACCTGATGTATACATCATTCGTCATATAAACATTTTATATCAATGAATAAAATTTTGGATGAATTTTAAATAAATTAACAATTCAAATATTTTCACATTAGAGAAAAATTTGTGAATAATTAATAATTAATAGATAATAAAAAACACTTTAATAATTTTTTAGCTTTAATATTATTGACATTATATAATTTTGAATGTAAACTTTTATTTTCATTCCAATATGAACTATTTCATATTAATCATTATACAAAACATCCATTTTAAAATATATGATAGTATATAAATTAGAAATAATTTTCAATTCAATTTTTATTATGTAAATATTTTACATAATCTAAATATCATATAATTATATTCTATTTAAAAATTGATAATATCAATCATCAATAAAATTTTTATCTGAATTAAATAATATACAAATATGCCCACTTCTATATTGAATAATTTAAAATAATTAGTTATGAAAAACTTATAAATTTAATATAAAATATATATATTATGGCATTATTTCATAATTTATAATCCTTTGTAATTTATTTATTATGATTTATAAATAAACATTTATATATATAACAATAATTTCTTTATTATTTGTTAAATGTTATTTTAAATTTTAATATTTAATATTTAAGAAAGATTTAATAATAAATTTTTCATAAAGGATTATTAATAAATTATAATCCATTTATAATTAGTTAATTAATTAACTCATTATTAATTATTAAATATCCCCGAAATTTATTTTAAAATAATTTTTAAGAATCTTATAAACAATAAAATAATTTAATATGTTAATTTTTTTTAACAAAATAGATTCTCACTCTTATATATAAGGGATGGCCCATATAAGGGTAAGCATTTTAAACTTTTCATGAGCTCTCTTTAAGTTTTTGAATAAAGGTGATGTGTTTAGATACCTTTATACAATCCTTCAGCATAAAGGTATCTCTAAGATTCATTTCATTATTTAAAGGTAATGTTGAGGCTTCCTTTACACATTGCAGTGGTTACCTCTATAAAAACCTTTTGCGTAAAGGTATCATCAAATTTCATTATAGCATATAAAGGAAAAATGGATGGACACTTTTTTAGAACTCTTCTATGTAATGGTTACATTAAATTTTCTTATGTTTTATAAAGGAAACAAAATATCATTACACAACACCTTCTTTACATTCGCACGAGAATCTATATAATGGTAATGTGTC
The DNA here is from genome assembly GCA_963277665.1 of Viscum album. Classification (NCBI taxonomy): domain Eukaryota; kingdom Viridiplantae; phylum Streptophyta; class Magnoliopsida; order Santalales; family Viscaceae; genus Viscum; species Viscum album. Next base: position 757,330,936 of record OY728132.1, on the reverse strand, counting down.
GATGAACCTTATATATCTAGGGATGAAACTTACATAGACCATATATGTAAGGGTAAAATAGATTGACCCTTAAATAGATAGATCGACATATGAATAAAATGTGATGACCTCTGTGAAGAAGTCTTCTGTGTAAATGTAATTCAATTTGTCTAGAATTGTAAAAATGTTCGTATGTTTTCAATTGTCCCTCATTTCAATGAATGTTTTCACATATCTTGAACAAGATTTCCCTTATATACCACTAATGGTTGGGGGAATATATATTCATAATATAAACAAGTGCAATGTGACATACATAAGAACTTATCAATGGAATATTTTACCCCAACTCTTTAGGCATGAAACTCTTGGAATCACAATAGATCTCTTGGGTGGAGAACCACACTTAATCACCGCTCATGTGTAAGATTTCTCAAAAATTATTTAACTCTTTTACCTTTCATTTTATACCACTAAAGAATTTTGTTACAGTTCAATAACAATTATAATATCAAGAAAAAGAAATTAAAAACCTTGTCTATGGATCACCCATGCATGATAATATGAAACTGTGCATAAAATAAAAAAAATGAAGAACCTACCATAAATGTGAAAAATGTGCACCGAAGAATCCTATATAGCATCTTAGAACACCATCACATGGGTTTGATAGATATCACTAAGTGGAATCCAAAATACATCCCACTTCTAGAGGAATCCATAGGTAGATATAGATCTCTCATTACCTGATAGGGATATATCTCTTTTCCATGCACTACTAGAGCCTTATATTCAATGGAAAAACACTGAATGAAAGATAAAGGTTCCTTGTAGTTTTAGCCAGTTATGAGGATCTAAGTCCACACTCACACCACCATCATATGAAAGTAGGGTTTATATAGATCTTAGAGATTCTCTTAGGTGTTGTGTGCATTAATTTACGCAATTATAAAACATGTATCAACACATGAGTTAATTAATGCATCATATGAATGAATTCATTTAATTGATATATGTTTCATATTATAAAATAGATCTTTTAATGATATCCTTGGTAGGGGATTAATTAGAAATCTAGTCAATAATACCAACCTAGGTAGTATAATATATATATATATATCCCATTATGTATGAATATAACATATTTCATGTAATCTATAATATATATATATATTAGGATTTAGGGAATGTATAAATTTCAGTTTCTTAGTCAGACCATAAAGGGGGAGCATGTGTTACATGAGAAGATGATGATGATAGACTAAGACATCCTTGCATGGGTGAGATGGCCTTAGGTCTCACCCTTGGTAGTGGCCGAATATGAGGACATTATGTCCTAACCCAAGGAAAATAAAGGGTATGATGTTCTTGATGCCTGTCCTATGATATATATGGGGAATGATGACCTTGTGGCTGGAACATTGATAGAGATAGAGATCGAAGACATTATGGACCATCATGAGATAGGTTGACCTTACAGTTATATAGGGATACATGTGATGGACTTATAGATGACCCATGATCATGACTTCTGTTATGACTATCATTCCAGCATGGATTCAAATCATGCGTGAATAGGTTTCAGGGTAGTTTGGTTAGCACATAATCACTTGGTATTTGATTGATTGTTTCTTAATTTCACATTTCCATATTATCATAGAATACACTTCATATGCATGTGAACTTATGTTCATGATGAATCAGTGGTTTACTAATGGGTTAATACTCACACGCAACATGGTAATCTCAATATGTGTAAAGATTTCATGATCAGGGATTTAGGAAAGGGAAGGGTCCAATTGAAAGGGTGCTTAAGAGACGGATCTTAGTGCTAAGAGGTAGTACTAGGATGGATTCTTGAGTTCTCTTTTGATTGATTGATTTATTTTTATGTTTTCTTTCTTACACTCTATGTTGAAATGAAATATTGGGGTTCATTGGCTATTATTTTATTATATGACTTTGGGATACCTAGAATGTCACCTGTTAAATCATTTTCATTATTTAGTTTTTCTATGACCTTTTTGTCATTATTCCTTTCTTGATATGTTTTTGATGTACGAATTTTGATACAGAGTGTATAGTCTCTCCCTTGAATTTTTTAGACCCTAAATGGTAGTCAAAAGCCTCCTATATATATTGAGGCGCACTAGAGTTTATGTGAAACTCTATCCATGAATTGGTGAATTAGGATGTAGAGTTACATATTTCAATGAATGGGGAAATATTGACACTATTTTTGTCACTTATTTCTATATAGATACCTATGAATTATATATATAGGATCTTGTATGAGGTTCCCTAAAGATTATGATATGTATTGTTAATACATATTCTTCATTTCATGGATTAATTGGATTGATTATGTGATGGGTGGGGACTAGAAATATATTGACCGTCTTTGCATCATCAGATCACATGACACAATCTATTAAGGTATTCAGTATTATCCTTACCCATTCATTTATGATTACTTGGAGCTAACTTTGAGGGTATGTTTATGATGTCGTTCATTTTTCATTCCTTTACTATGATATTTTTTATTCTTATACAATAATTTATTCATTATTATATAATCCAAGTATATGTTATAATAACATCTTCATTTGTTACATCATTTATTTATTCCGGTCATATTATTGATTCATTGATTATGTACAATAACTTCCACTATACGCTACTCCATACTGAAAATATGATCTCACTCATTTATATTGTATCTCATTTCCCTAGAAAACCATCAGGATTACTATACGTGACTTATTTATTTTCAATAATAAATAATAAATTATCATTTATTCAGTTGATGCATGTTAATTTTTCAATGTAATGTAATGTTCCTTTTTATATGTAGCTTCCCGAGACTGCTAAACTATTAGATAATTTTAATTATGATCTAATGATTCTATGCCATTATAATATAATAACCAATAAATATGGTTTAATGAGATCATGGTATTACAATTGGAATCACGATAAGGATAGTATAATCCATAAGAATAAGATTTAGAGGAACATAATTAGAGAACATGACTCTGTGAAAAACCATTATGAAAAAGAAATATACACAGGTTCAATTATAATAAATACATATGAACTATATAATTTAATTTATAATTCATACATTTATTCATGAACTAATTAATATTATACCTTTATTTTTGAAATAGTGCCTTATAGAAGGAATGAAAACAAAGCCAACATCTATAATCGCTATAGGGATTTCCCTCTAGTGTTGGTCAATGAGGTTAGTGTTAGAGTGAAGAATATTATAACTTTACTAGAGAATCTTACTCAGTTTATGACCAATAATATTTCCTCTATGGAACAACCCATTACTCCACAATTTTGTGTGACAATGTTGGACTAATTTGTGTGGTAGTAAAATCTATACTTAAATAGAGCCATGTATCCATTACTATCAAAACAATAGATCAAGTCCATAGAGGAGATCTTCATTTCTCTAGGATAAAATTTAAGAGATAAGGTTATCATGGCCGTATATCATCTAATATGAGATATCAATAAATGGTTTTATTTGATTCAAGACACCCCGAAATAAGTGAAGATATAAAATATAGAATGGATGTATTTAAAATTGATATTTGAGGAAACTCGAGTAACACTTACTTAAATATTAAATTATTTTAAATGAATATTCAATACACTTTACATAATTACATTACAAATAATCATAAAGGTTTAGTGTTCTTGAAGACTAGATACATAATCAAATTATTTCATAAAATATCTTTAAAAACTTCTCAGGATTTCTTATCAAATAGAACCCTTCTTAGATATATTCAATTTAAAAAATTTCTATATAATTTCGGAAAACAAAAAAATAATGAAAGGTGATATTAGATGATTGGTATGAGTAAACTTGTGAGTTATCAATCGATGATAATAAGTTAGAATAAGATAATAATAAGAGTATGATAACATCACTTTAATTTATGAAAACATACCCAATAATTCATAAACTATAAATCATGACTCCTAGAATAAGGCATTTTTATTTTAGAAGATATGTGTTATAAGAGTGTAGAATAATAAATAAATAACAACGAGCCATAAGAACATATCATTAGCATAAGATATATTGTTTTGGAATATACATAGGAATAGAAAAAAATTTCCTTAATCAAGGCTCACTTCCAGGAAAATCATAGTGGATGGATACACATAGTGTATTGGGTTCACTCCTCATTCCTATAAACATGGTGGGAAGAGCCACGTAGTTGATTGAGTTCACTTTAAATCCATTTCATGTTATCTCATCAGATATCAAGATCCATTCAATTCATTAAAGGGTTGTATAATTCTATTACAACCCATCATATATTGAAATCTATACATAATTTTTCTATAATATTAAAAATACATTCATCGTTTCTTCATATATTAATTGTGAAGTTGGAAAGAAATGGGATTCATAAGAACTTCTTTAGAATATCATTATCAAAAAACTTCTAGAGAAAGTATTTGGATGGTATCATTAGAGAATATCCCCTATAATGTATAATATTCCTTAAAAGACATTGACATAGATGACACATTATTTTATAAAACCATTCGAATGTTTTTTAAATATAATAGAAAATATTCTTTTCATATAAAAAAATTAAACAAATGAATGTTATTAAAAAGGGGAATAGGATTTTCTTTAGAAAAAAATAAAATATATAACAGAATTTTCATAATGGAGAAATGAAGTGATGGTGAGAAAATCTAATCATATCATAACTATTTAAAAAAAAATTATTTTCACACATTTATAAAGAAAACAATGACCAGTTTAGAAATCGAAAAGATGATTATTTTAAAAATTTTGTAAATAAATTTAAAAAAATTAATAAATTACATTGGAAATAATTTTAGAGTAGGTAATAAATTTCATAAAATAATTTATAAGAACTTTGATATTGAGGAGATATATTCTTGATCAAAAAGGATATATAAAGATATTTTTACAAAAAAAAAATATTTTAATATTTTTGTGTATGATGAATAAAAAATAAAAAATAATAATTTAAAACCCAAAAAATGAATAATTGAAAATAAAATATATTATTTCTCGGTGGAAATAAACATACATATTCCCAATTGGGAAAGTGAAACAAAAACAATACTAATAAAAATTGAGTTTGTATCATAAAGATTTACAGATTCTGTAACTATTGAATTAAAACCTCATGAAAGAGAGAAGAATATAAGGATTATAAAATCCCCATAATCTTTATGAATTTTTTTATAGAATACATTCATGGTATTATCTATAAAACAATGAAATATTGATAGTGGTGAATATAGAACATATCACAATGAAGGGAAATTCAGATGAGGGAACCCTTATGATGATTGTAACATTGGAAATTGGAATCCAAAAAATGAAATGGTTATGTGAAAGAATTTAAAATAAACATAAAATAAGTTTAAATAACTCATAAAAAATCATAGGTCTTAACACACACAATCATATTTCAACATATTCAATGGAGAAGTGAAATAACCCAATGCATGGAAATTGAGTTAAAAACTCCACTCCCATGGAATTCCTCTTGGGAAAACATATTCTGACCTCCTATATATTAAATATTGAAATATTATACTTATATAATTGAAACATATTCAAACTTATCTTTCTATATCTCTGTCCCTTATAATTACCAATTACCAATTTTTTAATAATTATTTATCACAATTCATTGTTTATGTGTTAACTGTCTTGTTTCCCATGCATGTTTTGATTCGACGGTTTATTTCATTAATCCTTGATAATTTTTTCTTTATATATATAATTATAGAAAATATTTATATCAGGTTTTATTCATATTTTTTATTTATATTTTAACATTATAGAAATTATGTTAATGTTTCTAATGGAGGGATTTAAAATTCCCTTTTCTGATGATTATTATATTAAAAAAACAATTGATTTAATAGTAAACATAATTTTTAATAGTAACACTAAATAATTTTAAAAACATAAAAAAATTATCATTATTACATAATTTTCCACATAAATAACATTCCTTAATAATTCATGACATAAAATTTATAATAATGTTCACGTACGTGGTAAAAATTGCTATAATATGAACAAAATATTATGGTTGAATGAGTAAGAGAATGTAATTATATAACAATAATATCAAATTTTAATAAACTTAATATTTAATTAAATTTCATATTTATTCATTAAATCCATCCTTATGACCTTATATGTGATTCAGTAATGAAAAAAGAAATGTGTTGTTTGTTGAGGTCGTAGTCTGCATGTGCACTGAAATAATGTTTTCATTTTCCAACTGATGGAAATGTAAGATGATAGATAATATCATATTTCTAGATAATGATAATTATGTTATAAATATAATATATATCCATTAAGTTCTTCTATATATAAATCTATGAGATATTTCGTTGAAAATGAAATACATCGCTTCATGGAGGTGGTAGTCTGCACGTATGCATGAGAAACACATTCATTTTCCATAGGATGGATGGTAAGCAGATAAGGGTTATTCCATATAAATAAAAAAATATCATTATACTTATTATACATACATAATAATGGATGTTTGTATATAATAGATTTATAGGAGGTGGAATAAGAAATAAACTTGAATGGACTTCAATAAAAAATAACATCTTCTTTCAGAATCCTCTTTTAGATTTCACCTTAGTTCATATTAAGTTGTAAATTAATTGGAACCAATACCACTATGAAGTGGTGAAGGTATTTTTAAGTTTATTTCATTATATTTTTATGATCTAAGGTTCTCAAATTGTGTGTATATGTTAGGAGAGGTGGTGACCTATTATTAGTGAGGGGAGTGACACCCTCATAAATACCCTTCACTTTAAAACAATATAAAGTAATTTTCAACGAAAAGTGACACCACATAAACCCAATTTCAAATTTATAGTGGGGAAGTTTTAAATCCAGTCAAAAATAAAATAAATATATGTCTTTTTGTTATGAGAATTTTTATCACTTAGTTTATACCCTTTTAACCTATTTTAAACTTTATAATGATAACTTAAATTTTTTTTACATGGTAATATATTTCTATAGAAAAAAAAAGAAATTTAAAATAAAAAAAATTGAACATTATGATTGAAAATCACGAATCATTTTTATTAAACTAAATTTATAAATTTTTAAAATATTACATTTAATATAAGTATGAAAAAATCAATAGAAAATAGTTTTTTGAAAAAATATCATTTAAGAATAAAAATGAATTTACACCAAAATAATGTATAAAATTTATCCCCATAAAACATACTAAATTATGGATAAAAAATAAGACTTTTATGATGAGAAAATAATTCCAAAAAAGAATGGACCATTTTGAATACTTAATTAAATTCAAATGATTAGAATATTTTTTTACTAGAATAAAATATAACATAGGTTTCAAATAGTCAGGGATGGGTTTCCAATTCAAAAGAATAGTTTTAGATAACTTAATTTAAAACAAAAATACATATTTTACTTGTCAAAATGATATATATATATATATATATATTTAATTATTTATTATATCCAAATGATTTAATAAAAGCTATAGCATTTATGAAAATTGTAGTTTTTAATATTCACGTAAAAGCAACCATTCGAGAAAAATCCATAAAATTCATCCTAAGAAATGTTTTTGAATATTTAGTTCAAAATTAAATTTAGTTTTATCAAAATAAAGTTACAATATTTATAAAATTAAATATTATGTATAACTTATGAAATATATAATAAAAATATTGTTTCAAACAATAAATTTTTATTTATCCATGAATAATTAAATTAAAATTACTTATAGATACTAAATCAATCAGTTGATTCTAGAAATTAATTTTACCAATTATCATTGGAATTTTGTCAGTAAATTTATTGATATCATTGGAATTTTATCAATAAAATTATTGATATAATTCCCTCAGAAGTATTAAATTTATCAAAAATACATAAATCAATAAAAAAAATTCTCTAAAATTAATTGTATCTTCCAAAGTAAAATAGAAATCAGTAATTTTACAAAAAAAATTATTTTGTTTCATTTAACTATGTTGTAATTTAAAACATTATTTAATGTAATAAATAATTATTAACATAAGATTTGTGTTTTTTTTAACATAAAATATCTTACATAGTATCATTTAAAGTATAACTTCCTATTCAAATATTAAGGTTTACATGTATAATGACACAAAAATAAAATATGATTTTGATTTTATCAAGATAATTAATTTATAATTCACAAATAGTAAAATTAGTATTTATTAATTAAATATATCTAAAACCATGTATGTATCATTTTAAGACTCATACTATTGAAGGAGATTCTAAAAGAATACCTTGATAGCTGAGTGATATTTTTCACATTTTACATGATATATTTATCATCCTTTTATTTGATTTGATGATTTTTTTAACATCAATATATTGAATATGAGAAAATATACTTAATTTAATTCTTTCCACTATATAAGAAAATTTTCACTATTTGGTTTTGTTTCGTAGATTTGTACATCTCTAATTTATCTCATATTATAAATAATCAATTGATTAGGATAGAAGTATTAAATTAAATTTTAATAGACCATAAGAGCCACTAAATAAAGAGAATTTATAAATATTATCTCTAGATTTTTACTAAATCAAAAAATAGTTTACTTGTGTAATGAAAATAAACAAATAAATATTAATAAACATTCAATTGAAGAAATGATGCATTAATCTAGAAAGCCTAAAAAATAACACCCAATGTTATACTAAAATCATTCCACAAATAATTGACCCAAATAATCAATAAAATATTCCTTAGAAAAATTGAAACCCAAATATTAGAAATATTTGACTTTATGTTCATCATAAAATAATCATAACATTTATCTCTAAACAATATTAATAACTTATAAATTCACATAGAAAAAATATATAATCATATACTCCCTAAAAAATGAAAATCTTTTCCGAAAAATGCATTAATCAACATGATATTAGACCACAACAAAATGAAATACACTTCACCAAAAAATCACATGAACCACCCTGTCATTATATAACTAACTATCCTTAAGGGCCATTTAAACCTCAATCATGAATTCTTCAATAAATATATTGAAAAACATAAAATTTTCACTAAATTCATTTACAATTATACAAATACCATTTAACCTGTATTTTTAAAATTTAACTCCATCATATCATCCAATTTAACATTAAATCTAACATTATCTGATAATATTTCATTCACCTGAATTCCTATAATTTACACACATATATAGTTAACTTTGTCAAAAAATAATGTTTATCACTTTGTATCTAAATAATCCCTATGGTTATCTATGTCTATTAAACATATGTTTCCAAAATTATTATACAGAAATATCCAGAATTATAACATCAATAAATATAAAAACCCTAAATATTATCTATCATATAATCATGACTTGTGCATAAAACCGAATAAATATTTCCCAAAATATCAATAATTATCCTAGAATATAATCACATAAGTTCTCAAAAAGGTATTTTTACTTTTGTACTTATGATTATATATAAATTTATCGAAACATAAATTTAATTAAACTACATTATAACTATTGAAATTCTATATAGAGACACCCTAATAATTTATCTTCCTTTATAAAATTTTAACCTATTTTATTCCTTAAAACATACATCCTATAAAAAATATGAATCATTTACAATTATTCATCAATCTCAATTTAATTATATTCCTTACTTTAAACATAAGAAAAAAATATTAAAATAATTCGTATATTTTTTATATTATCAAAAATTTCTTCATCTTCAACATATGACCTTGGTAAACCATTATCCATACACTCTTATTAATACACTTCATGATATTTCCTAGTATCACATCGATTTGAAAAATGACTATAATCCCAAAATTTAAAATATTCAACTATTTTTGATACATTAATAAGAACTCTATTCCCCTCCATTGAGTTAATTGAAAACTTAATTTTTTTTAGGAATTTTATTTCACTATTCCCACTTTTTCTCCCTATAAAACATCTTCCTGTTATTTTGGGACATTTCCCAAAGCGAATATTCCCAAATTTTCAACACTTAAGATGTTTAATTATTCCTACTTCATGATATTTAATACATAAACATTCATGAAACTCTATTTTCTATTATTTTGTGATTTAGAGTCTTTAGGTAGGTTGAGATTGTTAATCGTAACTCATGATAGTTGGTTAAGTATATCAATATTATTTTTCACTTTAGATCCTATACCATTTCGTTTTTTGTGAGGAAAATCATTGCACTAACCATTATATTAATTATTAAAAGGATTCCTCATGGTTATATCTATAAACTAAATCCAAAAGTATTAGTTTAAGCTTCATGAAAAAATAATCACAGTGAGAAATCATATGATAATGAAAATCGTTCCTCATATTTTCTAAATTAAAATACAAATATATCAAACAATTACATTTTAGGATAATCCTATATCAATTTGGTTTATCACACATTATCATAGGCTTTATCAACACATTTCTCATAACCTAATAAAAAAATTATCTAAACCATAAATTGATACCAACTTTGGTGAATGACAATCACTTATTTAAATATTTCATATTTTTAGATGAATAGTAAATAAATCTCTAAAAATACATGCATGAGAACTATATAGGTTTATTATCATAGAATATTATACATTTAATTAACTTTTTCCATGAGATATCTTCAACATGTTCCAGAAACATTATTACACATAGTACTATTCTTATTTATATTATACTTTTATCCTTTTTCATAATATAGGGTAATAGAAACATAAGAATAAGTGATCTCATATTTTTAGTAAGGGTAAACATGAGAGATATCAATTAATTATCATAAGTGATAATATGATAAGAATAAGGGTATGATAAAATGAAAATAAATTCTGAAAAACATATAGAGATAAGTGTAATATATATATTCAACATAAGAGTATGAAATATATATTCAAACAAAATGAGCTCAACATGTTCTAATGAAGATGGTTAGATCTGGTCAAGGTTTATGAGTATTCAATCCACTACTAGGTGGGGTAGGAGAACAAAGTTGAATTTTATCTAATTATAAAAGATCTTAGAAACCTAGATATAATGAGGATTGAGAAGGATCTAATGTTCCTAGACATGCATAGGATGGTTATTGGAATCATGAAAAAATGAATATCATCCCATATTTCTAAAATGAATTATCAAGCATCACTAATTAAGTATATCAATAAAGTTAACAAAGTTAATATATATATAGAATAAGTTTCATTATATGAGGAAGGAAAAAACCAATATGTTCAATGTTGATGGTGAAGGAGTTAAATAATTTGGGAAATTATATTTATTCTATCATATATGTAGATAAAGAAGAGATACAAAATTATGTACACAAATTTACATTCTTCTTCCTATGAGGAAAAAAATGTATAGAGATCTCCGAGAACACTATTGGAGGGAAAATATATATAAGAATATTTTAGAATATTCATTAAATTTCATGGTGTGTTAGTAAGTGAATGCTGAGAGGCAAAATTCTAAAGGTATCATGAAACAATTTCTTATACCGACAAGGAAATAGAAATAAATAACATTGGATTTTTTCATTGATGATCCAAATAAATTGAATGGGGATAATGACATATGGGTTCTAGTGATCCATCTAACAAAATATACCCACTTTAATTTCAATTCTATAAGAATTATCACTTGATCAACTAGTAAAGATATACATTACAGAATTTCTAAGGCTTCATGGAACACTGCTATCAATTTTATATAATTGAGATTTTAAGTTTACCTCAATCTTATAGAAGTGTATTCAAAATTATCTAAAAATAGAGTTGAACATCAATATGACCTACCACCCAAAGATTGATGGTAAAACTAAATATAATATCTAGATACTTGAAGATGTGTATAGAGTAGCCAAATAGAATTCAAGGTAGTATGAAGCCAACATATTCCTCTAGTCGAGTTTTTTTAAATAAAAATTTCCACTCAAACATTCAAATGACCCCATATAAAGCATTATATGGAAAGAGATATATAAAAACTATATGTTGGGAGGGAGTAGGTGAAAGGAAGTTTCTATGGCCATAGATGGTCAATTAAATGGTAAAAAAGGTGAAGAACATTCAATAAAACTTCAAATCTATGAAGACTTGATAGAAGATTTATGCGGATAACCATCGATGAGACCTGGAGTTTGGGGATGGTCATAAAGTGTTCATCTATATATCCCCATGGAAGAGAGTCATGATATTTGGGAATAAGGGGAAGATAATTCCAAGATATATAGGACTTATTGAGATTCTTGGTCACATATGATATATGAAATATCAACTAGCACTCAAACTAAACATATCCAAAATAAATGGTGTGTTTCACATATCCATCACATGTACTGAATTCAAAAGCGGTACAGTTGGAGAATGATCTCTTTTATGAGGAGAATCCTGTAAAGAAATTGGACAATAGAGAAAAATTTATAAAAAATACTATAACTCACTAGTTAAATGTATTTTGGAGAAACCATATATTTAATGAGGAAATGTGTGTACATGAAGAGACCACAAAACAAAAGTACCGTCATTGTTTTCACCTTAGTGCATGAAATCAAATTTTAGGTAATATTTATTTTCTAGGGGAATAATGTGACCTATTGATATATTAGTGAGTATTTCCCCATAAAAAATATTTTTTCAAGTATCTTATATTACATATAATATTTTACTAAACCAAAACCATGAATCATTAATAAAATTAAATTATTAAAGATGGTTGTTATAATCATTAAATTATCAGGAATAAATAATAGTACCTAAATTTTCAATTATTATATTTATAATACATTACAGATTTTAAATTGAAAAAATTAACTAAAATTTTGAGTTTATTATATCAATATTATCATAATATTTTTTTGAGTATTTTATAAAATAATGCATTTTTAGGTAAATTGTAAACATAGCAATTTTGAAAAAAAACAATCACTCTTATAATATTATAGTGATTTAGAAGGTTGAAAAACCCATTTAATTTTAAATATAAATCATTTCAAAAACAATATTAAATTTATAAAACACATTTGTAACATATTTGAAACTTAAATAATATTTCACACTAAAAACTATTTTTATGTAATTATATTTAAAAGTATATTTTTTATATTTTAGATATTAAATATATAAGAATTTAGTTCTTATTTGTGTTTAAAATTTAATTATTATTGAACAATTTCAGTTTCATTTTTAGTAAAAAATGATAATTTTATTAAGATTAATGTCAGCGACTACAATTATGGTAAACCATTTTTTTAAACTTTTTTATTAATATCATGTAATTTTTAATTTTATAAATTAGTTTTATATAATTTATATGATTTCATTAATATCATTTTTAAAACTATATAAAACTAAATTAACACCCATTAAATTGGTAATCAGAACTAAATAAGATTAAAGAACATATAATTGTTAAAAATCATATTTCTACAAATTTTTTTATAAATTAGATATTGGAATTTAAATGTTTATTTTTTAATATTTATAAATTGAATTAGATTAAATTTATATTAAATTTTGGTTTAAAACACAAATTTATTTTAATAGGGGTGACATTATATTTTTAAATAAAATACAAATTACTTAGCTAAATAATTTCTTACCAAGATAAAAAATTAAAATGTGAAAATGTAAAAATATCTAGTAAAAGACATGAAAAATATCTAAACACGTGCTTAAATAATTTTATAAGGATTTATGAACAAAATATCATACCAAAATCCATTATTTTTAATTTTTATGGTGATTTACCAAGGAATAGTGTATTCATATGATGGAAGGGTAAATGGTGTTCCCAAAAATTCCCCTTTCTTCATTTATAAAAGTGGATCACTCCCACCCTAATGTGGTTACACTTAATGTTATAATATTTCTTAAAAATATTACCAAAATAACTCTATTATAATTATTTTACTCATAATTAATTCCCTATTCTCTATAATTCATCATTAGGCATTCACTTCCATGTCAATATCTAAGATCAGAATAAGTCTCATTTGTAAGTATTACCTTATTCATAACCTTTTCTCCTTAATACTCCGCTTAAAAATATATTTTTATGTAATAATATATGTAAATAATTTTAATTAGTATAATTATTTTTTCTTATATTAATTTAATATCCATTATTTATTCATCTTTATTTTATACGAAACAAAAGTATTGTTAGTGTGTTGTGTGAACTATCAACTCTACAAAGCGTCATATTCTTTTTTTCATCAACACCATTAATTGATGATAAATGGGATATAATGGATAAAATAAATATGATAAATGTGATACAAATATCATTATTAAATTTAAAATTATCATTTAAATTATTTCCCACTCATTCTATTAGAAATGGAAACATTAATCACGCATACGTGTATACTATAACCTCAACGAGAAATGATATTCATTTATCATCACCACCCATCATGGTTGGATATAAAAATATATTTAATATATAAAAATAATTTCCATAAAACTATAAATATTTTGTAGATTATTAATATATTTTTAAATTATTTCTACCATGGTCACCATACACAAAGAGTAATGAAAAAGTGACCGAAAAACCTCAAATAACTGACGTAAGCCAAAAAACTATATTATAAATAAATAAAATATTATAGTTAAAGGAAAATGTAAAATGAAATATAGTTAGTTAATTTTATTTATTAAATATTAAAAAAAACTTAATTTTGTTATTCAGGCTGTTAATAGCATGTACAAAATTAATCTAGAACCCTAGGTAAGGGATCTTTTATACCTCCTTTGTGACTTGTCAGTTACAAGTTTACTATATATTTCTACCTTTGATGAAATATTATCATAATTTATCTATTTTTTGTATATATTTTCATTAAAAAAATTATTTTTTAATTATACTTTTATTTTTTGCATAATATTTGTTTTATGTGCCTTTAAAATATTCATTTTTAAGTAAACATCGTTTAAGAGGACTTTTCACTTTATTATCTCATTTTTTGAGAATCACCCCTAAAAATGATTTTAAAACCTGAGTGCCTCATAAAATCCCTCATTATTTTATGGATACAAATATTGATTCAATTATAGTTTTATGGAAGCAAACTAAGGCCAATCCTTGTTAATAATGATCTCTTACTTAAATCATAAAGCTTTTCCCAAGTGGTATGTTTTTATTCTTTCTTATACATGATCATTCTCAAGAAATATATAAATTAGAACTCAATGATAAATACCTATGTTTAATTTTCAAATAGGAACATCAAAATAATTTATTTTTTTATACTATTGGAAATGTTTATGATTTAGTCTTTGGTTTTTCCTTGAATGAGAATTATGAAACCCACTTCACTCTCTTTGGTTTGATCATGATTATGATTTATGTATAGTTTTATTTCCTCAAGTATAATACATATTTATGATTTTAATTTATGTTATAGGTGTGCCTATAATTGCATTTACCTCCAATTCATTGGGAAAATCATTATATCTCATGAGTTGTTATGCAAGTGATTATGGAGGGAAACTAATCTACCTTGGGACTTTCCCCCTTTATGATGATGGTATTCGAAGTTACCCTTGATTTTTTATAGTGATATCATGTTTCATATTGTTTCCACATGTTTATGATATTATGAAATAATTTCATTATTCCATGTCTCTATTATTATGATTATCATCTTTATTATATCATGTTATCTCTCATGACTTTCATGTTATAATTTATTACCATGATTGTTCCCATACTAGGATTTCCAAGACACCCTTTTCCTTATGTGTTTTCCCTGTGATATCCTATAGTGTTTTATAAGATATATGGGAGTTTATATCACTATATAGAGTCTTAAATAAAGGGGATGTTTTTATATTTAAGTTGATGTATTTTCAGATCTAATCTTTCAAACTCACTAGACCTCTAGATCATTTGACTGTATTTTTTTGAAAAGTATATAGAGAATTATGAAATAATACGTGTTTAAGGATTGGATGACCGTAATTGGTATTAAAGTAAAAAATAAATAATTTTGGATATTGGGATGAAAAACTTCAGTGAAAAACCAAGGTATATGTATAAGGGATAAGAAAAAACATATGAGAACATCCTAATTTTTTTTGTAAAGTGGATATTATGTGGTATACTTTGTAATACATCCATATATGGATACTGGAATGTGGATTCGGTTGTGGAACAAATTCGGTTATGGGTAATAATCTTGAAAAAGCATGGTTGAACATTTAATCAATCATAAATTTGATGAATGATGAGTGGTCCTAAGACTGCATGCCTGGATTGACCCTCTAAGGGGATATGCTCTGGTTAATTCACATTTTATTTACAAAGCATTATGAGGGATTTGAATAATTTTATGGAACTTAATTAGGTTATGGTACCTAATTGTAAAATGACCATGGATAACATAGATTGAAACTTAATTATTAATAATATAGGTTTTACACATCATGTATATCTTTCTTCATAAATTTATATATTTTAACATTTATACATGTATTGATCATATTCTTCTTATCCCAAAATATCCATTATTTTAGAAAATGTCGGGAAATAGGAGGAATTGTGTTAACCATATGTAAAGTGGTAAATTTATGAATGAAATAATAAAATTCCTAACATGATGAGAGAAGAATAAGAGAATATCATAGTAGTATTGGAATAACCAACTCACATTATGAATAATTAATTGAATCGTTTGGACTGTCCTCTAAGAGGGAAAGTTGAAATTGAGTACTTTATCCATTAGAGATATCATAATTTTCATGGATCTATTAATCCCTTAATAATTAAATAATAGATTAACTTCATTGAAAATATATTCTATTTCCTACATTATCCTGAGAAAGAGATGGTAATTCTAGAATTTTTTCACCTCGAGGGAGAAGCTACAAAATTTTATAAACTGATCAGGAATACAAATCCCTCGAAAGTTATAATATCTATAGTGTGGGATGAATTCAAGATCTTATTCATTAATTAATATTTCCCTTACACTATCCATATTAAAAGAGAGATGGAATTCCTTGAAATTAATAAAAATAAAGATATATCAATCATATATTATGAGGAAAAATTCACTAGGATTTCATCATATGTCTTTGGTTTTTTCATTAACACTAAAAGTACGATCAACTACTTCTTTAGTGGGATAAATACAAGTCAGAAATTAAAGAATTTTATAGTTATGATGAACTTATCTGATGTGACCTCAAAATTTATATGGAAATGGAATATTCTTATTAATGTCTTCGAACTATAGATAATCAGTTGATAATAGAGTTTAACACTAGGGTATTACTGGATAAAACTCATAGTGGTAAGAAAATACAACATCATAAATGTCAAAAGTGTGGAAAGAGGTATCTTGAAAACTATATAAATGTGTACATAAAATGATTTTAGGGTGTAAGGGAGTGAAATAAATACAAAAAATGTATAATTGAGACAAATAATCCCACTAATATGATTGAAGAAACATTTTTCTAGTTCAATCCTTAGCTGTCTGTCCATAATGTCAACAAAAAGAAACATGAACAGTATGAAAACCAATTCACTAATCCAAGGGTTGTTTAAGATAAATATAAAAAACAACTTCCAAGTAAAGGATAGAAAGGGAAGGATTATTCTATTACTAATTTAGAGGTGAATCATGGAAACAATTTGGTGACAAGAATTCTAGTTATTCATTGAAAAATAGAAAATATACTATTTGATTCAAGTCTATGCACTCTTTTATTTGATGATAGTTTGACAAAAAATTTCAAAATTTCAAATAAATCGTAGAGGTTATGTAATTAGTGAAAAATTCTAATGCTGTTATTATTCTGTATAAAAAACATATATCTTCCCCAATTGATATCTATGGGATGAATCACCCATCGAAACATGTCATAATCCCTTAATAAAATTTGATGCTATTTTGGGGATGGACTAGTTGTCTATTTATAGAGTCAACATTAACCAAATTAGAGAAGGATATCAACTTCTATATCCCAAACATCCCTCTAATTCTATTAATGTGCAAGGAGGAGGATGAATCTAATTTATAATATTATTCAAAATCCTGGATATTGTTTCCTTATGATCATTATTATCTATCTTTAATGATTAAATAAAATTATACTATCACTCTTTATGATAAGCCCATTATAAGGAATTATACTGATGTGTTGCTTAATTAATTTCACAGTGTTCCTCCTGATGGATAGGTTGAGTTATTAAATTATCTTATACCTAGATATATTCCAATATTCTTTACATTGTATTGAATGAACCCTATTTAATTGGATTAATTGAAGAACAAATTACAAGGATATATAGATATAGGTTTCATATGAATGAGTGCTTCACCATAGGGTGCATCGGTCCTCTATCAATAAGTAGGATATGGGTATTTGTATCTATTATCGTAAACTCAATAAGATCATGATAATGAACAATTATCCTCTTCCATGGGTTAATGAGTTGTCCAATCAGTTACATGAAGCCTAATAATACTCTTAAATGGAAATATTATGAGGATATCATTAGTTAATGGTAATTAAAATGATATTCCCAAGAATTATTTTTATACAAAGTATGAGAACTATGAGTTCATAGTCATTCCATTTAGACTCATGGATACTCCAATGATACTTATGAACTTAATGAATAGATTTATTAGATATTACTGCGATATATTTATGGTAGTATTTATACATGAAAATATTATACACTCAAAAATCAATGAGGAACATGAGGAGTATTTAAATGGTGTGATAAATTCTTTATAAAAGGATAAATTATATGAAAATTATAGTAAATGGGAGTTTTGGATGGCTAACAGGGCATTATTGAGAATGCAATCAAATTTAATAAGATACTTATAGACCCTTCAAAGACTATGGGGATTGAGGTTTAGAATATAGCATCATATATGATAGGGATCCATAGGTTCCTAACATTAGACTATTACAATCCGTGGTTGGTGAGAAGCTATAGATTTGTGTGAAGATACATACAAGGAGATGAATAATAGGTTAACCATAACACCTATTATCACCATACCAACATGTGAGGAATTATTTAGGATCTATAGTGACACACTATAAAAGTTCTTTGGTTGTGTACTCATGAACAATGAAAAATTTATTGCCTATGACACACTTGAAGGTGAATGAAAATAATTATCCAATAACCATTCAGGATTTGGATATAGTAATACTTACATGGGAAATTTTGAGGCATTATCTTTACAGAGATAAGTGTGATATATATATATATATATATACTATAAGAACATGAAATAAATATCCACACAAAAGGTTCTTAATATGTACTAATAAATATAGTTTCATCTGATTAAGGATTATTAATTATTAAGATAATACCATTCTGGGAATTTGAATAATCTGATAGATTATCTAAGTATAAAAGATCCTACAACCTTATCTATGATGAGTATTGAGAAGGATACAGTCTTCATGGACATATAGAGGATATATATGGGAATCATGATGAAATGAGAATCATCCCTCCATTATCAAATGAACTTTCAACCATTATTACATGAGAAGATTAATAAATCTCAAAGGGTTGACATGGAGATACTGAAGGAGTTAGATTCCATGATAATGGAAAAAAGCCTATGAGATGAAGCTTGATGGTGATGGAGTCAAGAAATTTTGGAAAAAAGTTTCTGTTCAATCATATCCAAAGATAAAATATGGTTTAATGAATAATTATCATACCTCGACATTCTCCATCCAGCCAGAAAATATTAAAATGTTTATATATCCCCAAGAACACTATTAGAGGTACACTATGATGAATGGGATTTTATAATATACATCAAAGTAATTTTTGTGTCTACAAGTGATGGCTAAGAGGAAAAAGGCCACAAGTATGATAAAATAATTACCCAAACTTATATAAAAAAGTAAAAGATCAGTATGTACATTATCATAGATTTTAAAAAAAATTAAAAGGAAACGATGATACATGGGTTTTGGTGAACCATATTTGAAAGACCTCCCACTTCATTTCTATTCAATAGGACTTATAACTTGATCATTCTTCAAGGATATACATTATAGAAGCAGTGATGCTTCATTAAACACCACTATCAATTGCATCTGATCATGATATGACATTCACCTCAATATTTTGTATTATTATTCAGCATGTTCTAAACATTGATTTAGATTTTACTATATCATATCATCCCCATACCAATGGACAGTCTAAATAAAATATCCAAACACTTGAGGATATGTGGAGAGATTCTTTGTGGACTTTAAGGGAGGTTGGGACCGACATCTCCCTAGGGTAAATTTCAATTAAAAAAATGTTTCAACACAAGCATTTAGAAGGCCCCATATTATGATTCATATGGTAACAGATATTGAGAACCTATTTATTGGGGTGAATTAGGTGTAAAAAGTTGTTAAGACTAGATATATTAAAAAAATGGTTGGAAATGTTAATTCTAATCAACAACACATCAATGTAGTGATGAGCTGATAGAAAAGATATACTAAAAACCATATATCAGACTCGAAGCTTGATTTTGTTGGTAAATTGTTCCACTATATTTCTCCAGGGAAGGGATCAATGATATTGGGAAAGACGGGGAAGCTATGTATGAGATATTTTGGCCCCATTGATAATCTTGATCACATAAGAGCTATATATTATCTATTAGTGCTCCACAAAACTTGTTTAAAGTATATTATGTGTTCAAAATATTCATCTTTGTGAAGTACAAACCATATCCCTTACATATAATTAATTCAAAGGTGGAATATTTGGATAATGATCTCTCTTTAGAGGAAAATCGATTAAAGATATTGGACTGCAGAGAAAATGACTTTCACAATAAGACAACTCACCTTATCTAAAGTACTTTAGAGAGACAATATATATGAAGAGGAAATTTGGGAACCTGAAGAGAGTATGAAAAAAAATGTATTATCATTTTTCTCACTATAGTATATGAAATCAAATTTTTATGGAGAAATTTTATAAGGGGGAAGAATTTAATGACCCAAGATATTAGTAATTATTTCCCCATAATAAAAACTATGAATAATATTTTATATTAGATAAAATACTTAACTAAACCCAAAATTGCAAAACATTAATAAAATTACATTATTAAAGACGACTGTTATAACCATTAGACTATAAGGAATATATAATAGTAACTAATTTTTGAATTCTGATATTTATAATATATTTGGAATTTTAATTTTAAAAAATTAAATTCATTTTTTGATTTAGTATATCAATATTAGATTAAGATGAATTTTCGGTTTTTTCTAAAATAATTGATTTTTAAGTGAATAGTAAAAAATATCGATTTTAGTAAAAAATATCACTTTTATAATATGGGAATGAATTAAAAGTTTAAGAAACTATTTATATATATAATATATTTATATATTTAATAATTAATATAAATAATTTTAAAATACATTGTTGAATTTATAAAACATATATTTAACATTTTTGAAACTCAAGTAACATTTCACACTGAAAACTATTTTTATGTGATTATATTAAAAATTACACTTTATCACTATTATAAATTGAATATAATAAAATGAATTTACTATTTAATTTCAAAATGTAAATATTATGAACAAGTTTAATTTAATTTCATTCAGAAATATAATTTTCATAAGATTAGTGGTAATTACTGCAAAAAATGGTAAATCTATTTTTGAAATTATTTTGTTATAAAATTAAAATTAATATAATTTAAATGATGAATATAATTTTTTTTGAAACTATATATAAATTTATTAATAATAATTCAATTAGTAATCAATACTAAATAATATTAATGGCCACATAATGCTTAAAAGTAATTTTTCTATGAAAACCGTTTTGTTATATATTATAAATTTTAATTTAAAACAATATTTTATCATTTTTAAAAGATTAATTAGATTAAATGGATATTAAATTAATGTTTAAAATAATAAAAAAATTACTATTTGTTATAAGATATTTTTAAATAAAAATACAAATGTGTTAGTTAAAAAAACTGTACACCAAGGTACAAATCAAAATGTTGAAATGTAAAAATTTTTGTTAATGGACTTGAAAAATGTTTAAAACATGCATGGAAAGTATTTTATTTGGATTAATAGAAAACATATGTACCCAAAATACATTATTGAAAACATTTAGAGTAATTAAAAAAGGAATATTCTATTGATATAATGGAAGTAAAAAAGTTATTCTGAAGAGTTCAATTTTCTTCAATTATAAAAGGGGATCACTCACACCCCTCCATAGTTAAAATTTTAATTGTAATATCCATTGAAAATATTCCCAAACTACCTATAATATAATTAATTTTTCCATCTTTAAGACCATGGTCTCTAGAAATTATCTCATGTCATTCACATCTAAGGAAATATCAAAGAGAAGATCAAGTCCACAAAATAAGTATTACCTTATTTATAACTTTTTATATTTAATAATTTTATTAAAAATATATTATATCCTAAACAATATAAATACATGAATATAATTATTATATTGATATGTTATTATATTAATTAAATATCCATTATTTATTCCCCTCTATCAACTAAGGAAAAACAAAAGCATCATTAGTGCGTTGAGTGGACTACTACGTCCAAAAAATGATGTCTTACATTTTTCTTCAATGTCACTAATGGATGATAAAAAGGATGTAATTGATGAATAAATATATTATGTATGATATATATATTTATACTATTAATTAAATTTCAAATTATCATTTACCTTTTTATCTCTCTAATTTGATAAATGGAAACATTAATCGTGCGTACATGATAATTATCACCACCACAAGAAATGAGTTTCATTTTACATCACCACCCATAATGATTGAATTTAAAAATATATTAAAAATTTAAAAAATATTTCCATAAAATATTAATATTTTGGATACTATGAAATAATTCTCAAACACTTTCTACAATGGTCATCACATATAAGGAGCTACGAAAAATTAACAAAAAAACCCCAATGTAGTAAACGTATGAAATAGAACTATATTATAAATAAATAACATATGATAGTTAAAAGATACTGTAATTTGAAATATAGTTGGATAAGGTTCCTTGAAAAATAACAATTAAAGTTAATTTGGTTAGTCAGTAATTTAATCACGTGCATAGAATGAATTGGGAACCATAGGTTTGGGATCTTATATACCTCATTTATGACTTTTCAGTTACCCGTTAACTTAATTTTTCTCCCTTTTATATAATAATATTCTAATTTAGATATTGTATTTTAATATATATATATATATATATCAATAAAATATATATCTAGTTAAATATCCCTTTCATTTTTTGGGTTATATATGTTTTAATTCCCATATAAATTCCCACTCTTAAGTAAACTTCGTTTAAGAGGGCTTTCCAATTTATTATCAAATATCAAGAATAAACCACATAAAATGTTATAAATCATGAATAACTTATAAAAATAAAATTTTTATGGATTAACCTCTTTAATAAATTCTATTTTTATTTAAAACAATGTGGTATTTCCTTCTTTAAAATGGTCTTCGATTTATATCATAAATCATCACCCAAGTTGTGTGTTTTTATTCTTTTATATATTATATAATTTAGATGAAATATCTATATTGTAACAAAATCATCAAGAATTATGTATTATTTTCAAATATAAACATCTAAATGATATAATTTATTCATACCTTGGGAATCCTTATGATTTATCCTTCAATTATTCCTAGAATCAAAAACATAAAACTCAATTTCTTCCTAGGAGTTGGACCATGATTATGATTTATATATGGTTTATTCTCCTAATGTGACATGCATATTTATGACTTTAATTTATATAAATGGAATTAATGGAATTATATACCCTTATAATGCTTTTGGTAAAACAATATATCTCCTGATATGTTATGTATGGTATTAGAGAGTAAAACTATTACACCAAGGAACTTTATCCAATTTATAATGATGGTCTTGGGAGTAACCCTTGACGTATGTTTATGATATATGGTTTTATATTTTTTTTCAACATGTTTATGATCTTATGAAATCATTTCCATATTCTATATCTCCATTATTATGATAATACTCTTTGTTATATCATTTTATTCCTCTTGACTCTCATGTTATGCTTTATTACCACATTTATTTCCTTACGGGGATTTCTAGCTCACCCTTTTCCTTATATATTTTTTCAATTATATCCTTTGACATTTTAGATGATCTGTGGGAGTTGGGGAACTATATGGAGTCTTAAATATAGATGATGTTTTTTTAATGAACTAGCCTGTGTTGTCCTTTTAATGGATTCCCAAGGCAGCTCTCCAGTAGCTTGATGGGATTTCTTAATCGCCATGGACTGGAAAAAGTTCATGGGAACAAAAGGAGAACGCTTGGGAATGGTTTCAACCAATGATAAGAGTAAAATATAACTTCAAGAATATAAAAAAAATCCATCACAACCCTTACATATATCATATTTCTTAAAAAAAATAAACAAAATAGAAACCAAATACCAAAACTAGGAAAGCATTAAACCAAAAAAGCACCAAAAGCCTCCCTCACCCTCTGATCACCCTCTCTTGTAGGTCAAATATTTCCTTCAAATGGATTTTCATAGACTACCATAAGTTATAGTTAACCCCCATCCGTAGAATGAAATTAAATCCCAGGTGGCCAATGTAAATAAAAAAAGGGCCACATTCTAGACATTCTATGAAAATAAATTTCAGGCCTACTAAATCAAAAAATGTGAACTACAATCTAAATGTAGAAATATAAATACTAACCACAAAAGGTTAAACTCTCTCATGTGTGGTGGGGAAAATAAACTAGGGACCTATGAATGAAATGATAAATAGACTTGAGTACATAAGCACTCATTGGGACACCACTACAAACAAAAACTATAGATTTACTTTATTAAGAACGTTTATAAAATGCTAGTTGAACATGAATTATAATGTATGGATTTCACATGATTTACAAAAGAAACTCAAAATTATACTTTCTTAAAACTATCCCTTTTATGAAATAAAAAACAATGATAGATAATCCGTTTAAATGAATCATATAAACCATTGGAAAAAATTGAATCCACTTTTTCCCTATTTTCAACATCTTAGGAAAAGCTATTTTCCATTAACAATTTAAATGAAATTTCTTTCTTTAAATATATTAAGGAAATAACCAAAAAATTTCCGTTTTTATAATATTTCATTCTAACCATTTATAAAATGACCCATTTAAAAGTAATCCAAAACACACACAAGGGGATTCTATAAAAGTCAAAGGGAGAAAAAATACCATCACAATGAAAACCAGATAATGTCAAGAATAATCATAAAATAACTAAAATTCCACCACATGCACAAATAAAAAGTTAAAATCTCACATGATAAATATACAACAAATAAGGAATGGAATTCCAAAAATGTCATGGGGCAACACCTAAGGCACCAATGGGAAAAGTAAAAGACCTTCAAGTGGGACCAACAATCAGCATGTTAATGGTCCCAAAACCATCAACTAAATAACTCTAAACCTAGTATCATTGGTTATATTACCTTTATCCATGTATTACAAAAAAAAATGTATTTAATAACCAGTGTTTAATCTAAAATATCCATGTAATGTACAATTAATTCCTAATTAGTAACCCAGTGTTTCTCATTTAGTAACTAAATGAGGTGGTCCACACACAAAATAGATATAATACCATGAAACAAACAAATCCCAAGGTCTAGAATCATAATAACATCCTTCCCACATCACAAACATCCCTTATTAAGATCCTCAACCTATAAGCATATTATAAATCACAATTCAAGAATCCATCATAAGGATATATATATATATATATAACATCATCAAAAACTACAATGGGGATCAATAAGGGATAACATATCAATCAATCAAACAACACTTCACAATGTGCCAAATGATCCTTTCACCTATCACTTATAATTTATAAATTTTAATACCCATTTTAAAACCAAGATTGTCAAATTCACATTCACCTTGGAAAATTATTAACTTATACACCTATATATATATATATTTATATATATAAATACCCATTCTTGAATATACATATATAAGAAACACTATGTAAATATGTGAAGATGGGATATCCATATATATATATATATTCATCTATTTATATGTTTAGAAGTCACATTTAAAAGTGAAACGGATTTGTAAACCAATCAAAAATCGAAGGAAAAACACAATCAACTCTAAACTCAGCCTAAAAAACTCGAAATAAATCTACACTTCATTTAAAAAAAGGGTTTAATCATCCAACCTTATTAATAAAATACCTTTAAAATTAATTAATCCATTTTACAAAAGAAACCATATTCAAATATATTTTCAAAATATCCAACTACCTTTTGTAAACACAAATGGTCATTTAATTCAACACATGGCATGTGACTAATGTCCATGCCAAGCGATTTAACATTTGTGTGACCACATGAAAATCAAAGAAGAAAATACCGTCACTTATGATTTTATAAGAAAATATTACCAATTCTGGATAATTTTTAGAGAGACCTTCAAGAAATTTTCTAAATACATGGTATGCGGCCAAGGCCCAAGATAAGAGCTAAAAACCAAACCAAAGACATTTCAATCATAAAAAGGTATATAATAATCTTTAAAAATTATAAAACTAAATTTAAAAGAAATAATTAACTTATAATATCAATTATAAAGGTATTACATTGAAACACCTACATCAAATCGGCGAAGGGTGAGCCAAAACGGCCTGAAATGCATTATCATCAGTAGCAGATGTCGAAACATGCATGAAACCAACTTGAGATACCCATTACATATCAGGTCAACCCTTTGAACTTTGATTAATCCAAGAAATGAGGGGTTAAAGGAGAGATACAAATTCTTGAATAATGGAGTATGAGGTAAGTGGAGGTCATACCATGAAGAATCAATTATGAATCCTGAAGGAATCAGGTGCAATTAGCGAGAGGAGAGGATGTTGAGAGGAAGAGAGGCATACACAATAAAGTGGGGGTCTTGGATGGGGTGTTACATGATAATTAAGGGGGATGAAAGGATTCAAATCCCTTAAGGGTAAAATGTGAAAAGAAAAAGAGAGGGAGATAACAACCTAGACATGATGCATTGTTTAAGTGCATGTTTTTTCAAAAAGTTCACCAACTATGTTGTCGCTATTGGCTGTGCATGATGAACCCTCATAGTTTCACTTAATTAATATAAAAATATGAGATAAATATGATCAAAACATGTGAATTGACTCTTTTAGAAAAAGTACCCTCGCACATGTTCGACACATGGCCACTCTTAATTGTGTGAAAAATGTGCATAGATACAAAACCCTTAGAGGAATTAAAATTTCAACAAAAAATTATCATGAACTCAAAATAGCTCCAAATTAATTAAATTAATTATTTAATTAAAATAACTATGACATATAGTATGGAAAAAACAAGCCACCATACCACTTTTATCCCCCATAAATTCTGAGGTCAATGTTGGGCTCAAATTGGAAAGGAATTCTAATATAATTCCCAAGACAAACTATAATCCTAGAAAAACTCAGATTTCTAAAATAAACATGATCAAGACCTGATCAATGATGAATAAATCCTAAGAGGAGACTAAAAATTAGTCTCCTAAAACATAGAAGTGAACTAAAATTTTTAGACAAGAAGAAACTTCTTACCATGGAGAACAAAAACATCATGGAGAAACCAGATTCCCAAAATTTCCCAATGGAATTCACAAGATCCAGAAGAACAATCCAACCACAAAAAACTGGTTAAAAAAAGGTTACATCTACTCCTAGATACATCCCACATGATAGAAGAACCATACTACAAAAAATCATGGTGTCTAAGAACCAATGAACACATAAACAAATGACAAGCCTTGTTGAAAGAAAAACAATAGGGCTCAAACCTAATTGTAAAAACTAGAAAATGATGGGGCTTATATATAAACCCTTGGAATAATATCTCATAAAAAATAATATTGGAAACACAACCTAGTGGAATCCAAATCCAACGCAAAAATTAAATTTCACCCCAAAAATCTGAACAAGTACTATAGGTTCTTTCACTATCTAAATTAGTGAAGAATAAATAGCCCATGTTCCAAACCAGACACCTATAACACTAAAAATCAATAGAAAAAAAGTCATGGAAAATCCCAAAGTAACACCTATCAAAATAAGAATCAAAATAAAAAACCAATGTAACATAAGGTCAAGTATTTTATAAGAAAAAAATCCTCTAAACACATTGTGCATAAATATAAAAATGGTTTCCACTCACCTGTCAATGATCAATCAAATGTTCACATTGAAGACTCCAAGAAGGATAGATCTTACCATAAAACCTATGTTCATGTGTCTAAAAAACTATAACTAGAAATCTCCAAAGTGTATAATAATGTAACTCTTCCTTATATAAAACCCAAGTAAAACAATCAATGGAAGAAGCCACACCCTCGACTGCATTTGGAGTCAGTTTCATGTTAAAAAAAAGAAACTGTAAATCAAACACTCTACTTTTATGATAGTTTTTGTAGGGGGAGGCGCCCACATAAGCTAATCTGATACATAGAACCTCACACAGACATGTCTATAAAATCTCACTACACTATCCCAAAACAAAAAAAGGCAAAACCAAAACACAAGATTTTTTAAAATAATAAAGGTTTTACTAGAATCCAATTATGAAAACGAATGTATTAAAATTATGGCTTATTTATTTCAAAACCAAATGGAAATATTTTTTCAAATTCATATCCCATGCCCTAACCCAAATTAGTAAATTTTAAAACATTTCCAAAACTAATTTAAAAACAAAAACCACTCGTTTTAAAACCAAAACACCATTCTGTATTTCAAAATTAATAAACATATTCTATTTGAATCATTTTTTTAAATAACTTACCCTTTTAAAAGGAATAAACCAAGGGTAAAAATACAATTTAGAAATATAAATTTCTCCTAAAATAAGAAAACCATCTTTAAAAACACTTTCCCCCAAATTGTAAATAGATCTTAATTTTTCAAAAACAATTATAGGACAATAATCATTTCCTAAAGAAGTACTAGGTCCTTAGTTCAATGAAAAAACATTTTTCTTATAAAAAGAATTTTTTCATCAAAAAAAAACTAATTTCATATCAAATGAACCAAATACCAAAAAAAAAAGAATAAATAAATCTACAATAAAATACTACATCTAATTTTTTTAACATATATTAAAACTGATGATGATCCTTATCCCATTAGCCAAAAATTTCTCAATCACACCCTATAAAATCCAAGGGCCATGTGTTGTAAATAGAAGAAGAAACTAGGATGATAAACCAGGACCAACATGGACACATGGTTGATAATAACATGATTATTGTGTGTTGGTTACTAAAGAGTATCTAGAATGAAGTGTTTAGTTGTCACATGTTTTTTTGGCTCTATAAACCAACGTCAAATCATAAATACCTTATTCCTCACCATCTAAAAAAATCACATATTATTCCCATAGAAACTCAATCCATTCTAATGAGGATCAAAACACCACCACTATATGAATCAACCATAATCAATAAATTCACAAAATAAAAACCAAAATAAAAGTTAAAATCCTAACTTATTATGGAAACTCAAGGCTTATAGAGATAAAGAGCTTGAAAAACTCTCCCTTCACCTACCTCCCATGTCAGAAAAACCAAAATTTTAAGATACCAACACCTAAAATAACAATAGGGTCTTATGAAGGATTATAAATCTTTATAAAATAAGAAATAAAACATCTAATACCATTTTTAATGAAGTGTCCTAGGTTGTCCATCTGACAGATCCCTAAAAGTTCACTTTACTTGAATGAAGGGTGCTCCTGAACCCCACAGGATGAAAAAAAGTTCCTGGAAATGACTAGAAAAAACTTGGGAATGGTTGAAACCAATAATAAAAGTAAAATATAAAATTAAGAATATAATAAAACATCATTCTGAAATATCTAAACATCGGATGTCCATGCTAAAAAATATACACAACAAAAACCTAATTTCAGTATTAAGAAAGTAGTAAATAATAGTGAGCATTAAAAACCTCCATTACCCTATAATCTCCCTTTCCTATAGGGAAAATACACCTATCCAATGAAATTGTATCATCCAATTGAAGCTACAATAACTCTCTATATGTAGTATGTATTAAAATACATAGGGTCTAATGTAAATCAAATAAAGGGACACAGAATATATATTCTACGAAAGTAAATATATTTCCTAATAAATAATGGAATGGAAACCATAGGAGAAATGAAAAAAATTAAACACTAACATAAAAAAGGATCAATCACCTCAAGAGATACTAGGAAATTGAAAAAGGGGTATTTAAAAGAAATTATTTATAGGAATGAGAACAGAAGTAATCCATAAGCCTCCACTACTAGTTGAATATATGGAAATAACTTAGTAATATTTTTTATAAAATTGTAGTTTTAATATTTATTATAATGTCAGGTTTTCCAATGATTTATAAAACAAAATCAGAATAATAATTTCTATCTACCTGAATTTTTATAAATAAAAAACAAGGATAGTTAAGGATTCAAAATGAAACCTCTAAACAATGTAAAAAAAGAAAAAAACACTTTTCCCCCTTTTAAACATCTCATGAAAATTTCTTTTTCATAAACAATTTCAAAGAAAACCAATTCATTAAAAATGTTAATTAAATTCCAAAACTATTCACCCTTTTAAAATATAACTTTCAAAACATTTATAAAATTAAAATTTTTATGTTAATACAAAACATACATAAGGGGATTCCAAGAAAGTCATAGGAGGAAATAATAACATTATAAGGAAAACCAAATAAGGTCAAGATCAACCATATAATAACTAACATGTCAACACAAAAGTAAATTAACAAGTAAGAAACTCACATGATCAATATGAAATAAAGAAGGCCTAAAATACCATAAATATCATGAGGAAACACCTGAGTGACTAAGGGTAGAATTAAAATACATGTATGTTGGACCAAATATGGGTAAATTAATGATTACACATCTTCCAAATGAATCATTCTAAACCCAGTCTCATCACTGACACTCCAACTAGCCTATTATTACTTACAACTAGGGGTGACTAGACAGTTTCAAATCTCAAATATCATAACAAAGTACAATGAATGAACAATTAGTAGCCTAGTTTTCCTCATTCAATTACTAAATGAAGAGGTCCATGTACAAAACAATTCACCCCATGATAATAACAATTCTCAATGGATAATATCACTAGCACATCCTTACCACCTTGAACACTTCCCTTAGAAAGGACCCAGACCCATAATAATATCATGAATCACAATTGAAGCATCCATCACATGGATATATATGACATCATTAACCAAAAATGGGATCAAAAGGAGCATAAAAAATCAGCCAATCAAATATCACTTCACAAAGTACTAACAAATAATATCACTTATCACTTATAATATATATACATTTGAAAAAACATTTTCAATTTTTTTTCAATCTAAAAGTCCCCTTGGACACTTATACACATATACACCTCAATATAAATATATATACCAATTTGTACAATGTATATATTAACACAACCTTGTGAGAAGTTAGAAAATAGAATACCCATCATATATTCATCGATGTATTTGTATAGAATTTTCCATTGAATGTGAAGAGGATGTAGAAACCAAACAAAAATCCAACAGAAAACACAATCAATGCCACAAACGTGACAAAAAACTCAATGAAATATCCAATTCATTTCAAAAATGGGGTCACCTTACCACCAATATTTATAAAAAATCCATTTTGAAATGATCAAACCATTTTCAAAAAGAAAACTAACTTCATTTATATTTCTAAAATATCCCAATCCCTTTAGAAAATCCAAACATGCATTTAGTCCAACACATGGAATGTGAAAAAGTTACATGAAAAGTGGTTTAACTTTTGGAAGGCCACTTGAATATCAAAATAGAAATTTAATACACATACATTTTTACAAGAAAATATTATAAATACATGAAATAATTTAATGAGACATTTATATTATTTCTAAAATACATGCCATGTGGATAAGGCTAATGGCTTTTGGAAAAAACCAATCCAAAGTCATTTCCGGAATAAAATAATATATAATAAGCTTTAAAATTTCTAAATGGAATTTAAGACCAGAAAATAAATTTATAATATGCAATAAAAGGGGGTTCTATCGAAACAACCACCACAAATTGGTGTGTGAAATCCCAAACTGTTTAAAATGCATCACCATTCATGAAATATGTCAGAAAATGTATGAAGTTAACCAGATTGACCCATAACATACCCTATAAATGAAGAAATTACCAAAAACTAGGTTAACCCTCTGAACAAGGTTTTGGATAATAAATAAAAGGTGATGGGGGGTAATAAGTGGTAGAAAGAAGGAGGATGGAATAAGAAAAAAATGATGGATCAAGAATGAATCTTGAAGAAATTTGGTGAAATCAGTGAGGGGATAGATGGACGAGAGGGTGAGAGGCATGTATATTAGGGAGGGGTCATAGTTGGGGAATAACATAATAAGGGAGTGGGAGGAAAGGGTTAAAATCCCTTAACTGTAAAATGGGTAAATAAAAAGAGAAAAAAATAAAAATTTAAATTTTAACACTTTAGATAAGGCACACACTTTAAGAACATGGTTTATCAAACCATGAACCAATAGTATTGTCCCTACTGGAAA
Source organism: Viscum album (assembly GCA_963277665.1). Classification (NCBI taxonomy): domain Eukaryota; kingdom Viridiplantae; phylum Streptophyta; class Magnoliopsida; order Santalales; family Viscaceae; genus Viscum; species Viscum album. The sequence continues at coordinate 757,298,093 of OY728132.1, read as the reverse complement.
AGTATGGTGTTCCCACATGGTTACCCCTAGGTACGTCACATGGTGCAGCTAAACATGCTCAAATTATGCGAATCATTTTTATTAAGGATAAACCCTTCACACATCATCAATGCAGAGTTACTCCTAACCATGAACAACACCAAAACCCTTGGAGAAATTTAAATTTCAACCCAAAATTCTTAGGAACTCAAAACGGATCAAAATTAATTAGTTAATTAATTAATTAATTAATTAATTCCACTATTCCATGGATGGTATCACTTTTTTATGTTTAAGTTGATGTATTTATAGTTATAATCATCTAAAGACAATAGGCCTATGGATAATTTAATTATATTTGTTGGAAAAGTTTATTATGAATTATGAAATAATATGTGTTTAAGGATTGGGTATCTATAAAAATTGTGGCAAAGTATTTTAAAGTATTTCAGCACTAAGAAACATTTAAACACAAACTATCATCCTCAAACTAACAGTGAGTCTAATTGGACTATCCAATCCATAGAGGACATAATTAAGTTATGATCACTTGACTTCTGAGTAACATTAGACGTATACCAACCTCTAGTGAAATTCATTTAAAAAATATCTTGAATTAAATAATTGAAATTCTACTATATTAGGTCTTTTATAGAAAAAGATATCATACTCCAACAGATTTGGATATAGTTGTAGAAATTAGGATAGTTAGTCAAAAACTCATTTTGGAAACTACTAAGAAGGTGAGATCTCTCTAAAATCATATCAAGATATCTCAGAGTAGACAAAAATGATGTACAATTAATTAATTATGTGACTTGGAATTCAATATAGGAGATCATGAATTTTTGAATGTACCATCATTGAATTTATCTATAATGTTTTGTAAGTAGGGGAAGTTATATATGAGGTGTATTATACCTTATGAGATTTTGGAGAGAAATGGGGTAGTGTCTTATCATTTGAACTGTACACCCAACCTATTTAAAGTGTACTGTTTCTTCCATGTTTTGATGTTAAGGAAGTAAATTCTTGACCATACTCATGTAGTCACAATTGATGAAATATATATGGAACCTAACCCATCACATAATGAATATGTAACATAGATTATTGACATTGGAGAGAAAGTAGTATTAAATCAGACAACCAAACTATTGATGGATCTTGGGAGGAATAAAATGTTAGATCAAATAATTAATTCTTGATGGGTGGACTATCCCTTGGGGGGATATGGCCTGCCATTCTAGATTGTGTGTGTGGTGTGTGTGTGTGTGTGTGTGTTTGAATTTAATTTTACCCACAAGAACCTAATATATAAAAAAAGGAAATTAAATTTATAATAATACAAATTCCATAATTTTTTTATAATAGCATATTTAATAATTAATTATATATATTAATTAAGTACAATATAATTATAGAACTGTGTTGTAATAAAATGAGAAGAGTTTTCATATTTTAGGCACCCAATGTGTGCTTTGGAAAATCAAAAGTGTTTTAATTAATAATTAAATTTCCCAAAATTGAAAATTAATTTTATAAAAAGGTATTTAAATTTAGAATCAACACATAATAATTAGTTAATGTTGACTTTTTCATACTTTTTTGAGATGGTTAAATTTTTGGGTAAAAATTAAAATTTATTATGAATATATGTTAACAATTATGACATCATGCTAAAATAAAAATGATATAATGAGTACTGTAATGTATTTATAAACTATAAAATGGTTTATTAATTAAAATAATTTATTTTTATAGAAATAAAATTAATTTTCCAAACCTATAAATAATCTTCCAAAATCAAATGTATATCTTAATATTTTAAAAATAATTCATAATCAATAAGAATCTTATGCACTTTCAATATATTATATTTTAAATGTTTTATTTAATAAATAATTTAAATCTAAAGAAATCCTACATGTTAAATATCATGTGATAAAATATTGGGAAGGCTAATGGTTTTCTTTTTTTAACCAAGTGTTTAGGACCCATGCATTAAAATTCATAAACAAATCCCCCTTGTTCTCTATAAAAACATTCTCATCCCCTAACTTCTCTTCACATACAATTTTGTTAGCATATTTATAATATCATTTTATCTCTCAAAAGTATCTCAAAGGAGTTTCAATGGTTCTAAGGTTCTCTTATAAAGCTTTAGGAATCTACCTTTCAAGGTAAGGTTCCCAATTCACCTCTTTTCCTTTTCAATTACATTAATTTTGTTATGATTTCATTTACATTAGTTTTATTATTTTTTAATTCCATTAATTATATGTAATTATCATTCATTATATCTATTTTTAATGATAAATTACTTACTCCCTACCATTATCATCTTTCTTAAGCCGTTATTATACTGGTATAATGGTCTTTAATCGATTCTTATCCTTTATTTGTGTAATCGCTTCCAATTCATTTTCATTTCAACGTGAAATTATATTATGGATCATTTATATTAATTAATTATCATAATATCAATGATATATCACTATAACATCTTATTATCATATATTTTTGTGCCATCATAGTGCTCAAACAATATTGTAAGCACAAGGGACAAGTCCAAGACATTATAAAATTTTCATTAAATAAAGGGTGTCTGGTTTCCTAGTAATGATATCATTGTGTGGATACATAAATTTTTTTTGGGATCTAGGTAAGATACACTTAGGGGTGAAATCTGGAAAATGATTCACTGGTTATTAACTTGACATTCACTCATTGGACAAGAATTGGCCATAACTTCACAACTAGTTTTATACTCTTGTGAGATATTCTTTGGATGATTCAGATGAGATTTTTGAACAATAAAAACCGATTTAAAAATATTATTATATAAAAATATATATTAAAATCCATGGTCCATGAAGGTACACTAAACTATCATTTTCATTTCATTACAATGATGAAGGGGCTTCCAATCACATTGTGAATATTATATAGTTTCTTAGTTAATTGTTAGATATTGACCAAGATAATCATATTATTACATTGATTGAGGATATATTGACATTATGTATAACCTTTATTTCTATATGGATACCTACTGATTACTTATCCATGATTATATATAAGGTTCCTTAGGTAATGATATGATATGTATTTTTTAACCACTCTACTCATATAATGGAATCATTGGACTTATTATGTGATGAGGGGACCTAGGATTATATATCCCCTCCTTGAATTTGTAGGTCTCAGGAGACATAATATTGGGGTTATTTTTATTATCCTTGACTATTTATTGAGGACTTATTTACATGTGGCCACTGAAAAAATGTCTATAATGTTCTACATTTTCAATTATTTCAAGATGAGTTCATTTTCCTTTATCCAAGAATTTATTTTTTGTTATGTAATTCACATATATGTTATAATAACTTCTCCAATTATTTTTTTTATAATTTATTGACTCATGTTATATTATCTATTCCATTCTTATATATGATAGACTGTACAATATGCTTCCCCTTAAAGAAAATCTAACCTCACTCCTTTATATTTCCTCTTTTTTCCTTAGGAAACTGTGAGAATCAATGCATGTGAATTATATATTTTTAGGGAGAAACATTAGTTTTTCAGTATTTAGTCAATGTAAATGAAGTATTCAATGTTATAAAATGTCCATATATTTGTATAGTTTTCTAATAATATTGATATATTGGATATTGTGTATTTTTTTGATGTATACTATACCATTCTAGTAAAATAACCACTGGATATGGGTTATAGGATTTTTGGTGTTACTTATTATCCATGTTGGGGTGGATGATCTTACATGTATGCTTTCTCTGCTGGAATTCTATTATTGAGGATTCCACTAGGGAACTATAGGAATAAATGAAATCTTGATATCCTCAAATTTTAATATATGGTAGACACATGGAAATTTTATATTTTAGTTATTGTTAAATATTTTTTAAGGATGAAATTTTTTAAAAGGTTGCGGAGGATATATTGACTTGATCATTTTATGATTATTTTTTGTTTTAAGTATAAAAGTCTTGGAGGATTTATTATTTTATGTTTTTTTTGGTAATTTACATGATTTTATTTTTTTTTCTGGTTTTTATTTCATTTTATTATATTAGTTAGTTTTCTTTTTTGTTGGATGGTCCACATTATGATTTAGTGTAATATAAAGATAATTCTAGAAAATAAATAGTGGAATTCAATCCCACATAAAGTAAACCTATACTTTTCTCCTATACAATGTCTTAGATGAAGAAATTAAATTCTTAATTTAGAAATTAATTTAGAGTTTTTTAGGCTTGATATATTGTGTTGAATTAATATGGTTTATATTTTAGAATAATTTTATATATTAAAAGAAATTAAATGAGATTACTATATTATAGCATTTCTTCGTTTATATAGCCTTATTTTATGATTTTTAAATAATATTCCCATACATAGATATATTATTTGATTCTATAAAGTTGTAAACCAATAAGGTGGTATTATATATAAATATTCTATGATAATTATTCAAAGAATTGTTGTTTCTTTTATTTCAGCTATGTTTTATATGTTTTTTGTATTCTTTTGAGAAATTTGAAAAATATATTTATCTTGTGATTCCTGGAATCTAACCTTATATAAATGTGAATATATCAATGATATTAATATGTATATTCTAGATTATTTGTAATTTACATAATGATTATAGAGATATTACAGAGATATATATTTATATAAACATTCATAATGTTATGAAACACTTATCTTTAGTTAGAATCACATGGTAAACTATATGATTAATTAAATAAAACATTGTGGGTGGGGGGGGGATCCAAAAAACTAAATAATGTAACTTTTGGAGATATAGTTTAAAATTATTTTGGAGATATATTTTTTAATTATAAAATATATTAACTTTTTATTGGAAGAAATTTGATTAATTTTTGAAGAATATTTTTCTTGGATCCTTTCATTGAGATACATATACTATTGATTTTTTTAGAAATTGTAGTATTATGTTTGAAGGATTTAGGATATTTTTTTTGGTATAAATGAAAGAGAATTAAACATACATGTCATATTATATTTTATTAGATTTGTGAGTGAGTTATATATATAACTCTCCATTGTAAGAGAACATGATAGGAAATGATGCTCTATTAAATATCCATTTAAATGTAAACTACAAAATTAGATGGATATAGGAAATCAATGTATGTATTATATTAATAAATATATTACAACATAGGACTTCCAAACTTCCATTTTTTTAGATAAAATGGCTGAAATAGTGATATGTTCCATCTCTCATGGGGTACAATTATGGGGAACTTTTATAGGGTGGGTGAGGAATCCTTGTGTTGGTCGATAAAGGGAGCTGTAAATTGGAATATAAGAGATCATATTTAGATACTTAAAGTTTTTTCCTTGTAACACCCCAAGGATTTATGATTTATTTCCATTTAAATAAATTCAATTTGTTCGATATCTTCTGATTCAAACGACACAAGGTTTAAAAGGAATGTGATACTCTATAAAAATATTATTTGAACATAAAAATTATAACCTAAATGTCAAATTGGAGGGTATGAATAAGAAAAAATAAATTATATATAATCATATAACACATTCTTTGGTTTTCTATTTATTATAGATAAAAATAAGAATCATTTAAAAGTAAAAGAAATGTTTTTTGAAGAACTGCATTTCTTCGAAGAAAATAGTTTCGATGCTTCTTGTGAACTTATGTGATAATCAAATTTTAAAACTTTTCGATTTTTTTTACCAAAATTAATTTTTTTAAATAAGAATATAAAAATAATTTTAGAGTCACTTTTTCAGTATTTTTATGAAATGTTTCTATTTTCAATGAATATAGAAAAATACTAATTTTTATTAAAAAATTTATTTCTGAAAATTATTTTCAATTTTCAATAAACATTTAAATTGTTTTTAAAGTAAAATTATACAAATTATGTTACAATTTAATTGATTTAGTTTATTGGGATCAATTTTATGTTCAATTTCAATATAAAAACTATCCATACTTATGAGACTTTTGTCTTTGAAAAACCCACTTCTTCCTTGCGTATACTGGTGTAATTTGGAATTATATTCTTCTACATCATTGAATTGAATTTTTAAAAATATATTCCATATTTAGAATAATAATAATTTATATTATCTAATAAGTTTAACTTAATTTTTTACCATTATGAATACTAAAATCAGTAAAATCTAATTAACGTGGTTAGGGAAAAAATGATTTCTTGCAGGTTAAACTATAAATATAAGGGTTAAAATGATCTAATAACTTATCCCAAACCAATATTAGAAACATATTATAACCATATGACTTATATTGTTGGATAATGACCATTTTAGGAGGATTTTTAATGATAAAAAGTCATTTTATTCAAGACTTACATGGGTGTCCAGACCCCCACTTATAAAAGGCCACACCCTCTCTTACCCTCTTCACACTCCCAAATAAATTTACTTTGAATAATAACTATCCAAATAACATAAATAATTCTTAAAACTCATACTAAAATCATTTTTTATTATAAATAAAACCTATAAAGGTTTTTGGGGTAAACCTAAGGAGGTCATCAAAGAAGATGTAACATTCCTAAATAAGAATTGTTATTTAATTTTTTCACCTCTTTAAAATATTATTAAATAAAGATAGTATAATAAAAAAATTATCTAATATATACTGAGATTTTATTATGTTAATTAAATTAATAATATCTATATCCGTTTCTATAAAATGGGAAACAAAATTTCTGATCGTGTGTATCGCAGATTACCGCCTCACAAACAAACATAATTCGTCTTCCATAAACACCTTTCAAGGATAAATATAGTGATTGATTTAAAAAAATTATAATATATTAGTGATATTATAATAAATAAATTATTTTAATATCACATATACCTTTCTTCGTTACACTCTGTTTAAAATATTATAACATCACTGTAACACCCCAAGTTTTCACGGTACGCTTCTCTTTGAATAATACAATAGCGTTTGTTATACGCAACTTCGAGTTCTAACACACCGTGACCAATCAAAGTAGCCATTATGAATAGTAATACCCAATTTTTGAAATTTTATAAATTTTATCTTTCAAAATGGGCTTCATATTTGGATTCGGAATATCAAAATTATCCTAGGGTGAATTTTTGATATTTTTCTGAAAACTTTAAATTTTTGATGAAAAGTGTAAAAACACTGAGTTATGGTTTAAAAACAAATTTTTATTCAAATAATTATTTATTTTATTTAAATTTAATTAAGGTCAAAATATATACATAATACTTGTATATGTTAAATTTAATTCATTGAAGTTAGTTTAGAATAATTTTAGATATATAAAAATTTTATTGAAATTTTCACCGTCTTTTACCCACCTCCTAGGAGAATTGGGAAATTCACGTAAAAGATAATTTCACCGCTTCTGTGAGTGGAATTTTGAAAATCCTAGAGACACTATTAATATCAATGAGTAAAATTTAGTTCAATAAGATAAAAATAATTTTTGGTGAATAATAACTTTTTGCTTTTATTTACAATGGTTAAAAGTAAATAGGGTAATTAAGGGTAAAAATGATATTAATATTACCCTAACACATGTCCTAATTCTATTTTACAATTATATATAGACCAAAAACAACCTTAGGATTAAAATATTATCATTTAGGTTCAGATGGATTAGATTAAGACATTTATTATTATTTAATTCAAAGGAGAGTCAAAAGAATTAAAATCAAAGTTTAATTACTAAAACATATTTAATATAAGGTTATACATAATATAAATTCGATTGTAAATATTCATTAGAAATATAAAAATATTTCCTACATAATTGTATTTTATTTATAATTTTTAGACATTAAATAATTTAATTTATTTATGACACAATGGTGATGCAGTAATTACCTAATTAATGAAATATTAAAATAATTAATATTATAAATATACAAATAAATGTAATTTGAGACTTTTTATGAATTCCAATAATTTTCTAGGCTACTATGACATATTAGGATTGGTTATATGTATTTCTTTTGAAGTAGTAATGCTGTTATAAATTTATCAAAATCAAAATACCCAATAGTGTCAAAATTGACATAAAAGAGTTTTTAAAACAAATATTGTATTATAAATTGATATTATATTCCTAAAAATATTAGGTTAATCCAATGTAATTATATAATGATAGGTGTATCATTAATGGACCACTTGGGGGCGTCTTAGAAGTATATTGTATGTTTATAAACTATATAAAAGAAAAATACAAAGAGACATGGTAAATGTCAAACTAATTAACTAAGAGTTAAAACTAACAGATAAGGTTAATAAAATGACCCGAACCTGTCTGAAACCTATTGGTTGAGTGGCGTTAGACCCATACCCACCTTATCCTAGAAATAAATCAATTTTGAGCCATTATAAACCGGATATGAATTTATTATAAAATAATATTTTATGTTTTTCCAAAGATGCCCCCCACCCCTCTTATAAAAGGGCACTCACCCTTCACTCTAATTAAAAACTTCTAAGACATTTGGAAAACATACCCTCTAAACTATACTCCCTTCAACATATATGACTTATTTTGATCATAAAGCCAACCTAAAGAGCCCTTTTGATCAAATCAAAAGGAAGAACACGAAGAAGAGGTAATGATTTCACCACCCTCTTTCAAGTTCATTTCTTCTTCCACTTCCTTTTTCTTTGTTGTTTACATTCTAAAATAATAACTCTATTATCTTCTATATATAGTTATGTTATTATAATTATGGTACAACCAAATTCATTATTCTATCCACCCTTTCAATGACATGTCACCATACGTGCGTACGTACGACTTACCGTCTCCACATCGTGGTGTAATTGTTATTCAATACATTATTATTTGGATGGGTATAATAATGATGTGTATTTGATGTAAATAATAAATATAACATGTTAAGTATTATGTATATATAATATAACATCCAATTATATATTATTATTATATCAAAATAATGATATTTTTTCTCGTGTGTAAGTACAGATTACCGTCTCCACGACACGATGGGATTCATTTCCAAGTTCACCATTCATCAACGATTATAAAAAATATATATTACTAATAAGTATGAAATATATGAAATAATAATTCTAATGGAGATATATATATATTTATATATATAAGTATTTATGTACTTACATATATCTTATTCACTTACTTCCGTTCAATACTATATGAAAATGGAAACAAAGTTTATGCGTACGTACGGACTACCGTCTCCATAAATGGTGTTTTCCATTTCATATATATGTCTATTACACATATTTATATTCTAAATATATATGATATATAAATAATGTTTTATATTCTGGAAGTATTTAAATCATGATCTATGTGATACAATCAAGAGTAACAAGTTTAAACACGTACGATAAAGAAAACGATTATTACCCGAAATATTAATATAACATGGAAATTATTATTTATTGGGTAGTATAAAGAATAAATGAATAATTTATGATATCATAAATATTAATATGGTTATGGAATAATTTAATAACACACTATAGTTTTCATATAGGAGGTTAAACATACCCTCGACTAAATGAAAGTGCAAGGTAAGGGGTTTTCATCTCACTCCTCATTCCTGTGAGATTTATGCCATATTGTCACTATTACATTTTGTGTGGTGTATTTACTGCACATAATTGTATTCTTTGTGTAATAAAATCAGATTTATGTGTATTTACCTATTCATTGTATGATACCTCTTTCATGGGTTGTATGTTTCGTAAGTTACCAAATTGGTAAGGGTTAATTTCCTAATCTCTTTATTATCCGAGGTTGTTTTTACGTAAGTATTTACTGGGACATATTTATTATCCATGTCCATGTTTTATGAAAATGTTTTCAAAGGGATTATTTTAAGGTACTTTTTACTAAAACATCATTTCAAATGTTTTAAATATTTATTCTTCTAAATAATTCTCATTAATGTCCATGTCTTCAAAATGGTTTTTAAGTATTTATTTATATGGACATGAATGTTTTTAAAATGTTAATTCCTTTCAAAAGTTTCAAAGCGGTATGGGACGCTCTGATTCAAAAATTTCTTTAAATGACTTCTTTTCTAAATTGTGTGACTTTTAAATGTTTTCATGAAAATGGGGTATTTCTCTAAAAGAGTTTTTAAAAATAATTTTCATCTATGTCAACATCCTTTGATAAATTTTACAGTTGTTTGAAGTTGATTTATGATGATTCAAATCATCCATATTGTATTTAGGGTTTTGTGATATGTTTGACTATGGATGAGTTATTATTATACCATTAATGGTTTATGATTAATGTTTTGGCATTTCATATGATAGTTTTAATACGAATGTTTATGTTATATTTCATCCTATTCTTAAGATGAATGTGTTGTACTAGTATGTTCGGGGTTGGGGACCGGTAAATGTAAGCCCTCTGGGTTGGGGTCTATTTACAGCAGACCCTCCAGGTTGGTGTCCAGTTATTATAGGCACTCCGGGTTGGTGTCCGGTTATTAGAGGCACTCTGGGTTGGTGTCCGGTTATTAGAGGCACTCCGGGTTGGAGTCCGGTTACAGAGGCTCTCCGGGTTGGGTTCCGGTTACAGTTATCCCTTAGGTCTTGGCATGAGGCCTTGACAAATAAATTAATGTTCATCATTATTCATTCCATCATTATGAAAGTGGTTATTGTTTTTACATCTAATTATTCAACTATTAGAATATCCATGTGAATAAGTAAATGGAATTATTTCATTTTATCTTTGCCATATTATGCTGAATTTCAAGTTTAAAAGGATTTTGTTTTAGTTATACATTTATTTAAATGTTTATGTTTATTAATGAAATTTTCCTCTATATTGTTATCCTTACTGAGCATCTGAGCTCACCCATTTCAATGTTTTATTTTCCCAGGATTCCAAGAAGTGTATTGTGATTGATATGCAGGGTTAAGCCAAAGGAATAATGCCGTAATAAAGGATTATTTATGTTGTTTTGTATGTTATAAGTGTAATGTAATATTCATGTATGTAATATATTTTCCAAGACTACTAAACTGATCGGTCCTTCATGACTTGATTCCTTGTAACCATGCCAATGTATTAAAATAATGCACCAACTCTGGGTAACTATGGTTGGGGTGTTACAGTTGGTATCAGAGGAAGTTTAGAAATAAAATTGGAAACTAGATTTAGATAAACTCTGATTAGAGCACATTACCCTAAGATAGACATTGGGGATTATTATAGAAGAACTTCCTAGATTTTTGGTATTGTAGAGATTTTGTGAGTTTTCCGAGCAATACATCCCTGTCTGGATACGAGCAGGTAGAGGTGGATCTGGCACAGATGTACCTAGGGGTAAAACCCAAAAACACCAATTTAAGCTAGACTCGAATGGGAACTGGTGCACGATAACGGGCCTTGCGGTACTCTTGGTTACGACACTCCCAGGGGATACTCTTAGGATAATTCTCATTTTATTTACAAACCATTATGAAGGATTTATGAATATATACTTCCTAAAAGAAAACATTTTTATGATTATGGATTATATTCATAAACTATTTAATGTATGTTAAGTGTTTTAAAAGTTTGTGATTAGGTATTTCTATTCATAAACTAATCTAGTGTATGCCATTTTTTAGAAATGGCGCCCGTAGAAGAATTAAGAATCCAACAATACATATGATCCAAAGAGTAAGAAGGATCATATATTTCATGGTATTAAGCCAACATTTAGAAGGGAAATAGTCTATCATGTATTATCATCATATGAAGAAATAGTGTCAGGTGTTGATAAGATAAGTAAAGAGTTCTCAGAGTCCTATGGATTTGAAAGGAAGCCAGAGAAGAAAAGGATGGTAGAGAGAAAGATAGATAAAGTGAAGAAGGTAAAGAAGGATTTTACCATATGTGATAATTTTGGAAAGAATCACCTTGGAAAATTCTTGAATGGAATGAGAGTGTGTTAAAAGTGTGGAGAAAAAGGACACCACATTCATGATTGCAAGGGAAAGAAAAAGGTTTCAAATATACAATGCTTCATCTGCAAGGTGTGGGGACACTATGAGAATCAATGTTCAAATCATCATATTATGCCCCAAAAGATGCTATTGGATAATAATAAAGTTATGATACTACCATAGATGAATAGGAATAACTAGTGTTCTTATGTTTTTATTAAACAATTATTTCATTTAAGTGTTGTATCAACGATGTACTGGTTATATGAATTATAGAGATAAATAAGGATTGCACTACAACACTATTTCATTCAGGATTTGAGATAATATGGTACTATGAAAGGTGACTCAATAGAAACTTAATTTTTTTTTAAAATACATGGTTGAAGGAAATGTAATCCTTAATATGGTCTTGAAAATGAGGCCATGTTTTTTGAATAAGAGATGGTTGATTTGAATAAATTATGTTTGATATTATTGACTACCTTGAAACTGATTAATGATTTGTCATTGTTGGAGTTTACAACATTTTCGGATAGAAGGATTATATCCATTATTCTATAATTAATAAGGGAGCATAAATGTAATCAATAAGGTTTTATGGTAATTCAGGATGTTACCATGTTTTAAAATAATACGCGATGAAGGTGTTCACATGTTATTACATAAAAAAACGATCTTCATTGTGTTTAACTTCCTTATAAATTTTGGACTGTGAGTTTGGATAGTATTATTTTGGATATGTCTAAAGGCTGGAATGGATTAAGTTTGAAAGGTTATTTTTGGTATTTTTATAAAAGGACAACACGCAGACCGTGTGACAACATGTCGCGTCAGACAAAGCTGCGGGAATCAAACCCACAACCATAGTGCGATTGGGATTTAGCGCCTACCACTGGACTACGTGAAGTCCCTAGATTGTATAATGTAGTTTCTTTTTTTAAAGGGTCTGATATGTGAATTATAAATTTATTATATTTGGAACCCTATACGATTAGGATAAATAGAATATTGTTGAGTTGTATTATGTTTTGTAGTGAAAGATGAGTTGTGGTAGAAATATATTAATGGATAAAACTCTAATTATAAAGTAAGTATATATCCTTAAAATCTTATACAATCCCATAAATTAATTCCTCAACATTAAGAAAAGGAACTTAGAACAAAAATGTTGTCCTAGATAGTACCTTAGATCATCACAAATTTATGGCTTTGTGATTGTTGGCCTTTTAATAGCCATGTTCTCTACCACTCTCCATCAGATATTTATTGTTAGATTTCTCTTCCATATCCATGTTTTCCTACATGGAACCCTAGTATGTGTCATTTTTGGTAACCTTCATACTTACCACTCTTTATTTTAAATAGAGGCCTCATTAATCCATTTTTTGATGTGGGATTTCAACTATGATATTTTGAAATGTCAACACGAAGATTCCAATACTGAGCATAAATTGTGAGGATGAAATTTATTGAATGAGGGGAGAATGTAACACCCCAGGCATTCACGGTACGCTTCTCTTCGAATAATACAATATCGTTTGTTATACGCAACTTCGAGTTCTAACATACCGCGACCAATCAAAGTAGCCGTTATGAATAGGAATACCCACTTTTTGAAATTTTATAAATTTTATCTTTCAAAATTGACTTCATATTTGGATTTGGAATATCAAAATTAGCCTAGGGTGAATTTTTGGTATTTTTCTGAAAACATTCAATTTTTGATGAATAGTGAAAAAACACTGAGTTATGGTTTAAAAACGATTTTTTATTTAAATAATTATTTATTTTATTTAAATTTAATTAAGGTCAAAATAGATAAATAATACCTATATAAGTTCAATGTAATTTATTGAAGTTAGTTTAGAATTATTTTTGATATATAAAAATTTTATTGAACTTTTTACCGTCTTTTACCCACCTCCTAGGAGAATCTGGAAATTAACATAAAACATAATTTTACCACTTCTGTGAGTAGAATTTCAAAAATCCAAGAGACACGGTTAATATGAAGGAGTAAAATGTGGTTCAATAAGATAAAAATAATTTTTCTTTAATAGTAACGTTTTACTTTTATTTACCACTATTAAAAGTAAATAGGGTAATTAAGGGTAACAATGATATTAATATTACCCTAACACATGTCCTAATTCTATTGGACAAGTGTATCTTGACCAAAAACAACCTTAGGAGTAAAATATTATCATTTAGGTCCACTTTTATTAGATTAGGACATTTATTATTATTTAATTCAAAGAAGAGTTAAAAGAGTTAAAATCAAGGTTTATTTACTAAAACATTTTTAATATAGGGTTATACATAAGATAAATTTGATTGTAAATATTAATTAGAAATATAAAAATATTTCATACATAATGGTATTTTATTTATAATTTTTAGACATTAAATAATTTAATTTATTTATGACACAATGGTGATGCAGTAATTACCTAATTAATGAAATATTAAAATAATTGATATTATAAATATCAAAATAAATGTAATTTGAGACTTTTTATGAATTACAATAATTTTATAGATTAATATTACATATTATAATTTATTATATAAATTGTTTTAGAAGTAATAATGCTGTTATAAATTTATCATAAACAAAATACCCAGTAGTTTCAAAATAGACATAAAAAAATATTTAAAACAAATATTATATTAATAATTTATATTCAATTCCTAAAAATATAATGATCATACATGAGACTTATATCATTATATTTGTATCATTAATGGACCACTTGGGGGTCTCTTGGATGTATATAATATTTTTATTAACCATATAATATAAAAATACAAAGAGACATTGTAAAAGTGAAACTAATTAACTAAGAGTTAATACTAAAAGATAAGGTTAATAAAATAACCCAAACCTGTATAAAACCTATTGGATGAGAGGATTTAGAATAGTAACCACCTTATCCTAGAAATAAATTAATTTTTATCCATTATAAACCTAATATTAGTTTATTATAAAATAATATTTTACGTTTTTCCAAAGGTGCCCCTCAACCCTCTTATAAAAAGGCACTCACCCTTCACTCTAATTAACACCTTTTAAGCCATTTTTATCGGCCAAACCCTGCCCAAATACCCTCTCAAATATCCTAACTTCGACCTAGAGGAATTATTTTGATCATAAATCTAACTTAAGGAGCCCTTTTGATCAAATCAAAAGGAAGAACACGAAGAAGAGGTAATGATTTCACCACCCTCTTCCAAGTTCCTTTATTCTTCCACTTCCTTTTTCTTTGTTTTTTCCATTCTAAAATAATAAATCCAGTATCTTCTATATACTAAGATGTTATTATAATTATGTTACAACCAAATTCATTATTCTATCCACCCTTAGAATGACATGTCACCATACATACGTACATAAGGCTTATCGTCTCCACGTCGTGGTGTAATTGTTATTCAATACATTATTATTTGTATGGGTATACTAATTATGTGTATTTGATGTAAATAATAAATATAACATGATAATGATTCTGTATATATAATATAAAATCCAATTATATATTATTGTTATATCAAAAGAATGATATTTTTGCTCGTGTGTACGTACGGATTACCGTCTCCACGACGCGATGAGATTCATTTCCAAGTTCACCATTCATCGACGATTATAAAAATATATATATTACTAATTAGTATGTAATATATGATATAAAAATTCTACTGGAGATATATATATTTATATATATATAAGTATTTTTGTACTTACATATATCTTATTCACTTACTTCTGTTCAATACTATATAAAAACGAAAACATCATTTCTGCGTACGTACGGACTACCGTCTCCATAAATGGTGTTTCTAATTTCATATATATGTATATTATACATATTTATATTCTAAATATATATGATATATAAATAATTTTTTATATTCTGGAAGTATTTAAATCATGATCTATTTGATACAGTCAAGAGTAACAAGTTAAAACACGTACGATAAAGAATGCGATTATTACCCGAAATATTAATATAACATGAAAATTATTATTAATTGGGTAGTATAATGTCATAAATGAATAATGTATGATATAATAAATATTAATATGGTTCTGTTATAATTTAATAACATACTATAGTATTCATATAGGAGGTTAAACGTACCCTCGACTAATGGAAAGTGCAAGGTAAGAGGTTTTCATCTAACTCCTTATTCCCGTGAGATTCATGCCATATTATCACCATTACCTTTTGTGTAGTGTATGTACTACCCATAATTGTATTCTTTGTGTAATAAACTTTTATTTATGTGTTTTTACATATTCATTGCATGATACCTCTTTGATGGGTTGTATGTTTCGTAAGTTACCAAATTGGTAAGGGTTAATTTCACAATCTCTTTATTATCCGAGGTTGTTTTTATGTAAGTATCTACTGGGACATATTTATTATCAATGTCCATGTCTTATGAAAGATCTTTCAAAGGTATTATTTTAAGGTACTTTTTACTAAAATGTTATTTCAAATGTTTTAAATATTTATTCTTCTAAATATTTCTCATTAATGTCCTTATCTTCAAAATGGGTTTTAAGGATTTATTTATATGGACATGAATGTTTTTAAAATGTTAATTACTTTCGAAAGTTTCAAAGTGGTATGAGACACATTGATTCAAAAATGTCTTTAAATGACTTCTTTTTTAAATTGTGTGACTTTTAAATGTTTTCATGAAAAAGGGTTATTTATCTCAAAGAGTTTTTACAAATAATTTTCATCTACGTCAACATCATTTGATAAATTTTACACTTGTTTAAAGTTGATTTATTATGATACAAATCATCCATATTGTATTTAAGGTTTTTTGATATGTCTGACTATGGATGAGTTATTTTTATGCGATTAATGGTTTATGATTAATGTTTCGGAATTTCGTATGCTAGTTTTAATAAGATTGTTTATGTTATATTTCATCCTCTTAATAAGATGAATGTGTTGGAATAGTATGATCCGGGTTGGGGACTGGTAAAAGTAAGCCCGCCAGGTTGGGGTCCGGTTACAGCAGACCCTCCGGGTTGGTGTCCAGTTATTAGAGTCACTCCGGGTTGGTGTTCGGTTATTAGAGGCACTCCGGGTTGGTGTCTGGTTATTCGAGGCACTCTGGGTTGGTGTCTGGTTACAGAGGCTCTTCGGGTTGGGTTTGAGTTATAGTTATCCCTTCGTTCTTGGCACAAGACCTTGACACAGAAATTAATGTACAACATTATGCATTCCATCATTATGAAAGTGGCTATTGTTTTTTTATGTTATTATTCAACTAGTAGAATATCCATCTGAATATGTAAATGGAATTATTTCATTTTATCTTTGCCATATTATGCTGAAGTTCAAGTTTAAAAGGATTTTGTTTTATTTATACATTGCCTTAAATGTTTATGTTTATTTATGAATGTTTCTGCTATATTGTTATCCTTACTGATCATCTGAGCTCACCCCTTTTAATGTTTAATTTTCCTAGGATTCCAAGAAGTGTATTGTGATTGATATGTAGGGTTAATCCAAGGGAACAATGGCCTTCATAAAGGATTATTTATGTTGTTTTGTATGTTATAAGTGTAATGTAACAATCATATATGTAATATATTTTCCAAGACTTCTAAACTGATCGGTCCTTCAGGACTTGATTCCTTGTAATCATGCCAATGTATTAAAATAATGCCCCAACTTTGGGTAACTTTGGTCAGGGTGTTACAGTCACTACTGGAAAGGGGGGGTTTTCCCAACACCTATGTGCCAACTGTTTTCTTAAACCGTTGGTGTACATTACTTTTACCAACTGTTTGAGTAAACCGTTGGTAAATTCTTGTCCGAATTAGCTTTTAACAACAGTTTTTTAAAATTGATGGTAAAAGTCTACTCTATACCAACAGTTCAATAAAACCATTGGTATAGGGTGGTTTTAATGATAAAATAACAATGGGTTTTTAAAACAGTTGGTAAAGGATTTCTTTCCCAACGGTTTTTAAAAACCGTTGGGAAAGTTTGGCCCTAAATTGGCAGAAGATCAGGCTCCCCCATTCTTTCCAATGGACCATCCATATAGAAATAATCATCGAAGATTTGATAATACCATAGAGACAGATGATGCACTTCAGTATATGTGTGGAACTGATGTTCTTAATGAATTGAAAGATATTGGTTTTTTATTCGGGAAGGGTCAAATGAAATCTAGAAAGAGAAAGAATGTTTCCAATGAAACCTATTACTATTGGAGGAAGAGGAGTATCTTTTTTGATTTTCCTTATTGGTCAACCAATTTTTTAAGTAATTTCCTAGACACAATGCACATTGAAAAGAATATATGTGAAATGTTTCTTTTGATACTTATAAATGTTAAGGGAAAAGAAAAGATGATTTACGGTCTCAGCGTGACTTGGTGGATTGGGGCATCAGAACAGTATTGCATCATGTGCATATCAGTGAAAATAAATGGAAAGTTCCATGTGCTTCTTATGTGATGAAACCTATGGAAAAAACAATTTCTTGATGTATTAGAGACTATTAGAGTTCTTGATGGCTATTCAAGAAACACATCTAAACGGGTCAATAGAAGAGAGTTGAAGCTAAAATCATTGAAGACTTATGATTAAAAAATTATTCTCTATGAGTTGATTCTAATAGAAATACGTCATCTTTTTTCCAATAATGTTAGGGTGACTGTTATTCGGTTGTTCCATTTGTTTAGAGATCCTTGTGCTAATAATTTGTCCAAGTTTTCCTTGCAAAAAATGTTGACAGACACCCCATTAATTTTGTGTGAGATTGAGAAAATATTTCCTCCATCATTTTTCACATGCATGCTGTATCTGACTGTCCATATTCCAAGTGAAATACTTCTCAGTGGACATTTTTCTTTTCGTTGGATGTATCCTACCGAAAGAAATTTTTACACATTAAATTCTTATGTCCGAAATAGGAATCATCCGAAAGGTTCACTCGTGAACGGTTACTTGGATCAAGAATGTATGGATTTCTGCTCAATGTATTTGTCTGATCTTACTACAAGAATGAACAATCCAATTAGAAATGAAGAAGAATAGTATGAGAAAATTGAACCCAATTTTCCATCACTTCCTCAAACAGGTGGAATTCCTGGATCATATATATTGAAGACATTAAGCCTTGAAGAGCGGGAGATGGAACATCGCACAGTTTTGTTCAAATGTGATTTGTTCGATGACTACATTAGGTAACTAAATTTAATATGTATGTCTTACATATATATATATATCTACTAAAAAATTCATATTTTTTTATCTACAGGGTACATAAAACAATGATAAATAGAAAGCATCGTTCTTTATCTTTGAGAAGGAGGGAGAATTTTCATAGCAAATAGTTTTCTGCTTGGTCAAAATTGAAGGTAAAAATATTACTATTTAAAATAATTAAATAAATATTTAATTAAGTTTAATATTCATTTATATTGAAGGTATTGAGTTTTCCTACTGAATCTATCTCTGAGAAAATAAGAGCTATGGCTTTTGGTCCTAATATCGTGGTTTGTGACTGTAAATCAAATGTTATCAATGGGTACAAATTTATTGTCACTAAATGAGAAAAGAAACTGAGAACACAACATTATGGTGTTATGGTTACTACCACAATATATTTTTATGCCAGTGCATTAGATAGTAGACTATGATTTGAAAATGTGGGATATTATGGAGTCGTTGAAAAAATAATAATGTTGGATTATTACTCTCATGGAAGAGTCACGATGATGAAATTTCTATTGGTTTGATTCGATGATGAGAAATGACACATTTATTGATGATTGTGTATTTAAAGTAATTAATATGACTCTCACTCTTGCTACCTAAGAACCGTATGTATTGGCTTCAACGGATAAACGCGTTTTTTAGGTTAATGACAAACTTTGACCAGAATTTGGTGTCACAATTGAAGTAATTCTAAGACATATTTTTGATGATGGTGATGATGGAATTGAAACCTTCCCTATTGCCATTGGAACTAATCCATTTATTTCTTTTGATGACTCCAATAGCTCAATTTTTAGAGTTTACTGTGAACCTGAAGTTGTGGTTGGAAATATATGAAATCATCCAATCATGTTCTCAATTATTTTGGTTTACCACAAGTTGGGTTGTTAAGGTTAGTTCTATTAAAATTGATTTAATATTGAAACCTTCATCATCTACCTGAGCTAAAGAAATTAAATTTTTCCTTAATTTTGACAATTAATTTTCCCTCTCATTTATTTTGTTTTTTGGGTTACACATTAGTTATCCTTTTCTATTTACCTCCTATTTGTTTTCAAATGTAGGAAATGAATCCAATTGAATAGAGGCAATAGAAAAAAATTATGGAAAACAATTATCACATGACCGAGCTGGTCATTCCACCACTAGTGCCTATAGTGAGTATTTTATTTCAAACATATTTATATAAATTATATATAATGTCATGTGATTAATTTTTTTTAAAACAATTTTTTAGATCCATCTACTAGGTTACAGTTATTTGATGAGAAACCGAGTAGTGGTCCCAGCACTCGGGGTGTTGGTACGAGGGGGGGGGGGGTGGAACGAGAGCTAGATGATCTGGTCGGCATACCTGATTAGAACCTACCCCTTCCACTGACATAACATCCATCCTAAATTCTGATCTCGATGTGACGTTAGGGACACACAGGAAATTTAGGCCTCCCATGTTTTCACCACCCTTTACATCTGACCCTCCTCACCCATTTGTACCATATCCGATGATTATTCCCACTCCCCATCCAGAATTTGTCCAGCCTTCCCTATCATATTCTTTACTACTTCTTTGATCTCTCCTGGCTTTTATATTCCATCTTCTTCGACTCCTGCTCTGCCAGATTCTGTCCCTACGGAGCATACATTGGGACTCACTCCATCTGCACAGGGTGTTCCTTTAGTTTCTGCGGATCCAATGGTTCCAATTGATTAGACTACCGTAGGTATACTTATACAACCCTAACAAATTTTTACACTATTATTTATTTTCATTATAACATGTATTGATAAATATTTTTTTTCTTTTATAACAGATACATCTACTGATACGAGCTGGGGGCAGGGGCGTACACACATGCGTGTGGTGTGGAACTGCTACACGCTATTGGTGGTGGACTACAATGAAGATAGTCATATGATTGAAACATCAGAGAAACAATGTTGGAGTTTTTTGGTGACACTTACCAAATACTCCGACATCATTCATGTCAGCCACCTCTCATAGAGACAACAGATAAATGAAGTCAAGGATAAAGTCTGGGAAGAGATATGAATTAAAAAATCAGTTGTATTTAATGAAATACATTAATTTTTGTATTTATATGAATTAATATTTTGGTTTCAGCTGCTGTTTAATTTTCCCGATGGTGAGGGTGCACGACCATCACATCTAAAGGATTTAGGCGATCTTTGGAGAGCATATAAGCATGAGTTGTACATTGGCTAGTGTAATAGAGTTGGCACAGAGTTGGAGATTGTCCCTATCTTGGATGATTTTCCATTAGGACAATATTGACAGATGATTAGTCATCGGGTGACTAGAAAATTTACGGTATTAATCAAATTAGATGTATTTAAATTAAAATTTCATGTTGTTTATTAATAATAATTATTTAATTTTTTTTAGGATGCATCTAGAATAAATAAAAAACATTGATGCTAAGAAATACATCCACACATTGGGACATACCATGATGCTAGATCATGAGAGACAACGGGTATGACAGTTTATAATCTTTCTTTTTGACCTTCACTTTCTAGTGCTTCCTCCGTAATTTATTCGATTTCTAAAGTTGTTATATAATTTTAGTTATGAAATTACTATTTTTTTGGTATCTTATTTTTAATTATGGTTTCCTACATTCAATGTCATTATAGAGGTATAAATTGAATATAGAAGTACGTGTGCCTCGAGCAAAACTGTTTTTCTCGAGTAGAAAGAAGAAAGATAGAAGTTCGGTTAATGAACTGACTCAACAAAAGATTGTAAGTTTTACTTTGTAGATTTAAAATTTTAATCCCTATATAGTAACTTAATAATCTATTTATATTTGTAACAGGTTGATTTAGAGGCCCCTGATGCCCAGGAACCTGACAATTTTGGGCCAAACGATCACTTGCATCATGTGTTGGTAGATGAGAACCCTGGTAGAGTACGCTGCCAGTCGGGGAAGAGTATAGTTTGTATGAGGTATTGTCCCTCCTCAGGTACGAGTTTTAGTGCCACTACGTTTAAGTAGGTTATGGAATATGCATAACAGGCTGAAAAAAGGGCCACAGAGACGATATCGCAGTCTGCTATGGAAAACACTTCATTTATGAAACTGATGGAAACTTTACGTCCAACACTTCCACTAGAGGGCATCACTACTTGTGAGGAATATATTTCATCGATGCGTTCTATATATGGTGCACCAGGTGGTAGTTATAGTGGTGGTCGAGATGATGGCGAGGAGGAGGTTGAGGCAGAGGAGGAGGAGGGCAAGGAGGAGGTCGAGGTGAAGGAGGAGGGCGAGGAGGAGGCCGAGGCGGAGGAGGAGGGCGATGAGGAGGCTGAGGATGAGTACAAGGGCGAGGAGGAGGGCATGGAAAATGATGGGGATGATGATGAGGATGAGAGTGAGGGTAAAGATGATGGTGATGATAATGATGGTGATGAGGGACATACCGATCTGATACATTTTTGACTGATATTACTGACCTTTGATGTTTATTGATTTGTTGTTCCTGAATATATATGTGATTAGGTAGGTCACATTATCTTTATTTTTTTATCTACAAATAATAAAACTTTATTTGATGATTTTCTGTGAAATCCCCATATTTTAATGAAATTGTAATTTTTTAGAAGTTGATATAATGAAATTACTTTTTTAACCTTGAACAAATTTTATCAGAAAATATGTAAAAACCATCCCATCAACCCAGGACAGCCCCTAGGACAGCCCCTCGACAGCCCCCACCCTCCTCCCTGGACCCCGGATAGCCCCCAGACAGCCCCCCGCCATCCTCCTTGGACCCCAGATAGCCCCTCAGATAGCCCCCCGAAATCCCCCCCCCCACTTTTCCCCAAACCCTGTACAGGCCGCCGAACAGCCCCATGGACAGCCTCCCCACCCTCTTTCCCGGACCCTGGACAACCCCCCATACAACCCCCCAGACAGCCCCCCAAACAACCTCCCCACCCTCCTTCCTGGAACCTGAACAGCCCCCATGATAGCCCCCTACCCTCCTGCCTGGACCCCGGATAGCCCCCCTCCTCCCTGGACCCCGGAAACTCCCCACCCTCCTCCCTGGACCCTAGAAAACCTCCCAGACAACCCCCTAGATAGCCCCCCGACAGCCCCCACCTTCCTCCCTAGACCCCGGACAACCCCCCAGACAGCCCCACACCATCCTCCCTAGACCCCAGACAGCCCACCAGAAAGCCCACCAGAAAGCCCCCCAAACATCTCCCACCCTCCTCCCTAGACCCCTGATCCAAATCTAAGCTCTCTTCAAGATTCACCTTAAATCCCAATGGAAAAGAGTGTTTTAGAGCTTCGAAAGAAGATGAGAGAAGAGTGAAAACCCTAATCGAAAAAGGAAGCAAAGAGAGGATTAGGCTCACCCGGATCTTCAATACACACTTTATGGCACTTAAAACGCCCAAGTGATGTGTACGAGTCAACCCCACCTCAAATCGAGGCACGGTGTGGCCGGTACCACTCAAAGTGTCTCACATTTATTTTAAATGGACAAAATTTTAAATGAAAACAACAACTGACATATAGAAAACTGATCAAATGGATTCAGATTGTTTTTATACTTTAGCAAAATGATACATGGGTAGGTTTTGATGTGTACGAGTCAACCCCATCTCAATCCGAGGCACGGTGTGGCCGATACCACAGAAAGTGTCTCACTTTTATATGAAATGGATTTTTTTTAGTGAAAACAACAACTGGAATACGGAAAACCGACCAACCACATTCAAATTGTGTCAATACTTTATAACAATAATCCATGGGTAATTTTTGACATGTATGAGTGAACCCCACCTCAATAAATGGAACGATGTGGCCAGTACCACTCAAAGTGTCTCACTTTTATTTTAAATGGACAACATTTTATGTGAAAACAATAACTAACATACGGAAAACTAACCGACCACATTCAAATTGTGTTGATAATTCAGAACAAGGATCTATGTGTTATTTTTGACGTGTACGAGTCAACCCCACCTCAATCCTAGGCACGGTGTGACCGATACCACTCAAAGTGTTTCACTTTTATTTGAAATGGACAACATTTTAAGTAAAAACAACAACAGACATACATAAAACCAACCAAAAACATTTGTATTATATTGATACTTTAGGAAAAGGATCCACGGGTCATTTGTAATGTGTATGAGTCAACCCCACCTTAATCTGAGGCACGGTGTGGCTGGTACCACTCAAAGTGTCTCACTTTTATTTGAAATGGACAACATTTAAGTGAAAACGACAACTGGCACACAAAAAACCGACCAAACGCATTCAGATTGTGTTGATACTTTAGTAAAACGATACATGGGTCATTTTTTATGTTTATGAGTCAACCCCGCCTCAATCTGAGGCACGTTGTGGTCGATAACACTCAAAGTGTCTCACTTTTATATGAAATGGACAACATTTTAAGTGAAAACAACAACTGGCATACGGAAAACTGACCAAACACATTTGTATTCTATTGATACTTTAGTATAATGATCCATGGGTCATTTATGATGTGTATGAGTAAACCATGCCTCAATCTATGGCACAATGTAGCTGGTACCACTCAAAGTGTTTCACGTTTATTTGAAATGGACTGCATTTTAAGTGAAAACAACAACAGGCATATGGAAAACTGATCAAACACATTCAGATTGTGTTGATAGTTTAGAAAAATGTTCCATGGGTCATTTTTGATGTGTACGAGTCAACTCCACCTCAATCTGAGGCATGGTGTGTCTGGTACCACTAAAAATGTCTCACTTTTATTTTAAATGGACAAAATTTTAAGTGAAAACAAAAACTTTCATACGAAAAACTAATAAAATGCATCCGGATTATGTTAATAATTTATGAAAAACATCCATGGGTCATTTTTCACATGTACGAGTCAACCCTGCATCAATCCAAGGCACGGTGTAGCTGGTACCACTCAAAGTGTCTTCCTTTTGTTTAAAATGGATACACTTTTAAGTAAAAACAACTCGCATACGAAAAACTAACCAAACATATTCAGATTGTGTTGATACTTTAGAAAAAAGATCCATGGGTCATTTGTGACATGTATGAGTCAACCCTACCTCAATATGAGGCACAGTGTGTCCGATACCACTATAAGTATCTCACTTTTATATGAAATGGACAATATTTTAGGTGAAAACAACAAGTGGCATACAGAAAACTGACCAAATGCATTCTTATTGTATTGATACCGTATTACAATGATCCATGGGTCATTTTTGATGTGTAAGAGTCAACCTCGCCTCAATCCAAGGAATGGTGTGGCTGGTACCACTCAAAGTGTCTCACTTTTATTTGAAATGGACAACATTTAAAGTGAAAACAACAACTGGCATATGAAAAACCAACTGAACGCATTCAGATTCTATTGATACTTTAGGAAAACGATCCATGGGTCATTTGTGACATGTATGAGTCAACCCCTTATAAATACTAGGCATGGTGTGGCCGGTACCACTCAAAGTGTCTCACTTTTATTTTAAATGGACAACATTTTCAGTAAAAACAACAAATGGCATACAGAAAACCAACCAAACGCATTTGTATTACGATGATACTTCAAAAAAACGATCCATGGGTCATTTTTGACATGTATAAGTCACTCTGCCTCAATCTGAGACATGGTGTGGCCGGTACCACTCAAAGTGTCTCACTTTTATTAGAAATGGATAACATTTTAAGTGGAAACAACAACTGGCATAAATAAAACTAACCAAACACATTCAGATTCTCTTTATACAATAGGAAAAGGATCCATCAGTCATTTTTGATTTGTATGAGTCAACCCCACCTCAATCTGAGGCACGGTGTGGCCGGTACCACTCAAAGTGTGTTTCTTTTGTTTAAAATGGATACACTATTAAGTAAAAACTACTGGCATACGAAAAACTGACCAAAATCATTAGTATTGTGTTGATACGTTAGGAAAATGATCCATAGGTCATTTGTGATGTGTAAGATTTAACCCCACCTCAATCTGAGGCGCGGTGTAGCCAGTACCACTCAAAGTGTTTCTCTTTTGTTTCAAAAGGACATCAATTTAAGTGAATACAAAAACTGACATAATGATTACCGACCAAAGGCATTAGGATTCTATTGAAACTTTAGGAAGACTATCCATGGGTCATATGTGATGTGTACGATTCAACCTTACCTCAATCCGAGGGCTGGTGTGGCCGTAACCACTCAAATTATCTCACTTTTATTTGAAATTGACATGATTTTAAGTGAAAACAACACTTGCATATGAAAAACTGACCAACCGCATTAGGATTGTATTGATACTTTATGAAAATGACCCATGGGTCATTTGTAACGTGTACGAGTCAACCCCGCTTTAATCCGAGGAATGGTGTGGCTGACACCACTCAAAGTGTCTCTATTTTGTTTAAAATAGACATCATTTTAAGTGATAAAAACAAGTGACATATGGAAACCTGACCAAAAACATTCTTATTCTATTGAAACTTTGGAAAAACGATCCACGAGTCATATGTGACATGTACGAGTCAACCCCACCTCAATCCGAAGTGCAGTGTGGCTGGTACCACTCAAAGTGTCTCTATTTTTTTTTTAAATGAACATCATTTTAAGTGAAAATAATAATTGACATATGGAAAAGTGACCAAATGCATTCAGATTCTATTGAAAATTTATCAAAACGATCCATGGGTCATATGTGACATGTAGGAGTAAACCCCGACTCAATCTGAGTTATAGTGTGGCTGGAACCACTCAAAGTGTCTCTCTTTTGTTTAAAATGGACATCATTTTAAGTGAAAAAACAACTGTCATACGTAAAACCAACCAAATGTATTTGGATTCTATTTAAACTTTCGGAAAAAGATTAATGGGTAATATGTGACATGTAAGAGTGAACCTCACCTTAATCTAAGGCATGGTGTGGCTGGTATCACTCTAACTATCTCTTTTTTTAAATGGACATCATTTTAAGTAAAAACAACTGGCATACAAAAAACTGACCAAACGTATTTATATTGTGTTGATACTTTAGGAAAATGATCCATGGGTCATATGTGACGTGTATGAGTCAACCCTGCCTCAATCCGAGGCGCGGTGTGACACGAACCACTCAAAGTGTCTCACCATTATTTGAAATGGAAAACATTTTAAGTGAAAATAACAACTGGAATACAAAAAACTAACCAAACACATTCAGATTCTATTGATACTTTATGAAAACAATCCATGAGTCATCTGTGATGTGTACGACTTAACCCCGCCTCAATCTGAGGCACAGTGTGAATGGTATCACTCCAAGTGCATGTCTTTTGTTTAAAGTTGACATCATTTTAAGTAAACACAACTGGTATACGGAAAACCGACCAAACGTATTCGGATTCTGTTGATACTTTATTTTGGGTTTATTAGCTTCTAATTTCTGAATTCAATCTTGTATGTGTTATAGAAAATGAAATTTTTTATGTATTCTTAATTATGTATAACCCACCCCCCTAGACACCCCCACCCCTGTGGACAGCCCCTACCCCTGGACACCCCCATCCCGGGACACCCCCAACCCCTTGTTTGTTATATTATATATGTGTTATATATAATTCATAATTCTGTATTCAAAATAATTCAGTTTTTATGTTTTATTGATTCATAATTCAGAATTCATTACAAAATTCATTCTGCATGTATTCAATTGAGAATTCAATTATAAATTCTGTATTACATAGGGTAATTGGGTTCATATACATGATTATAACTGTGGTACATTCCATTGTTATAAGAGTATCCTATTTTTATTTTATTTTTGTGTGCTATAGCAGGTGTTTTGTTTCTTTTAATATTGTATGCATGTGTATGTAGTTGAGTGTGCAGTGGAGGAGATTTTAGGTGGATGGTCTGCCAAATTCTAGAAATACACTATACCAACGATTTACTAAAACTGTTGGTATAGTGCTGTACATATTTTTACCAATGGTTTTAGTAAACTGTTGGTAAAACATGGAAATGATATTATTTCCAATGTTTTTACAAACCATTGGGAATACTCCTATATACCAACGGATATTTAAACCGTTGGGAAACTAGGATTGCACTGCCTTTTTCCCAACAATTATACTAAAACCATTGATAATGGGATATCCCAATTCCTTACTTACCAACAGTTTTCCAAACTATTGGTATATAGTATACCAATGGTTTGTAAGCCTTTACCAATGGTTTGAAACCGTTGGTAAAGTCTTAGTTTCTGGTAGTGCGTCACTCGTGTGTATGGAGGACTACATCTCATGAAGTGATGTGATTCGTTTTTCTCTTACACTTTATGTGGAATGTAATAAGGAAACAATTAATGAATATATGTGATATATATGAGATTGATTTATTATATAAAATTAATATATAAGACACTTATTTACCCTTTTACTCATGAACAGAATGATATCGTTCCTTGTTCGTAGGTATGGCTTACCATCTTCAAAAAGCGATGAGATTCATTTTCCTTGTAAAAATATCATAAATTGTTTTAAAAATTTATATAATTAGTAAATAAGATATTTATAACATAAATATAATTTTTTATAATATCTATATATATCTTATTCACATGAACTGGAACTTTCATGGCAATAAGTGCAAGAGAAAACAATGAAATCTATAGCCGAAACAATGAAAATAATGAAATTTTATTAAAATATAGGTGGTAAAAATGTAATAATAGGATAATATATGATATTATAAGTATAAATAAGGGTCTATTATAAATAAGGGTCTAGTATAAATTAATAAAGTGATTAAAACCATTATAAATGAGGTTAAATTATGTTTAACTATAGGAAAGCGCGAGGTAATGGACATCATATTACTTTCCCTTCATTGAGGAATATTCTATTATTGGGAACCTAATTTAATTTATATGGTGTACATACTAAAAATTTACATATAATATATTGAATAATTCAAAATTCATGTTATTTTGGGTTTTAAATTTAATTATTTCATCTAAGGATAATTGAACAGAGTGTTAATAAGTGGTAAATAATTTGATCACTCAATTTCTTTTCATTAGGTTTTACTACTTTTTAATTTAATTTTGTATTCAATTATAATGTTCGTAGTTACATTTTATTTTCATATATTGTATTTACACTTGTTCAATGTGGATTTAAATTTGACAAACATAATCTATTCATTGATTAATTCTCACTTCTATATTCTCATTATTGTAACATATTTTGTCACAATTTCAATTTCATTGGGAAATATTTGTTAATATGAACCTATTCACTTTCATGTTGTGTATATACAACCCCTTGATGTATTTAACATGAATAACTATTTATTAATAATGGTTAATGAATCAATTCAAGTTTATCCATATTGTTTGTATCATGGATATGAATATTTCCAAAACTATATACCATTTTTACATGTGATGTTTACATTGAAATTTATTTGATTAACTTGAAAAATATTGATAAATCAGGGTTATTTACTCGAAGTCGATATTTTTGATAAGGAATAATTTTCATGAATTAAATTTTACAGTCGATATATGAGGAATTATTTATAAAATTAGTGATGGGTGGGGCTAGGAATTTTACATCCTATCGATGCATCAACAGGTCTCATGAGACAAATCAATTGGACAAATTAAATCAGTTTTTACCTGTAGTTTTAAAGCATCTTGTGAATGGTCTTGATATTATAGGTTTCCTGATTCCTTAGATCATGGATTTTAATAATTAAGCATTTAATTCATTTATAATTTAATCTCTATTATTATCCATGATATTTTCATGATGATATTATCTCTTAATTATTTTCATTCCTAGTTTATTGATTAAAGAGAATGCGTGTTCGACTATTTATCTTTCCATATTTATTATACCTTATCTAATTATGATACCCATGTTATTTCATAAATGAAATGTGTTATCAGTTATATAACATTCTATATTGAGTATTCTTTATTGATTTATGATAGCTTCCATTGAATGTAACCCTTACTGAGAATTTTAGCACACCATTATTTTGTTTCATTTCCCTCAGATACAAGGAGGAAACCATTGAATGGTTCTTTAGGTATATAATTAATATGATTTAGTTTTTTATTTTGTTTTATTTTATGTTCCCAATGTAAAATGTTTATCTTGTATGTATATGTTTCTCCAAAACTATGAAAATGATTTTTTCCTTTGGGATTTGACCCCTATGTATATATTCCAATGTAATAAAGTTGGCATTGGCTTTGAGTTACTGGATTCAGGGTTGTCATAGTTGGTGTCACAAGAAGTTTAGTTGAAACATTATTAACTATATTAAGGAAAAAATTTATTATGGAAGATAAACCCTTGATAAATATTGAGTATAAGTATATATGAACATCATAATGTTTTGGTAAGGAAGTGATTACATGATTTTTCCTAAAAATACAACTCTGTCTATATACTATAAGTGGATGTCATTCTGACATAGATGGACCTAGGGGTAATAGCTCTAAAATTAAACATTGATCTTAACCCGATCGTCACCTGGTTCACGACAATAGAACTTACTGTGCACCTTGTTGGAGACTCATGGGTGGATATTCTTAAGATAATACACATTTTATTTACAAATAATTTTGAAGGATTTGAAAATAAAGAGATCCAAAATGAAACCAATTTTATGATTATGATATTAATAATGCATAAATTTTTTATTAATTTTAAGTGTCACACCATATTTGTAATTACACATTATGATTTAAAATTCATAATTTTTTGAGAGAATCTAGTATATACCACTATTTAGAAATGTCATCTAGAAGGAATAAGGGTATCAATACTCATATACAATATAGATATTTTCCTGTTGAGGAAGTCAATACAAATGATATTGGAACTGAGAAAATTATTGATATATTTTTTAAGCTAAATTAGGTTATAAAAAATAAACATTCCAATATTGATAAACATGATCTACAAGGTTATTCACCTATATTGAATCACTTCATGCATTAAAATCTCTCATCATTGGTGGGACTACTAATCCGATGGTAGTTTATCAATGGATTATGTAACTGGAGATGATATTTATAGACTTAAGATGATATGTAAAATAAAATGTTACACATGAAGAGTATTTTCATAGAGGAAATGCTAATCAATATTGTTCATTGATCCAGAATACTAGGGAGGTAGAGGATATATAACTAGTTAAATGGAAAGATTTTATAGATACATTATTAGAAAAATATTTCCTTCAAGTGAAACAAACTAAAATGAATATAAAGTCCCCTATATTAAATAAAAATCAATAAGGATGTTTTTCTAAGTATGAGGCTTCCATTACAAGGTTATCTAGTCATGCTACATAATACATTCATAACACAAAGTGTAGGATTTACTATTTCTTTTAAGGGATTAATCCAAGTCTTTGAAGGGAACTGGTCCCTCAAAATTTTGATTCGAATGATGAAATAGTTTTATAAACCATAAAAATAGATATATAATTATATATATCTTTCATATTCAAGGGAAATAAAGAGAATAAGAGGTTATCCTAATACCAATAAAAAAGGGATAACATTAGAGAAGAAGAAGAGACTGAAACAATTTCTACCTTGTGAAAATTATTGAAAGATTCATCCTAGGAAATGAATGAAGGGAATAATATTTTACTCTAAGTGCAGAGATAAGGGTCATCAAGATTAGTAATGTAATATGAAGAAAAATATCAATGATTCTCAGTGTATAACAACCCACGTTTTTATTACATAACTTTTCATTACATTTTACAAACAGAGGATCTTTAAAGTCTGGTGTCTTGGAAATTAGGAACATAATACATGAAAACAACCTAAAATATTATTCTAATCCACTAATAAGGCTTCATAATAGGTTCATCCTAAGTACACTTACTGCATCTTATAACCTGGAGACATAAATCAAAGGAAAGGGTGAGCAGAAGGCCCGATAAGGAAAGCAAGGGAGTCAGTTTACATGTGATATCAACAAGAACTTGATAAAAACATAAAGCCATGAGCAATGGAAGTATAAAAATATCATAACGAAAAGAAATTGAAACATAAATTTCATATGTGGCTAAAAATTTTCATTTAGACATTCATGAACATATCACCAAGGTAAAACCCCGAGGCGTTATAATAATTACCAATGTTATTCACCAAGGTATCGCGAAACATGTAATCTCAAGAGATAAATTATTTACCCAATGCATTGGAGTGCTATCAGGGAGAAACATCAATATGACCTTATTTTCTTAGGATACACATATATCATAATTATAAATTCCATAAATAACCCATATAGAATAAAAGAAATGGGTTTCATTTCAAAATCGTGACATTTTAAATGTTCTTTAAAAATAAGATCGTTATGTCATTTATAACCCATGGAAAGGGAGTGAGGGTTATATGTATTTCAATTCTAGAATCAAATATATAATTGTTTTGTAGTTATGATCATCCATAAAAATGAAATAGGTCTTGGTATTCACATAAATAAAACAAGAGAATTTCATGAGAGAAAGACAGAGAAATTTGAGAGGAAATTCCTGCGGCATAATGACTGTATAACTTTGTTTTAGAAATCAATAAAAAGAGAGGGGACAAGAGTAACCAACTCATAAATAATTAATTATATAGCATGGGTATAGAATAAAATAAATAAGATCATTTTATGGTTATTTAAAAGAAATACCATATGAAAATGAAACTCGAAGGAAGAGAGAATATTCGATTTCTTTTACGAAAATCCGGCAGCCTAACGACGTCACATAAAAATTCAGAAAATAAATTGAAGAGAGAATAAATGTTATATCATAATTTGGACATGAAATGTAAAGTAATAATTATATGCGAGAATATACCCTCATATAATAAAATGGAAACTAGAAGACATAACATAAAGGAAGTCATGACTTAAAGGACGTGGGTGAAAGGACCCCTTACCTTGAAGAGTAACTTTGAATGCTTGAAGGTCAGGACCTTGGGAGGCTTGAGGGTACCTTGGAAAGATTCTAGAGAAAGGAGGGCTGAGTCTGGAAGAACATAAAAGTATTTTAGTGAAGATGAATTTGGATCTTGAGTGGGTTTATATAGGAAAGGATAGGGAATTTTTTATTATTTAGGTTTGGGACACCTCACAGTAAACTAAAAAAACCACAAATCATCCCATGGTTTTTCCCCGTGGTTTCTACCAAATATGAGTGAAAAAAAATATTCTATATGTTCAATTTCCTAACTTCTTAAAATAATAGGGTTGCTTATGTGGAGGTGAGTCACACTCTCAAGGAAAACAATTTAAAAAGACAAAATGTTATATAAGACTTGGAGGGTCCACTAAAGCTTTGTCAAATAAATAAAACAAACCCATAATCACATTATTTTAATGGTAAAACATATATTGGCCTAGCATACAGTTTATAGTATTTTATTACATCACTATTTGGTCATTATGATGTCATTAAATGGATTATATTTTTATACGGTATATAATTTTTCACAAAAATTTGACTGTCTCAGAAAATTATGGGAAATTCACCGTTGGATAATTTCAACATCCTGATTCTAGAAATAATATTAAATTTAACTAAATAATTTTATAAATATGTTAATTTTTAAATTTTAAATAAAAACTGACATTTATCAAAAATTCATGGGTTTTGACAAAAATGGCTTTCAAAACATAATAAAAATTACAATTGCATTCATAAAATCACATGATCATTTGTATCTATTCTCCAATCCATTTTTTTATTTTATAATAAACCACTTTTTGGTAAGTGGAAACCATAAAAAAACCTCCACATATCACCGGCCCACAACCCAAAATTCAAAATTCAAAAAACACTACAGCCAAACCCTACCGCCATAATCGACTTCCAAAGATCCGCAAAAATCAAAATTCAAAAAACAAGACCTCATAACCCACCAATAAACGAGTCATATCGATCCCATCACCTTGATACTCATACCCTGCCTCGAGTTACACACCTAATTCGATAGCCTATCTGCATCCACACCGGCAAGCTCCACCAGCGGCCGCCATCGCCATCAAAGGAATCTCCATAACCGTATTTGCATCAACACAACACCAGGGTCTTCAACCTCCACGCCTCATCACCACTGGACGCTCTGATCCAAACAACTTCTATGCCGAAAGAATCACCATCACTGTCTTTACTGTCTTGTAGTTACCATCGTCAGAGTCATCATGAATGTCATCCTCACAGTCGGAGAAGAAACCATCGACACCGTCTAGCGCCATCATCATCGCCATTCCAACATCACATCGGTCGCCAGAGAACACAAGAGAACTTCGTAACCACCTAAACACCCACAAAAATGTCATGAAACTAAAACCACAACCATGTAAAAGGGTATTATTACATAACCCCTTAAAACACCCACATAAGACCTAATGGTAAGGTGTGCAAAGGTGAGAGACTATTGGGGTGGATCGGATAAAATCGCTCGGGTGGTAATCTCTATCAACTTCCACTTCTCCCATAGGCAATTCTGCTCTAGAATAACATATTCAAGCTCGGCTTGGTCTTATTCAAGAGGAAATACAAAAGATGCAACCTCATTTCTGAGATCTGATAAATGGGCTTCATACGGGTCAAGTCTAATGGATGAGGCCATCACTTCCTTTTTCTGAGTAAAAAGAATTTGTTAAAGCCCTATATTTGTATTATTCATGTGATCACTGTTCAATGGCTATATTAGGAAAGGTCACAATTTTTAATGGTATTTTAAAATCCAAAACATAAAACAAAATAAGTTCATATGTTGTATAACCATTTCACATATTAATATATTTAATTAGATCAAGATGGATTTTCATTAAAAAAATTTGGGTCATTACAATCTTCCCCCCTTAAGAAATTTCATCCCCAAAATTTTAACTCATACCCAAAAAAGAGAAAAGATGTGGGTACTTATGCCTCATATACTCCTCCGGTTCCCACGTGGCTTCCTCTTATTTTTTGTTCCTCCACAATACCTTGACAAGGTTGGTAGTCTTGTTACGTTGAACCTTGTCTCTACGATCCAAGATCTCCACTAGATGCTCCTCATAATAGAGGTCACATTATAGTTATACCAACTCTGGGTTTAGTACATGTGAAGGGTTAGGTATATACATCCTAAAGAAAGATACATGGAAAACATCATGAACTTGTGAAAGATTTAGAGGAAGTGCAAGCCGATAGGCCACTGATCCCACTCGATCAAGGATATCATAGGGGCCAATGTACCTAGGGATGAGATTTCCTTTCTTCCCAAAACTCCTGACTCTCTTACAAGGTAAAATACAAAGAAATACATTGTTACCAACATCAAACTCCAAGTCCCTTCGACGGTTGTCGGCATATCCCTTTTTTCGACTCTCAGTAGCCTTAATGTGTTGTTGGATGACATAAACTTTTTCTATCATCTCTTGTAAAAGAACAGGCCCAAGAAGATTTCTCTCACCAGCTTCATCCCAACAAGTAGGAGTTATACATTTCTTCCCATATAGAGCTTCATTGGGTTCCATTTGAATACTCGAGTGGAAGCTGTTATTGTAAGAGAAGTTAACTAAAGGGAGATTTTGATCCCATCCACCTTTAAATTCCATTGAGCATGTTCTCCACATGTCCTTGAGTGTTTAAATAGTCCTTTCAGATTGGCCATCAGTTTGGGGGTGATAGTCCATACTAAAATTCAATTTAATGTTTAGATCTTGTTGAATACTTCTTTATAATTTTAATGTGAACCTTGGATCACAATAAGATATGATAGAAATTGGAACTCCATACAGCCTTACCACTTCCTTCACATAAATCCTTGAAAGTTAATCAAGAGAGAAATCTTCCCGAATAGAGATAAAATGGGCAGTCTTAGTTAGAAGGTCCACAACAACCCATATCACTTTGTTTCCTTTGGAAGTTCTTAGGAGGCCAGTGACGAAGTCCATAGTGATATTATCCCACTTCCATTCTGGTATGGGTAGTGGTTGCAATACCCCTTTAGGAAGTTGTTTCTCTACCTTCACTTGCTGACATACCAGACACCTTTAACTATAGTTATCAATCTCCCTTTGCATATTATCCCACCAATAATGATCACAAAGGCCCCTATACATTTTTGTGCTCCCAGGATGTATAGAGAAAGTAGAGCTATGAGCTTCATCCATAAGCTCCTTCTTTTTTTCTAGGATATATGGAACACATAGTCTTGTATAAAATTTTAGTACACCTTCTTGATCAATATTGAACTCAGGAAACTTCCCATCCTTTACAGCGTCAAACTTCTTCTATAATACACGATCTTCCTTCTGAACTTTCTTGATTTTCTCTAGTAATGACGGTTGAGAAATCATTTGGGTTAGGGTTGATGATGTCCCTTCCCTTAAAATTCCAATGTCCAACTTTACAAGGTCATTTATCAAAGGATCTTTTTGAATCATCATCATGGAAAGAACAATTGGGTCTTTCCTGCTTAGTGCATCAACAACTTTTTTTTCTCTTCCGGGATGATAATTAATTGAACAATAATAGTCTTTAAGAAGTTCCAACCATCTCCTTTGTCTCATGTTAAATTCCTTTTGTGTGAAAATATACTTCAAACTTTGATGGTCTATGTATATATCACATTATTTTCCATAAATATAGTGCCTCCATATCTTTAGAGAAAAAATGACTATAGCTAGATCCATATCATGTGTAGGATAGTTCTTCTCATGAGTCTTCAACTGTCAAGATGCATAAGCAATGAATTTTTCATTTTTCTCGAGGATGCACCCAAGCCCTTTAAGATATGCATCGCTAAAAATAACGAATCCTTATCCAATTGAGGGAAGAGTAAACTCAAGTGCAGTAACCAATGTCTTGTTTAGCTCTTGGAAACTTTTCTCACACTCCCTTGTCCAGATGAACTTGACCCATTTTTGAGTTAACTTGGTTAATGGATTAGAAAGTCGTGAATTTTTTTTCTCAGAAACCTCTTATAATATCCCGCTAAACCAAGGAAACTACGAATCTCGGTTATTGTTTTAGGCTGAGGCCACTTCTCTAAAACTTTTTTCTTTACAGGGTCAACTGTGATTCCTTCATTGGTAAAAATGTGCCCCAAGAAATAAACTTGTTGTAACCAAAAATAGCATTTTCTAAACTTTCCAAAAATCCTCTCCTTCCATAGAGTTTGCAAAATAACCCTAAGATGATCTTCATTCTCTTCATGACTTTTATAATATATCAGAATATCATCAATAAAAACTACCAACAAGTTATCAAGGTTGTCCTTAAAGACACTATTCATAAAATGTATAAAAATTACAGGTGCATTATCCAGTCCGAAGGGCATAACAACATACTCATAATGCCCATATCTTGATTGGAAGAAAGTTTTTGGAATATCTACTTTCTTCACCCTCAATTGATGATAACTAGAATTAAGATCGATCTTAGATAAGAATTTATCCCCACAAAGTTGGTAAAATAAGTCATCTATTTTTGGAAGAGGGTATTTGTTCTTTACTGTAATCCCATTTAGTTTTCTATAATCAATGCATAGCAGCATCGATCCATCCTTATTCTTCACAAAGAGAACTGGTGCTCCGCAAGGAGACACACTCGAACGGATAAACCCCTTCTCCAAAATATCATGGAGTTGTTTCTTTAATTCCTCCAACTCCACATTTTAAATCCTATATGGGGTCTTTGATATCAGATAATATCCATGTACGAGCTCAATGGATAACTCTACCTCTCTTTTTGGGGGAGGTCCGGGTAACTCCTTAGGAAATACATCAATGTATTCATGGATGATGGTGACATTTTATATCCTTAAACTCTCATATCCTTCTTCTTCTTCACTGATAAACTCCTTAATAAAGGATATATGGGGTTCTTCTATACAAGGATCTGGTTGAGATATCTCTCCTTGGAAGATAACTATAGGTTTTCCATTCAAGACTGCTGAGATTTCCTTATTCTATATTTGATATTATCATTATGAATTGAGAGCCAGTCCATACCTAGTATAATGTGAAATTATATCATGGGAATGAATACTAGATTTGTGATAAGATTGTTCTCACCAAAGTAAATACTAGTGTTTCTAAACACTGACGATTATTGGATAATCCCACTAGGAGTATTGAATGATAAATCTACTTTTAGAAAATCTGGGGTTGATTCTAAATTCTTTGCAAACATGGAGGAAATAAATGAATGCGTAGAACCATAATCAAACAAATTACTTTATATCTTTGAGATAACAACAAGAGTACCTGCTACCGCATCATTCGGAGCTTCAACTTCAACTATCATGATAGCAAAAGCATGACCTTTCTCCCTTGGCATTTGCTGAGGCTGATGGTGGTTCCCCTCTACTACACTCGGATTTGGACAGTGATTGGAAATGTGACCATGTTATCCACACTTAAAGAACTGGACATTAGGTAGGGCCTGCACCATCTTCCCCTTGTCTTTAGTGTTTGGAAGTTGAGGTTTCACCTCACTATGAAAATTACTTGCAATATGGCCATCTCTTCTACACTTGTAGCATTTACCTCTCTTGAGTAGGTAGTTCCTTGAATGCTTCTTCACACATTTATTACACATGGTAAGTTTCACTTTCTTTCCTCCACTTCTTTGATCAAAGGTCATACCTAATATGGGATCCATAGATCTCTTCTTGTAATTTGATTTATGAGACCACTGCGTCTCACCAAACTTCAGCTCAACTTTCATCGCACTCCGCACGATCTTCTAATATCTATCATAGCCTTGGTTGGATAGATTATTCCATAGATGAGGTATCAGTCCACTAAAGAATCTATCAACCTTTCCATTTGTATCCATGACAAAGATAGAGGTGTAATGTGAAATCCTTATGATGTTCAACTCTTAGCTTCCCACAGATTCATTCTCCTTCTACTTCAGCTCGAGAAACTCCTTCTCCATTTTTATTCTCATCGATTGAGGGAAATAGTTGTTGAAGAATATCCTTCTGAATTCTTCCCACTCTATATATTGAACTTACACTCTTGGACTTGTGTTTTTAATCGGTTCCAACCACTGATCAGCTTCTCCTTCTATGCGATAGACAGCTTGGGTAACCTTCTCTTGTTTATAACAACGGAGCACAGAAAAGATCTTCTCGATAGAGCTGATCCACTATTCAGAAATCAATGGGTCAGTCGATCCACTAAAGGTTGGTGGTCTTTGGAACATAAAAGATTCAATATAAAGATGTTCCCTTCATACTGAGATTGGTCTCTCATCTTGATTCAAGTTATTTCCCATAACTTGAGTAAGTTAGTTTATCATTCACATGAATGTTTCCATTCTGACTTCCATCAGAGGGCCATCAATTCATGGTCCATTATGGTCACCATTTGCACGGTTCTTCCTATTTCCCACCATTTTCTAAAATAATAAAACCTTAGTGAGAAACTTATTTCATTTAAAAATCTTTTAATTATCAAGGATTTTATGTCTTATAACATCATGCTTAAATAATTACATTTCTCTATAATTCCTTTATAATGACTCCTAAAAAGCTTGAGATTAACCAAACTTATCCCCCGGGAGTTTCATAACTAAGAGTATAGAAAAGATCATTTTCATGCACCAGTTACCATTTGAGTCTAGCTCAAAGTGGTGTTTTTGGGTTTTATGCCTATGTACATATGTGCCAGAGCTGCCTCTACCTGCTCATATCTAGAAAGGGATGTATTTGTTTGATAAACAACTTACTCATTACTAACCAAAATAAATGGAAGTTTTATTATATTTAAAAATTTTATACATGGTTTTTCCAAAAGTTTTCATAGCATCATTTCCATAAATTACTAAACTACCCTTTGATACCAACTATAACATCCCGCCTTTTTATTACATAACTTTTCATTACATTTTACAAACAACGGATCTTTAAAGTCTAGTGTCTTTGAAATTAGGAATATAATACATGAAAACAACATAAACAATTCTTATAATCCACTTTTAAGGCTTTATAATAGGTTCATCCTAAGTACAATTACTTTATCTTATAACCTGTAGACATACATTAAAGGAAAGGGAGAGCCGAAGGTCTAGTTAGGAAAGCAAGGGAATCTGTTTACTTGTGATA
The DNA here is from genome assembly GCA_963277665.1 of Viscum album. Lineage (NCBI taxonomy): Eukaryota > Viridiplantae > Streptophyta > Magnoliopsida > Santalales > Viscaceae > Viscum > Viscum album. The sequence continues at coordinate 757,257,732 of OY728132.1, read as the reverse complement.
TCAATAAGAACATTATAAAAACATAAAGTCTTGAGCAATGGAAGTATAGGAATATCATAATGAAAAGAGATTGAAACATAACGTGAATATGTGGATACAAAATTTCATTTAGACATTCATGAACATATCACCAAGGTACAACCCCGAGGTGTCATAAAAATTACCAAGCTTATTCACCAAGGTATCGTGAAACTTGTCATCTCTAGAGATAACTTCTTTACCCAAGGAATTAGAGCACTATCAGGGTAAAACCTTCATATTTATTTAATTTCATGTGATCCACATAGATCATAATCAAAAATTTCATAAAAAACCCAAATAGAATAAAAGAAATGGGTTTTATTTCAAAATTGTACAGTTTTAAATGTGCTTTAAAAATAAGATCATTATGTCATTTATAACCCATAGAAAGGGAGAGAGGGTTATATGTATGTCAATTGCAAAATAAAATATATAAATTTTTTATATTTATGATCAACCATAAAAACGAAATAGGTCTGGGTATTAACATAAATAAAATAAGAGAATTTATTGAGAGAAAGGGAGAGAAATTTGAGATGAAATATCGACTGCATAATGACTATATAACATGGTTTTAGAAAATAATAAAAAGAGAGGGGAAAAGGCTCACCCACTCATAAATAACTCATTATATAGCAGGGGTATAGAATAAAATAAATAAGATCATTTTATGCTTATTTTAAGGAAATACCATATGAAAATGAAACCCGAAGGAAGATAGAATATGCGATTTCTTTTACGAAAATTCGGTAGTCTAACGACATCCCTTAACAATTCAAAAAATAAATTTCTGAGAGAAGAAAGGGTCTCTAATAATTTGGACATGAAAATTACAGTAATAATGATATAGTAGAATATACCCCCATACAATAAAATGGAGACTAGATGACATAATATAAAGGAAGTCATGACTTAAAAGAGGTTGGTGACAGTATCCCTTACATTGAAGAGTAACTTTGAAAGATTGATGTTCGAAACCTTGGGAGGCTTGAGTCCACCTTGGGAATATTCTAGAGATAGGAGGGAAGAGTTTGGGAAAATTTAAAAGGATTTGAGTGAAGAGGAAGTGGGATCTTGGGTTGGTTTATATAGGAAAGGAGAGGGAATTGTTTATTATTTAGGTTTGTGACACCTCACATTTAACTAAACAAAACCACAAACCAGACAATGATTTTTTCCCGTGTTCTCTAACAAAGGGGAGTGGAAAACAATATTATATAAGGTCAATGGAATTACTTCTTAAAATAATATGGTTACTTATTTTGAGGTGAGTCAAACTCTCAAGGAAAACAATTTAAAAAGACAGAATGATATATAAGTCTTGGGGGGGGGCACTAATGCTTAGTAAAAATAATCAAAAAAACCTAAAATCACATTATTTTATTGCTAAAACATATATTTTCCGAACATGAAGTTTATAGTATTTTATTACATCACTATTGGGTCATTATGATGTCATAAAACACATTATATTTTTATACGGTATTTAATGTTTACCCAAAAATTTGATTGTCTCAGAAAATTATGGAAAATTAACTATTGGATAATTTCTACATCTTCATTATAGAAATAATATTAATTTTATCAAAATAATATTCTAAATATGTTAATTTTCACTTTTAAAATAAAAACAGACATTTATAAAAAATTCATGGGTTTTTGACAAAAATGTCTTTCAAACCTTAATAAAATTTAATATTTCATTCATAAAATTATACGATCATTTATATTTAATAAAAATTAATTTAATAATAATAAAAATAATAATTTATAAAAATATTATTTAATTCAAAAATCCATTAATTAATCAAAATAGATTTCTTAGTTGAATATTTAACTAAAAATACTATTTGTGATTTAAAAACTATTTACCAAATAACAATAGTATAATGAAAGTACATTAATTTTTATATAAAAAAATAATATACATAATCATAGTACTAGGTTCTTGTTACATAACCCCTTAAAACACTCGCATAAGACCTTAGGGTAAGGTGTACGATGGTGACAGACTCTTGGGGTGGCTTGGATAACATCGCTCGAGTGGTAATCTCTATCAACTTTCAATTCTCCCGTAGGTGGTTCCGCTTGAGCTTAACGTATTCAAGTTCGGATTGGGATTGGTTAAGAGTGAAGCCCAAAGATGAAACCTTCTTTCTGAGATCTAATAAATGGGATTCATACGGGGCAAGTCTACTGGATGCGGCCATCACTTCATTTGTTTGAGTAAAAAGAATTTGTTAAAGCCCTATATTTATACTAATCATGTGATCACATTTCAATGACTATACTAGCAATGGTCAAAAATTTTAATGGTATTTAAAAAAAAAGAAGTGAATATGTTGTATAACCATTTAACATATTAAGACATTTAATTAGATCAAGAGATATTTTCATTAACAAAAGTTTGTTTCATTACACAGTGCTTCATTTTTAAAGAAATGTGACATTATTAACTCAAATTTCCCATGAATTAAGGGAATATACCAAAGAATATTTTAATGGGAGAATTCTAAGATTACATGATCACTATAGCTGAGGTGGAAGTTCCTAAAGATGTGGTGTAAGGTACATTAATCAAATATTAAAATTTTTCTAATGCTTTATTTGATTCTAGAACCTCACACTATTATATCTACCAATCTTCCTGAACATTATCATTTTATTATTAAAAAATAGAAGACAAATCATGGGGTAAAAAAGGGGTGAAGTCTAATAATTTCCCCATTAAGATTCATATAATTCATGGTGTGAACAAGATTTCAAAATATGATGCAAATATTTAGTGCTAGGAGAATGAAATTTAAATTTATGAGGAGGATTTGGAATTCCTTGTCATTACAGTGGAAATTTCATCATCTGATTCATGTTCAGATCCATGCCCAGTAGCTCTTCTTAATGCGATTCTAGGGGTAGATGAGAAAAATAGTCCATGAATGGAGTAGGTAATATTAAAATTGAGTATGTACCTTTTTTACATGAATATATTGATGTATTTTTCGAGGAATTACTTGGACATCCACCAGAGTTCGAAGTCATGGTTTCTATCAATTTAGTATAATATGCATGTCTATTAACAATGAACCCTAAATAATGTTCCCTATGGATTTAACGGAGCTGAATAAAAAAAATTGGGGGTGTAACATCCTCGGTAAATAAAGAATAAGACATTTTCATATTTATTAATATTTTTTAATTAAATTTTCATTTTACTTTAAAGTGGATTCTATGTCTGATAGCGTACTCAAATATTAACAATGAGTTTCTTTGAAATCTTATGTTGTACACAACGTTGAGTTATACCAAAAAATAATATAATAATATTATTAATTTAAATGGTAGTTAATGCCTAGACGTTGTAATGGAATGAATGAACAGAACTAACTAAAATATTATTATACATGTTTTTTAAATGCCATCACATTTATCCAATAAATTTTAGAGGCTTAAAATAAGAATGAATCTGATTTTAAACATTTATAATCTAGTATTCTTTAAAAGGTTGATTTACTGCCTTTTGATGATGAACACTTTATAAATCTTGTTTTTGTCACTTTTATATGTTTTATTTGACAAAATAAAATTATTATTTATAATTGGGACAAAAAAATTTACTTTGGGTAAATTTTTTGTATTTTTCTGATAAAATTCTTTTTTAATGAATAGTGAAAAATACAGTATTTTAATTCAGAACTGCCATTTAATATAATTTATTTATATGGTGAGATTATATTTTTAATTTGTTTTAAATTTTAATTAGATTATATTTTTACCATTTAATCCATTGTTTGTCATTGGATGTAATTTCACTATGAAATTGGACATAAACAATTGTCAATCTTTTGATAGTTATTATTTTTTAGAAACATGCTTTTTGTTTTGACAACGAGAATTAATTTTAAATTAATTAATGAAACTTATATATTTTTAATTTGGTAAAATAAACATCATTTTTGAATTTAGAATATCAAATACTGCTTAGGATGATTTTTTGGTATTTTTATGAAAACCTTCAATTTTTGATGAATAGTGAAAACACTAAGTAGTAGTTAAAAACCCAACTTTTTCATTTCATTTAAGTGAAATTTTACCAATTCTTTGAATTTAATTTCAAAAACCCCACACATATGGTTGTTATCAGTAAGTAAAATGTTGTGCAATAAGATGTAATTTTTGGGGAATAGTAACTTTTGAATTTTATTTATCACGGTTAAAGGTAAATAGGGTAATTCAAGGTAAAAATAATATTATAATAATATAAAATTACCTTAACACTTTTAATAACATTATTGGATGAGTCATGTGCGACCAATACCATCCTTGGGTGATATTGTTGGCCTTTTAAATCCATTTGGGTAAGATAATGATATTAATAACTTTTTATTTAAAGTAAAAATAAAAATATCATAAACCTGTATTGTTTTGCTGAAACAATTTTAATGTGGGGTTATATAATTGATATACTTGACTATAAATAATAATTAGAAAGATAATATTATTAACTACATCATGGTATTTTATTTATAATTTTTAGAAATCAAATAAATAATATTATTTATGACACAATAATGATGCATTGTTTACCTTATTAAAGAATTATTTAAATAAACATGATTATAAAAATAAAAAAAAATATCCAAAACCTATCCAATATTTATTGGATTATTTTATTTCAAAAAAATATTAATCTTCTATGATACTTCAATAAGTTTTGGCCCTTTATAAACAAAAAACCATTATATAATAAAATAATATTTTCAAACTTTCCCAAAGAACCCCTCCCACCCCTTATAAAAAATTATCAACTCTAACCCATTACTCACACCTCTAAAGCCCCTTGGATTGTAAAAAATCTGCCCAAATAAGCATTCAATATCCCCCTGTTTTATCTATATGTATTACCTTAGGTAGAAGGCACTTCCAGAAATCCTTTTGGTTCAAACCAAAGGGAGTTACCCGATTTAAAGGTTACAACTTCTCTTAAGTTATTTTATTTAATTTTACTTATCCCACCCCCTAAACTCTTTTTATTCCTTTATTTTATAACAAAAAAGTATGATTAACATACTAGGTTGGTTTTATGAGAATTATTCTAACTACACTTACACACACCTCCGTCTAATTGGTAAACAACATACAGTTTCTCTGGACAGCGAACTACTGCCTCACAGAACGATGATTGTTCAATCTTCTCCTACCACCTATTATGATGTACATTAAAATGGATTTGTATTTATAGGTGATATATATTATATTTATATTTTATCTATACCAACATAATTTTTTTATTTATATAATTCCTTTATGTTTTCCATAATGGGTTAATACGATAATTTCATTTGATAAAGTGCGAACTACCACCCCCTCAAAGTGATAAGACTCATTCATTCAATACATGGAACATATAAAGTACAGAGTTAATTAAATTATATAACATAGATATTATACTTGAATTATAATATACCTATGTATTATTATTTTTTCATTCCTTGATATATAAAATAGAAATTAATTTAGCGTTCATGCGTACATACGGATTACCGTCTCCATGAACGATGCGTTTCATTTTTTAACTCCAAATGATATGGCATATTATAATTAAATATAAACTTGATTTATATGATATATATTTTATCCAAATCATGAATATCATTATGGAGATAATGGACTTTTGACCACATGGACAATTTGTAATTATAACAAGTTTATTTTTGACTAATGTTCCGAACATCGACAAAATGTCTGATATAAACTGAAATAATTAACTAATTGTTATTGCAAGGTAATAAGTGATATAAAAGGAATAATAAAAAAGAAAAAGTTTCTTAAGGAAGTATAAATTAACTTAATTTAATTATTTAGGAATAACACTGAACATACAAGTCAAGTCGGACACGAGGTATGGGGTTTCTTTTCTCACTTTTAATCCCGTGAGATTTCAATAATTTACCACTTATTTATTGAATGTGTTTTATTTTTTACTTCCATTTGATTTATATTATCATGATTCTCTTCATATTCATGGTATTCTATGATTAATTTGGTGGTTATTAACTTTTGGTCATACGACTTGATTGATTACAACGTGGTAAGGAGTTTTCATCTCACTTTTTATTCCCATGAGATTCATGCTATATTTTCCAATATATCCTTTTGTGTGGTGTATGTACTTTCCATGATTTCATTAATTATGTAATATAATTTATTTTTTTAGTATTTAAATTTTCATTGTATGATATTTCTTTAATGGAGGTGTATGTTTCATAAGTTACCAAATCGGTAAGGGAACCTTTCATCATACTCTTTTATTCAAAGACTTCTTTTATGTCATGTATTTAAATTTTTATTTTCAAATGTTGTTATATGTTATTATATATCCTTAATTTTTTACATTTTATTTACATGTGATGGGAGACCCTTTTTTCTCTCATCAACTAACTTTATGAATTTTTAATTGAAGTCATTAGGCTGCTAAATTTTCATAAGGGAACTTCTTAACCCAATTTCCATTCTTCGGGTTAATCTTATACATATGGATTATGCCTTTCTATGAATATGTGTTAATGAACTATGATTGTTTTACACTTAATATACACTTATATTGGGTGTATTATTATTTTTCACACATAATTATGTCATTTATTTATCCTTAATCTAAGGACACGATCTTTGTAAAGGACCTTTTCTCAATTTACATTCCATTGAGACTTATTTGTTGTTATACACCAATTCAATTTTATATGGTTTATATACTTCCCGTTGACATATTATATCATTAATATCCTTATTCTCAGAATATAATAAGCTTTGTTTAATGTTATTCTGTAATTATTTTTATTCATGTATTTTATGAAGTGGTAAGGGACTCTTTAACTAAAACATTGTTTTAAATGTTCTAAACATTTATTATTATAAATATTTCTCATCATTGAACATGTTTTCAAAATGGTTTTTAAGATTTATTTATATGGAAATTAATGTTTTAAAATGTTAATTCTTTTAAAATCTCCAAAGTGTAATGGGACACTTTGATTCAATAATCACTTTATTATAAGTTTTAAATGGTTTGATAAATCACTGATTATGTCAATAGCTTGAAAAGATATATCGTGATTGTAATGCGGAAATTTTATATTTCCTTTATTATTGTTTTATGTTTTATTAATATGTTATGATTATTGGGAATTATATATGTATATGGGTGGTTCCATGATAAACCTAGGGTGGGTGAGCCTGAGATAGCTCTCCAATTCACCGGGTAATGTGATAGAGGTAAACGCTAATGTTTCTCCTAAGAGATTTGGGGAATATATTGTGATGGGTATTCTAAATGTAACTCCCTATGTAGTTGTGAGAGATACAATGTATGTATGTTATGGATGCCACAAGTTACCTTTATAATTTAAGATTTTTGTGTGTTAATCAGAAATCTTATGATTTCATGAGGTATTCTATGATTGAAAAGTATGGTTTCATTGATTTGTATTTATTGATGGGATAATGTTTTCATTCACTATTTTAGAAACCCTACTGAGCTTTTTATGCTCATCCGAAGTTTTGAAATGTTTTTCACAAGACTTAAAGATGCATAGGCTCAAGGATGGGATCAAGGAAAAATCATGCAGTCTAAAACATGTAACTAGACACGTTACTTTTTTTAAAGAGTTTTTATTTTATGAAAAAATGGATAATGATTAGAAGTGTATACTTTGTAATTTTTGAATTAAAATGTAATAATTATGGACTAATTTTCTAAAACTCTAAACCTGAAAAGATCCTAAATAATAATAATTAACTTAATTCAAGATTATGTAATGTTTAAGGTTGAGTCCATATAGTTGGTATCAAAGGTCGGTTTAGAAAAATTTATGGATTGTGAGTTTTTATTAAACACATGGTTAGTCCCTATGTCTATTATTTCAGTTAAATCCTTGTTTTATAACATTTTCAAATCACATAAAGTCACTTACAAATAGAAGGAGGAGGATCTCAAACGACATTCCTATCTCTTTCAGATGACATGCTTGCAATAATTATTTCAAAGTCTTGTTTGGTTTATTGTGAAACTATTTATAGCATACAACTCACTTTAAAGCAGTTGTTTAAGATATCGAACACGTCCACTCTACCTCGATATCATGGTGGATCATGGGTTGTATTTAATCAAATCCCATTTTCTCAATATTCTCATATTTTCAAGAAAGGAAAATATTATCAAGGCATTTTCATATATTTTACCTTATCACAATATTTTGAAGAATATTATGATTTTGAAAAAGGTGATAAGGAAATAGACCCTTACACAACCTATTTATATTTTCTTTTATAATATAGTGTCTCAGAACATACTTATGATATTTTAAATGGACCAATGATTGATTGTTTTAACTCAAATTCGGTCTGAATTTTTTATAAAAATAATGATTTATCAGATGTTTTGAAATTATTTTCCATAGATGATCATTTTATGAATATATTTTTCTATGAACACCCATATAACCCAAGTTGTTCAAGGTGTGCTTGAATGAAGGAAGAAAATGATTTTGAAGGATTTCTGAATCATTGTTGTAATTCATGGACCTTCTACCTACATGACAAGATATTTATGAACCCATATGGACACCATGATGAAGGTATGTCTTTCTTTCTATTAGGAAAAGTATTTTTTATCATAAGGATGTGAAATAATAAAAAAATGAAAATATATATAAGGCTTCATGAATTAAGATGTTGAGGTCTTAATGTATTGGGATGAAAATGAAAGGTATAAGAAAACCTTTGAGGTTAAAACATGTTAGGGTTATTTTTTAGTTTTATAAGAAGGACAACCTGTAAGATGGGTGACAACCCATCAAATTCGTAAAGGCCATGTGAATCTAACCCACAACTGAAGGGTGACAAGGGTACATCGCTTACCATTGTCCTACGTGATGTCCCTTGTTAGTATGAATTATTATTTTTATTTAAATTAATTTATAAATTAAGAATAAGTTTATTTTGGGAACATATGTTTTATCAAATGGATATCCTTAGTATAGGAAAATTATTTGGTGATTATGTGATAGAGGTTGTTTTGGAAGATATTCTCTCTTTTTGGGAACTTTATATGATTAAAGAAAATAGAATACTATGGGATCTCATTTTTTGAGTAATGGTTAAAATTTTATTTGGGAAGAATCTATGTTTTTATTGAGGGAATATTGAGATTTGGGTTATTTATGGAAATGATTAACCTATCATAGAGAAAAGTGATTAGGTCAATTACTTTTCATTATGAGACTTTAAGAGTAACTGATGTTATTTGGAGACTATGTGATCAAATTCTTTTGATTTTTGGGTTTCAATCTTAGTTTGGATTATATTGAATAATTTTAAGGACAATTGTGTACTAAATGGCCATTTTTGAACATTGGATACAATTTTTTGAATTTTGGATATTAAGATTCGTATTTATTTTTATAAAGGATTATCCTTTTTGGGGATTATCTGATCTCGTACTAACCATTTTTGGATTTGGTTAATTTCTAAAGGCAGGGGAAATATATAGTTCTTCTTTTGGGGATTATTTGATACTCTAGAAGTTGATTCTAGTGCTTTTTATGTGACCAAGTCAGTTTGGATACTCATCGTATGGAGAAAAGACAAGATTATGGTGGGAATTTAGTAAAGGATGAAATTCTACATGATAAGTAAGTATGTTTCCTTATGTTTTTAGTTAATATCATAAATAAATTCCTCAATATTATGAAAAGTAACATAAAAAAAACATTTTTTGATAAACTTTCTTAATGGGGAATCAAAGACCATTTATCCAATCAACTGTTTGTGATTTTATAGTGGTTAACTTTCTCTTAATCATGTTTTATAATCACACTCCATTAGAACATGACACTTAGTTTCTCCTCCATATCCATGTTTTCATGGAATCATAGTATGTGTTATCTCGGTTGACCTTTTTACTTCTCTTTATTTTCTTTTAATGTTATAGTTTTATTTACTCTTTTTTCGATGTGGGACTTTCAAAGAAGTTTCTGAGGCCAATTTTAAAATTGAGAGGACGCAATTCCCAAAATGGGGGAAGGGTGTAACATCCCAGGTAAATAAAGAATATGAAATTTTCATATTTATAAGTATTTTTGAAATAAATATTAATTTTACTTTAAAGTAGATGTTATTTTTTATAGTCTCAACCCACAATAGTGGGTTTATTTGAAATTTTATGTTTCAGACAACATTGAGTTATACCAAAAAATAATATAATAATATTATTAATTTAAATGGTAGTTAACGCCTAGCTGTTTATTTCATGGGAATGAACAGAACTGTCTAAAATTTGATTATACATGTTTGTTAAATGTCTTTACATTTATCCCATAAATTTTAGAGGCTTAAAATAAGAATGAATCCTATTTTAAACATAAATACTCTAATATTCATTAAAAGGTCGTTTTACTGCCTTTTTATGGAGAACCATTTTTAAATCTATTTTTTGTCACTTTTATATGTTCTATTTGAAAAAAATAAAATTCATTTTTATAATTGGGACATCAATATTTTCATTGGGTGAATTGTTTGTATTTTTCTGATAAAATTCATTTTTTACTGAATTGTAAAAAATTCTGTATTTTAATTCAAAAATTCCTTTTAATATAATTTATTTAGATGCTTATAATATATTTTAAATTGGTTTTAAAGAGTAATTAGATTATATTTTTACCATTTAAACCGATTTTGGTCATTGGATATAATTTCACTTTGAAATTGAATATAACCAAGTGTCAATCTTTTGATAGTTATTATTTCATAAAAACACATTTTTTGTTTTTACAATGGGAATTAATTTTAAATTAATTAATTAAATTTAAATATTTTTAATTTGTTAAAATAGATATCATTTTTGAATTCGGAATATCATATATATCTTTGGCTAAAATTTTTGTATTTTTTGAAAACCATCAATTTTTGATGAATAATGAAAACACTTAATAGTAGTTAATAAACTGAATTTTTCATTTAAATGAAATTTTATCACTTCTATGAATTGAATTTATAAAATATTACATACATGGTTGTTATCAGTAAGTAAAATTTGGTTCAATAAGATTAGAATAAAATTTGGTGAACAATAACTTTTGACTTTTATTTATCGCGGTTAAAGGTAAATAAGGCAATTCATGGTAAAAATAATATTATAATAATATAAAATTACCTTAACACTTGTTATCACCTTATTGGATGAGTAATGGCTGACCAATACAATCCTAGGGTGGTATTTTTGGCCTTTAAAATCCATTTGGGTAAGAAAATGAAATAAATAACTTTTTATTTAATGTAAATATAGAAATATCATAAACATGTATTGTTTTGATAAAATAATTTAAATATGGGGTTATATAATTGATATATTTGACTATAAATATTACTTAGAAATATAAAAAGATTTACTATATTAAGATACTTTCTTTATAATTTTTATACATCAAATAAATAATATTATTTATGACACAATAATGATGCAGTGTTTACCTCATTAATGAATGATTTAAATAAATAAGACTTTAAAAATTAAAACAATATCCAAATCCTGTCCAATTTTTTTTGGATGATTTTATTTCTAACAAGAGTAATCTTATATTTTAATTTAATAAGTTTTGGAACTTTATAAACCGAAAATCATTATATAATAAAATAATACTTTCCAACATTCCTAAAGAACCCCTCCTCCCCTTATAAAAAGACATCACCTCTAACCCATTACTCACACCTCTCAAGCCCCTTGTCTTGTCCAAAATTTGACCAAATAAGTTCTAAATATCACTCTATTACACCTAAATGTCTTACCTTAATAATAAGGTACTTTATGAAATCATTTTGGTTCTAACCAAAGGGAGTTACCCAATTTAAAGGTAACGTCTTCTCTTAAGTTATTTTCTTTTATTTTACATCTCCAACCCCGTAAACAACTTCTATTTCATTATTTTATTACGAAAAATGTATCATAAATATACTATGTTGTTTTTATGAGTATTATTCGAACTACACTTACACACACCTCCATCTAAAAGGTAAAAAACATAATGTATCAGTGGACAGAGAACTAATGCCTCACGAAACGATGATTGTTCAATCTTCTCCTGCCACCTATTATGGTGGCCATTAAGATGGAACTGTATTTACATGTGATATATATTATATTTATATTGTCTCTATACTTCATTATTTTTCATTTACATCATACCTTTATGGTTTCCAAAATGGGTAAATACAATAATTTCATTTGAGAAAGTGCGGACTACCACCCCCTCAATGTGATATGAATTATTCATGCCATACGTGGAACATATAAAGGATAGAGTTAATTAAATTAAATAACATAGATATTATAATGTAATTATAATTTACCTATTTATTATTAAGTTTTCAATCCTTTAAATATAAAATAGAAATGAATGTAGCGTTCATGCGAACACACACCTTACCGTCTCCATGAACGGTGCGTTTCATTTCTTAACTCTAAATTATATAGAATAATATAAATACATATAAAGTAGATATATATGATATATATGATATATAAATCATGAATATAATTTTGGAGATAATGGACTTTTGACCACATGGAAAATTTGTAATTATAACAAGTTCATTTTTGACTAATGTTCCGAACATCGAAAAAATGTACGATATGAACTCAAATAATTAACTAACTGTTATAGAAATGTAATAAGTGATATAAAAGGGATAATAAACTTGAAAAATTATCTTAAGTAATTATAAATTAACTTAATTTTATTATTCAGGAAGAACACCGAACATACAAGTCAAGTTGAACAGGAGGTAAGGAGTTTCTTATCTCACTTTTAATTCCGCAAGATTTCCATTGTTCGCCACTTATATATTGCATGTGGTGTATTGTTTATTGCAATATGATATATATTATCATGATTATATTTATATTCATGGTATTCTGTGATTCATATGGTAGTTATTAACTTTTGGTCATATGAATCGATTGATTACAATGGGGCATGGGGTTTTCATCTAACTTTTTATTCCCGTGAGATTCATGCTATATTTTCCACTATAGCCTTTTTTTGGTGTATTTACTGTCCCTGATTGTATTCATTATGTAATTTAATTTAATTTTTGGGTATTTAAATCTTCATTGTATGATCCTTCTTTCATAGGGGTGTATGTTTCGTAAGTTACAAAATCGATAAGAGAACCTTTCACCGTACTCTTTTAGTCAAAGAATTATTTTATGTTATGTATTTAAATTCCTATATTAAAATTTTGGGATATGTTCCTATATATCCATATTTCTATAAATTTTATTTCCATGTGATCAGATACCCTTTTTCTCTCATCAACTCACTTTTTGAATTTTTAATTGACGCCGTTAGGTTGCTGAATTTTCATAAGGGAACTTCTTAACCCAATTTCCATTATTTGGGTTAATCTTACACTTCTTGATTATGCTATTATATGAATATGTCTGAATTAACTATGATAGTTTTACACTTAATATCCACTTATATTGGGTGTATTCTTTTTTTTCAAACATAATTATGTAATTGATTTATCCTTAATCTAAGGATACTATCTTTGTAAAGGACCTTGTCTCAATTTACATTACATTGAGACTTAATTGTTGTTATACAACATTTAAATTTTATATTGTGAATATACTGCCCTTTTACATATTATATCATGAAAATCCTTATTCTCGTGATACAATAATCTTTGTTTAATTTTATTCTATAATTATTTTTATTCAAGAATTTTTTCAAGTGGTAAGGGACCATTTAACTAAAACATTGTTTTAAATGTTTTAAAAATTTATTCTTATAAATAATTCTCATTATTGGACATATTTTAAAAATGGTTTGAAAGATTTATTTATATGGAAATTAATGTTTATAAAAGTTAATTCCTTTAAAAGCTTCAAAGTGGTATGAGAAACTTTGATTCAGTAATCACTTTATTAAATTTTTTAAATGGTTTTGAAAATGGTTTGATAAAGAATTTATTATGATAATATATTAAAATGATATATTGTGATTTCAATTTGGAAATTTTATATTTCCTTTATGATTATTTTTTGTGTTATGAATATGTTATGGTTATTGAGAATTGTTTACGTATACAGGTCGTTCCGTGATAAACCAAGGGCGGGTCAGCCCGAGATAGCTCTCCAATGCATTTGGTAACATGAAAGAGGTAAATGTCAATGTTTCTCCTAAGATATTTTGAGAATATACTGTGATGGGTATTCCAAATGTGACTCCCTATGTATCCATGAATGTTACAATGTATGTGTGTTATGGATTCCACAAGTTATCATTATGATTTATGATTTCTGTGTGTCATTCACAAATCTTATGATTTCATGGGGTACGTCATGATTAAAAATTATGGTTTAATTGATTTTTATATATTGATGGGATAATGTTTTATTTCCTTTTTTATAACCCCTAATGAGCTTTTTATGCTCATCCCATGTTTTCAAATGTTTTTCATAGGACCTAAATATGAATAGGGTCAAGGATGGGATCATGGAAAAGTCATGTTGTCTAAAACATGGAACTAGACATGTTAATTTTTTAAAGAGTTTTTATTTTATGTAAAAAATAGATATTTAGTAGAAGTGTATACTTTTTAATTTTTGAAATGTAATGTAACAGTTATGGGATAATTCTATAAAACTCTAAAACTGAAAAGATCCTCAGTGTGAATTATTAAATTAATTCAAGATTATATAATATTTATGGTCAGATACTTATATGGGGTTTGGTGATATGGGGTGTATAAGGCCTAGTATTTTACCTTGGGGATCCACTATTATCTTTGTTAAGAATAAATATGGATCCCTGAAGTTGTACAAGGATTATAGTGAAATCAATTACATTATGATGAATAAAAAATATCTTTTTCATTACATTGATGGATTATCCTATAAACATCATAGAACTGAATATTATTCAAAAATTGACCTCTAATATAGGTATAATAAATTGCGAGTAAAGAATATATACATTCTAAAGATAAATTTCCAAATGAGGTAGAGACCTTACACATTACAACTGATTTTTATTTTAATCTTATTTTTTGGTTTATCTTTTGGTCTTCGGTTTTCCCATTGAGTTCTGGGTGTTCCAGATTTAAATTTCGAGTTTTAGGATTTTTTCTTTAGTTTCAAGGATTAGTTTCAAGGATTAGGTTCATGATTAGGGGAAACTGTACACTCTTCCCCCAAAAAACCATGCCAGTCTTGGGTTGTCTCTAGTCAGGGGCACATGACCCACACAAGGTTAAGCAAACCATGCAGAAGGTATGCACATGGTTTTGTCATTTTGGAAAGAATAATGTCACATGGTTGAAGCATTGTTTACCAAAATATATGTTAAAACAATGAGAGTGCCCAGTTTATACAGTAAGGGAAACATGGTTTGCTCACTGATCATTAAACTTTGCAGTGTAACCATTTTCAATGCCTAGGTCAATAAAAATGTGAAATTACTCTTATAACCTCTCAGGATTTTGACCTCCCCAAACCCTTTTTTCTATTTTCCTAGTTCATGCGACCCTAAGGGAGCTACTCACACATTCTCTAAGCTTCTCCTCCTCTACCATGATGTGTATCTATAGTTTGTTTCAAGGTCCTATGGTGGTTTAACATGTTAATCTCTCACTATCCTTCTTATTCATTCTCATAACATTTTCTATTGATTTATTCTTCTTTCGTGGTCTTGTAAATATAACGTCCATTTTTTATTAGTCTATTTTTGGAGGTTTTTTCTTATAAGAAGTTATCTTGGTTGTTTTAGCTTCTTAGAGCCTTCTCATATTTCTTTCAAGTTGGAATAGATGAAGTGCATGTGATCTGAAGTAGCTTTACCTTTCCACCTGTGATTTAATATTTAAGAATCGATGGTTTCTTAATTTTTACACTTTCTTTGATATTTAACAGTGATTCAGAATTTTCGGAATAATTATTTGATATAAAATGAGGTGGTTTTATCAGTTTATTTTAATTATATATTTTATTTTTTGAGTTTTTCACACCAATTGTTTGATAAAATTCTTTATTAGATTTGGTGAGAAATTTGTGATATTTTTAATGCATTGTTTTGGCTTAAAAAAGGTATGTGGCTTATAAAATGATGGGTTAAGGTTCTAAAATGGGTTTTTATTAAATAGTGTTGGATATTAAAATTGGTGTATGTTAGATGGTTTAGAAAATGGGTTGGCATGTGATGATGGGTCATGGCCCATATGACATTTGTTTGAAAGTGAATTTGGTTGGAAAATGTGGTGTGAGTGCTTAAATGGAATTTTCTAAATTGTTTTGAAATTAAAATTAGTGGGTTTACACCCTTTTTAAGGTGTGTTTGGTTAATTAAAAATGGATTGATAATTTTAAGGAAATGTGTTGGTTTTCTTTTTGAAATGGGTGATTTCTCGAAGGGTTTCTGAGGCCTGTTTAGCACTTTTGTGGAAACTATTGTCATGAATACTCTGGTTGGATAATTTTATTTACTTTTTTATATTGAATGTTTTAAGAGGACCATGTCGAGAGTATCTCTTTTGTTTTAATGGTTGAAAGGAAAGATATTGTTCCTTGGGTGGCTCGGGGGTGGCTTGTTGTGTGATTTTCTTGTGTATGATATAGGTGCATGTGATTGGATTCTTGTCTGTAATTTTTGGATAATTCCCACATTAGTCATGAAATGGAAAAATGGAATAGGTAGTTCATTTCAGGTGAATAGTTGTAGCAGTAGCTTTGGATTTCACTTTGGATAGTGGTACATAACAAGGGATTATTATTTTTTCCATGGGATAGTTCCCCACGGTCAAATCGGGTTGGGTGTGGTCGAGTGTGTGGGAGAGATTTGATGTCATTGGGTGATGTATGCCTTCAAGATGAGTAAATATGAATATTATTTTATAGATTATTATAATGAGATCATTGGATCTCCTGTAACGCCCCAACCCCAGTTACCCAGAGTCGGTGCATTATTACATAATATTGGCATGATCACAAGGGATCAAATCCCGAAAGACCGATCAGTTTAATAGCCTTGAAAACAATAGATATATTCATAAGAGATACATTACATCATAAATTAAAAAAAACCTACCACAACATATTTTCTTCATATCCCCTCATATTATCCTTGCAGGTCATTCATAAAATACTTCTTCACATCCTGGAAAAAATAAAACATTGAAAGGGTTGAGCTTAGATGCTCAGTAAGGATAACAATATAGCAGAAACTTATATAAATAAACATAAACATTTAAGGCAATGTATAACTAAAATAAAATCCTTTTAAACTTGAACTTCATCATTATATGGAAAATATAAAATGAAATAATTCCATTTAATTATTCACATGGATATTCTACTAATCGAATAATCACATGAAATATCAACAACCACTTTCATAACAAGGGAATGCATAATGCCGAACTTTAATTTCTGTG
Source organism: Viscum album (assembly GCA_963277665.1). Classification (NCBI taxonomy): domain Eukaryota; kingdom Viridiplantae; phylum Streptophyta; class Magnoliopsida; order Santalales; family Viscaceae; genus Viscum; species Viscum album. Next base: position 757,240,224 of record OY728132.1, on the reverse strand, counting down.
TCAAGTCCTCATGCCAAGACCTAAGGGATAAGTTTAACTGGACCCAACCTAGAGAGCCTTTGTAACTAGACTCCATCCTGGAGAGCCTTTGTAACCGGACTCTAAACCAGAGTGCCTCTAAAAACCGGACACCAACCTGGAGTTCCTATAATAACCGGACACCAACCCGGAGGGCCTTTAATAACCGGACACCAACCCGAAGGGTTTTTTGAACCAGATCCCAACCTGGAGGGCTTAATTTTACCAGTCCCCAATAGATAACATACTAGTCCAACACATTCATCTTACGGAGAGGATGAAATATAACATAAACATTAGTATTAAAACTAGCATACGAAATCCCAAAAACCTAATCATAAACAATTAATGGGATAAAAATAACTCATCCATAGTCAAAAATTTCACAAAACCTTCAATACAATATGGAATATTTCTATCATAATAAATCAACTTCAAAAAAGTGTAAAATTTATCAAAGGATGTTGACATAGATGAAATCAAAACTATTTGAGAGAAATATCTCTTTTTTGAAATTATATAAAAGTCACATAATTATAAAAGAAAACATTTACTTTGAAAATATTCTTATAAGATTTTAAGGGAAGCATCAAAGATTTTACAATGGCAGAAAATAGCTGCACCTGTCGTATAAGTTAAAAAAGAGACATTCTTACCTTAATTCTGTCGAAAAGGTTAAAAAGGACCTTGTTTGGAAAATGACAAAAATATTCCTTTATAAAATTCTTCTAAAAAGTCAAATAAGGGTATAAATAACATTAACCCATATTCTGTAAAATAGTAAGAATTTTTTGTAATAAATTTTTAAGAATCATGGATGTGGATGATAAAGAGGTCCTAGTAGATAATTACGTATAAACAACCTCAGATAATGAAAAGATTGTGAAATAAACCCTTACCAATTTGGTATCTTATGAAACATACAACCCATGAAAGAGGTATCATAAAATAAATATGTAAATACACATGAATTAAAGTTTATTACACAAAGAATACAATTATGGGCAGTATATACACCACACAAATGGTAATAGTGGCAATATGGTACGAATCTCACATGAATAAGGAGTGAGATGAAAACCACTTACCTTGTACTTTTCCTTGGTTGAGGGTAGTTTATCCTTCTGTATAATGGTGAAATAATTTTTATTAAATTATACAAGAATCATATATATTAATATGATATCATATATGATCTTTTAACATTGCTTTGTTAATAATATTTTAGTATTATCGTCGTTTCGGGTGTTAACTAACTCATTTTCTTTTATATGTTTTGTTACATAAGTCATGTTTTTAATGGATAGGTTGTATCTTATTCATATACAGAATGATATCAAGTCCTTAAACATTATTTTTAATCATCAAATGAGAATTAAACTTGAATGGATACGATGGGGAATGAATCTAATCACGTTCGTGGAGACGGTAGTCCATACGTACGCACGAGCGACAATATCATTCCTTTGATATTAAAATAATATATAATTGGATGGTGTATCATATATGAAGAATAATTATCATATTATATTTATTATTTTCATGAAATAAAAATTATTATTATACCCATCCAAATAATAATGTACTGAATAACAATTACACCACGACGTGGAGACGGTAAGTCGTACGTACGCACGTATGGTGACATGTCATTCAAGGGATGGATAGAATACTGAATATGGTTGTACCATATTTCTAAAAACATCAAATTATATATGAGATACTTAATTTATTATTTTATAATGGAAATAACAAATAAAGAAGATGTTGAAGAAGAAAGGAACTTGAAAGAGGGTGGTGAAAACATTACCTCTTTTCTAGGTTCTTCCTTTTGATATGATCAAAAGGGCTCTTTAGGTTGGCTTTATTATCATAATAAGGCCTCTAGGTTGAAGTGAGGTACGTTTAGAGAATATTTGGGCAGGGTTTGGCCGAATCAAAAGGTTTTTAAGGTGTGAAGAATTGGTTAGAAGTTGTGTCCTTTTATAAGGGGGAGGAGGGGCTCTTTAGAAAAAACATAAAGTATTAATTTATAATAAATTTATATTCAGTTTCTAATGGCTCCAAAGTATATTATTCAATTTATAAGGTGGGTATGAGTCTAAATCCTTTCAACCAATAGATTTTATACAGGTTGGGTCATTATATTAACCTTATCTTTTAGTTTTAACTCTTAGTTAATTAGATTGACATTTACCATGTCACTTTGTATTTTTATATTATATAGTTAATAAACATTCTATATACTTACAAGCAAACCCACAGTGGTCCATTAATGATACAAATATCATGATATAATTACTTTGGCCGAAACTTAGATTTTTAGGAATAGAGTATCAATTAATAATATAATACTTGTTTTAAAAACCCATTTTGTCTATTTTTACAATATTTAATAATTGATTTTTGTTAAAGTCTTAACAACTTTATTAATTATAATAAAATTAATTTAATCAATCCTAACATGAAAATTAACCAATAAAATTCGTTTATGTTATAAAAACTTTCAAATTATATTTATTTTAACTTTTATAATACCAATTATTTGATTCTTTTACTATTTAGGAAAATACTTCAACATTATTGTGTCATAAATAAATTTAATTATTCAATGTCTAAAAATTATAAATAAAATACAATTATTTAGGAAATATTTTTAGATTATTAATTATTTTTATAGTCGAACATCCAACATATATAACCCCATGTAATTTTTTTTCTAAAAGATATATGCTTATGTCATTTTTGCATTTACTTTAACTTAATTAATATAAAATGTCATTATCACTTACAAGTGGCTCCATGGGGTCCCCAAATCTACCCAAAGATGTCCATGCTCAGACATGTATCAACTGATAGGGTTAGGACACATTTTAGGGTAATTATTATTATTATAATATTTTTTTTACCCTTATTTACCGGATTTACCCCTTAACCAATGTAAATCAAATATTTACTGAAGTAATTATTCAAAATGTCTAAAAATAAAAGTTACCTATTTAAACAATTTTTACCTCCTAATTATAAGTATGTAATACATTTTTATACATTCAAAACACATATGTGGCAGAAATTAATTTAAAATTACTTCCCGTTGTTGAAACAAAAAGCGTGTTTTAAACAAATAATAACTATCAAAAGATTGAAACCTTCTTATGTCCAGTTTAAATATGGAATTAAGTCCAATGACCCAATTTGGATTAAATGGTAAAATTATAATCTAATTATACTTTAAAATCACTCAAATTCATAATTTATCACTATTAATTATTTCTATTAAAAAATTTGTTTTTAATTAAAATTTAGTAATTTTCACTATTCATCAAAATATGAAAGTTATCAGAAAAGTACCAAACTCTCACCCTAAGATAATTTTGATATTACTAATCCAAAAATGAAGTCAATTTTACTAAATTTAAAACATAAAATATTCATTTATTATTTTAGAAATAATTCCCGCTATTAAAACCGAAAGGCGTATTTTTAATAACCATCAAAAGTTTGACACTTGTTTGTGTCCAATTTCAAAGTGAAATTACTTACAATGACCATAATTATATTAAATGGTAAAAATATAATCTATTTATACTTCCATACCATTAAAATGTATAATCTAACAATATAAATTATTTTGATTAAAACAGTTGTTTTCAGTTAAAATATAGTATGTTTCACTATTCACCCAAATATGGAAGTTATCAGAAAAAAAACTTTATTAAAACTAAATTATTATGTCCCGATTCTAAAGAATAATTTTATTTTGTCAAATTTAATATATAAAAGTTTCAAATATTATATTTAAAAAGGCTTCTCCATTAAAAGGCGGTAAAATCGCATTTTTTGAAAAATACTTCTTTTATCTAAAAAAAGTATTTGTTCTTAAATTATGTCTAAGAAACTCATAATATTGATTCTAAAATTATAAGGATTATATAAAGTTCAAAATTTAGTTAATACTATTCATAACCGCTTTTGAACGGCTAGTTTGGTAAGTCATGGTGCGTTAGAACTCAGTGTTGCGTGTAGTGTGAGTTATTGAATTATTTTGAAGAAATAATGTAATATGAAATATTGGGGTGTTACCTTCTTCCCTCCTTCAATAAATTGTGTCCTCACAATTTGAAATTATTGTTTAAAAATAGAAAATACATTTGGGAAAACCCACATTAGAAATTTGGTTAATAAAATTTAGTCATAATAAGAGGAAAAAGGAAATGAAATGGTCGCCAACAAATTATGATCTCAATTAGGAGAACATTGGTGGAAATTAGAGATATATAATTGGAGGGAAAACATAAATATTTACTGGAAGTGATTTAAGTCATCAACCACCAACAAGTGTAAAATTGAGGGTCTTAAATTCATCAATATATGATAATTTAAAATACCATCGGTTCAACAAAACATATGGTATTAGGATAATTTTTTTTTTTGGTTTTTAAGATCCCTTCACTAAAGTATAAGAATTAATTTTTCATAGAATAAGAGAAGAAAAAAAATATATACATGATAAGTAGAGTCCCATCCTTTAACTAATTTCTACCATAAAACGATCTTTCACTCTAAAAGATAATAGGACATAAAAATAATATTCTATTTATCCTATTCACATAGGGTTCAAAAAAAAATTATAATTCATCTACCAATTTTTTTTAAAAAAGAATACATTATTCAATCCAGGACATCACATGGGATAGTGGAAGGTGATAGACCCTTGTTGCCCTTCGGTTGTGGGTTCATGTCTCGCAGCCAAGCCAGACGTGACAGGTTGCTGCCCGACCTCCGGGTTGTCCTTTTATGGCAATCCAAAAATAATCTCAAACTAGAATTATCCAAAATACTTCTTTCCAAACTCACTGTCCAAAATTTATAAGGAAGGTAAACATAATGAAGATCCTTTTTTCAATGTAATAAAATGTGAACACTTTCATCATGTATTCTTTTAAAACACTGCAACATCCTGAATTACCATAAAACCTTATTGATTACATTCCTGATCCCTTATTCCTTATAGAATACTGGATATAATCAAACTATCCAAAGATGTTGTAAACTCAAACAATGATGGAATATACAAATCATTAATCAGTTTCAAGGTAATCAAGAATATCCAATATAACTTATCCAACTCAATAATGTATTATTAAAAAATCATTACCTCGGTATCAGAACCATATTATGGTTTATCTTTCTCTCAACCATTTATTTTCCAAAAATTTAACCTACTGTTGAGCCACTATTCTTAGTTCCACAAAATCTCAAGTCCTTAATGAAATAGTACTGCAGTACAATCCTTATATACTCCATAATTATTATAACCAGTTCATTATTGATACAACACTCAAATGACATAGTTCTATAATAACAACATAATAACTAAAATCATTCCTCCTCATTTGTGGTAGTATAATAACATGATTATTATCCAATAGCATCATTTGGGGAATACTCTAATGATTTGGACATCAGTTCTCGTAGTGTCCCAACTCCTTTCAGATGAAGCATTGTTCATTTGAAACCTTTTTCTTACCCTTGCAGTCACATACTTTCTGTCCTTTTTCTTCACACTTATAACAAACTCCCATTCCCTTCAGAAAAGTTCCAGGGTGTTTCTTTCCACAGTTATCACATATGGGAAAATTATACTTTTCCCTCTTCCCTCTATCCATCTTTCTCTCTTCCATCTTTTTCTTCTCTTGCTTCCCTTCGAAGGTATAGGACTCAAAGAATTCTTTTCTTAACTTATTAACACATGATATTATTTCTTCATATGTTGAGAATACATGGGAGACTATTTCCCTTATAAATGATGTATTAATAGTGTGAACGATATTATCCTTCTTACTCTTGGGATCATACGTATTGCTGGAGTTCACATTCCTTCATCAAGGTGCCATTTCTATACAATAGCATAAACTAGGTCAGTTTATGAATTGCAATGAATAATTCCAAACATGTAAAATACTTAATGTAAATTGAATGGTTTATGGATATAATCAATAATCCTAAAGATGGTTTCATTGAGGAATTATATACTCATAAACCATTCTTAATGATTTATAAGGAGAATGAGAATTATCCTAAGCATATCCCCCGGGAGTGTCGTAACCAAGAGTGCAGTAAGGACTGTTGTCATGCACCAGTTCCCGTTCGAGTCTAGCTCAAAGCAGTGTTTTCGGGTTTTACCCCTAGGTACATTTATGCCAGAGCCGCCTCTACCTGCTCGTATCTAGACAGGGATGTATTGCTCTGAAAACTCACAAAATCTCTACAATACCAAAATTCTAAAAAATTATTCAATACCTATCCTCAAAGTCTATCTTTGGGCTATGTGATCTAATCAGAGTTTATCTAAATCTAGTTTCCAAGGTTATTCCTAACCTTCCTATGATACCAACTGTAACGCCCTGACACTAGTTACCCAGAGTCGGTGCATTATTACATAATATTGGCATGATCACAAGGGATCAAATCCCGAAATACCGATCAGTTTAGAAGCCTTGGAAACACTAGATATATTCATAATTCATATATTACATCATAAATTAAAGAAACTACAATAACAAATTTTCTTCATATCCCCTCATACTATCCTTGCAGGTCATTCATAAAATACTTTTTCACATCTTGGGAAAAATAAAACATTGAAAGGGGTGAGCTCAGATGCTCAGTAAGGATAACAATATAGCAGAAAATTGAATAAATAAACATAAACATTTAAGGAAATGTATAACTAAAACAAAAGCCTTTTAAACTTTAACTTCACCATAATATGGAAAAGATAAAATAAAATAATGCCATTTAATTATTCAAATGGATATTCTACTAATCGAATAATGACATGAAATATCAATAACCACTTTCATAATAAGAGAATGCATAATGCCAAACACTAATTTCTGTGTCAAGTCATCGTGTGAAGACCTAAGGGATAACTGTAACAGGAACCCATCCTAGAGAGCCTTTGTAATCGAACTCCATCTCGAAGAGCCTCTGTAACTGGACTCCAACCCGGAGTGCCTCTAATAACCGAACACCAACTCGGAGTGCCTCTAATAACCGGACACCAACCGAGAGTGCCTCTAATAACCGGACACCAACCTGAAGGGTCTGCTGTAACCAGACCCCAACCCAGAGGGCTTACTTTTACCGGTCCCCAACATGGAACATACTAGTAAAACACATTCATCTTAATAATAGGATGAAATATAACATAAACATTCGTATTAAAAGTAGCATACAAAATGCCAAAACATTAATCATAAACCATTAATGGGATAAAAATAACTCATCCATATTCAAACATATCACAAAACCATAAATACAATATGGACAATTTGTATCATAATAAATCAACTTCAATCAATTGTAAAATTCATCAAAGGATGTTGACATAGATGAAATCAAAACTATTTGAGAGAAATATCTCTTTTTTGAAATCATTTAAAAGTCACATAATTATAAAAGAAAACATTTAATTTGAAAATATTCTTATAATATTTAATGGAAGCTACAAAGATTTTATAATGGTAGAAAATATCCATACCCACCGTATAAGTTAAAAAAAGATATTCTTAACTTAATTCTGTCGAAAAGGTTAAAAAAGACATTGTTTGGAAAATGACAGAAAGATTTCATTATAAACATCTTATAAAAATTCAAACAAGGGTATAAATAACTTTAACCCATATTCTATAAAATCGTAATAATGTATTGAAATACATTTTTAAGAAATATAGATGTGGATGATAAAGAGGTACCAGTAGATAATTACGTATAAACAACCTCAGATAATGAAGAGATTGTGAAATAAACCAATACCAATTTTGTAACTTATGAATCATAAAACCCATGAAATAGGTATCATACAATGGATATGTCAATACACATAACTTAATGTGTATTACACAAATAATACAATTATTGTCAGTACATACACCACACAAAAGGTAATAGTGGCAATATGATACGAATCTCACGGGAATAAGGAGTGAGATGAAAACCCCTTACCTTGTACTTTTCCTCGGTTGAAGGTAGGTTAACCTCCTGTATAATGGTGAAATAATTTTTATTAAATTATACAAGAATAATATAAATTAATATGATATCATATATTATCTTTTAACATTTCTTTGTTAATAATATTTATGTATTATCGTCGTTTGGGGTGTTAACTTACTCCTTTTATTTTATATGATTTGTTACATAAGCCGTGTTTGTTATGGATAGGTTGTATATTATTCATATAAATAACGATATCTAGTCCTTAAAAATTATTTTTAATCTTGAAATGAGAATTAGACTTGAATGGATACGATGGGGAATGAATCTAATCTCGTTTGTGGAGACAGTAGTCTGTACGTACGCACAAGCGACAATATCATTCATTTGATATTAAAATAATATATAATTGGATGGTGTATATTATATAAAAAATTATTATCATGTTATATTTATTATTTACATGAAATAAAAATCATTATTATACCCATCCAAAAAATAATGTATTGAATAACAATTACACCACGACGTGGAGACGGTAAGCCGTACGTACGCACGTATGGTGACATGTCATTCAAGGGATGGATAGAATAATGAATATGGTTTTACCATATTTATAAAAACATCACAGTATATAGTAGATACTGGAGTTATTATTTTAGAATGGAAATAACAAAGAAAGAAGTAGTTGAAGAAGAAAGGAACTTGAAAGAGGGTGGTGAAAACAATACCTTTTCATCGGGTTCTTCCTGTTGATTTGATAAAAAGGGATCCTTAGGTTGTAATTATGACCAAAATAAGGCCTCTAGGTTGAATTGAGGGAAGTTGAGAGAATATTTGGGCAGGTGTTGGCCGAACAAAAAGGTTTTTAAGGTGTGAATAATTGGTTAGAAGTTGTGTTCTTTTATAAGGGGGAGGATGGGCTCTTTAGAAAAAACATAAAGTATTAATTTATAATAAATTTATATTCGGTTTATAATGGCTCCAAAGTAGATTATTCAAAGTATAAGGTGAGTATGAGTATAAATACTTTCAACCAATAGATTTTAGAGAGGTTGGGTCATTATATTAAACTTATCTTTTAGTTTTAACTCTTAGTTAATTAGATTGACATTTACCAGGTCACATTGTATTTTTATATTATATAGTTAATAAACATTATATATACATCTAAGCGACCCCCAAGTGGTACATTAATGATACACCTATCATGATATCAGTTATTTGGATGAACCTTATATTTTTAGGAATAGAATGTCAATTAATAATATAATATTTTTTAAAAACCCATTTATTTCAATTTTGACAATATTTAAAAATTGATTTTTGTTAAAGTCTTAACACATTTATTAATTCGAATAAAATTAATTTAAGTAATCCTAACATGTAATATTAACCAATAAAATTATTTTATATAATCTAAACTTTCAAATTATATTTATTTTAAATTTTATAATACAAATTATTTGATTATTTGATTATTTAAAAAAATATTGTATCATTATTGTGTCATAAATAAAGTTAATTATTAAATGTCTAAAAATTATAAATAAAATAAAATTATGTAGGAAATATTTTTATCCTTCTAATGAATATTTATAGTTGAACATACAACATAAATAACTCCATGTAAAAATTGTTTTTCCAAAAGATATATGCTTATGTCATTTTTGCATTTACTTTTACTCAACTAATGTAAAGTGTCCTTATCACTTAAAAGTGGCTCCATTGGGTCCCCGAAGAGACCCAAATATGCCTATGTTCGGAAATGTATCAACCAATAGTGTTAGGACACGTTCTAGAATAATTTAGTATTATTATAATATTATTCTTTTACCCTTATTTATAGGATTTAGCTTTTAACCATGGTAAATAAAATATTTACTGAAGAAATAATTCAAAATGTCTAAAAATAAAAGTTACCTATTTGAACAATTTGGAACTATTGATTCTAAATATTTAATCCATTTTCATAAATTCAAAACAAATAAGTGGCAGAAATTAATTTAAAATTAATTTCTGTTGTCGAAACAAAAAAGCGTGTTTTAAACAAATAATAACTATCAAAAGATTGACACTTTCTTATGTCCAGTTTAAATTTGAAATTATGTCCAATGAAAAAAATTGGGTTAAATGGTAAAATTATAATCTAATTATACTTTAAAATGCCTCAAATTCATAATTTATCACTATTAATTATTTCAATTAAAAAAGTTGTTTTTAATTAAAATTTAGTAATTTTCACTATTCATCAAAATTTGAAAGTTATCAGAAAAGTACCAAAATTTCACCCTAAGCTAATTTGGATATTAAGAATCCAAAAATGAAGTTTAATTTAACAAATTCAAAACATAAATGTTTCATTTATTAATTTAAAATTAATTCCCGCTATTAAAACCATAAGGCGTATTTTTAATAACTATCAAAAGTTTGACACTTGTTTATGTCCAATTTCAAAGTGAAATTACTTACAATGACCATAATTATATTAAAGGGAAAAAATATAATATATTTATACTTCAATACCATTAAAATGTATAATTTAACAATATAAATTATTTTGATTAAAAAAATTGTTTTCAGTTAAAATATTGTATTTTTCAATATTCATCCAAATATGAAAGTGATCAAAAAAACCCCAAAACATTATTGAAACTAAATTCTTATGTACCTATTCATAAGAAGGAGTTTATTTTGTCAAATTGAATATATAAAAGTTTCAAATATTGGATTTAATAAGGATTCTCCATTAAAAGGCAGTAAAATTGTATTTTTTGAAAAATACTTCTTTTATCTGAAAAAAATGTATTTGTTCTTACATTATGTATAAGAAACTCATAATATGGATTATAAAGTTATAAGTATTATATAAAGTTCAAAATTCAGTTACTACTATTCATAACCGCTTTTGAACAGCTAGTTTGGTAATTCATGGTGTGCTAGAAATCGGTGTTGCGTGTAGTGCGAGTTATTGAATTATTTTGAAGAAATAAAGTACTATAAAATTTTGGGGTGTTACATCTCCCATATCTTCTATAATTTATTTATCTTTAGTGGATGATTTATATTCTTGTTGGTTTGTTTCTCTTTCTTTCTTATTTCAATTTACCTTTATTTTTGTTGTTGTTATTTCCCTATTGAGTGGTATACCTCTTATGAAAATTGATGAGTTGGTTTTCAAATGTTTATTAAAAATTTTATGAAAATGTTTTACACTCCATTTTTTCCTTTTTATGTAAAAACATTATTTTTCTTGTTTAAGGTTCTAATTGTTCTTTCTTTGAAACGTTTTTATTTTAAATGAAGAAGGAAAATTGACCGAGTTTGGTTTTAATGATAAAATCTGTGAGAATCATAGTTTTATATATTTTATTTCTAACCTAAAATTATTCTTTCATTTATTTAAAGTAAGTTCACTGGGAAGATATTTGTTTGGGCATGCCTATAGAGTCTTATTACCCATGACTATATTTATTTATTTTTTTAACTTTTGGCGGAGGTTCTAGTTTGGTTTCAATCAATGTTGGTGATGGTTGGTTTTGGTATCGAAGAGTGAAATTTGGGGTCACATGGATACTTTTTGGTTTTCAGGTTCAGTTTGGGTTTTTTTGTTCGAGATTAGTTGTATTTTTAGTTTTGTATAAATGATATCCAACTTGGTTATTTAATTATTTTGGGATTCTCTATTTACATACCCTATTCATTTTATTTCATAAGGATAAATCATTTATTTAGTTTCTATATTGATGCCCCAACACTAGTTTCCAGCCTGTGTGGATTGGAAACTCCCTCTGGACCTTGTAATGGATCATCTTAGGTGATTGGTTCAGGGCTGATCCGGGTTGGTTGATGAAAAAATGGAATCAAAGAAGGTGGGTTATTTAAAGGATCTAGATTTAAGAGTGTCCTTTTTTATTTTAGATGTCAAGGTAGATGGAGTAGGACTATCGTAGTATGGGGTGTAGGTCTGGGGGAGTGTATGGCAAAAAATTTCTAGACTAAACCTTGAGTTTCCTTGGGAAATCTTGTTTTTTGGATTCTTTATTTATTATTGGTTGTTTTGTGTTCGAGATATGAAAAGTAAATAGGGATATATAACTCCGTGAGCCCACACGGCCTGGAATTCCATGTATAGATAAGGATGTGGTCCAAGAATGCTCTCCACTATAGTGGTGTGATTTTCATGTGGCCCCCATCCATATGTCCATGTCATACACCAACACTAGTTTCCCATTGTGATTTCTTTGAGACCCTCATTATTTTGTTTTTTTAGAACCCTTGTTTTGGAATTTCGACAATGAGATTTTAAATTGGTAATGGTTTGGTTTTTTAGAATATAGAAAAAGAGTATTCTGAATCATTTTAAAGAATGATTTTGAAAAATGGATTATTATAAAATTATTTTTTGGGTAAAACAATGATGAGTTTATTGAGATTATGTTTTTATAATAAAATGTTTGGGTTTATCGAAACCAATATTTTGTAAGTGGAAGTTCATTTTAAAAAGGATTTTGATAATTTATTTGAATAAGAATATTTTTTTATTAAAATGTGTTTTAATAAAATGACATCTGATGAAAGGATATTTGTTGAATTGATGGAAAATTTTGTAATGGAATGAATTAGGTTTTTTGATAGAATTCACAAGATTTATATTTCTAAATGGAATAAAATGGATTTAATTATAGAGTATGAAACTGGTTTTAGATTAGTTGTTTTTTGAACTTTTGAAAGGTATTTTGTGAAATTTAAAAAAGAAATTATATTTGAAATGGAGCGGGTTTGGGAAAAGTGTTTGGGGGATTTGGAAATGGTTTTTTGAAATTTGAATTTAGAATTGGATTGAGAATGCAAAATCATGGGTTGAATATATTCTTCTGGAAAGTGGGAATGATTTATTTTACCTTTTGTATTTTAATTGGTGCTTACACACATTAATAGGTGTGGGAAAGTGAACAGATGATTACATTGGTGGATTAGTGACCAGATTTCCATCAGTTAATGAGTGGATGAGGTTTCATGGGAATGTACTTTTGTGGGGATCTATGTAATATCATTGGTGAGTGTGTAACCCACCAAGTTTTTTTATTTCAAAAGTGTTTTTAGAGGAATATCAGGGTTTTTTTAAAACTAATTTTGTGTAGTGCATCTACTAATGAGTTGTGATTTTTTTTAAATTTGATTTGAGAAATTAATTTTTTTTGGTAATTTGGTTTTGATTGAGTTATTGGTTCTCTTTATTGTTTAGTGTATTCGCACAAAAGTTTTTGATGGATGTTCTAGGTATGGATACAGGTAGTTTTTTCATAGAAAACCTTCCAGTTGACCAACCTAAGAACTTCCTTCTTGAGTTTCAAAAGTCGAATATGGTTCTATTTTTTTAAAAAAAGAAGATCCTCTCAAACTGAAAAACTAAATGTAAAAAACTGAATGAAACTATAGTTTCAATGAGCTACCTGAGTCTATAAATAGTAATATCTCTACATTAATGCTTTAAGGTCTGACCTGGAAGTGGTGAAAGTCAGTCTCTCGAACTAGGACTTAAGAGGATCATACCTGAGAGATCTTCTAGGATTCATTCACCGGTAGATTTTCTCTTAGATAGTGAACGTTCATAAGGGGATAAATATGTGTTTTTCTCTAGAATGTTGATGTATTAGTGTTAGTTTTTTTATATATTTTTGGATCTAGTTCCTTAATATATGGAGTGTGATGCATATGATTCCTTAAAAGAATGATGTTTTGAAAGTGGGAATCATCTGGATCTGTAGTTGAAGGTTTCATAGTTTGATCTATCATCTTTTTCTGATGTGGTGAGGTAAATGATTTGTGATAAATCTATACAAGAAGAAGTTCATCAGATATCATCACCTTACTCTAGTATCTAAAAGTGGTGAATGTAATTCTAGTACGGTGACTAGAAAAAAGCCTGAAGATTGGAGTGCTGGTAGAGGAATTAAGACGCCTTCAAATCTTTCATCATTCTCTTTAGAGTATAGGATCTTAATGTGTCATCATTGTGGCAAGCATGTTCATAAGAATTCATCATGTCCAAATGATATAAATACATACCATACCTATGGAATCCTAGGTCACATGCAAATTTTTTTTTGAGGAGTTTCTAGGATGCAACATGGATCCAGATCCACCCCTTTAAAAAATGCCCCGGCCCATTTGCAAGAGTAGGGTACTATTCTAGGATCAGTATAAATTCCTTTCATAAGTATAATTATTTTTTTTGTAATGGTCATGTCTGGTTGTGTCTAGTGGTGTTGTATTCTATTTAAATTTTAAAATCATATTTTTTTGGATCTCCGAAAAAATCATTTTTTAATGAAAGAGTGCTTTTAATTTTGAAATTTGGCATCATTCTATTCTTAGTGGAAGTGTATTCTACATGTTCCTTTTTATTTCTATTTCCCATTAGGGATAAAGAGGATGATTAATGTGATTATTCTAAATCCCTGTCTTTTTAAAATATCCATGTTAGAGATGAGTGAGTCTCGTAGTGTTCCATGTTCTTTTGGTTCTACCTAGGATGTTGTGTGGCTACTCGTGTCACAAAAAACGGGGTTCTAATTGAGGATTAGCAGCTTCTAACTCTGGGGATAAATGATTTAAGACATAAGTGATATAGCCATAGGTCCCATAGTGAATCTATTCATGTAGTCAGGGATCATTGGGGGTGTAGGGAGCCATATATCATCTATTGTCTCAACTGTTGGGGTGTAGGTAGTTTAAATGTTCTGGTTGTAGTTTTCATTATGGTTGTAAGTTCATCCTTATCATAAAGCTTGGTTATCATTATGAGTTTAGACCTTGTGCATCAATATGGGTTTGGTTTTGTGGGGAGTTTTCAAGTTGGTCTATGTCACTTGGTTCTTAATGTTTGAGAGACCACCATGAGTCTTGTCATACTTTCTCATAGATTTGATCATTTCTAGTTGGTTTCTAATGGTGGAGAGCCGAGTTTGGCCTCCTATGTTGATAATATATCTCTATTTCTGGTGTTTCCAAGATAATGGGTGGTTTATTTTATAGTTATATAATATTATTTTCCTTTTTAATTAGGTAAACATTGGGATTTCTATAAGTATTCCCCCATATTCCTTTTCAAAGAAAGGTGGTAGAATATATAGCTGAAGCATCTCTATCATTTTTGGAGAAGTGGTTTGGTTTTTTGGTTAATTTTAGTTAAAGGGTATGAGTTTTTTTATAGTGGTGGTTTTGGTGTTCATGGTTTGAGAAGTTGGATCATGTGGTTATGGAAATATTTTGTCTTTGATCGATCTACTCAAAAATGTTGTGTCTTCTGGGCGAAGAAAACAGAATGGTGTGAAGAATGTTCACACATAGATTTTTATTTTCATATTATGTTCCAAAATATCTTTTAATATTTGGTTTTCCCCTAGAGTTATGGGTGTCCCATATTTAAATTTTGAGTCTCTGGATTTTTTTTCTTCAGTTACACTATTTTGGTGCATAGTTAAGGGAAACCATACACCCTTCCCTTGGAAACCATGTAAGTCTTGGATTGTCTCATGTATGGAGAGAATGGCCCATGAAAGGTTATGAAAACTATGTAGAAGTTATTCTCATGTTTTTTTCATTTTGGATAGAACCATGCTTCATGGTTGGAACATAGTTTAAAAAATTGTACAACCAAACCATGCGAGTTTCTAGGATGTCTAGTAAGGGGCGTCGGGTTTTCCCATGGTTTAGAAAACCATGCATATTAACCATGCACATTACCTAGGTCATTAAAAATAAAAAATTATTCTTCTACCCTCTCATGATTTTAACCTGCAAAATCACATTTTACTCCTCTTCGAGTTTTTACAACCCAATGTGAGCTTTGAACTCCTTCTCCAAGATTCTTCTCCTCTCACATGGCATGGATCTTGTGTTTCGTCAAGGTTTTGTGGTGATTTCTCAATGTAATTTCCTCCTCTCTTCTTCCACTTCATTCTTATACCATTTTCTATCAGGTTCCTCTTCTTCCTTGGCCATGTGGATCTATTTTTCATGTTTCCCTTAGATTATGTTGGGTTTTTTTCTTTTGTAGGGTTTCTCTTAGTTGTTTTAGCCTCTTGGAACCTTTTTGGAGTCATTTGAAGTTGGCATTTTTGAGTAGCATGGAATCGAGGTAGGTTTCCCTTTCCACACGTCCTTTAAATTTAAGAATCATTGGTTTCAGAATTTTTTCACCTTCCTTGTATGTTTAATAGCGGTACATGATTTTTAGAATAATAATATGATATGAAATGATGCGATTTTATTAATTATTTTGATGAATATGGTGTTTCTTTGATTATTTGTATACACCAGGTGTTTGAAATAAATGCCAAGTTGGATTTGGTGAGAAAGTTTTTATTTTTTAAAACATGGTTTCGTATTTTTAATGGTTTTTAGGTCCCAAAATGTTGGTTTGGGTTTCTAAAATGTTTTTCCCTAAACGGTGTTTGATTCTGAAAGAGGTGTATGTTATAGTTTTTGGAAAATGGTTTGGCATGTGATGATGGTGTGCGTCCCATTTGGCATTTTGTTAAATGTGACTTTTGATTGAAAATGTGGTGTGATTATTTAAATGGAATTTTATAAACGGTTGTGAAATTAAAAATTGTTTGTTTGTAACTTTTATAAAGGTGGATTTTGTTATTTTAAAATGGTTCAACAATATGAAGGAAAACTGTTGTTGTTATTTTGAAAATAATGGATTTATTGAATGTTTTGTGGGGACCATTGTCACTTGTGTTGAAATTATTGTCTTATATTGAATGTTGTGGGAGTCCCATGCTGAGAGGCTCCCTCATGTTCAAATGTTTAAAAGGAAAGAGATTGTTCCTTTGGGTGGCTTTGGGGTGGATTGTTGTGTGAGTTCCTTGTGTATGATATTTGTACATGTGATTGGATTTCTGTTTGGAATTCTTGGATCACCCCCACTTTAGTCTTGACATGGGAACCTCACAAAATGGTATGTTTTTTAGTGAATGATATCTACACTTGATTGGGATATTTCTATAGCTAGTTCTACAAAATAGGGGATTGTTTTGTTTTTTGTTGCTATGGGATGGTGTCCCTCAATCATACTAGGTAGGGTGTGATCGATTGTGTGGGTGAGATTTGATGTCATTGGGTGAGGCATGCCTTTAAGACCAATCATGACGTATAATGTGTTCTATATTATTTCACTAAGGTAATTGGTTCTAACATGTCATCTAGAACTTAGTTGTTTGCAGTAGATGATTGATTTTCTTATTGGTTGGTTTCTTTGGCTTGCCTATTCACATTTCCCTTGCTTTGTGTTCACTATTGTTTCTCTCTTATGTGGTGTACCTCTTATTAAAAGTGATGAGTTTGTTTCAAATGTTTATTTAATATATTTTAGACTTCCTTTTCAATTTTTTAATTAAAAACATTATTTTTCTTCTCTAAGGTGTTAATGGTTCAATGTTGGAAAACATTTGGTTTTAATTGAAAAAGGGAAATGGACCATTTTTGGTTTTAAAGAGAAAATGTGTAAAAACTCTTGTTTTATATATTATATTGAAAAAATTAAATTGATATTAATTTTTTAAGGTATGTCCTTTGGGAATAAATTTGTTTGTGCATTACATCTGAGTTTTAATAATCATGCCTATAGTTCATTCTTGTATTTAGATTTTGTGGAAGGATTGAGTTTTTTTTATCTCCATGGGAGATGGTTGGTTTTGGTATCAAAGTGTGACCATTGAAGTAACATTTAGACTTTGTGGTTGTTAGGTTCAGTTTGGGTTTTTTTGTTTGGATTTGGTTATATTTTCAGTTTTTTGTATAAATGATATATAGTTTTGTTATTTATTGATTTTTGGATACTCTATTTTTTCCACTGTTCAATTTATTTTATTGGGATAAATATATCCTATGGTTTATCTATTGATGTCGGACACTAGTTTTCAACCCATGGGGAATGGTAATGCCCTTTGGGCCTTGTCGTTAATCAGATCAGGTGACTGGCTTGGGGTTGACTCAGGTTAGTTCATGACATTTCGAGTTTATAGTAACACCATTGGGATTGAATAATACACACTCTTAATAATGGATCTAATTAATATATTATTCAATGACTATATTGATTATTTTTTTGTTGTATTAATGGATGATATCTTTGTGTACTTTAAAAGATATAAGGATTATGAGAATCAGTTATGTATCATTCATGAGACTCTTAGAGGAAAAGTGTTATATGGGAAATTTTATAAGTGTTATTTATGCCTTTAAAAAGTTTCTATTACTATCAATATTGTCTTCATAGAAGGAATATTAGTTGATCCCAAGAAGATAAAGGTATCCAGAGAATGTCCTGCACCATTAAAATTTACAAAGGTCCATAGTTTCATTGGTTTGGTTTGTTACTATCAGTGATTTGTTCAAAAAAATTACCAATTGGAGGACTCATTAACAAAGCTTACATGTAAAGGTGTTATGTTCATTTTGAAAAAGGAATGTGAATAATTTTTTGATGAATTTATGATAATATTATTCATTGATATGATTTTTAATTTACAAGGCAGAAATGATGGGTTTGATATATAAATTATTTCATTGAAGAAAAAACCATGTTTTTATACTTTTGCAAAATTATAAAGTTAGTGCATATGTGTCAAGGAAGTTGAAGACCCAGGAATAGAACAATACAACCCATGATCTTCAGTTAGTAGTTGTAATATTTATTTAATTATATGGTGTAATTATATCTACAATGGAAGATGTGAGATATAAATATACCATAAAATCAAAAAATTCATCATTTTAAAGAAATATATCAACAGAAGTCAAATACGATGGTTTGAGCTACTCAAGGATTATGATTTATCAATACCTATAACCTAAGGATACAAAATAATATTCCAAATTCATTGAGTAGAAAATATCATGGATTTATGGCCTAAATTAGGATTTATAGGGATCATATTTTTAAGGAGCTAGTAACTATTGATATGAGAATTAATAAAGAAGGGGAGATATCACTCAATTTTCAAAATATTGAAAAACCACCCTTATTAGAAAAGAAAAAAAGTTTTTAATTTTATGAGGATAATTTTTAGAATAATGTTAATGTTTTGAATGATGGGGAGTTTGAATATTTTTTTTGTGATGATGGAATATTCAAATTTTGAAAGAGAAAATGTGCTCCATCTATACCTGATCCAAACAGATAATTGTTGGATGAAACTCATAGACCAAATTACTCTAAACACCCTAGTATCACCAAGACATATAAGGATTTAAGGGAACATTTTATGTCAGATAACATGAAGCATGAAATTATGGAATATGTATCAAGATGTTTGATTTTTCAATAGGTCAAGGTTGACAGACAACACCATAAACGAGTCATGAAAAATCCTCCTATTAATTTGAATAAATTTTATGAAATTTCTATAATCTTTGTTATAGGACTTCAAAACACTTCTAAAAAGAATATTGCAATATTGGTAATTGTTGATAGCCTGACCAAATCTTCAAAAATTTTCAATATAAGATAAGATTTACCACTTCAGAGTATTGAAAATATCTATACTAACGAAGTTTTAAGAAATCATTACTCAGATATTTTTGTTGTGTCTAATCCTGATCCCCTTTTTATATAAAAATTGTAGAAGATTCCTCAGAAGGCTCTTGATACTAAGCTTCGTTTAGGCACCACCCATCACCCTCAAACTTATTGATAGTCTAAAATGAATATTTCAATAGTGGAATAAATTATGAGGTTGTTATCACTTTATTTTCATTATTTGTGGTATTAGTATTTAAAATTGGTATAATTTTCCAATAAAAATAAATTCTATTTAATTATTCAAATAGGGCCATATGAGGCATTATATGAAAATAGATGTCGTACTCAAAATTTCGATGATGAAGTTGGTGAATGGATGCTTGTTGGAAATATTTTTTGAATAGAAAACCGTAAAGGTAAATAATATTTAGGCTCACATTAAAGCATCTCAAATTAAGACAAAAAATTTCTACCAACAATCTGATGAAGGATTTTGAATTTGATGTGGGGGATCATGTTTTCGTACAAGTTTCTCTATAGAAGGTTGTCATAAGGTTCATGAAGAAGGGAAATAGAAGACCTAAGTACATAAAACCATTTTCAAATTTAAGAAATAATTAGGCCTATGAATTATCATTTTTCAGTGCTATAAATTCTATGAGTACATGATGTATTCCACATGTCATTATTAAGGATGTAAATTCCACCCCCAACGTATGTTCTCACCTCTTATGAAATAGAATTTGAACATAATATATCTTACTATGAAGAACCCGTCCATATTCTTGATACTATAGAGCATGTATTGGGGAATCAGATGACTCTCTTGGTAAAAGGTACATTGGGAAAATCACAAAATGGAGGAAGAAATGTGGGAACCATAGGTTGTTATGAAGAATAAATACCCACATCTATTAAAAAGGTAATATCCAAAAAATTTCATGGAATAAATTTTTATAAGAGGTAATAATGTAACACCCATATACATTATTATTTATTTCCTTTTAAATAAATTCAATATCATTGATATATTTCAATGTATATAACACCACGTTAAAATGAAATGTGATATTCTATTAAAATATTATTTGAACAAGTCAATTATAACCTACCTGTTAAATTCAAGGGTATGAATAATACTATCTAAATTTGAAAAAATATTTAGTTTACATAAAATAATTTTTTATATATTGATTATAAATAAATATAATAATAATTTGAATATAAATAAATGTATTATGAAAAACTGTATTTTTCAAAGAAAGTAGTTTCATTACTTATTGAGCACTTATAATAGAATTCATTTATGACACTATTATAAAATTTATTTTATAATATAAACATAATTTTCTAATTCATCATATCAAAATTATCTTAGCATTAATATTTGGTATTTTTTGAACAGTTTCAAATTTTGATGAATAGTGGTAATACTTATTTTTTTGAATGATGCCTTTTTGTTTAAATTTGTTACAATGTTAAATTAAATTTTAAATTTATTTTAAAGTAATAATTAAAAAATAAAAGTATAATTTTACTAATTTATGTCATTGGGATCAATTTTATATTCAAATTCAATAAAAAACATTCCATACTTATGAGGGTTTTCAATTTGGAAACCTGATTTTTCATCCCATCTACAGGTGTAATTTTTAATTGGATCTCAGCACTTCTGTGAATTTAATTTGGAAAAATGTATTCCATAATTTTAATAATAATAATTTTCATTATCTAATAAGTTTAACCAAATTTTTTTACCATTATTAATAGTAAAAGCAGTAAAACTTATTTACTATGGTTATGTATAAAACTAATTTATCGGGGGCTAAACTAAGAAAATATGGGTTAACATGACATAAGAAATTGTAAAACACCTATTATATGACCATATTTTGGCTTTATAACTTATAAGGGTTGATAATGACACACTTCATAGGATTTTGTCATGATAAAAATATGCTTCTAATTATTTCTTTTAAAATATTCCATGCTTTTCCTCTCCCCCACCTATAAAAGGCCACCCACTATCATCCTTTATCAACATTTAAAAATCCTTATGGACTAGAAAGTCACTATAAAAATAGTTTCCCTACTTCCCTAACATCATAATACATTTTTTTGTCATAAATCTATCATAGGAAGAGTTTTTGTGTAAACCAAAGTAAGTCGTTCGAAGAAGAGGTAGTGTTCCTAAACTTGTGTTCTTATTTTATTTCTTCTTCCAACTCCAAAACATATTATTATATCATGATAGTATAATAAAACCAGTATCAAACATATAATGAGATGTTATTATGATAATTTAATGACATATACCATATCCTCTTCTATCAAATGGGAAAAAAAACTCACAATCGTGTTTATGACGGGCTACTTCCTCAGGAATTGATTTAATTCGTTTTCCATCCCCAAAATTAAAGAATAGATATACTGATGGATTTAAAACATGTATATTATATTTATTATATTTTTATAGTTCTTTAATTTTAAAATCAATTATTATTTTTTTATGTTCCATTCCATTTAAAATAAGATAATGTCGTTCGTTGCTACGATAGAGTGGCACCACAGGGGGAGATGTGATTCATTTTTCACTTTTTATTACATGGAATCTAATAAGGAAAAAAATAATGAATATATGTGATATATATGATATGATATTAATTATTTAAAATTAATATATCACCCACTTTTTTACCCTTTTAATCTTTAAGGGAATGATATATCCCCACATGCATACGTATAACCGACCATTTCAGTAAAATGTTGACATTCATTTTCCATGTCCAACTATCATAAATATTTCAAATAATGTATCTACTAAAAAAATTACATTTATATCATTAATATAATTCTTTAGAATATTTATATTGATAATTATATATCATAAATTTATTATTCGAAAATTTAATGTATTCATTTCTGTATTAAATTGATTAATATTTCAAATTTATGAACGATTTGATTTGTTTTATGTTTTATTGAATGGTACAATAGATAATTGAAAAAGAGGAAAAAGAAAAATTGCGCCACAATAAATGAGAAGTAGCGTGATTCCAAATTTATTAGGATGATCATGGAACACTTCAAAGGCACAGAATTGAAGAACCACGTCAAAGAGATCCATCAGGAGCAGAAAACAGACATTAGATGCCGAGAAATGATTACACGATGTGAAAAAGTAAAATTAATGAAAGAAGAAAACTTTATTAAGTGAAAAAAATAATCATAAATAATTATATGTGGTTAAATAATCTACTCATTTTTTAAAAAGTTGGGATGGTATTAAAGTGTCCATATTTGATGTATATTCAAATATTGACCTGTTTTATGACCCAAGACCCACCTATACCCACTTTTTGACAACTCCAAAATGTAATTTAATGCTACCTGAGCCCTAGGGATGTCTATAAAAAGGAGGCTAGGCTACCACTCCATGTATTCATTCAGAGTGTCTTACATAGGGATTAAGAACCACTACTGTCATGATGTGTCAAATATGATTTTTATTTTCCTACCCACTCAGGGATAGCATGAGGGTGTAGACCATATGAAAGGAAATTTTAATGAAGGGGGATTGATTTTATTAAAGTATTTTATTTTTTAATTAAATGTATTTTGGTTCTTTTTTTCAACCCTAATGTCTTAAAAATATTCTACTTTATTTCATTCATGACCACTCTGTGATCGGTGAAGGAGTGATAATTTCAATGCATTAATGATAGAATGATACACATCATTTCCATTGGGAGGATTTTTTTCTATGTTTAATTACAACTCCAAGTTACCAGATTAGTAAAAAAGCTGAGTAATATGTCCTTTGTAAAAAAGGAACATCAGTGATTTTGGGGTTGTCTTCCATGATTGTTGGATTCAACTAACTCAGTTCCAACACCTATGCTTACTTTCCCATTATTTTATACCTTAATTAGTTATGAACCCAAAATTTTAATTTCTCAAAACATTTTTCTATTTTATTAAAATCCAAATCAATCATCATATTTTATTTTAGTAAATTAGTTTAGTTTTATTTCATAAAATAGTTTAGGTTTATTTTATTAAATTAAAATTTCCTTCAACCCTATTTATGAAAGTTCGAACTCAGACTTGAAATTCATATACGACCCTATAGTTTAGTGATTTTCATGATTTCTGTTTTTAAATTTATAAATTTAAGAATAATAAGGTATTACTAATTCCCAAAGGTCTATGAGTTACATATCTGATGCACAAGAACTGGAACATTCCTAAAAAATGCGCATGAGAAAACAAAACAATTAAAACGTAAAACAGTGAAATTAAAGAAATATTAATTAAAAATGTTGTAAAATATAATAATAGGATCATATATGATATTATAATTATGAACATGGTTATAATATAAATTAATAACATGCTTAAAATCATTATATACACGGCTAATTCATTTTCAACTAAAATAAAGTGTGAGACAATGGTCTTCATCTCAATTTCCCTTTATTGAGGAATATTAAATTATCGTGTGCCTAATTTATTTTATATGGTGTAATAATTTTCTTTTTACATATAATATAATGAATACTTAATAATTTATGTTATTTTATGTTTTAATTTTAATTATATAAACTAATGGGATTTGGTGTGAAATTTACCAAGTTGAAAAAAAAATTCACAACTTAATTTATTTTTATTGGGATATATTACCTATTAAGTTTCCTTTGATATTATAATATTATGTGTATAGTGTTTTTTATTATATTATGTTTTATTTACACTTGTTCTTTGTGAATTTACATTTTATGCACATAATCTATTCATTGTAAGGGATTCTGACTCAATTATCATTTATTGAGAAATCATTGTTAATATGAACCGATTCACTTTCATGTGGTGTATATGCTACCACTTGATGTATTTAACATAAATTCATATTTATTCATGATGGTTAATGTTTCAATTCAAGGTTATATTTATCCTCTATATCAAGGATATGAATATTTCTTAAACTGTAGACCATTCTTACATACGGTGTTTACATTGAATGTTACTTAATTAATTGGTGAAATATTCATAAATACATGTCCTTTAATCAATTATATCTTTTTTAAGAAGAAATATTATTCATGAATTAAATCTATTACTTGATATATGAGGAATAATTTGTACATGAAGTGGTGTTACAACCTAGAATTATATACCCCCATGATAGTTCAATAGGTCTTGTGACACAAATCAGTTAAAAAATTTAATGGGTTTCTACTTATAGTTTTTAACCATATTTTGAATGGTATCTGTGATAGAGGTATCTTTATACTTGAGGTCATGATGTATAGAAATTAATCATTTCCTTGATAATTCATCTATTATTATTATCTGTGGGAATTTCACAATGATATTATCTGTGGTATCATTTCATTCTCAGTTTATTGATTAAATGGAATGTTTGTTCAGTTATTTAACTTTTAAAAATTATTATTCCTTATATAATTATGATAGAGAAGTTATTATTGAGTCAATGGTTTCTTTGTGACATTTCTCATTCCATTATGTTTTAAAAATCACAAACATATTTTCTTAATAATATTTTTATCCATAATAAAATTTATATTAAATTCATTAATAATTTATTCTATTTATTAGGAAATTAATATGCATGTTATTTAACCTTATTATAGTTATGTATAACAATATTTTTCTTCAGAAAAAATGGTTTCTGGAATAATTTGGATCCTTAATAAAAATCAAAATCCCTAACTTTCTCAATTATAAATCATCCAAAAAGTCTAATCTGATTCATTTTTTTCAATTCTGTTTCCTAAAAAAATCATGAATCTAATTATCTCAAAATAGAAATTTTGATTTCTATTTCATAAATCCAAATCACTTAGAAAATTGAATCTGACTCAATTCCTAAATTCTGAATCATCTATAATTTTGATTCTGATTATCTTAGTTTCATGAATCTGATTTACATTTCTCACCTTCGATTCACTTGAAAATTTTAATGTAATTCCCAGTTTCTTAAATTCCCATTCAATATAAAATGCGAATCTAATTCATGGTATCTCAATATTGAAACATCTAAATTTTTGAATTTGATTATCACTTTATCAATTTTGATTCTCAATAATTTCCAAATATAATTTTATATATATCTTAAAGTTACTATATTTCCTTAATGTAATGTTTTCATAACATTATTAAAGATACTATATTTTAATAATATAAGGTTTTCATATATTTTGATTCATACATACTTAATGTTTCTCATGATATTTTTTATACTAAAAAATGTCTTCTAATATCTTATTATATAAAAGTTGTAAGTTCCAGTTGTATAGGTCCCTCTAAAATTTCAGAAAAAATATGACCATTGGATGAAAATTTGACCATTGAAGATCTCATCCATAAATACCCTATCATTTGAAAAAATTTGAATATGTGAACTTTGGGAATAATTGATACTCTGTGAGAGATCTACCAAAATTGGTTAGTGTAAAAGCCTTAATGTGATTAATTTTTTTTGAAAAGTAGGAAAGATAACATTAATGTCGAATATCAGCAGCCATACATAAGCAGATCCATGAAGGGAAATTGTCCAGCCAAAGTTTGTTGTCATCGAAGGGGCCTGAGGCTACCAGTTGATGGGCCGCATTGTTTCCTTCGCATTTGGTAATGGAGAAGGTGCAGCAAGAGAAGCCTTGGCGATGCGAGCGAATTCTCTGGATGATGAAGCCAATAGACTATAGTCCGACGTCGTTGTGATTAATATCATTGATCATGGTGAGGCAGTCAGACCCAATGATGATATCAACCCATCCACATTCCACAACGAGCATCATACCTACAAGGATGGTAGAGGCCTCATCAACTGCAGGTTCCCAGAAGGCATGGTGTGATTCATATTTTGCTGCAATGATTTTCCCCAGATGATTACGGGCCAGGAGACCGAGACCAACAAGCCCATCCTTGGGGAGAGATGCATCCACATTAATCTTGAGACTCCCTTCCTTTGGGGTGTTCCAATGAGGGGGACAGGAGGGGGTTACCCCTGGAATAATGTTTACTTTGTGGTCCTTCTAGCCCTCAATCCATGAAATGGCTCGTTCAATCCAGAAATAGCGAGGTTTATGAGCATGGTGAAAAACCGCATCGTTACACTGAACCCAGATGATCCAAGCTAGGGTGAAAATAGAACCTGTATTAGAAGATGAAAGAGTGGAACACTAACACATCAGAAGATCGGGGAGGTCAGAGGTAATTTCCAAGGAAACATATGAAGTTGGGGACCATTTAATCCAAATTTCCTTAGCTCCCGGGTAGTGGATAATGGCGTGCCAAGGGGTTTCATGAATATTCAGGCAGAAAGGGCAGAACTCGGCACTGGCCATATGTCGGCAAGTGAGGAGGCTCATGGTAGAGAGGGTTCCCATGCACACCTGCCACCAAAATTGATGAATTTTTTGGGGGACGTTGAGCTTCCAAAGCACTTTCTATGGTCCCTCATCACGGTCAACATAGTGGGTTCCGAGAGCCAGTCTGTACCCGGATCTCACCGCGTAATCTCTTGAAATAACATTGGTCCAGAAAAGATGGTCGGGGCCTGCATCTGGGACCCAGGGGATGCTCAGGATAATTCTTTGGTCTCTTTCATTAAACCATTCATGGATCATTTCCACACACCACCCTGGGCCATGGTCAGAGAAGAGGCAGTTAACCGTGGCGTCTTCAAGCCCCGGTTGGGCAGAGGATGTGGCCTGCAAACCATCCTTGTCGACAAGATAGGGATCAGTCCAAATGTTGACAGATGATCCATTCCCAATCCTCCATCCCAAAACTTTTCCAGGAGTTTATGGGCCCCCCAAATGCTTCTCCAGAGGAAGCTAGGTTGAGGGCCCAGAGAGAAATTCTGGATGTTCGTGTGGGGAAAGTACTTGGCTCGGAGTACCTGCGCACAAAGAGATGATGGATGGCTAAAAAGGCTCCATCCTTTCTTGGCCAACAATGCATTGTTAAAAAGAAGGAGATTCCAAAATCCCATCCCTCCCTCCGACTTGGATTTATAGAGTTTCTCCCATGCCAACCAGTGGGGTCTATTAATTCCATCATTTTTCCCCCACCAGAAGTTGGCAGTATGAGAATGGATCAGATTGACGATGTCTGCTGGGAGCTTAAACAGTGACAGGAAGTATCTGGGGAAAGACTGAATGAAAGCTTTAATGAGGGTTTCTTTTCCAGCTTTGGAGATGCATTTTGGGGTCCACCCTTGAATTTTCTTCTTAATCCTATCAACTAGAGATGCCGATTTTTTTTTTTGGACCGACCAATCACCGTGGGGAGCCCGAGATACTTCTGGTGTTTATCGACCATATGGATTCCTGCAGATGCACAATTTTCAGCTCTCTTGGCAAGAGGCACCCCTGCACTGGAGGAGATTTCTGATTTACCGTGATTAATAGCCTGTCCAGGCGCCCACTCATATTGCTGGATCGCATGTCTTATCACCCGACATTCATTTAAAGTTGCTCTAGAGAAAAGGAGGCAGTCATCGGTGAAAAAGAGTTGTGATAATCGTGGGATTCCACAGTATACCTTTTCCCCATGAATGGACCTAGATGATACAGCCCTGGAAATAAGGTTAGAAAAGACATCGACCACCAAGATGAAGGGAAAAGGGGAGAAAGGATCTCACTGGCGCAGGCCTCGGGTTGGGACAAATCCTCTGGTGAGCTCACAATTGACCTTGATTCTGAAGGAAACGGTCGAGATGCATTGCATGACAATATCTTTACATTTAGTGAAAAAGCCCATTTTTAGCATCACCGCTCTAAAGAACTGCAATTCCACTTTATCGTAGGCTTTTTTCATATCCAGTTTCCATTCCATAGTTCCTCTTTTCAAGGTGGAGTGCATTTTCATAGAGTGGATCACTTCATGGGCCACAATAGCATTATCTGTAATCAGTCTCTTGTCCATGAAGGCACTCTGGTTTTGGAGATAATATCTGGAAGCCAAGGGCGTAGTCGATTGACATGGATTTTTGAGAAGATCTTATAGGAGACATTGCAGAGGTTGATAGGTCTAAAATCAGGGATCTCCTAGGGTTTCTTGATTTTGGGAATGAGTACGAGCACTGTTTCGTTGATGGAGGAAATGCTTGTATTCCCTGCCCAGATATTTTTTTATCATTTTTCAGATGTCGGGACCGATGATGTGCTAGTATTTTTTAAAAAATAGGGTGTGAAAAACATCCGGTCCCGGGGCCTTGGTGGGGTGGATATGTTTCAGTGCCAGGTGAATCTCACCATTCGTCACATCTTTTGTAAGCTTCTGATTGATCTCGTCAGTGATCACGGGTTTGATGCATTCTTCCACTTCAACAGACATTAATGGAGTTTCTGTAGAGAAGAGGTTCTAGAAAAATCATAGCAAAGCTTCGTGAATACCGTTGGTATCGTAAACATTGCTTCCATCAGGTTGTGATAAACTCATGATAGCATTATTTCGATGCTTAGCCAAAGCTTTCAGGTGGAAATACCTTGTATTAGCATCTCCCTCTTTAATGTGGATGTCTCGCACCCGCATAGCCCAGAATATTTCCTTAACGCGCAAGGCCCCGTTCAGCTCTCTTTGAATGGAACCAATCCTGGAGATGTTGCCATTGGATGTGGGTTGCCTAAGTAAGTTGTGCAACTTATTTTCAAGGACATCACAATGCCTATCGGGGTGGTGGAATTTTTTGTTTCTCCAATATCTCAGACCAGAAGCAACCTGTTGGAGATTGTGGCCAACATCATCATGGGAACTCTTCCAGACAGATCGGACCACCTCTTCACATTCCTAGTCTTTTGACCAACACCTCTCAAATTTGAAGGGTCTTTCGACAAACATAATATTTTCAACATGCTTTGTTCTAATTTGTGCAACACCAATCATTGGTTATTATGATTGAGGGAATCTATGATGAATTAAGGGAGAGGTGTTGATTACATGCTTAATAAAGGGATTACAAGTTTAAGTAATACAGAGGTTCTAATCATCTTACAGATCACGGTCTTTTGGGGATATCGAGATAGATACCGATCTTCATATCGAGGGATTAACCTAGTTTAGCTAATACATACATACTTGAAAGTATAAAACAAGGGACATTTATCCAAGTTTTTTGGATACCTTAATCTTTGGGATAAAAGAAATGTACTCTTTTATATGTACTTTTAATTTTTATAGCAATTTGTATCAATAAAAAATTGTTTCTTATACTTTACATTTTATTTCTACTCTGATATAATATTTTATATACTTTAAGGTAGAATCTTATTTAAGACTACCCATTTACTTATTTCATTATGAATATTTATCAAATATGTGGTGATTTTTATTAACCATACATAAGAGGGTTTAATGAATCATGTTTGTTTAACTTTGTTAAAAAATATTTCCATATAGTTAAAAATGAATGTTTTTAAACTTACAATTCAACCCTTATGTATTTGAGAATATACATACATATATAAATCCTATAGTTGGTATTAGAGGAGGTATCTAGGATACTAATGATTATACTAAGTATCAAAAGAATATTTTCACTTCTTAGTTTACTTTAAATTTCTTTATCTTCCAAATGTTGGGTATAATTTCTTTTATAAACTTTTTTTTGTACATATTTACTACACTAACTTGTGTTGCGGAAAAAATAATTTTTGTTTTATTATTATATGGGAGGAATTAATATCAGATCCTTAATCTAAACCCTATATGACTACATATCTATGATGGAAATGATTATGGATATTGGAGAGAAAAAATGAAGAATTTGTTTATCAATACTAGTGTAGATTACGTTGTTAAGATTACTGAAGATTACAAGATACATGACAAGGAATTCATAACATTTACTAACCATGAAAACAAAGAATATCATCTAAACTATAAGGTACAAAATAATTTAATTTTTTCTATGCGCATGAATATTTGAAGCTAGATATATTTATGTTAAGTACCATATAACATATGAAAGGAACTAATAGTAACATATTTTTTTACCTCTAAAGTAATTGAAACTGGAAGATCCATGATAATAGAAGATTATCCTATTTTTGTTTTTTCCTTTTGGATAACCAATAGATAATGTTTAACAGATATTTGTGAATATTGTTAATAGTCTACAGTTAATGGGAGAAAATGGTCCAGATGATGAGATGCTTGTAGACAAGATTATGACATAATGCATTATGAATGGGAATTGAAGAGAATTTCTATTGATGAGTCAAGGAAAGTTACAGATGTTACTATTGATGAGTTATTTGAAACTATCTTACAACATGGGAAATTATTAAAGATATATGTTGAGAATATAAAGAAGAAAAATGTGAGTGTCACTGTAACTAATACTTTGAATTAGATTATATCAAAAACTCGTAAGAAAGTTTATAAGTCAACAAAGTCTAAGAAATTGGTTATTCAATGAAAATAATGTAAATATCAATATTCATAGAATGAGCTATAAAATAGTTTTTGAAGGATGAAAAATATTGCAGGGAAGAAAGATTTTCAATAAAGATATAAGAAAAAGGATAAGAAAGATAATAAAGACTCAAAAGACAAATGTTATTAATACAAGAAAGCAGGACACATCAGACCTGATTGTCCATGGCTTAAAATAAATGAGAGGAACGATAGAAATTTTGAAAGGAATCAAAAAATATTTTAAAATACTAATGGAATGAAAGTATTAAAGGCAAATGATCCATGGAGTCAAAGTGGGGGAGAATCATCTAAAGAATCTACAGTTAATGAATCTTCTGGACAAAATTATATTGGTATTATCACCAGACTACCTATAGAAAATCAATGATTCACGGCTAAGGTAAACAATTCTTAATCTTTAACTAATATGTATTTAATTGATAACTATCCTGATACTAATGGATATATTTATTTTGATGAATAATATTCCTTAGTGTAAGATAGCATACCTTATTTTGAATTAGAATCTAGGTTTTCGAAGTTGCTTGAAAATAAAAATATTATGATTAATAAGAAAGTTGAAAAAGAAAATTCTAGAATCACTATTTTAAGGAAATATGTTTCATATCTTTCTAAAGATCTTGATAGAAAATCTTTTGAAACTTTTTCTGTTTCAAAAAAACCTAGAGGAAGTTAATTCTAAAAAGGATAAAATTTCTAAGTATCTTAAACATGATATTTTTAAGAGAAATGATTTAGAGTATAAACTCAATTATAAGACTAGTTACTATGAGGATAAAAATTTAGTCATCAGATTAAAATTAAAAATATTTTCCTTAAAGAAACTTTTTTGAAACATTACTTTTAGTAAGTAATAATTTGATAAGATGTATAAACAATTTTTTCCTCTAATAAATAGTTCTAGAATTGGTTATTCTCACTCAAAACCTATTTTCAATCACAACTATTTTTTTCTAAAAGTTCCGTACTCTGCACTAGGTGTCAAAGAGGTGAACATTGGGAGAGATTTTTTCTTTAAATAAAAAATAATTTATATTTTTTAATAAATACTACTTTTATAATCAAATGTGGATTCATAATTTTTTGCTTTATAACATTTCCAAATCCAAGAATGTTTTGAATATGAAAAACCTAACTATTTTATTTTCCAGAAAACAAAGTAATTACCAACAAAAATATCTGGTACATGGATAGTGGATGTTCTTAATAGATGAATGGTAACAAAAAATTCTTTGAAAATATTATTAATATAAAAGGTGTAAGAGTCACTTTTGGGAACAATTCTCAAGGACAAATTTTTGGTAAAGGTAACATTTTTCTCCTTAGAAAATGCTGAATTTAAAATGTTTTAATTGTTTAAGGTCTTAAGAAAAACCTTATAAGTATAATCAGATTATGTGATGAAGATTACCTTATGAGTTTTAGGAAGGATAAATTCTTAGTTCACAATTATACGGATGAGTTCATTTTTCTGCCCATCGGTATGAGAATATTTATACACTTAACTTAGAAGACCTTAAGTGTAACAAACCAACCCCTATAGACCATAGTCGGTGCAATAACTTTTATACTTTCATGGTTAGAAGGAATGAAAATCCGAAATTAAAAAATCAGTTTAGTAGTCTTGACGAAACTAGATAAATATATGTAACTCAAATTACATTGTAAAAGGTTACAAAATACAAAACATAACAAAAACTAAAAACTGCATCCCAAAAAACTCAATAAATGATCTCCTCTTCATCACATGTTGAAGGTAAACAATTGAAAGTGGTGAGATCAAACTATCAGTAAGGGTTAAAAATAGAGAAATCATGATTCAATAATAACTGAATCATAAACAATTTTACATATCAATATGGCATTGTTAATAAATGAAATCTCACGCCATTAATAATCTGAGAATGAAACTTCATGAATAGATTATATCATAGTAGATATCTCTTGGATAGTAAAAATTTATAATGAATAAATATAATGCTTGATAATTGGACGTAATGTATATGGAACATGATACCATAATACCGTTAAAACAGTTTAGTTCTGTGGGTAGAAACCCATATGATTTTTGGAAACAAACTCGAAGGTTTTGTCACTAATTGATTTGTCTCATGAGACCTATTGATGCATAGAGGGGCTATAACAGTCCCCACCCACCAATAAAAGTAAAAATAATTCTTTATACATTGATTTAATACAACATCAATATGCCTTATCAATATCCATATAGAGTAGAGATTACAGATTCATCAATAGTTCCACAGTTAAAATAACTTTCCAATTACACACCATATGTAAAATGTTATATGGTTTAGAAAATAAAAATATCCATGATATGAGATTATGGATAATTAATATAAATATAATTTCAAATGAAAAGTGATCTTAAATGGGCAGTAGGTACACCACATAAGTATTATTAAGTGCACAATACAAAGTTAGTCACAACAAAATCGTAGTTGAGACAACGTCCCTTACAACAATGTAATTGGTAGAATAATATGAAGAGAAATTAATAACCATCAAATGAATCATTTAATACCCTGAATATAAATATAATAATGTTATTATATATAAAATGGAAGTACACATATACCACATGCATGAAATAAGTGGTGAACAATGGAAATCTCACAGAATTAAAAGTGAGAAAAGAAACCCCTTACCTTATGAATGAGTGTCTTCTTCATTTAATTTAATGACCTAAATAACAAAATTTAGCTTCATTAATTAATAATTACAGAACCTGCTATACAATTAATTGGTCTAGTATAACCTTATTAGGTTTATTCAAGGCCCTTTTATGGGTTTAAGAGGTTCAATTTTATTGTTTTGGAAGCATTTTCTTCGATGGTTTTCAAGATTCATTTACTTGCATTCATGAATGGAAGTTCATTTGAAATGTGGTTAAATGTACAAAAATGTTAAGATATATTATTAGTGACATTAAATATATATAAATTATCTTATAATGACTCTTGGTTATATACTTGCGGATGAATCCGTAGTTAAAAGTTATTGATAAACTCTTGGATTTAGTTTGGCAGTTTTGTGTACAATGAACTTGTTTTGTATTATTATTTCATATTATGAGTGTGTAGGGATTAAAGAACATTAATGAGATGAAATAAATATATTCTGATCTTTTTCAACCATATAAACTGTTTCATGGCCAAAATAAAAGATGGTAATGAAAATTGAGAACCCTTCGTCATTTAATGTGATAAATTAACACATCACAGACGATGTTTTTATTTTTAGTATAAGAGGAGGGGGAAAGAGAGATGATGATGAAATAATACATTATAATAATATAATAGAAGTTCATATAAGTTAATGTAATTATCAAATAATTTTTATTAGGGGAGATGAAGAAATAAGTATAAAAGAAAGGAACTCAAAATTAGAGAAAAATTGAGAAATCTCTTACGAAAATTAATCAGCCTAACGACATCACTTAAAATATAATAAAATAGTTTGATGAGAGAAAGGGGTATCTCATCACTCTTAAAAAATATGGTATGTAATGGTAATATGGAATGAAATATACCCACATAATCTAATTTAAAATAAATGAGAAAACATAAAATGAAATTTTTAAGAAAAGTGAAGGGTGGTTAATTCTCTTACCTTTTAGAGTAACTCCCAAAACATGAAGGTTGGGACCTTGGGGGTTTGAGGACACATAAAATGAACTCCTAGGGACGTAATACCACCAAATCATCTAGGATAATGAGTTTGGAATGAATGAAAATGAAGGTTGTGTGTGGGTATGTATAGTAATTAAGAGGGTGTTTTTTATTAATTAAAAGGGATACCACATTAGTGGTTTTTGCAAAATCATGGGCTTGCCCATAGTATTTACCCATATTATTTTCCACTTGGTTCACCTTATCCCATAATTTACTGTAAAAAAGTCAAAAATACTTATATATTTAATTATTACATCATTATTATTTCATTAAAATACCAAAAACTCAAAACTGTATTTTTACTATTCTCGAAAAATTCACGTATTTTAGAAAAATCCCAAAAATTCACCTGATCCATTTTTCGACGTGTAGAATTTAAAAATGAAATCCATTTTTTGAAATTAATTTTATATTTATTTTAAATTTAATTTTTAAAGAAAATCATAGTTAATTCAAAAAATAACCATTTTAAAGATATAATTAGTTCTATATCACATTGAAAAATTAATTAAGATCTTATTATCTTATTACCTTAAAAAATTAAAATCTTATAATTATTTAATATTTATAAGGGTCCTATTACTATTCATATTACTATTTATATGGGTATGTTACTATTCATAAAAAAATCAAGTTGGTTCTATCAAACTCCAAATGACTTACCAGTCACAACTCTAGATGACCATTTTTTGAAATTCAAAACATGGAAGTGGAAAATTTATGTTTGATGGATAGGTTTTGACTGTATCTTAAATAACTAAGTGTTGTTTCAAAGTAAAACAATTCTTTATAAAATATAGGCTATCAATATATGGTATTTAAGAGAAGCATACCATAAAATGTTTGTGGTGTTATATTATTCCCTCCAAAAATTTCTTCCTCGAAATTTTATGTATAAATCCCACCAAAAAGATATGGGTGGTTATTCTTCTTAAAATACTCAGGTTCATATGTTGCTTCCTCCATATTTTGATTCTCCAAAGAAACTTTTCTAGAAGAGTCATCTGGTTTCTCAAAACATTCTTCTCTATGTCAAGGATCCCGATAGGCTCTTCACAGTATGATAAATCAGGTTCCAGTTCTATTTCTTCATCTGTGAGTACATGCATTGGGTATGGAATGTATTTATTCAACAATGAAACATGGAATACATCATGGACTTTGGAGATACTTGGCATCACTGTTAAACGGTAAGCTACAGATCCAATTTTTTCCATAATTTCAAGTGGTCTGATGTACATGAGGCTCACTTTCCCTTTCTTACAAAACCTTAAGACACCCTTCCAGGGAGATACTTTTAGAAAGACATGATCTCCAACTTGTAATTCCCAATCCTTTCCCTGGTTGTCATCATAAATCTTATTCCTACTTAGGGATGATTTAATATGTTCTTGTATTATCTTCACCTTTTTCATGGTCTCTTCAACAAGTTCTAGGCTTATAAGTTTCTTCTCACCAACTTCATCCCAACAAGTTCAAGTTCAATATCTCTTTCCATGTAATGCTTCATATAGATCCATTTGAATACTAGAATGGAAACTATTGTTGTATGCAAATTCCACCAAAAGAAATTATGGATCCCACATACCTTTGGAGTCAAGAGATCATGACATCAGCATGTCTTTCAGAGTTTGAATAGTCTTTTTAGACTATCTGTTAGTTTGGGGGTGATAATCAGTACTCATACGAAGCTCAGTATTCAAATCATTATGGAGATTTTTCTAGATTTTTGTTATAAAATGGGGATCTTGATCAGACACAATCAATATAAGTGCACCATTAAGTCTTAAAAATTCATTAATTTAAAGTCTTTCCAGGCACTCAAGTGGTAAATCATCTCTTATAGGAAGTAAATGTGCTGATTTTGTGAGATGATCAATAATTAACCATATTTCATCATTCTTTCTTGGTTTCCTCAGTAGTATGGGGAAAAAATCCATCGTATGGTTATCCCACTTCCCTATAGGAATAGGTAGATGTTTCACCATTCTTTTAGGATGTTGTCTCTGTACCTTCACTTATTGAAAGACTAGACACCTTGACATGTAGTCAGTAATTTCATACTTCATATTATCCCATCGGAAATATTCCTTCATATCCCTATACATCTTTGTTCTACTTGGGTGTAGAGATAAATTTGAGCTATGATCATCATCTAATAGATCCCTTTTTAGTTCTGGTACTGATGGAATACATAACCTCTTCCCAAACTTCAGAACTCTTTTCTCATACATGAATTCATCAAATCTCCCACCCTTAACATAAATAATTTTCTTGTGTATATTTTCATCATTAGATTGAGAGGTTCTTTTCTTATCTAGTAAATATGGTTCAGAAATCATTTGAAAGAGGAAAGATCACTACTAGAATTAGAGGTATTTGTGACGGGCTATTTGCGATGGGATCTCGTCGCAAATAGGCTTTAGCGATGGGGCCCTGTCCCAAATATCCCGTTGCAGAAAACAGAATAGAAAATAATCCTCCAATTATATAAATTATATATATAAATAAACCTTTTGTGATGGCCCAATGGAAATAGTATTTGCAATGGGAAACTGCCCCGTCACAACAAAGACTTCAATTATAAAAAACATATATATAAAAAGCTTTTGTGACGGGCACGTCGCAAATAGTATTTGAGATGGGCCCGTTGTCCCATCGCAAATACTATTAATAAAAAATTATATTTAAATTATTTGCGATATGATCCCATCACAAAAGGTCTGGTCGCAAATACTAAACATAAAAAAAAAATATTTAATAAAATTATGATTAATGAAACAATTATATTAATATTATTAAAATTAAAAAAAATATTATTAGTAAAATAAAAAGAGAATAAAAAATATAATACTAAAAAATATATTTATTAAAATTATGATAAATAAAAAATTAATATTAATTTTATTAAAATAATAAATAATAAAAAATTATTACAATTAATAATATTTTCAAACAAAAATAAAAAAATAATAATAAATTGTTATTATTATTAGTAATATAAACAAATATTAAAAAATATAATACTAACAATAAGTAATAAAATATTAAAAATAAAAAAATTAAATTATGCAATATTTTTTCCAATATAAAAGACAGAAACTATAAATAGTTAATATTACAATAAATATTAAATTCAAATGTTTTTAACATAAAAAACAAATCACTGGGGGTCATCTTCTAGAGGAGGTGGAGGAGCTGTAGGAGATGATATAGGAAAATTCAACCCTAAACTACGAGTCAGACAACACATGTACTTCATCTACTCGTGATGCTGCTGCTGCTGCTGCCATCGACGCATCACCTCCTCGTGTTGCTGCTGCTGCTGCTATCACTGACACATCTCTTCGTGTTGCATCTTCAGACTCTCTATAATATCATACTCAGTTCACAGCTGCTCCTGATACTGTGAGGTAGAAGATGATGCCTCTCTACGTGCTCCTCTCGAGCTGGATGCCGACATCGCAACAATACCATAATAAGTACTATGAGTCAAATGAGAGATGGTACCAACTACTCAGCCCTTCTCAAATCCAGACTGCGTCACCTATAACCATGTCGCCTCATCAATATGGTGGGCACTGGTCTACTCAGTCATCTCATCCTGACTCTCAGCCTGTGTCTGAGAGGTTACAGCCTCATATGACCCCTTCTATTCTAATTTGAAATTAAAATGGAGAAAATATTATATGCAGTTAATTCTCAAACTAAAAAAATAATACTAACCAAAATCTAAAACAGGTGATCACCTCTAATCTCTCTAGTGGATGGATCACTCTACATATTCCGATAAACGTCGAACTCCATAATAGCGGGATGCTCTACTGCCTATAGAAATATAAAATAAACCATTTATATTTAAAGTTATATAAAATATTTAAAACATATACTTACCAGATGCTCTTTGTGCACACTGAATGTACGACTACCAGCTCGATGTGTCACCTCCTATCTCACCCGGTTCTGTCGTCCCACTAAAGATATCCTCTAAAATCTACCACCCAACCAGTGTAAACATAATCCATCCCAAAAATGAGATGAAATGTACTATGGTCTGTGGTCTCTACACGACTCATCATATTCTGTCCTTCCTACTTTCTTAATGGCTATTCATATCAAATTGTGCAAAAACTGATGAAATAGTCACACATAGACAACGACCATGCCGTGTGGATAGAGTCACACATTCTATCATCAATGGGATACCATAAACCCTACAAATAATTTATAATATCAAATTATTAAAAAAATAAATTTAAAAATAAATATTATTTATTTATGGACCGGTCAATGATCGAACATGTCATGCCGCACATCAATATGAATCTGTTCCCATGTGATCCATGGCTGAGAAAAATAATTATGCAAAATAGCGCTCCCCTGTCCAGTAGCTACATGTAAAAAACTATGAAAAAAGAATAAATAATCAAAAAATTAGTATATATATAAATAAATTAATGAAATTTAACTAAAATATACATGTTACCATGCCTCCGTGTGCGTGGATCAAAGCCAAGATGTGGACGTCGCTCAGGGATAGGGTCAGGAATTATCAATCTTGCAAGACTGTGCCCCCTCCACATACCCCCTGAACTTTCAGTGGGCCTAGGGTAAGATTTCCATGGTTGAGCAGAACATATGTATGAGCTCTGTGATGCTCATCATCTGAAATCCATCGTTCATGAACTGCACCGAAACTAAGATTTGGGTGATTAAAAACTAATAATTGATTTTCCATTTCTTCATTAAAATTCCCCTTGTTTCATCCCATGTGATTGTATTTTTAGGGATATTGAGATTCAAAATAATGATAGCAGAAAAAAGAAATTTCCACTTGTAAATAAGCTTCATCAATTGAGCCTTCAACTGATGCTTTGTTACGTACTTTTTTCTTCAATTTCTGCATGCATCTCTCGAATGGGTACATCCATCAAAACTATACTGGACCTCCACATTTATCTTCATTTGGAAAATGTAATATTAGATGTTCCGTTGAGTCAAAGAAAGCTGGCGGAAATATTTTTTCCAGTTTACATATAATTATAGCAACATCTTATTCCTGTTTTATTAGCACATCATAGTCTGTTGTCGCTGCAAAAATGCCTCGAAAAAAATATAATATTTCTGTTATAGAATCCCTAATCAAAGAATTCAACAAAACTATAAATACAATCATCATAATTCTTTCCATTATAACATGACAATAATGACTTTTTAATCTGGTAATATAACCATTCGTAACACATCATCCGAAATTGGAAGCATTGCCATCTAAAAGTCTCAAATCTGTAATCCACTGAAAAAATAGTAAGTGACTCTCTTTGGACAATGTATAAGCTTCTTTTGTCTTCATTAACCTCTGTGATCTAAGATTTTCAAATAGTTCAAGTTTTGGTCGCCTGCAAATTTTGGCAAGATCTAATAGTGCCTTTATAGTATCTTTGGTCTTACCTGATGTATCCAAAACTATATGAAATAAATTATCAAAACAGTTCTTCTCAATATCCATGACATCCAACATGTTGCAAACCAACAAATCAGACCAATATGGAAGATACCAAAGAATGATTCATTTTATCCAATTATGTTCTTTAGCAAAGCCATGAATTTTTTGTTGGTTTACTATTGGCCCAAATGTGGTGGGAGGTAATGAAAATAAAACTGATTTTAACTCTGTACCTGAGATCATTTGTGGAGGTTCATCCCATTTAATTGTACCTTTTCTAAAATGAGATTTTTTTCCGAATAGGATGATCGGTTAGAAGAAATTTGTTGTGACATTCAAAATAGTAAGGTTTCATTTTTCATTGACGAGCCTAAAGGGTTTGTTGTCTTTCATACAATAAGGACATGATTTCATACCATATGTAATCCAGCCAGATAACATGCCATATTCCAAAAAGTCACTAATCATTGACATCAATGTAGCTTTTAATATGAAATTTTGTTTCACAACAACCTCATATGTACTAACACTATCACTCCACAATGCATTTAATTCACCAATAAATGGTTTTAAATAAACATCAATATTCTTTTTTGGATGTCCAGGGATTAATAATGTAAAAAAGATATAGGGTTCCTTCATCAACATCCATGGAGGTAAATTTTATGGAGTTATAAAGACAGGAAAACATGAATACTGTCTACCATAAGAACCAAAATGACAAAAACCATCAGTAGAAGGACCCAAAGGCATGTTTTGGGCTTCTAAAGTAAAAGACAGATGCATACAGTCAAAATGATTCCACGAATCACCATCATATGGATGATTCAAGCTTTTATCAGTTTAAATATTGGTTCTGTGCCATGACATGATTGACATTGTGTTCTAAGACATAAATAAACACTGTAACCTAGGTGTTAGGGGGGAATATCTCAAATATTTTACTAGAATCAATCCAGACTTCCCTGGTTGAGATTCTTTATACCTCGATTGTCCACATGTGGGAAAACTATCCAACGAATAATTTTCACCAGAATATATGATTCAATCATTTGGACATGCATGAATTTTCAGATAACTAAGGACCAGATTACGAACTCGCCTCTTTCTCTCATAGTAATTTGAAGGCAACACATTTCCTTCTGGTAACAATGTTTTAACCAAAGAAAATATCTAATCAAAACAGTTTTTTGACATTTCATTATCTAATTTAATATCCACAAATTTTTTAACCACTTTTAATTTTCATATCTTGCAACCAGGATATAATGCATCCTCAGAAGGCCTCAAAAAATAATAAAATTTAGATGGTGCCAACTCATGAGTTAAATCAATATCATCTTGTGATTCAGTTTGCTGAACAGATGGACAGGCAACATCATGCAACAGATTTTGAAACCATGATGGTTTCAGAATCAAGTTATTAGTATCTTTTCTGAAACTGTGTTCTCTGTGTTGATACCAAAAAGCATAATCTGGTTGAAAACCAACCCATAAGAGATGTCCCCCAACCTTTTCAAATGTGTCAAACGTTCTTAGAGGTCATTTTTTACAAGGAAACTTTATTTTTCATTCTGAAGCATATTCTGGTTTTGATGATACAAATGATAATAAAGCTTTAAGACCCTTAACATATAAAGGATTTAAACCCAAACCATTTGGATTTCTACGCTGATTTATCCAAGCGCGATCATCTAATAATGATTTTTTCGACTTTCTTGTTCCATATCTATCTGCAAAATATAAAGTCATTACTATTTTTGAATAATTTGATGTTATAAAAACACTATTTGAAAAAAGGATAAATAATTACAACTACTTCTTAATAATTACCATTACTTACGGGCGACACAATTTCCAGTAGATTGAC
The DNA here is from genome assembly GCA_963277665.1 of Viscum album. Classification (NCBI taxonomy): domain Eukaryota; kingdom Viridiplantae; phylum Streptophyta; class Magnoliopsida; order Santalales; family Viscaceae; genus Viscum; species Viscum album. Next base: position 757,198,189 of record OY728132.1, on the reverse strand, counting down.
AGCAACTCTTTTGTCCGACAGCTCATTTACTTGCAACTTTCTTACACAGAAATCACAATGAGGAATCTCCTCGGAGGTACGCATATTCATTCTTGGGCATATGAGAATGAATATGCATACCTCTGAGCATATTTTTCATTTTGATTTCAGTGTGAGAAAGTTACAAGTAAATGAGCCATCGGACAAAAGAGCCCCCTTTTCGTCGATGAATCATCTTCATGCAACTATCATTGCCTGAACACATTATTAAAAACACGGTCCTACGAATGCATATTCAATCTCATGCATACAAGATTTGATATGCATACATATAAGTATACTTTTCATAATGTTTTGAGTCGGTTAAAGTTGAAAGGAGAAGAGTCATTGAGAAAAAGGAGAGCCGTCAATCCACTGGAAAATTTTCCAAGTTATTACAAGTTAATACAATTTATTACAATTGATTTTATTCTTAATTGATACTAATTGTTACTAATTGTTACTTATTGTTACTCATTGTTACTAATTATTACTAATTTTTACTAATTTTTAATATTTCTTACTAATTATAACTATTTCTTACTAATTGTTACTAATTATTACTAATTCTTACTAATTGTTAATAATTGTTACCATTTCTTACCCAATGTTACAAATTATTACCAATTTTTACTATTTCTTACTAATTGTAACTAATTATCACTAATTGTAACTAATTCTAACTAATTGTTATTAATTATTACCATTTATTACTATTTATTACTAATTATAACTAATTATTACTATTTATTACTAATTATTACTATTTATAACTATTTATTACTATTTATTACTATTTATTATAATTTATTACTATTTATTCCCATTTATAAATAATTATTCCTATTTATTACTAATTATTTTTATTTATTTCTAATTATTCATATTTATTACTAATTATTACTAATTATTAATATTTATTACTATTTATAACTATTTATTCCTATATATTACTAATTATTACTAATTATTACTAATTATTACTAATTATTAATAATTATTACTATTTATTACTATTTATTACAAATTATTACAAATTATTACAAATTATTACTAATTATTACTAATTATTACTAATTATTACTAATTATTACTAATTATTACTAATTATTACAAATTTTACAAATTATTATTAATTATCACTAATTATCACTATTTATTACTATTTATTACTTATTGTTACTAATTATTACAAATTATTACTAATTATAACTCATTATTACAATTTATTACTATTTATTACTATTTCTTACTAATTATTCCTATTTATTACTAATTATTCTTATTTATTACTAATTATTCCTATTTATTACTAATTATTCATATTTAATACTAATTATTCATAAATATTACTATTTATTACTAATTATTACTATTTATTAATAATTATTACTAATTATTACTAATTATTACTCATTACTACTAATTATTACTAATTATTACAAATTATTACTATTTATTTCTATTTATTTCTATTTATTACAACTTATACCTATCAATTACAATTTATTAGTATTTATTCCTAATTATTACAATTAATTACTTATTATTACCATTTATTACTATTTATTAATATTTATTACTATTTATTACTAATTATTACTAACTATTACTATTTATTACTAATTATTACTAATTATTACTAATTATTCCTATTTATTACTAATTATTTCTAATTATTCCTATTTATTACTAATTATTCCAATTTATTAATAAGTATTCCTTTTTTATTACTAATTATTCCTATTTATTACTAATTATTCATATTCATTACTAATTATTAATATTTATTACTAATTATTCATATTTGTTACTAATTATTCATATTTATTACTAATTATTCATATTTATTACTTATTATTCAAATTTATTACTAATTATTCATATTTATTACTAATTATTACTAATTATTACTAATTATTACTAATTATTACTAATTATTACTAATTATTACTATTTATTACTAATTATTCCTAATTATTACTAATTATTCCTATTTATTACTAATTATTCATAATTATTCCTATTTATTCCAATTTATTTCTAATTATTCTTATTTAATCATAATTATTACTATTTATTCCAATTTAGTACTATTTATTCATATTCATTCCTATTTATTCCTATTTATTCCTAATTATTCCTAATTATTTCTAATTATTACTAATTATTCATATTTATTACTAATTATTCCTAATTATTTCTAATTATTTCTAATTATTCTTATTTATTACTAATTATTTCTATTTATTCATATTTATTCCCATTTATTCCCATTTATTCCTATTTATTCCTAATTAGTACAAATTATTACTATTTATTACTAATTACTACTATTTATTACTAATTACTACTAATTATTACTAATTATTTCTATTTATTCTTAATTATTATTAATTGCTACTATTTATTACTAATTACAACTATTTATTACTAATTATTACTAATTATTACTAATTATTACTAATTATTCCTATTTATTACTAATTATTACTAATTATTACTAATCATTCCAATTCATTCTTATTTATTACTAATTATTCTAATTATTACTAATTATTACTAATTTATACAAATTATTACTATTTATTACTATTTATTACTAAAATACAGATAACAAAACAATTTAAATCTAATTTAATTACAACTAATCAACACTAATTAAAATTAACATAAAAAATTAATTAAATACTAAATTTAATAGCATATAAATACCTTTAAACATGATCTCCTATTGATGTAAACGCCTTCACAACTTCCCCATAAAGAAAATTTAACAGAGAGAAATTTTCACGCTAAAATTCGAGTTTAGTGAGAGAGAGGAAGTGAGAAATGAGAGGAAGAGAAAGAAAAGCGGAGGGGGTATATATAGGTTAGATTAGTTGCGATGGGGCTAGTTGCGACAGGCTTACCGTCGCAAATACCTTTGCCCGCATTAATTGTTGTCGGTGGTTAAAAGGGTATTTGCGACGGGGCCCGTTGCAAAAAGTGACATACCGACACACCTTTTGTGATGGGACAACATCCCGTTGAAAAAACCCATTTACCACTGCCGATATTTGCGATGGGACCCATCGCAAATACCCTCCAGCCAACACACTATTTGCGTGGGGGGATCCCCCCGTCACAAATAACCTTCCCATGCTTTGGCGCACATCCCGTGCCAAACCGTGCATTACTTTTTGCGACAGGACCCCAAAACCCATCGCAAATAACCCCTAGGATGGACTATTTGCAACGAGAATTAATCTGTCCCAAATACCCCGTCGCAAAAGACTTTTTTCCCATAGTGGTTGATTCCCCTTCCTTGACATTTCCAATATCCATCTTTAGTAGATCCATGAATATAGGATCTCTCTTGATCCTCATTTTGGTCAGAAGTCCATGATCTTTCTTTCTTAATGCATCTGCCACCTTTTTAGACTTTCCTAGGTGGTAGTGTATTGAACAATCGTAATCTTTGAGTAACTCGAGCCATCTCCTTTGCGTCATGTTGAGTTATTTTTGTGTAAAAATTTATTTCAAACTCTTGTGATCTGGGTATATTTCACATTTTCACCGTAAAGATAATGTCTCCATATCCTCAGAGAAAAGATTACTACTGCTAACTCAAGATCATGCATGGGATAATTTTGCTAATGAGTCTTCAACTGCCGTGTTGCACAAGAAATAACATTACTATTTTGCATAAGGTCTTAACCCAACCCATTCTTTGATGCATAACTGTATATTACTAATCCATCAGTTCCAGATTGAAGAGTCAAAATTGGAGCTTTGACCAATATTCTTATCAATTACTCGATGCATTCTGTACATTCTTTTTTCCACACAAACATAGCTCCATTACAGGGGAGCATGGTTTGCGGGTTATCCAGTCGGATGAAATTCTGAACGAAACACTGATAGTAACCTGCTAAGCCAATAAAAATACGTACCTCGGTTATGTTTGTCGACATGGGCCAATCTTGGATTTCCGTTGTCTTCGCAGGATCAACTAGGATTCTATCCTGAGAGACAATATGGCCTAGAATATAAATTGATTGAAGCTAGAATTCACCCTCGCTAAACCTCCCATATAATTCTTATCTTTAAGAGTTTTCATAGTAATTCACAAGTGATCCTCATGATCTTCATAGCATTTTGAGTATACCAGGATATCATTGATGAATACCACAACAACTTTATCAGATATTCTTTGAAAACTCTATTCATTAAATCCATGGCAAGAGAGGGTGCACTAGTCAGTCCAAAAGGCATCACTGTAAACTTGTAATGCCTGTAGCTAGTTCGAAATGCTATCTTAGGAATATCTTCGATCCTCACATGGAATTGAAGATATCCGGATCTAAGGTCAATATTTGAAAATTATTAAGCTCCATGAATTTGATTAAATAAATCTTCAATCCAAGGTAGATGATACTTAATTTTTATTATAATAGCATTAATTTCCCTGTAATCAATGTATAGCCTCATAGATTAATATTTCTTTTTGACAAACAAGACTGGGGCTCCCCATGGAGAAACACTAGGTCGACTAATTTTTTTTTCACTCAACTCCCCTAGTTGTGTCTTTATCTCTACCAACTCCACAATGGCCATTCTATAGAGGGTCTTTGACATTGCTCTTACACCAGGAATTAAGTCAATAGAAAATTCAACTTCCCGCTCTGGAGGATGTCCAAGTAAATCCTCTAGAAACACATCAATGTATTCTTTCACAATATGCACATCTTCGATTTGAAGATTTCTTTCCTCACCCATAGATATTGGGTTCTCTTCCTCTCTAAAAATTGTATTCAATAGAGTTACTGGGGGTGGGTCAAGATAAGAATCATATGGTAAGGTCTATAGTCAAAAGATAATCGATTCTACACCATTTTTAAAAATTGTAACTTCCTTTTTCTTGCAATAAATCCTCGCATCATAGTTTTACAGCCAATTCATACCAAGAATTATATCAAATTCAGTCATTAGTATGATGATAAGGTTAGCAACTAAAGCACGTTTCTGTGTCACGATGGGGACTAGTTGACATGCCTTTGTTGCAATGATTCATCCCCTAAGATTTTTGACTGATAACTCCTTTATTAAATTAAATTGGATATATCTAATTTTCATGGAAAACTAGGAAGATATAAATGAATTTTATGATCCAGAATCAAATAATGTGTTGGCCACAATTGAGGAAAAAATTAAATACCTGCCACAACATCATTAGTAACTTCAACTTCCGCGGTTGTAATCACATAAGCTCTCCCTTTCTCTCTTGGATTTTTCTAAGGCATGTTTCCTTGGCACTTAGGATGCTCATTTTCATAGTGTCCCATCTCTCTAAAATTTTAGCATTGAACATCATCAAATTGTTTCTTCCCCTTGAATTCATAAGTTAGATGACCATTTTCTTCACACCTATAGCAGAATCCCATGCCATTCAAGAATTTCCCAAGATGATTCTTTCCAAATTTCTTGCATAAGGAGAATTTCATTATTCCCTTGTTCTTATTTGGCGCTTCACCATTCCCTTGGTTATCAGAGTGCCGCTTTCTTATCTTGGTTTCCCTTGAAAATTTTTTATCTAGAAAATTCTTTCCTTGTTTTGATGGAACATGTGAAAATTTCATCATATGATGAAAATATTTGAGAAGCTAGTGCCCTTCGAAGACTTGACTTAAGACCATAAAATAAATACTCAATCTAGTCTGCTGAGTCACGTACATAATCTACGGCATACCTGGCTAGCCATGTGAAGGTGTCCTCATACTCTGCAACACTATATTCTTCCCTTTGCATTAACCCAATGAATTTACTCTTCATTTCAGTTCGTTTCTAATGAGGGAAATATTTTTTGAAGAATATTTCCTTAAAAGTCATCCATTACAAATCTTCTATTTCTTCTTCCTCTGTGGTATTCTTAATCAAGGACCACTATTGGTTAACATCACCCTTGATACAATATACCGCCAGTAATACCTTTTCATTTTTGTTGCATCATAATTCCTTGAATATCTTTTCAAGGTACTTGATCCATCACTCAAGAACCATTGGATTAGTAGCCCCGCTAAAATATTGGGTCTTCTGCTGCATGAAACAATCCAACACAGGTGTGGAATGGTTATTTGTTACAACCTGAGTAAGTTGTCCCAATATGGTCATGATCTGATCTGCTCCAACATTGAATGTGTTGAATTTCTCAGTGGGGAGATCCTTATATTGACCCCAAGTATTGATTCCTCTTCTTCAATTAAATTACATTTCTAAATAATGGCACACACTAGATTAGGGTATGAATCATAATGTATAATATTAACTTAAAAAAATACTGAGCATAAATTGAGATCCTACGCATAACTAATCCCATAATCAGAAAAATAATTTCTTTGAGGAATAATTTACATTTAAATACTTCATAATTGTTTTTAAAAAACATATTAATTATCCTAAGCATATCCCCTAGGAGTGTTTTAACCTAGAGTGTAGCAAGGCCTGTTGTCGTGTACCATGATATCCCAGGTCAAGCCCGAAACTCCTTGTCAGAGTTTTCACTCCTTGGTACATCTGTTCTAGAGCCAACTCTACCTACTCGTATATAGACATAGATGTATTTGCTAGAAGGATTTACATAATCTATTCCTTACCAAAATACCAGTATATTGTTGTACGTTTATCCTCAAATACTACGTTAGGTTTTTGTTCCCTACTATACATTTCCTACTCGAGTTTCAATGTTTTCTACTAAAGTTCCTCTGATACCAACTGTAACACCCCAACCCCTCAAGAGAAGAGTTGGTACATTAATTGTTATAATGGTATGGTTAGAAGGAATAAATAACCCAAAGTAACAATAATTTTAGTAGTCTTGAAGAAACTAGATACATATATGTAACTCAAATTACATTATAAAACGTTTGAAAATACAAAACATAACAAAAGCTAGAAACTGCATCCATAAAAAATAAATAAATGATTTCTTTTTCATCAACCGTTGAAGGTAAAAAATTGAAAGTGGTGAGCTCAAACGATCAGTAAGAGTTACGAATATAGGAAGCATGAATTAATAATAAATGAATCATAAACAATTTGACATATCAATATTACATGGTGAATAAATGAAAACTCACGCCATTAATAAACTGAGAATGAAACTACATACATAGATTTTGGCATAGTGAATATATCATGAATAGTAAAAGCTAATAATGAATAAAGATAATTCTTGCTAATTGTATGTCAAGTATCTGGATTATTATACCATAATACCATTAAAACAGTTTAGTTCTATGGGTAGAAACCCGTCTGATTTTTGGAAACAAACTCGAAGGGTTTGTCGCCAATTGATTTGTTTCATGAGACCTATCGATGCATCGAGGGGCTATAGTGGGCCCCACCCACCACTTAAAGTCCAAATAATTCTTTATGAATTGATTTAACACAAGGAAAATATGCCTTTTCAATATTCGTATAGAGTTGAGAATACAAATTCATCAATATTTCCATAGTTAAAATAACATTCCACTTATACACCGTATGTAAAGTGGTACACGGTTTAGACAATAAACATATCCATGATATGAGTTTATTTATATTTTATAGAAATATAATTTCAAATGAAAAGTGATATCAAAGGGGCTGTATGTACACCACATTAGGATTATTAGGTGCACAATACAAAGTTAGTCACAACAAAATTGTAGTTGATACAAAGTTCCTTAACAGAATGTAATAGGTCGAATCATATGTCCAGAACTTAATAACCATCAAATGAATCATTTAATAACATGAAAAAAAGATAATCATGATATTATATATAAAATGGCTGTACACATATACTACATGCAAGAAATAAGTGGCGAACAATGGAAATCTCACAGAATTAGAAGTGAGATGAGAAACCCCTTACCTTACGCTTGAATGTGTTTTTAATTTGTTTTAATGACCTGAATAATAAAATTTATATGCATTAATTAATAATTACAGAACCTCATATACATTAAATTGGTTTATTATAACCTTATTAGGTTCATTCATGGCACTTTTTATGGTCTTAAGAGGTTCAATTTTATTGTTTTGGAAGCATTTTCTTCCTTGGTTTTCAGGATTCGTTTACTTGCATTCATGAATGGAAGTTCGTTTGAAATGTGGTGAAACATCCAGAATTGTTAATATATATTATTAGTTACATTATAGAGATATAAATTATCTTATAATTATTCTGGGTTATATACATGAGGATGAATCATTAGTTAAAAGTTATTGATAAATGCTTGGATTTAGCTTGGTAGTTTTGTGTACACTGAACTTGTTTTGTATTAATATTCTATATTATGAGTGTGTAGGGATTATAGAAAATTGTTGAGATTAAATAAACATATTATGATCTGGTTAAAACATAAAAATGGTTTCATTACCATAATTAATGATGGAAATGAAAATTGAGAACCCGTCGTCCTTGAATGTGATAAATTAACAAATCTCAGACGATGTATTTATTTTTAGTACAAGTGAAGGTGGAAAGAGAGATGATGATGAAATATTATATCAGAATAATTTAATTACAGTTCATGTAAGGTAAAATAATTATCATAGAATTTAGATTAGGGGATATTAATAAATATGTATAAAAGAAAATAACTCAAAATAAGAGAAAAATTGAGAAATCTCTGACAAAAATTTGGCAGCCAAACGACCTCACTTAAAATTTTATAAAATAGTTTGATGAGAGAAAGAGGGTATCTCATAAATATTACATAATATGTATAGTAATTAGAATATGGAATGAAATATACTCACATAATCCAATTGAAAGTAAAAGAGAAAACACAAAATGAAATCTGTAAGAAAAGAGAAGGGTGGTTGATTCTCTTACCTTGTAGAGGAGCTCCCAAAACGTGAAGGTTGGGACCTTGGGGGTTTGGGGAAACGTTGGGAGGAATCCTAGGGAGGTAATACCACCAGATATTTTAGGATAATGAGTTTGTAATGAAACAAAATGATGGGGGTTTGTAGGTATTTATAGTAATTAAGAGGGAGTTTTTTATTAATTAAAAGGGAAACCTCAGTAGTGTTTTTTCAAAAACCATGGGCTTGCCCATGGTATTTACCCATGGTATTTTCCACATGGGACACCTCATGTCATAAGTTACTATAGAAAATTCTAACATCCTTTTATATTTAATTATTACATCATTATGATGTCATTAAACTACTAAAAACTCAAAACTGTATTTTTACTATTGACAAAAAATTCAAGTATTTTAGAAAAATCCAAAAAATTCACTCTAACCATTTTTCAATGTGTAGAAATAAAAAATGAAATCCATTTTTTGAAAATAACTTAATATGTATTTTTAATTTAATTTTTATATAAAATCATAGTTAATTTGAAAAATAACCTTTTTAAAGATATAATTTGTTCGATATCATATTGAAAAATTAATTAAGATCTCATTATCTGATAACCTTAAGAAAATAAAATATTATCATTTTTACTATTTATAACAGTCATATTACTATTCATAGGGGTGTGTTACTATTCATCAAAAAATCAATTTGGTTCTATCAGACTCCAAATGACTTACTGGTCACAACTCTAGATGACCATTTTTCGAAATTCAAAATATTGAAGTTGAAAATTTATGTTCAATGGCTAGGTTTTGACTATCTCTTAAATAACCAAGTGTTGTTTCAAAGGAATACAATGCTTTATTAAATATAGGCTATGAATATAATGTATTTAAGATAAGCATACCATAAAATGTTTGGGGTGTTATATTATGAGCCAACACTTACCTTGCCTTCGTGCAACGGAACACTAATAGAATTTATGGAATAGAAGGCCATGGAACTGTATATTAAAGAACTTAAGTAAAATATCTAAGAAAAGGCTTATTAAGGATCTACCAAATCTTAGAATTTATTCTTCAAAAGTCTTTAACCCTTGTCAATATGTAAAGCAACATAAGTCATGCTTTAATTGTATAATTGAAGTCTCAAATTCTGATGCATTAACACTAGTGCAGATGGAATTGTTTGGTCCTACACAAACTGGTAGTATTGGAGGAAAATACTATATAAGTTTTTTATTGATGATTACACTAGATTTACATGGGTCTATTTTCTAGAAAATAAATCTTAATCCTTTTCTTATTTCAAATATTTCTCATCCAAAGTTAAAAATGAAAAAAAACCTTCCATTGATAACTATTCGTAGTGATCGTGGTGGTGCATTTGAAAATCCAGATTTTGAAACTTTTTTTATTAAGGATGAAATTACTCATAACTTATAAACTCTTAGAAGTCCTTAGAAAAATGGTGTTTTTGAAAGAAAAAATACAAATTTTCAAGAGATAACAAGAACCATATTGATTTAATACTCAATAACTAAACATTTTTTGGTTGAAGATGTTTTCACTACTTTTTATACTATAAATCGATTTTTAATAAGTCTATTTCTTAATAAAACATATTATGAGTTATGGATGGTCCAAAAACATAAAGTTTCAAACTTCATTGTATTTGGATGAAAATTATTCATTTTGAATACAAACGATAATTTACATAAATGTTCACCCAAATCCGACGAAGGTATTTTCTTAGGATATTCCACTACCTCTAAGGCTTATAGAGTTTTTAATAAAAATTCTTGTACTATTGAGGAAATAGTACACATTAAATTAGATGAAAATAATCCTTTTTTTAAACAACCATGAACTTTATCTTTGATGCGTTTTCCAATAGATATTATCAAACATTGATGGAAGATTATTCTAATAAAGAGAATACTCAGGAAAATATTTCCAATGCAATCACTCTAAAATATTTTCTACCCTAGTATGATGATTTTTTTTGCAAAATAGAAGTCATTTGTTTCTAAGGAATCATCCCAGTGAGAGTATAATTAGTGATGAAAAAAATTTATGGACTACAATTTCTTTAAGAAATAAAATATATTATCTAGAATTTATTTCCATTTTAAAACATAAAATTTCTGAAGAGGATTTTTGTGATGAATATTTGAAAAAGGAAATGAAAGATAGACTAAATGAATTTTAAATGAATAAAGTATGGACCTTGGTTGAAAGACCTAAAGAAACTTTTGTAATTGCAGTAAAATGGGTCTTCAGAAATAAATGTGATAAAAATGGAATCATATTAACAAATAAAGAAAGATTAGTTTCTAAAGGATATAATAAACAAGAAGGAATAGACTATGAATAAACTTATGATCCAATAGATAGACGTGAATCTATTCAAATATAATTTTCCTTTGTAGCATAATTTAAAATCAAAATTTTTAAAATGGATGTGAAGTATGTTGAACAACCACTTGGTTTTAAAGAAAAAAACATCCTAAACATGTTTTTAACTTCTCAAAGTTTTATATGGCCTAAAAAATCCCATAGATTCTCGTATGATAGACTTACAAGGTTTTTGTTTCAAAACAATTTTGTTTATGGAAATACTTATCCAAAACTTTTTATAAATAATAAAAATAAAAATGTTTTATTGTTCTAATTTATATTTATGATACTATATTTTTATCAACACAACAATAATTAATTGATTCATTTTTTAATCTTCTGAAATATATATTTGAAAAGAGTATGATGGGTGAGTTAACATTTTTCCTTGGTTTTCAAAATTTTCAAAAACAAGGAGGAACCATTATATATCAATATAAGTACATTAAATATTGTCTTAAAAATTATTTATTTGAAAAAAATAAATGTATAAGTACTAAATAAGTACCCAAAATGCTCTTTATCTTGATAAAGATTGAAAATCGGTGGATTAAACAACGTTTAGAGGTATGATAGGAAGTTTACTATACTTAATAGCAGGTCATCCAGACTTAATGTTTTTAGCATGATTATGTGAAAAATATCTATATAATCCAAAAGAATCCCATTTAAAAGTAGTGAGAATGTTTTTTTATATTTAATGGGAACAATGTATTTAGTAATTTTTAATTCTTTTGTAAATGAATATGTTTTTTTCAAATGCTAAATTTGGTGGTTGTAAAATTGATATGAAATGAAAATCTAGAACATTTCATTTCTTAGGAGAATCATTAGTATCATGGTCATGTAAGGAAAAAAAAATTATATCACTTTCCACAGTTGAAGCTGAATATGTGTCAGTTGGAAGTTGTTTTGCTCAATTGTTGTGGATGCAACACGCACTCTGTAACGCCCCGACCCCAGCTACCCAGAGTCGGTGCATTACTTCGTAACATTGGCATGATCACAAAAGATCAAGTCTCGAAAGACCGATTAGTTTAGTAGCCTTGGAAACACTAGATACATTCGTAAACGTTACATTACATCATAAAGTGAAAAACTACAATAACAAGGTCTCCATAGTCCACACTCATATCCTCTTCTGACTATCCCTGCAGGTCATTCATAAAATACTTCTTCACATCCTGGAAAAATATTAAAACATTGAAAGGGGTGAGCTCAGATGCTCAGTAAGGATAACAATATTGCGGAAGCTTTCATAAATAAACATAAACATTTAAGGCAATGTATAACTAAAACAAAAGCCTTTTTAAACTTGAACATCAACATAATATGGCAAAAGTAAAATGAGATAATGCCATTTACTTCTTCACATGGATATTCTACTGGTCGAATAATCACATGCAATATCAATAACCACTTTCATAATGAGGGAATGTATAATGCCGGACATTCTGAAACATTTTGTCAAGGCCTCGGCCAAGACATCTAAAATGATTAAGGCCACGGCCAAAACCATAAATCAAATTGGGAAAGGGCCTCGGCCAATTCCACGTCTTGTTGTCTCATGAGACCTACCGATGCATCGAGGAGCTATAGCGGGCTCCACCCGTCACATATTAAGTCCAATACATTCCTCATATGAATAGGTTTAAACATATCATAAACCATAACATAATCGTATCACATAAAACATGCATAAAGGAAACATAACATTTCCACATTTCAATCACAAGATATCAATACAACACACTGATATAATAAAAACGCTTTCAAAACCATTTTCAATACCAAAATAAAATAAAATTATAACATGGTATTTATTTTTCATTAAAAAAGGTATGGCTTGAAGAGGAAGCCGAAACTCAAATAGTGGTCACGGCGGCGGAGAAGTCATTGTCGCCGCATACGTACGACCAAAACATTCCATTTTGTCGTTTAGTAAACGCTTCGTATAAAAATATTCCTTTTGAATAAACGTAAAAGTCAAAGGGGTTTATACACCATATAAAATAAATTCGTGTATAAAACAAAGTATGCCTCAATGAAAAGAGATTAAGACGAAGTCCATAAAAAGATCATTTTTAAAATGAAATAGATCTGTTATGTGTATTCACTATAGGTACACATAAATAAAGTAAAAAAATACAGAATAAGACATAATAATATCATGACATAATTTGAAAGTAGGAGATTAACCCAAAGAATGGAAATTGGGTTAAGAAATTCCCTTACCTTGTGTCCGACTTGACTCAACCGTTCTTTAACCACCTGAATAATAAACTAGAGTTAATATATACCTTATTAAGAACCATTTTCAACTTCATTATCCTTATTATATCACTTATTACAATGATATGAACATTATGTAATTATTTATGTTAATAACGGTCGTTTTGTCGATCTTTGGTACTTGAGTCAACAATAAGCTTCTTATAATTACAAGTTGTTTATGTGGTGAAATATCCATTATATCCAGAATTATATTAATGATTTAGATGTCATATATATCTTATATATCCAGTATATACATTCATTTATAATATTACGTAACATTTAGAGGTAAGAAATGAAATGCACCGTTCATGGAGACGGTAAGCCGTACGTACGCATGAACGCTACTTTCATTTCAATTTCATATTTAATGGAACTAAATCATAATGATATAAATGTATAATATAATTCCAGTATAATATAGTGTATAATACCATTTACTCCATCCTTTATACATCCCACATATGGCATTAACGATTCAAATCACTTTGAGGGGGCGATAGTCCGCACTTCCTAAAATGAAATTATCGCGTTTTACCCATAATGGAAATCATAAAGTATGACATAAATGAGAAATACAGAAGCATAAGTAAAACATAAACAAATTATAAATCATATATAAAAATAGTGACATCTTAATGGCCACCTTTGAAGGTGTTATATGAGTGTTGAACAATCATCGTTTCGTGAGGCAGAAATTCGCCATCCACAGAAACCGTATGTTCTTTAACCATTAGATGTAGGTGTGTGTAAGTGCAGCTCGAATCCTTCTTATAAAAACATCCTAGTATATTGAGGATACTGGTGTTGTTACAAAAGAAATGAATAAAAAGAGTTTAGGGGGTTGGAGAAGAAAAATAAAACAAAACAACATTAGAAAATACATTACCTCAAAATCGGGTAACTCTTTTTGATTTGAGCCAAAGGCTTCCTTGGGAAGAGTTCTGCCCAAAGCGAGGATTCTAGGAGTAAGAGGGGGAAGTTGGGAGAGTATTTGGGCAGTGGTTGGCCGAGCCAAATGGCTTGAAAGTGTAAATGAGGTGGGAGAGGTGGGGGCCTTTTATAAGTGGAGAGGAGGGTCACTTTTGGAAAGATTGAAATGTTACATTATTTCACAATGCTTTTCGGATTCTAAAGGTCCCACACTTATATAACTCTAGGATAAGGTGATAAGGGTTCGAAATCTCCTCATCCAATTGGCTTTGGACAAGTGTAAGCCTTGGATTTTTCATTATCTTCCCATTTTATTTAAATCGTTAAATAATGAGGTCATCACTACATCATCATGATGTCATAAATAATTTAATTTATTTAATGTCTAAAAATTATAAAAAAACTACTATGATGTAGGAAATCTTTTTAGCTTTCCAATGAATATTTCTAGTCAAAATTTGGACTTGTGTAACCCCACTTAAAAACTGTTTTATTAAAACAACTCATGTTTTTGTCAATTTAATTTCAACATTAAATAAATATATATTAATGTCATTTTCCAACTAAAGTGGCTCCATGGGGTCCCCAAGTCGACCCATGGGTTGTCTTGGTCGGCCATGACTCATCCAATAGGAGTAGGACAAGTGTCAAGCTCATATCATATTAATAAAACATTGTTTTTACCTTAAACTACACTAATTACCTCTAATCGAGATTAAGAACTTAAAAGTTACTATTCACCAAAAAATTATTTTGATCTCATTGAACCACATTTTACTTCTTAATGACAACCATGTATGTCGGATTTTTGAAAATCAAATCACAGAAGTGGTAATATTTCATTTAAACGAAAAATCAGTTATTTAACTACCACTTAGTGGTTTCACTATTCATCAAAAATTGAAGTTTTTCAGAATAAGGCTAAAATTTCACCCTAAGATATAATTGATATTACGAATTCAAAAATGATGTCTATTTTACAAAATTCCAAACATATTAGTTGCATTAATTAATTTTATAATTAATTCCCGCTGTCACAACAAATAGCGTGTTTTTAAGAAACAATTTATATCAAAAGATTGGCAATTGTTTATGTCCAATTTCAATGTTAAATTAATTCTAATGACCACCATTGGATAAAATGGTAAAAATATATTCTAATTATACTCTAAAACCCCTCAATAGTATAATTTATCACTATGAATTATTTTGATTAAAAAAGTTGTTTTAAGTATTTTTCACTATTCATAAAATTTTTGAAGTTCTCAGAAAATTACAAAAAATTCAACATAGGCTAATTTCAATATTAGGAATACAAAAATGAAGTCCATTTTGAAATATAAAATTTATATAATTTTAAAAAGTGGTTATTACTATTCATAACGGCTACTTTGATTTGTCGCGATGTTTTAGAACTCGAAGTTGCGTACAATGCAAGCTATTGTATTATTGAATGAGAAGCGTATCGTGGAAGCTCGGGGTGTTACATTCTCCCCTCCTTCAATAAATTGCGTCCCCGCAATTTGAAATTTTTCTTGGAAAATAAAAGGTTGAAAAGAGAAAATACCTTTGAGGATAACCCACATCGGAAATAAGGTTAATAAATATATAACATTAAAAGAAAGCAGGATAAGTACAAAGGTCACCCGATATAGCCCATTCTAGGATTCTATGAAAATATGGATATGGAGGAGAAACAAACCATCAAGGTCTGATGGAGAGTTATAGAAAACAGGATTAGGAGAAAGTTTAACTACAAGAAAATCACAAAATTGTGATTGGTTAAACGGTCATTGAATCCCCAGTTGGAAAATTTAACCGACAACATTTTTGTTTTAAGTTACCTTTTATAATGTTGAGGAATTTATTTATGAGATTTACTAAGAACGTAAGGGAATATACATACTTGTTATGTATACTTTCATTCGTTAATAAATTTTTACCACAAACCCAACTTTTACTCCAAATGGTAACAGAACTCAAAAGTATTCTATTTATCCTAATTGTATAAGGTTCAAAATGTTAACACATACCATTTAGATTAGTAAAACTATTTTGTAATAACCAGGGACTTCCTGTAGTCTAGTGGTAGGAAATAAAGGCTTGTCTCACTATGGTTGTGGGTTCGATTCCTGCAGCTTTGTCCGACGCGATGAGTGATACCCCACCCTGCAGGTTGTCCTTTTCCTAAAACTATAGTATCATAATATTCCAAAAATTATCTTCATAAATTCTTTAACCTTAAACAATACTATCCATGGTTCAACTTAATCCATTCCCACCTTAATAGTTATCCAAAATACCTCTGTCCAGACTTTCTCTAAAAGGTCTCTAAATTCCAAAATCAATTCTAACATCAGATTGCTCAAACAAAGAAAAGTTTCTCTTATTGTCACATACTAAAAATATGATTACCTTAATCATATTACCTTAATCAAAAAGTAATGCAGTACAATCTTTATATATATCACATTATTCTTATAACCAGAATATAATCCTGGAGTCCAAAAGCACCAATACATTAATTATTCCGCTTCAACTGTAGTCATAGCATAAGATTGGCCTTGATCCCTTAGCCTTTTCTGAGGTAAGTTTCCTTGACGCTTAGGACATTCATTTGCATAATGACCCATTTCTCTACAATTGTAGCATTCAACTTTGATAGCCTCTTTCTTTCCCTTGCAATCACGAGCCTGGTGACCCTTTTCTCCACATTTATAACAAACTCCCATTCCTTTTAGGCAAGTACCAGGGTGATTCTTCCCACAATTATCACATAATGGAAAATCCTTCTTTCCCTTTTTCCCTTTATCTGTCTCTTGTTCCACCGTTCTCTTCTTCTCTTGCTTTACTTTGTTGTCATAAGACTTAGAGAATTCCTTTTCTGTCTTGATAGCACACGAGACAATATCTTCGTATGATGAAAAGGATTGTGATACCAAAGCTTGACGGAGAAATGGTTTTAACCCATCAAAGAAAAGATCAATCTTACTCCTTGGGTTACGTATGTAATCTGCAGCATACCTTGCTAACCTTGTAAAGTTAGCCTCATACTTTGCGACATTCTCATCCTCCTTCTGCCTCAGACTTAGAAATTGCCTTTCCATATCTGCTCGATGGTCACGAGGAAAGTATTTTTCTAAGAAAAGCTCTTTGAACTCCCTCCATTCCATATTCGATACGTCATCATCTTCCTTTGTGTTTCGAATCAGCGACCACCACTGATCGGCATCTCCAGTGAGGCGGTAAACTGCCATGACAACCTTCTCCCTTTCACTACTCCCCAAGGCATGGAATATTTTCTCTAAGGAATTTATCCATTGCTCAGCTACTATAGGATTTATACTCCCATTGAAGGTTTGTGGTTGTTGCCTCATGAAGCGGTCTAACATTGATCCTCCACATTGCGGATCAGGGTGCTCCATACGAGTAAGGTTATTATTCATAACCTGAGTGAGTTGTCCCAGTATGGTAATTAGTTGATCATCACCGGTTGTATCTCCAGATACACAATAATTATCTTGATCAGGAGGGCAATCCCTACACGGAGTTCGTGCATTGATAAGGTTTCCATTCCTTCTACTAGGCGCCATTTCTAAACAATGGCATAAACTAGATTAGTTTATGAATCAAAATACATAATTCCATACTTGTAAAACACTTTACATAAATTTAACTATTTATGGATATAATCCATAATCATAAAAAGAAATGTTTTCTTTGAGGAAGTATATACTCATAACCCTTCATAGTGGTTTGTAAATAAAATGAGAATTATCCTAAGCATATCCCCCGGGAGTGTCGTAACCAAGAGTGCAGCAAGGCCCGTTGTCGTGCACCAGTTCCCGTTCGAGTCTAGCTCAAAGCGGTGTTTTCGGGTTTTACCCCTAGGTACATCTGTGCCAGAGCCGCCTCTACCTGCTCGTATCCAGACAGGGATGTATTGCTCGGAAAAGTCATAACATCTCTATAATACCAAAATTCTAGGAAGTTCTTCTATACTAATCCTCAAAGTCTATCTTTGGGCTATGTGCTCTAATCAGAGTTTATCTAAATCTAGCTTCCAAGGTTAGTACTAAACTGCCTCTGATACCAACTGTAACGCCCCGACCCCAGCTACCCAGAGTCGCTGCATTACTTCGTAACATTGGCATGATCACAAAAGATCAAGTCTCGAAAGACCGATTAGTTTAGTAGCCTTGGAAACACTAGATACATTCGTAAACGTTACATTACATCATAAAGTGAAAAACTACAATAACAAGGTCTCCATAGTCCACACTCATATCCTCTTCTGACTATCCCTGCAGGTCATTCATAAAATACTTCTTCACATCCTGGAAAAATATTAAAACATTGAAAGGGGTGAGCTCAGATGCTCAGTAAGGATAACAATATTGCGGAAGCTTTCATAAATAAACATAAACATTTAAGGCAATGTATAACTAAAACAAAAGCCTTTTTAAACTTGAACATCAACATAATATGGCAAAAGTAAAATGAGATAATGCCATTTACTTCTTCACATGGATATTCTACTGGTCGAATAATCACATGCAATATCAATAACCACTTTCATAATGAGGGAATGTATAATGCCGGACATTCTGAAACATTTTGTCAAGGCCTCGGCCAAGACATCTAAAATGATTAAGGCCACGGCCAAAACCATAAATCAAATTGGGAAAGGGCCTCGGCCAATTCCACGTCTAGTTGTCTCATGAGACCTACCGATGCATCGAGGAGCTATAGCGGGCTCCACCCGTCACATATTAAGTCCAATACATTCCTCATATGAATAGGTTTAAACATATCATAAACCATAACATAATCGTATCACATAAAACATGCATAAAGGAAACATAACATTTCCACATTTCAATCACAAGATATCAATACAACACATTGATATAATAAAAACGCTTTCAAAACCATTTTCAATACCAAAATAAAATAAAAGTATAACATGGTATTTATTTTTCATTAAAAATGGTATGGCTTGAAGAGGAAGCCGAAACTCAAATAGTGGTCACGGCGGCGGAGAAGTCATTGTCGCCGCATACGTACGACCAAAACATTCCATTTTGTCGTTTAGTAAACGCTTCGTATAAAAAGATTCCTTTTGAATAAACGTAAAAGTCAAAGGGGTTTATACACCATATAAAATAAATTCGTGTATAAAACAAAGTATGCCTCAACGAAAAGAGATTAAGACGAAGTCCATAAAAAGATCATTTTTAAAATGAAATAGATCTGTTATGTGTATTCACTATAGGTACACATAAATAAAGTAAAAAAATACAGAATAAGACATAATAATATCATGACATAATTTGAAAGTAGGAGATTAACCCAAAGAATGGAAATTGGGTTAAGAAATTCCCTTACCTTGTGTCCGACTTGACTCAACCGTTATTTAACCTCCTGAATAATAAACTAGAGTTAATATATACCTTATTAAGAACCATTTTCAACTTCATTATCCTTATTATATCACTTATTACAATGATATGAACATTATGTAATTATTTAAGTTAATAACGGTCGTTTTGTCGATCTTTGGTACTTGAGTCAACAATAAGCATCTTATAATTACAAGTTGTTTATGTGGTGAAATATCCATTATATCCAGAATTATATTCATGATTTAGATGTCATATATATCTTATATATCCAGTATATACATTCATTTATAATATTACGTAACATTTAGAGGTAAGAAATGAAATGCACCGTTCATGGAGACGGTAAGCCGTACGTACGCATGAACGCTACTTTCATTTCAATTTCATATTTAATGGAACTAAATCATAATGATATAAATGTATAATATAATTCCAGTATAATATAGTGTATAATACCATTTACTCCATCCTTTATACATCCCACATATGGCATTAACGATTCAAATCACTTTGAGGGGGCGGTAGTCCGCACTTCCTAAAATGAAATTATCGCGTTTTACCCATAATGAAAATCATAAAGTATGACATAAATGAGAAATACAGAAGCATAAGTAAAACATAAACAAATTATAAATCATATATAAAAATAGTGACATCTTAATGGCCACCTTTGAAGGTGTTATATGAGTGTTGAACAATCATCGTTTCGTGAGGCAGAAATTCGCCATCCACAGAAACCGTATGTTCTTTAACCATTAGATGTAGGTGTGTGTAAGTGTAGCTCAAATCCTTCTTATAACAACATCCTAGTATATTGAGGATACTGGTGTTGTTACAAAAGAAATGAATAAAAATAGTTTAGGGGGTTGGAGAAGAAAAATAAAACAAAACAACATTAGAAAATACATTACCTCAAAATCGGGTAACTCTTTTTGATTTGAGCCAAAGGCTTCCTTGGGAAGAGTTCTGCCCAAAGTGAGGATTCTAGGAGTAAGAGGGGGAAGTTGGGAGAGTATTTGGGCAGAGGTTGGCCGATCCAAATGGCTTGAAAGTGTAAATGAGGTGGGAGAGGTGGGGGCCTTTTATAAGTGGAGAGGAGGGGCACTTTTGGAAAGATTGAAATGTTACATTATTTCACAATGCTTTTCGGATTCTAAAGGTCCCACACTTATATAACTCGAGGCTAAGGTGATAAGGGTTCGAAATCTCCTCATCCAATTGGCTTTGGACAAGTGTAAGCCTTGGATTTTTCATTATCTTCCCATTTTATTTAAATCGTTAAATAATGAGGTCATCACTACATCATCATGATGTCATAAATAATTTAATTTATTTAATGTCTAAAAATTATAAAAAAACTACTATGATGTAGGAAATCTTTTTATCTTTCCAATTAATATTTATAGTCAAAATTTGGACTTGTGTATCCCCACTTAAAAACTGTTTTAGTAAAACAACTCATGTTTGTGTCAATTTAATTTCAACATTAAATAAATATATATTAATGTCATTTTCCAACTAAAGTGGCTCCATGGGGTCCCCAAGTTGACCCATGGGTTGTCTTGGTCGGCCATGACTCATCCAATAGGAGTAGGACAAGTGTCAAGCTCATATCATATTAATAAAACATTGTTTTTACCTTAAACTACACTAATTACCTCTAATCGCGATTAAGAACTTAAAAGTTACTATTCACCAAAAAATTATTTTGATCTCATTGAACCAAATTTTACTTCTTAATGACAACCATGTATGTCGGATTTTTGAAAATCAAATCACAGAAGTGGTAATATTTCATTTAAACGAAAAATCAGTTATTTAACTACCACTTAGTGGTTTCACTATTCATCAAAAATTGAAGTTTTTCAGAATAAGGCCAAAATTTCACCCTAAGCTATAATTGATATTACGAATTCAAAAATGATGTCTATTTTACAAAATTCCAAACATATTAGTTGCATTAATTAATTTTATAATTAATTCCCGCTGTCACAACAAATAGCGTGTTTTTAAGAAACAATTTATATCAAAAGATTGGCAATTGTTTATGTCCAATTTCAATGTTAAATTAATTCTAATGACCACCATTGGATAAAATGGTAAAAATATATTCTAATTATACTCTAAAACCCCTCAATAGTATAATTTATCACTATGAATTATTTTGATTAAAAAAGTTGTTTTAAGTATTTTTCACTATTCATAAAAATTTTGAAGTTCTCAGAAAATTACAAAAAATTCAACATAGGCTAATTTCAATATTAGGAATACAAAAATGAAGTCCATTTTGAAATATAAAATTTATATAATTTTAAAAAGTGGTTATTACTATTCATAACGGCTACTTTGATTTGTCGCGATGTTTTAGAACTCGAAGTTGCGTACAATGCAAGCTATTGTATTATTGAATGAGAAGCGTATCGTGGAAGCTCGGGGTGTTACACACTCACTAATTATGGCATGAGTTTTTCTAAAACTCAGATACTATGTGATAACACTTGTGCCATAACCTTAAGAAAAAACACTGCACATCACTCTCATACAATGCACAAAGACATTAGGCTTCACTTTATTAGGGATCACACACTTAAATGATATATTATTTTATAATTCATCGTAACAAAATAAGAACTCTCTCATGTTTTCACAAAATCACTACCTTATGATAGATTTTAATATATTAAAAATTAGGTATGATAACTTTAAGGTAATCATTCATATCTACTTTTTTTTAAAACTATATCCTAAATTTAAGATACTCATTTTCATTGGTGGGGGGGGGGTACACTTGATTTTATCATGTGCTTTTTGGAACCAAACAAAATAATTTTAGAACCTATGTAAATTATTTCCAAACCTATCAAAAGTGATTTTTCAGAACCTAAAAAATGTTTTAGAACTTTTAAATAATTTTTCAACACAAATAAATATTTTTAGAATCTAAGATATTTAAGAAAACTATTATCAAATTCTAGAAAATATTCTGATAAATTTGAAAGGTGAATCTTCTCACTTATTGTCTCTTAGTTTCATTTAAGTTTGTTGGTATTTAAATCATGTTTTAGGAAATCAACGGATACATCTTTGCTTAAATCCATTTATTTCCTTAAATCCTCATATGATTAGAATCTACAAAAAAAAATTTGGTTTAATATCCACGGTTAGATCATATTTTTTTTGTTTAAAACCATTGGATTAGTCTTGGATGTTGAACCGTCATCTTTGAAATCTATAAAAATGTAAGACCACCTCGTGTCCTACATCAAATTCCATATTTTTATTCCAAGTTACTTCTGCCCTTCAAATGTTTACATTTTATTTTTCAGATCTCTTTATTATGTTCTGAATGTCTCTGTCAATATAATATCAAACTTCAATACCCACGAATAAGGAACTAAAATATTGGTCAATCTTTAGAGAAAGGTTAGTTGGTCATGATTTCTTTTATAAGCAAAATTATTTAATAATAGAGATAATAATGTTTCAAGGATGGGAAATTATTTTCGTTGGAAAAAATAAGGGATAACATGATACTATGTATGTGGAATTGGTAATTTAATTATATCAATTAGTTGAGTTTTTCAATGAAGGTGGAAATGATATGTTTAAGTTTAAGAGTTATAGAAATACCCATTCATTGTCTTATAAGAAAGCCATAAATATCCTACAGATACCATATGATGGTGAGGCTTATTATTCCTCTCATAAGTTTCCAGATTCTGAAGGATATCTTTATAGAGATATATATATTAATCACATAGGTCTTAAGGGAGTAAAATGGCCTATAATTTTAAACCATTCAGCTAACTATATAATCATGGAATTATGGATGCAAGGTCATTTAACAACAAGAAAAGGAGTCAAGGAAACCTTGAAAATAACAGACATCTTCATGATATATTTACACATTAACATGACGAATATTAACCTAGCATATTTCTTCTTTTCCACAAGATTAAGGATGAGTCAATCAAATCTCAAATTCTGATGTATCAAGCATCCTTTTCCAATCTTGTTGTATGTTTTTTGAACTTTTCAAAAGTTCCTTTCATTTCAAAAGCAATGAAATTAAATATTCTTCTTTCATGTGATGAATCACTTAAAATAATGAAATATTCTATTCGTGACAAGAAAAATGAGTTCGTTTAATTATCTAGAAAGTCAAAGGAAGTTGGATAAAGATCATAGAAATAGTCAGATTAACCTAAGAAAATAAAGTCACAGGCCTTGGAAGAATATAAAAAAACTCACACATCTGAACCCCCAATGTAAAATAAACATAAATCCTACCTAGATTTGAGATTTAGAAAAGTTAGGACAAGACATAGAGAAAATTAAATAGGGAGATGTAGTATTTGGAATAGATCTAGCAGAAGAAAATTCATTGAAAATAAGATAAGTTGAATAAATTGAGAATGAAGAAAAGGAAAAGAATATTAATAAAAATCTAATTGAATATGAGATAGTTCAAGACCCGTTGAAGGATACTAATAGATACTTAGAACAAATTGAAGTTCCTAAATCGTTTCTCCAAGAAACTGACGTTCCTCAACAATTAAAACTAGTTTCTATAGAGGCTATCCAATTAGAAAAATTTAAGGAAGTTTTTCCAGTCTCAATTTGGATTGTTTATGAATAGATTCAATAAGAATAAAAAGAATAAGTTAATATCCAACATAAATAAAGTGATGATGATATTTAAAAAATCAAAGGAACACAAAGGAAGAGCCAATAACACATGTTATCTTTAATAACATCTCACAAATCTTCATCAAATTTTGCATCATAAGGAAATTCAGTCCACAAATATCTAGCTCATAAAGACAATGTTCTTTAATTTAAGGTTTAAAAAATTACCTCTGATGATAAAGGTGATTAAAATCAAGATGATGATGATGGTAATGATGAAAATAAAGAAGATGATAGCGCTGATGCTGATGATAAAATCATTCATGTTTTTGATGAAATGGAAGTAGTTTAGAAGTTATAGATTTTGAAATCCAAGAAATAAAATGGGAAGAAGGAATATATTGGTACTTCCAAGAAAGCTGAATCAGATTCAGAAAGATCTTCCTCCTCTATAGGTGAATATTTTTTTGTTCAGTCTTTGAAGTAGTTAGTGAAATCCATTCAATACATTATAGACCATGAATCAATATGTCATCTTATTCAATATTCCATAAATCATAAATCATACTCAACACCCCTTTTTGTTGAAAAAAACTATAAAACTTGAAGATGATTTCCAAACCTTTGTGCCGAATTATGATTCTCATAGGAAGTCTTACAATGATCTGACCAAGTGTCCAAAAAAAATTAATATTGATCTTAATTATTTTGATGATATTTTTGATATAGTTATGGGTTCCTTTAACTAATCAAAAGATAAAATCAAAACACTTTCAAAAAACTACTCATAAAGGATAAAAGAAGAAAAAACTACTTGATTGTAAGAAGATAGATATTTTTATGGGAAACTAAATTCTCTTGATCAAGAAGTGAAAAGAGTAAAATATTATAGAGAAGAGTTGGATGATAATCATAATTCATAGGATGAAAATATTAGGTCTTAAGAGGATAATATTTAAAAAAAATGAAAATATTCAAAAATTTGAGAAGAACACTCAAGATAAGTTAGTACTCCTAGAAAAGTTTCAAGATGATCACAAGGTGTTGAAGAAGTTTTTTGGCTATATTCAAAACCATAATACAAAATAAACATTAATGCTTCTCGAATTTCTGATCTTTTTTTTAAAAACCATTTTCAATAAGAATCAATATTTATCCATTTTTTTATAGTTTGTTAACCAAATTTCCAGGTGCATTTTATTTTTACAATTCCTTCCTGAAAATCAAAAAGGGGTAGAATAATGTTCTAAAATAATATTAGTCTAAGGAAGGGAACATAGAAAGGATAATTCTTCAAGAGTACATCCTTATGTAAGGGGGAGATATTTATTTAAGAAAAGATGATAAATATTCAAATCCAGAATATGATTCTTAGGGGGATTTTATAACCTAAGGGGGAGTTAGTCATATTCATATTTAGTCATAAAATAAGGGAGAGATAAGTTTTTTTAAGTTAATTATTGAAGTATTATGGTTTTAATAATATTTTATTAAATTTATTGATTGAGATTTCCAAAAAGGGGGATATTGTTGAGTTAAAAGTTTCTTGATTACTTTTCTCATTCCTTTTATTTTTGGAAATCACAAACATATTTTCTTAACAATAGTTTTTATCCTTAGGAAAATTTATATGAAATTTCTTAATAATTTTATATATCTATAAGGAAATTAATATGAATTTTTATTATCCTTTTTATAGATAATTCTATAATTATTTTTCATTAGAAAGAATGGTTACTAGAATAAATCAGATCCTTAATAAAACTCAGAATCCATCACTTTTTCAATTCTGAATCATCTCAAAAGACAAATCTGATTCATGTTTTTCAATTCTTATTCCTTCAAAATTATAAATCCAATTCTCTATAAATCATGATTCAAATTCTAGCTTCTTAAATTCAAATCACTTAGAAAATCTAATTAGATTCACTTCAAAAATTCCAAATTGTTTAGAGTTGTGATTCCAATTCTCTTAATTTTGTGAATTAAATTTATATTTCTCAATTCTGATTCACTTGAAAAATTGAATCCTATTCATAGTTTCTAAAATTCCTATTCACCCAAAAATGTGATTTTGATTCATATTTTCTCAATTACTAATCATTTAATTTTTTGAATCTAATTCCCACTTCCCTGATTCCGATTCTTAATAATTTCCAGGTCTGATTTTATATCTTTCTTCATGTTATTATATTTCATTATTGTAATGTTTTCATAACTTTCTTAAAGTTACTATATTTTCTTAATATAAGGTTTTAATATATTCAAATTCATACATAATTAATGTTTCTTATGATATTTAGTTATACTAAATGAAGTCGTCTAATTTGTTATTATATTACTGTTATAAGCTCCATCTGTATAGTTCCCTTAAAAATTTCATGAAAAACATGACTGTTAGAAGAAAATTTGACCATTGTAGATCTTTCCTACAAATACCCAATCATTTGAACAAATTTGAAGCTGTGAAATTTTGGAAGAATTGATACACTTTGAGATCAATTCCAAAATAGCTTAGTGAGACATCCTTGAAGATGTTACGTTGTGAACATCTTGTTTGACATAAATAAGATCTTAAACAAGCATTGTTCTACTTTTTCCAACAAAAATCAATTGTGACTACAATTTAGGGCTTCTAAGATGAAGGAAGATAAAGGTGTTGATTACCTACTTAATGGAGGGCTTCCAAGTTTAAGGAGGAAAAATGTGTCGATCATCTTATAGATCAAGGGCTTGGGAGGATATCAAGATAGATACCAATATTCATGTTGAGTGTTTACCCTGGTGTGGGTAAGATAGACTTTCTTTAATGTATAAATCAAGGTACCTTTATCTAATGTGTTTGTATACCCTACTCTTTGGGATATAAGACTTGTAATATTTTATATGTACTTTTAATTTTTATAAATATTTGTAATAATAAAAAAGTGTTTCTTATAAATTCTATTTTTTTGTCACTCTAATATAAGATTATATACTCTTTATGGTATAATCATGTTTAATAATACTTATGTACTTATTTCATTACGTATCTTTATCAAACCTAAAGTGATTTCTATCAACATTACAAAATAGGGTTTAGTTTATCAATTTTTTTTAAAGTTGATATGCATATATTTATTAAGGCTTAAAAATTAATGATTTTAAACATACAATTTCCCACCGCCTTATATCTGAGCATCTACATACATATTATGATCCTATAGTTTTTGGTTAAATGGAATGTGTTTTTAGTTATATACCATTCCATATTTATTAATATTTACTGATTCATGGTAGCTTCCAATATATGTAACCCTTACTAAGCATTTTATCCAAACCTTATTTTTTTTACTTTCCCTAAGATACGAAGAATAAATATTTTAATGAGATTTAAAGGATAAAATTCATTTTGTTTTGTTATATATTATGTTTTATTTTTTATTACCAATGTAAAATGTGTATAATGTATATATCTGGTTCTCCAAAATCACTAAGTGGACAAGTCCTTTGGGGTTTAAACCCTTATATTTATGAAAATGTAATAAAGTAGGCACCAGTTACTAGTCATAAGAGTTGAGGTTGTTATAGTGATCCCTCTAATATCCAAGTCATAATGAAACATTTTATGGGACATTTTAAATTATTTTATAGTTTAATTTATAAATATATCATTAAATAAGGAATATACCCTAATGTTATCATAAAAACTAGAATAATTTTGATAGAATACATTAAATACTATTATGGACTTATTACAGTGATGATGGTTAATTATCCTAGCGATGAGATAGAAATCATGTGATGATGTGATTGACATAATTTTAATATGTCATGAATAATTTTTATGATTTTTTTTTGAATTTGATATTTTGATTTCCTGACTTTGGCAGGGAAATTATGATATATATTAGTAATTATAGGGAAATCCACAAATATTAAGAATGAATTATATATTTGGTAGTTTAGTGTGTATTGGTTATGCATTATGCTTCATTTATTGGACACTATTTCCAATTTTTTGAATTTTTTTTTGGTTAAATATGATGATACATGTGGAAGTATAAAAAATTTTCTAACCCATATCCCTTAGTAAAATTTAAACTATAATAGTTTTATTTTATTTTCCAGGGATAACTAAAACTTTCCAAGGAGGTTCGTTAAATGTGATTAATCATTGTATGATCAATTTCATGTCATGATGTTTTGTTATTTTAGATCATTGTTACCCATTATGTGTGTCTCATCTGCATATGAGGAGTGTGAGTTCCTTATTTTTTAATGGTTATTAAATGACTAGATCATTAATTCTTATTACCACTCCATAGGTAACTATGGGATAAACATAATATGAGTTTTGGTTTAGGTATTCAAGTGAATTATATCAATATATTTAAAGTAAATTAATTTTATAATGATTTTTTAGGATTCATTACATATATGTTTATATAAATACATTATTATGTATTATGGGTGATTATGTTGAGAAATATGTAGTTCAAATAAGAAAATAATATTATACACAAGGATATTATTGATGGGATTTAATTTTTGGTATTATTTACACAATTTAAAATGGTCATTCATAGTTATTAGACTTACGTTGAGGATACATCATCACCTAGGATAATCTACTGTGTATTTTTTTTCATCCTTATAGGCATAGATATGAATTTTTCTATTATATTAATCTCTATTAGTTGGAAGAACATAAAGGATAATTGAAATGAAGTTAGCTTGGTGGTTAAAGGGTTTTATTCTTCATCAAGTTGACAATTTTTATTGCACTTTTTTGGAATATAATATTATTTGATATATTTTATGGTTGGTGTGTGAAATTCATGAATATTTTATATTCTATATAGTTATATGTTTTACTTATTATATTATTTATAGGAGTTATCGTTAATCTATTGATATGAAATTAATTAGAGAAACTCCTTCTATTATGTTTAGATACAACAATGGTTCCCAAAAACCATTGACTTAGTGAATATGATTTTGCGAGATTAAATTATGATTTGGTCTAGCATGAAAAATATAGTTGAATTTATCTTGAATGTTGAATAAAAATATTCAATTATTTATGACTATACATTCACAATTATTGAAATGGAATATAGGATTTATGAGTTTAAATTAGAATTAGTTTCTGAAAGGATAAATATCAAGGACCACTTGAAATCTTCGTATAATTTTGTTACAATTTTATAAACATCATAAAACCGAAAATGTTCATAAACATCTATAATGTAAAGGAAAATAAGAAAGCAAAAAAATTATAAAAAAATATCAGAGGAATTCCCCAATCATTAGTTATATATCATTGTTCAAAATGTTATACAGATATATGATTGAAAAAAAGGAGATGAGTTTAATGATAAAAGATATAAAACAATACCTAAGTAAAATATTCCAATGGGTGAACACAAAAATGCATTGTATACTTAAAATTGGATTCAATAGAATGCACCTAAATATAGATTATATTTTTATGATTTTTTTCTTTCAAGGAATGATTACTCTATTATAATGACTTGGAAGGTTTTCATTCCTAAAAGATAAAAACAAAATAGGTGCTAAATTTAAAATCCTTTTACCCAAAATTTTATCTTTCTATGATATTGCCTTAGTTGTACATAGTATGAACTCTTGTATATATATTAATTTAAAAGAGATCCTAAAATGGTACCATTTAAGTGGAATGATCTTATTCTTAGACAAATTAGAAAATAGTATTAAATGAATAAATATGAATATAAAAAAATTATATATCACAGGAAGATTATCCATTATTTATTAAAGATGATTAGAACGTAAACAATATTCTAATCATTACCCAATGGACATAGGTGGAGAAGATGAATCCTATGAAATAAAATATCAGATAATTTTTTCAATAAGATTATGATGTTGATGGAATTTTTATTAATGATTACTTTTACATATTTGAGATGATTACAGATAATTATTTTGAAAAAAATATTTAAGAGTAAGGAGTGTGGAACTATACATTTAATGTAATGTTGGTTCTAAAAATAACGGGGTCAATAATACAAAATGATCGAGGAAAAAATATGAAACTTTTGGATATTGTATACATTAAATGTTGTAATCATGATATTATTATTATAATTTAACTATATCATTCAGGGTGTTGTATACATTTTACTCAGAATACTTATGGATGAAGGAGAAGAGGTAATAAAAATCAAATTAATGGATAAGTTGACACTTTTTCACCTTTAATATGAGATGAAACTATTTTAATTCCAATAACTTCTCAATATTAAATAATATTTAATTTAACATTTGAGAAAAAATTATTTTGAAAAATATATTATCATCCCAAAAATTGTTAGTGAACAAAATTTTGGTGTATGTTTAGATGGAAGTATATTAAGGTATAATTTTATTATCTAGAATAATAGAGGAAATGGTATATTGAAGTTTTGTTTAATATTTATATATGTAAAAAAACCCATCCCAAATATTATATAGGCTGCTAGGTTTATATTTTGTTCATTGATAATTATAGAAGGATATATTAGGTGAATTTGATGTTTTTATTAGAAAGTATTGTTTTTTATAATGTAATAAATTGAAATATGGTATTTTGTTATATTGAAAGATCATAACATTAAAATGAAATAACAAAGTAATATTATCTAACTATAATGTAAAAAATATTGGGAAATATGGAATAGGACTACAATTGTTGGATGTGGGGATAACCCATGACACATTGTTTTTATAACACCGATGATTTTATAATATTTTCTATTTAATAAATTTAACATGTTCAATAAATTGTGGTGAAAAAAACACGAAACATGAGTGAATAATACTTTACTACTATACAAAATGGAAAAAATTATTTGATAGTTAATTGAAAATATTTTCTAACAGGATTCAAATTAATATAATAAAACATAATAAAATTTAAAGATATTATTTTGAACTATTTTGGTTGAATTATGAATTTTCATAAAATTTAATACGTTTTATAATTTTATATCAATAGAATTAATTCATAAAATATAAATAAATATTATTAAATTAAATTAATAATATTCATATAATGAATGAAAAATAATAAAAAATGATAATTTCATTATTCATGACTATACAAAAAATGCTTCATTTAAAAACACCGTTTTTATTATATATTATATATGTTTTATGTGGAAACCTAAGATCCATGCTTCTGGGTCCGATACAAAAATAATATAATTTTTAAAATAGTAATTGGAAAATATACAGTCCTTTATAAAAATGAGGATCTTTTCCGATCTTTCTTTTAGAGGAAAATGAGAAACTATTACCAAATATGAGAGTTTAAATAATTAATAGACAAAAATATATTTTTGAATTCTCCTGTGCTAAATCATAAATGAGGCTAAACACCTTTAAAATATCTAATTAGAGTTTTGATTTTTTTTTAAAAATGCAGGGTGAGCATAAAATCATCATGTAAGGGTTTTAAAAACCTTTGAAAAACCGTTTTTGTAAATACTATTTAAAAACTCATTTTATTTTTTTATATCAAATATAAAAATTCATTAAATACATTTAAAAAATTTAATTCTGGGGTTTTTAATATATGAAATAATATAAAATAATTTACAAAAAACATTAAAAATACTTATCATTTTGAAAACCTATTTTATTTTATAATATAATAACTTTTGAAAATACATATTTCCTTAAAAACAT
Source organism: Viscum album (assembly GCA_963277665.1). Taxonomy (NCBI): domain Eukaryota; kingdom Viridiplantae; phylum Streptophyta; class Magnoliopsida; order Santalales; family Viscaceae; genus Viscum; species Viscum album. The sequence goes on along the minus strand of OY728132.1, from coordinate 757,165,998 downwards.
TTTTAATTTTACAATATAATATCATTTGAAAATACATAGTTCTTGGAAAAACACTTTCATTTAAAAATATAATATCTTATGAAAATACATATTTCTTTAGAAATATATTCCATTTCAAAATATAATATATTTTTAAATCATAATTAGAAAAAAAATTTCTTAAAAAAATCATCAAGTGATTTTTTTGAAAAATAATTTACATGCACAAAAAAAACTATGTTGCATCATGTAACATTGAAGGCTGTATTACAGGGTTAGGTTAACTCATTAAATATCTATCATGTTTATAAAGTCCAACTGCTATTTTTTTATAAACCATTTTGATCATTATTTTTTTAATGGAGTTTTTAACTTCTAAAAATATAAAAATGAATAATTATATATTAAATTAATATACTAATACATATGTGTGACATCCATAATTTTTAAAAGAAAATTTATCTATAAATTGATAGACTTAGTATTTCAAAAAAAACCATTCAAATTTTTGAGAATAAAATTATAATTTTTAAAACATGGGTTTTTTAAATTAATGACTTTCCCTTACCCAAGGGTTTTTTAAATAATACATAAATCATAAAATAATTTTCTAACAAAATAATTCCCTTACATAATAATAAAATAAAAATATAATGATTTTTCTTGAAAATTGGATTTTTGAAGGAACCTTATCTATAAAAATTTTTATGTATATATTGTTTCAATAAAGGATTTTGAAAATAATAAAATTAATTTTTATAAAATGATATCATTTAAAAAATAGAATTCTTTTAAAATAAATCCCTTTCATAAAAGGGTTTTGAATTTATAAGTCCCTTATAAAAAAAGGATTTTTGGAAAAAAATAATAGCATTAGGAAAATAGAATCTTCTTAAAATAACTTAGTTATATAAAATACAAATATTTTAAAATATAATCATATATACATTGCAAAAATAATATAACCCCATTCCATAAAACTGTTAAACAGACCACTCTAGAAACCTCCAATGTCGAACTCACCCTCACACTATCTCTGCAAATTGAGAAACTCATATATTGTTTTATCAGGGGGTCTGGTATAGTTTCGTTGGATGTAGAACCTTAGGGAATGTCTCCTATTTATAATCCTCAAATGTATAAAAAATCATATAATTAATTAATTAAGTAATTCATAATCACTGTTTGTAAATACTTCCAAATAGTGGTTTTTTTCAATATATTTTGATTTCATATTAAATAAAATAATATTTTGTTCTCATTATCTTTTTTTAGTTTTTATTTTTATTCCTTATCCCTTGAGGAACTTTATTTTGTGTATATAAATATATGTGACAAATAGAACATATGCATAAAACATATATCTAACATATATTTATGGAAAATATATTTTGGTATAAAATTTAATAACTAATATGTATTTATTAAATATATATTTTTCCATATATAGATATATAAATATGTATCAATGTGTAAATGAGTTGATATATATATATACATATATACTTTTTTTATTCTTTTTTTCTTCATAACATACATGTCACACACATCACTTGTAACACCCCCAGACCTGGGACTCTCTCACGTAGAAAAATGAATTTAGTTACTTGACCTCAAGTGCGCCTCCCCTTATGATAGAGGTTGTTAACTAGAAGCAAGGGTATAATAAATATAGTGGGGAAACTATACCCCCTAGTATAGAGTTACAACATAGTGGAAAGAATCAAATAATAATAATAATATTTGAGTAATAATGAACAGTGAAATCCATGTACCATACAACTATGAAGTAAAGGGGAAACCAATAAACTAAAAATGATGAATCATGTAATTACCAACAAAAATGTATCTAAATGTAAAAATGAAAAATAAAAATAAAGTAATATGTTGAAACCAAAAAAAAATCACAAAATACCCCTGGTACCAAACCCCATGTCGGAACCATATCCAAAATCAATCCCATCCAACAAGAAATAAAATCCGAAACAAGGTCCCTTTCCCTTTTCCAAGCATGTATCCTTATATTATGCTTGGGTACCAAATGAAAACCCAAATTGGGTTTTAGTAAAACTCAATAGGTCAAAACCACAACATCTAAACAAAACCAGCCTCATAATAAGTACATGAAATTGAATTATAATAGGTGTATTAATTAATCAATTAATAAAATACATAAATCAACCTTCTTTATAACCATACATAAATGTGTCTAATCATGTAGAACAACCATTCCAACCATAACCATAAACCATGGTTTAAGAAAAAACATAAATATCCCTCTTTAAAATCATTTCTCCCCCTAAGAAAATTCATATATATATATATATATTCATTTCAATATGTATCACTAGGTTGATCATTATATATAATCATTTCAGCATGTATCACTAGCCTGAACATTCTATATAATCATTTCAGTGTGTATCACTGGGCTAAGCCTTCTATATAAGCATTTCAACATGTATCACTATGTCAAGCCCTCTATATAAGAATTTCAAAATGTATCACTGGACACATCCAACAATATAATCATTTCATCATGTATCCATAGGAAAACCACACTATATAATAATTTCATACTTGAAGAAAATCTCTTTATATAATCATTTGAACATCAACTTAAAAATTCACAATATAAATTATATCACAATATCACATCATAAGTCTCAATGGTAAATTTTGAAAATTACCATTTTTTCAATTACTATATTTCAATTTATCAATAGCCATATAAATATCCCAAAATCTATACACAAAGTGATTATATAGCAAGAAATAACTTAAAATCTCATGTCATGTTAAAAACAGTTTAAACCATTTAACCAATTTAGGGTTTTCAAGGGTTCTCTCACCCAATGGGTTGCCACAAGCCAGGTTGCAATGACATTTGAATCCAAAGGGATCAAATAAATTATCCACTACAAAATTTATCATAAGTAATTATTTAATTATCTAATGCGAACATCACGATGACACAATCATTGTATTTCACATACTCCATAATTGAATAGAAAGTATGGTCAGTTTTAGTCTCCCTTTTTTTATCTGGTGATTAAGAAACACTTCCAACCTAAATATATAGTAATAACATTGGCAAGAAAGATCACAAGAAGGGAACCAAATCACAAGAATTCAATATCAACATGATTCCATAATGTAGATTAAAAGAAGACCAATCTTCAATAGAAGTAGAGGAATGAATAAGAAGACCAAATTAAAGAGACCTACCAGGGATCATACACTACCATGTGATGTCTGGAGGTGATGAAATCACTCTAGATCCGCAGGGAGTGACCATTGGATGAAGTGAAGGGGATATACAAATGGTGGAATGATATATAGGCATATATTTCAACATAAACTTCCACTCATGAGAATTACATGGTGTGTAATCCATTTACACCACATTAATTTCTTTATAAAGGGATACACTAAAAAACCCATCACCTCAGGTTAATAGTTATCACAATTGATATTTACAAAACATGAATTATGTTTACTATGTGTATCCACTTCACATCATTTACTAGTTCAAAACATTGGTTTGGTAAAATTTACTCATCCCGTAACCTATACACATCATGCAATTGTCCAGTGAACAATTTCTATCCTAGTTTCTAATAAATTTCCTAAACCATATTTGAATCCCTTCAAACTCATGGGAAAACCTCATAATCCAATTTAACGTGTTTATATCGAGAATATATTAATTATAATAAATATATATAACCAAACTTTAGGTCATTTTACCCAAAAAAATTCTCATCATCTACGAACAAGACTCGACCACCAAGGTTTAAAGACATAGTAACACTCAACAAGAAGATGTTAAATGAAAAACTCAGAGATTGATGTACCTAAAAAAGGATGGGATATTACATCCTCCCAAACATATTACTACTTTTCCACGAGCTTCTCCAATAATCATTGTGAGTTATCAATAAACATTTCCAGCCACTATGTCCATATATTATACTCTCTCTACTATGTATCCTCCTGAATATTCCCATGTTTCCACTGTTCTCAAACAAGAGGTATGGTCCTACATGAGATATCTTTCTCATTCTGTTCCACAATCCACATCATATTATCCTCAAAGTTTTTATCAGCAAAAACCTCAATGTACTCAACATTTATCACCTGATAGGGGTCCAAATAATATATACAAATCTTCGACATGTGAAACATGTTGTGCATGGAACTTTAGAAATGTGGAATGGCTAATCGATATGCCACTAGACTAATCCTCTCCACTATCTAAAAAATCATGGAAAACCTAGGCGCTAGCTTTCCCTACTTCATGAAATGACATTGCCCCAACCTAGGTGACACTCAAAGGAAAACATGATTACCATGAACATACTCTAGAGGTCATCTATGATGGTCAAAGTATGATTTTTCCTAATCAATATGGTCACCAACTACCTCCTAATTAGCAGAACCTACTCAAACATCCCCTAAATAAGACTTTGTCTAACATTCACTGATTAACCTACATCCACCCAAAAAAAAATGAATAGCATGACCTACCATATAATTCCTTGAAAGTTTATAGCTAGATCGATGTCTAGAAACTGTTGTTATATAAAAAATACATGATCGCCATATAATTCTCCCATGAACCAATGAAATCCAAAACATGACCTCATAACATATCATCCAAAACCAAAATAGTATGATCATATTGACCATTAGTATAAGGATAATAGGTTATGATTAAAATAACTTGTTATCCTAGTGTCTTTTGAAGACCCTGCAAGAACCATGATCTGAATTAGGGATCTCTGTATGAACTAATACTCCTTAGAACACAATGAAGCTGAACTATCCCATGCTTGTATAGACTACCCATATAATTGATTATGAAGGTTTCTCTGGTAGTAATGAAGTGGTAAAACTTTATCATTCAATCCACAATCATATCTATTGCAACATTCATACAGGTCGTATTATGTAATCTTGTTATACAATCCATAGAAAAATCATCCTATTTCCACTCAGTAATGGGTAGAGGATGCAATAGTCCATCTATCCCCTAATTCTTATCTTTAACTTACTAATAGGTTAAACATCTCACCAAAAATCCAGATTCCTCCTTCTTCATTATTGAAAATCAGTAATATCGATGTAGATCATGATTCGTCTTTTTCAAACCCTATTGTAATGCCCATTTTGAAGCATGAAATTATATCATTAGATCCCCACTCAAGCACATATGAAATCATACTCGTCTATAGAAAATAATTGAATTACCACTTCCAAGAGACCATCATGTTAGTGTCTCCCCACCATATAATCTATCTCCGATAAATAATTCCTCAAATTCTGAAAGATGCTCTATCCTGATCTGATCCAAAATAATTAATATTACAGATGTCGAAGTCAACTCTAATCATCCATGGTAATCTTGACCATTTAGTTGCGTGTCTTCCAATAGTTCCATCATTCAAAACTCATCGTAAGACACTTTCAATTCCTTTTTATGAATCTTTAGAAAAAAATAATTAAAAAAGAAGTTTCCCTTTTTTGTTGTATAAGACAACTCAGAGTCAAAAGACTGTAGATACTCAACCCAAATCCTTTTCCAAAGGTTTTGATTCCACTAAGAAAAGATGTACCTAAGGTTTTTATGGTTTGGGTATAACAAAAACCTCTCACCCATGAGATAATGAATCTATATTCTTAAGTCAAGTACTACTATAAATAACTCTAGATTGTGAGTAGCATAATTCCTCTCATGCGGTCTCAACTATTTAGGGTCATAAGAGACCACTTAATCTTCCTTCATCTGAACCATTCCAAGTCAAAATCTTAATGCATCATAGTATATGGTATATAATTTACATGGAACATGTAACCTAAGGTTTGGTGTTGAGTTAATCCTACCATCCAACTCATAAAATACAATTTCACAAGCATATTAACAAAAAAATTCACTCCATTCATGATCAACCTGAACAACAGTGAATCCATATAGAAGAAGTCCTGGATAATGCACTGATAATAACCTGCTAATCCAGAAAGTTCTGAATCTTGAAGAAATTCTTGGCCTACTCCCAATATAATATGGATACAACCTTCTCTAAGTCAACTCAAACTCATACCTCTGAGATGACATGACCCAATAAGTGCACTTTATCAACCCAAAAAACTAAATTTGGTTAGCTTATCATAAATTTGATGATCTCTAAATGTAATAAACATGATGTCAAGAAGTTGGGAATGATCGTCTGTTGAATGGTAGTACACTAGAGAATAAAATATAGTACAAGAAGTATCCATTTCCATGGATAGTTAGATCCTCAAGAATCTTTCATGATGATGAACATACATATGATCCATAAAAGCCATAGGAAGCTTCAATTCATTTACATTAGGTGCCTGCGGATTTCCACTCTCTTACTGGTCAACATTATTATTAAGAGGATGTATTTTCTATACAAGATAAACACACTCCTTAAATTTATGTACTTAATAAAATGGTCAACCTAAAAAATAAACAAAAATAGAGAACCATTGACTCTTGAACTCTTTAAATATGGATTACATGTGTTTTAGAGTGACATATGATTTCTTTCATTCAATTTATAAAATATAATAGGAATCTCAAATCAGAGTTCATCAAGGAAAAAATATCACATGCAATAAATATGTCCCTATCATGAATAATGAATGTCAATATATATCCTTATGCACCTATCATGATGTATACATACACATCTTTCACCATACTTGGTCACAAGTATAAATCTCAAGAAATAATAACATCACACAATATGTGGATCACATAGGTTGAAATAACATCAACTATAAAAAGTGACCATCCTGAACAATATTTTTCTATCTCTGGGTGTTCAGACTTTCCCCCATACAAGGGTTAGTTACTCCCCTGAACAGGCTCATTTTCAAGGCTTGACACATCCTAGCCACCTTTACACCTTTTCCAAATAGTTAATTAATATAAAACAACAACATGTGTCTCTAATACCACTTTCTAACATCCCATGATCCGAAACTCTCTCATGTAGCCAAAATAGATGGGTTACTTGACCAAATGTGTTCCTCTATATATGCTAGAGGATACCGACTAGAAGTGGTGGTGTAATGAATTAAATAGATAGACTGAATACCCTAGTATAGATTTAAAAAACTGTAGAAAGAATCAAATAATAATAATAAAATCGTTGTAACAAAGAATAGAAGAAACCATATACCATACAAATGGGATGTAAAGGAGAAACCAATAAACATATAATTATGAATCATTTAATAAAAATCTAAAATGTATCCAAATGGAAAACTAAAACCAATAAAAATAAAGGAATCATAGAAAAACACTAATCAATAAAGTCCCAGGTCCTGAACCCCTTGTCGAAACCATATCAAAACTTCATCCCATACAGCATGAAAAAAAACAACAAGGCCCCTTATCCTTTTCCAAACCTACATCCATGTAGTCTATTAGGGTTCTAAATGGTATCATGAATAGGGTGTGATTACAACTTAGTAGGTCGACACCCCCATGTCTAAGAAAAAACAATATGATAATAAGTGCATACAATAAAGTGAGAGAATGGAATTAATTAATCAATAAACACAATACATAAACCAACCTACTTCAGGACAGTTACATAATTTTGATGAGCATATTGCACAACCATGACAACCATAACCATAAACCATTTCATAATCAAGCAACATGGAAGATCCCTCAGTATAAGCATTTCATCCTTCAGGTAAAGCCCTGTATATAATCATTTAATCATGAATCACTAGGTCGATCCCTTTATATAAGGATTTCATCATGTATCACTAGGATGATCATTCTATCTTATCATTTTATCCAGAATCACTAGGCTCATAATTCTATATATGCACTTCCTCATGTATCATTGGGCCAAGCCCACTATATAATCATTTCAGTATGTATCACATGGAAAAGGCTTCTATATAAGCATTTTAATGTCTATCATGGGTTAAATCCTTCTATATAATCATTTCAACATCTAAAAAAAACCCAATATATACTAATTTTAGAATCAACTAAACACAACATAACAACAAAGATATCAGAGTATCACATTATAAACATGAATGGTTAATTATGCTAATTATCATTTGTCATCCAAGTGCACTTTCCATTATATATAAATTTATCAATAGCCTTATCAATAATCCATAATCTATGACTAATGTGATTCTATTTGAAGCAATCACCTAAAATCTCAGGTCATGGTAAATTTTTTGTATGTCTTTACCAATTCGTTGTTTTCAAGGGTTTGATCACCCAATGGGTGGACACAAGCCTGTCTACAATATAAATTCAATCTAAATTGATCCAATGAATAATAAAATCTATAATGTATCATAATTAATTATTTAATTAACTAATGTGAACATAATAGAGGTGAAATCATAGTATTTTACATATTCAAAAAATATATAGACCGTAGGGTTAGGGTTAGACTCTCTACGCTTTATACAACGATTATAGAATACTTCTAACCAGAATCAATAACAAGAATTGTGGTGAGGAAGATAAAAAGAAGGAACATAGATCACAATAATTTAAGATCAACATGATTCCATAGTGTAGATCAAAAGAAAACACCACTTCACTGGATGAAAGGGGAATGGAGAAGAAGACCAAATCAAATAGACCTACTATGGATCAAATACCAACCCATGACATACGGAGGGGATGAAATCACACCAAATATTATGGGAGTCACTCAGGTATTGAGAGTAAGGGCTTAAAATGGTGTAATGAGAGATAGGAATATGAAACAACTTAAAATTGCCTATGATAATAACATGGTGTGTAATACATTTACACATCGAGTCATTCTACATAAAGGGATATGCTGAAATACCCATCGACACATGTTAATATTTATCCAAAACAATAATTACCTGATGAAAAGTAGGTTTATGACATGTAACAACTTCACATCATGAACCAGTTCACAAAATGGTTTTTGATGAAGTTACACATCGTGAAACATATACACAATTGAGTTGATATATATATATATATATAACATTTATTTCTTTTTTTCCACCACTTACACATCACACACATCACTTATATATAAATATATATTTACATGACATAATTATTAGGTGTATATATATTTTAACACACATATATATACATATTAACGTATATACAATATATATATATATTTAACATATAAATAACATATATTTTAATATATATTTTAACATGTATTTTAACATATTTTTTAATATATATAACGTGTATATATTTTCCAATGTATATTTATATATTTATAACATTTATGAATATATAATTTTTAGGTTCCTTCAACCAATCACCGAAAACCACAAATTTTATTTAGGGTTTCTTCCACCAAACACCACACAGATCACACCTATCTCCATCTAAGAATTAATTTTTATTCATTTTTTTAAACCTCACTTCTCATCCACCACATAAACAATATTCATAATATTATTATTTTTATTTAAAGTGTGTTTTAAAATAAATATTAAGTACATATTACCACAAATATACACATTTATCCATTTTTATTTAAAATTATTATGTACTTATAAGGAATATAGATTAATTATCACAAAAAAAATGTTTCACAAATAATATTGAATACATATTTATGGAATATCATTATTAAAAAATCTATTCTCAGAATTTTCTGGGATATTACATATTATTTGAAAGATAAGTATATATATATATATTTTAATTTTATTATGGAAAAATCAAACTCATTTTTAACTCATCATGTAAGAAATATTACAGGGTGAAGTGTTGTGATATTTATTAAATTGTTGATCTTTTTGGTGAAGAGTAAAAAGATATATATTTTATGAATACCTCCTTTTTATGACATTATCTTGAATTAAGAATGGTTTAATCCCATATGAAACCATTTTTCTATTAAAAACTATTTTTTTCGTCTCTTTTCTTTAAGTAATCACAAAGTTCTTTTCAATTTTGTCTTGGTTTTAATATATAATATATCTAATTTTCTTAAAAATAATACAATTAATTTCTTAGGAATCAATATTATACTTTACTTTACGGTAAAATCATTTTTATGCATACCAAAATATTTTTTATAACAATTTTTGTTGAATTTTATAAACATATATTAAAAGTAATTATTGCAAATTCTGAAAATTGAATATTTTAAAAATTATTCCATATTTTGGATTAAAATATTAAAATTATATTACAATAACCAACTTATTTTTAGTAATAATTAATTTTTACCACGATAAAAAGTTTTTTACCAAGGTTAGTGTTAAAAGGGTTAACAAAGGGGTGAAACTGAGTTATAAGGCTTCCAATATCTCTAAAAAGTCTCTAAATTATATTGGTTGAGTGTGTTTAGACCCTAAATTATCATATATTTTAAATTAAACTACACTTGAGATAATTTGAATTACAAATATATTTATTACATTTGAATGTTTCTAATATTTATAAGGGTGCCACTCCCCTCACTTATAAAAGGGAACCTCATCTTCTCACTTCTCCACACCACTTTAGCACCTTATCTCAACCAATATATTCCCAAATAACTTCAAAATTATCTTTCCCACTTATTAGAGGTAAATTTATTCCCAAAATACCCATCCAAGAAGCCTTTATTTTTTTCAAAGGAGATTATCCCAGGAAGAGGTATATGTTCTTACAGAACATGATTCATGTTTCATTATTCTTAACCCCCCCAAATATTCTAAAAAAATGTTAACATAAATTATAAATTATATTTAAAATAATTGATTTTTTAATGTTATTTTTACATCTATTTTCTATGACCTGTCCATCTAATGGAAAATGTAAACTATGATCATGTAATATGTATGGACTATTACCATAATGAAAGGATATTTTTCATTTTTCATTACTGTATATCATAGATGGTTAAATATATATTTAATGAATATATATGATATTTACAATATATTAATGATTGTATAAATATTAATTATTTTTTAACTTTCTTTCTTTTTCATCCCATTAAATAAAAAATGTAAATGTCTCCCATACGCACATGCAATCTACCACCTGCATGAAGTGATTCAATTCATTTTTCATCACCGACATACTTGAATAATTATAAAAGAGTATAAAATGAAAAAATATGATATTTATAAAATTATTAATCTTTATTAAAAGTGATATTATCATTATAAATTAACATTTTCTAGGTCATTCGATTGTTATAATGCATTCTTGTTTTCTTCAGTTTTACCACCTAAATGAACATTACTATAATGATTATATCATGAATGATTAAGTAATGTTATGTAATATAATATTAACTAATACTAATGATTTAATATGTTTTAATATTCATTTATTAGAAATATTAAAAAATAATATTTACTTATAAGTTCATTTCTATTGTTAAATTCAATAATTACTAAACAAAGAATTTTTTTTATCATTCCATGTGAATTGTTAACATAGGTTACATAAAGTAATTATAAGAATAAAAAAATAATTCAATTAAATAAGATAAATATTCATTAGATTATGAAACCATGACCATGTTTCAAGGACTGAAACCACATATTAAGAACACGAGTGGAAAAATTAATAGTTATAATAAAAATATTTATTTTAGAAAATAATTACTATTAATGGAGAAATAAGAAACAATAATAGAAATATAAATAGTAACATAAGTATTAATATGGTTATATTATTTATTTATAATTATTATAAATGTATTATATAGGATTTTATAATGTGCTTGACCAAGCATAAATCCAAGGAAAATGGATTTTTAATTCTATTTCATTTCATTACATTATATCACTTCTCCATTGACTATGTTATTTAAAGATTATGTGTGTTATGAAATATTATTTTTTAGGTTTTATTTCCTTTTTTATGTGGATTTACATATATTCCATATAATCATTTCATCTATGGATTTCTATTTAAAATGTTATGAATCTTCATAAGGGTTTTGTCAAAAATTCCTTTCTTTGAGGCATGTTTTGTAGTATGAATGTATATTTTTTTATACTATGTATATGGTACTTATTTGAAGTCCAATATAATGATTTACTATTTTTTCTTATTACATAAAATTATATTTCATGTATTCTCTATTAAATATTCTTCGAATAAAATGTTACAAAATAAACAAGGGTTTCTTGTCACACTTTTATTCTTGTTACACTTTTATTTCTTTGAGATCTATTTTATATTCCCCACCCTAATAATTTTGGTTATTGTATATATTTAACATTAATTCATTTTATGATAAATTTCAGGAAAATTATGTTTATTTAATAATATATATAAGGATATATTTTTCATGAGGTTTTAATTCAAAGGTTACCAAGGTATAAAGTTATATGTTATAATCTCACTTTTTTCAAAATTGTTCTTGTATCAATTTCTATTGTGGTATTTTTTATTTTATTTATATTATAAATCCTATATATTTTACAATCCAATTTTTATATATAGGGTATTCATGTATTCTTTCATTTTTACCTATTTTAGTACTTAAAAAACTGAAAAAATATATTTTTAGGAAAAATTGACTTCATTTCTCATTTTTAGTCAAGAATCATTCTCTTCAATATCCATGTTCATAAAAATCTTATTTAGGAAGTTATTATATAATTTTTAATTATTTATGAATTTATTTTTCTAATAATGTTTTCTTTCACTAAGAATTTTTAAAAGGGATATTTGAAAACATTTTCCATATGACAAATTGTTGAATTTTTACACAAGTAAGAAATGAATTTTTTTATCATTCATAAATCGAATACATTTTTTTCTAATTTCTTGATCATTATTTATTATCATTATTACTTAAAAAAAATATTGGTATTTAATAATAAAATCTAATTCTCTTATTTTTTGAATTTTTAACTTTTGAAAACATATAAATGACAATGATATTTCATTTTTTTCAATGAATATTTTTAATGATTTTGGAAAAGTAATATATATATATATAAACATAATTTTGGAATTACTATTCTTAACTAGGGTAATTATTGAAACAATATATCCTGCTCTACCACTTGTATCTACGCCTGGCCTAGTTTTCCATTGGCTCTAGGAGTATTTTTGATCCTTACAGACTAGAGACAAGTGAAAGAGAATAAGATTACACTAATTGGGTTTGATTTATCCTAGAAAAGAAATATTTAATTAGTAGTGGAATTTACCAACAATTATAGTATGAAATCACAATTATTTTTACATCTATTCCAAAAAAATAACCTCTATAAACTAGATAGTAAACATAAATAATTTTTTTAAAAATGAAATCTCTCCATCTCACTTACAACTCTTTCTTCAAAAACAACCCCTCATATTATCACTTGATCTCCAAATATGTAATAAACCTATAATTAATGAAAATAAATATATAATGGATTACTTGGATAAATATACTAGATAATGAAAAGTAAACACTAGAATATCAAATCAGAATATCTCATGTGACCTAGAGTCAAACTCCATCCACATCTTAAATACTAATTTGAGAGACAAGCCAATCCTAAAAAAGTCACTCAGAATACAATCATCAAGTTGATTCAGTATGGTGTAACATTCTAAACTTTTATAAATGAAATTAACTTTCTCATTTATTAAATTAATTATAGTTATAGAAAACACATTCACTCCATTGGTTATTTAAGGCCATTATAAAAAAGATTAGGTTAAATTTAAAATACAACTAATAATTATAACTTTTGATAATATAGTAATTTCATAGTTAATGATAAGATTAGTATATATTATGGATTATGATAAAGTCTAATTATCACCTATTAATGAAGTATTGACCTCAACCAGTAAGGTCACACCCTATGAATTCCAATAAATGGAGATTTTGAGTGATATGGCATCACTGGGATTTACCCATGACCAAGACCAAGTTTAAATATAAAAACTAGAGAATGAGTGAAACTGTTTATGGTAGATGTTCAATATTATCAAGATCACAACCTAAACCATGTTTGTTGAACCACCCTAATAAATACCCACCATCACACACCTTACTCTTTAAGCGTACACTAGTTTAATAAGGGGCTATATATCTTAGAAATTGTAGTATAAATTTCTATATATTTTATTTTTTAATAAAATAATTATTATATTTATCCCTTTTTAATATTAATTTATCATTGATTATATAATGTTTTTTAAGAAAATAATATTTTTACATGAAGAAATAAATATTGTATTTTTGATAAATATAGAGTTTCAATGAAGACAAACTTTTAATAAATTCATGTATTTTATAAATAAATAAAATTGATGAAAATATCCTTATTAGATAATAATTATTTAAATATAAATGATAATATAATTTAATAAAGTCCTATATAGTTTTTAAGGGTCAAAAGTTGTTAATATCATAAAATTTATCTTTCAATAAAAAGAAATTTTAATTTAAAAAAAATTATCATATTTAGAAAATTAATCTTATAAGATAAATATTATTTTTAAAATTAACACATCGAAATTTGGTAATGATTTTTTTTTATAAATTTCCTTGATGGATGAATTTTTGGTTAAAAAATAAATATGGGTATAAAAATATAGTTCGTATTATGACATCATAATGTCCTAAAGGTGAAGTAATAAATATCATAAAATGTATCCATGATCAAATAAATATTTTTCCTTTAACATAATGTGTTTTTAACGTTATTTAAAAAATTTATAAACCTTTAATGAATCATCCAAAACCTATATTGTATTTTTTAGGTTTTGAAATCATTTTTTATGAACATGACTCACTTACACATCAACATGTGTGTTATTTTATGGAGTTCATTTCCTTGAATTATAAAACATTTAAATACTCTCTTCCTTGGAAGAAACCATGGGGAAAAAACTATGGTAAGGTTTTCCAGTGTGATTATTTTATTATATAGATCCAAAAACCTATGTTTAGAAAAAAAAATAAAGAATTTGCCTCTCTTTTTCTATAAATAATCACACATAATACTGATCCTTTTCACTCAAAACACATTGATCATGAAGTTAATAAATAAATAACACTCTAAATACCTCCCAAGAAGTTCTAATGATCTTAAGAAGTTCCTCTAAAACCTTTAATCGTGCCCTCTCATTATAAGGGGTCACTCTTTCTTATTTTCCATTAAAGAAACTTCTTGGAATTTATCATTTTAGTATCCTTTGATTATATTTTAATGTATTGATAAATATAACTTTACTTTAAAATTTATTCTATAATAATGAGATATCATTTATCCCCTCTCATTATAACCTTTTCCAAAGCTATTACTATGATGAAGTAAGGGGTCCTCTCCTCTTAATTTTTATTTCAAGTACATTCTTTGTACAATACCATTTAATTTTCATTTTTCCATTTTGTAATTTGTTTTTACACATAAAATTACTTTAATTATGATCACCATGTAATTAGAGACCACTTTTCACTCTAATTCACTCCATCCACAAAACATTATGTACACCTGTTATGGTGGTGAAATTATCCCATTCTTTTCCATGTAAAACATTGATGTAGTGAAAACCTATACCCATATCCACGTAGGGGTATTCACCTAGTGGTACCTATCCTTAATTTATATTTTCATTCCATGTATTTAACCCACACACCATAATAATTCAGTTAAAATTAACTAAAATATTTCTTATGTTGTATGATCTATATGGAGCACAAATTAATCAACATGATATGAATGCGAAGGGTGGGCCCAAAATTATATTAAACTTCCACTATTTGGGAAATGTCTTCATATTTTGAGATACAATGTATGGATCATGGGAGGTTATCCTAATAACCCTGTGTTCTGATTTCTCTATGGTTAGCCTTGACTTATTTTTAGGATGTCATGTTTTATGTTGTTTTCACATTCCTATGTTTCCTTCATATAATCAGTATATATCATGCTTCGATGTTCATATTTATGGTTCTATCCTTTTTATATCACCTATATAGGACTATTAACTCACATATATTACATTCATCATTTTACGCTTTGATTATTCTCTTACTAGGATATATATATAACCCCTTTCTTATGTATTATCTAAGTTATCCAGCATAGTTTTATAATATAAAAGGAATCTAAGGGAATGTTACGTGATTTTTAAATAATGTTGTCATGTACCCATTTAAACTTATCATTTCATGTATATAATTTAAAAAATACACTATGCCTCATTATCATCTTTGGTTGTATTATATGTATCTTTAAATAATAAATCATGAATTTAGGAGTATTAAAGATATATTTTTCCATAGCTGGTATCAGATGCATTATTTAGTTATTTTTAGAGATTAGTATCAAAAAAATTTAGTGAAATATTTAGGGATAAGAATAAACATATTAAAACATTACTAAATTTTTGTAATATATGGATTAAGATGTTTCCAAGAAACAAGATCCTTTTCTAGGCACTATAAGTTGATATGGATTTGAAACAGTTGTACCTAGGGGTAATGACCTCAAGAATAGAGCAGTGGGAATTGACTCAAATTTCACCTAGTGTACATCAAAGAGAACGTATTGAACACCTATTTTGAAACTCCTATGGGATATGATTTGGTAAATTGATAAGCTCTTTAAGAGAAATTATAAAGCGAAAAAAATTCCATAAAAGTATATGTTTGGAAATAAACCATGGATAACATAGATTAAAACAAATAAATTCATAAGTACATGTATGTATGTAATTTATGATATATCAATTCATTTTTCCATTTTTTTTATGTTGAATAGGGTGAAAAGTCTCATCCCAAAGCCTATTTTTGACGAAGTAAATGATTAGAACTTGAATCAAATTGTGGAAGGAAGGCTTATTATCCATTCATAAACTTAAAATTTCTTATGTTACTATGGTTCTATACATTCCTTCATATCACAAAAGTTTAGTAAAACAATTCAAATGACACCTTAAAACAGGGAAGTGGTTTTATTTATCAAAATATAAAACTAGGGTAATTATTGAATGTCAAGTATATACCTTCTCTCCAATCCATATCTGAGGTATTAACATCCTAGTGAACCTTGTGATACATCATTTAGTAGAATTAGATGCAATTATAGGTATTGATTAGCTATCCTTATATAGAGTAAAGATAAATAGTCAAGAGAAGGTAATCACCCTCCATATTATGAATTATTCACTAATTCTATACAAGTTCATATAGGTGGATAAATATCCATTAGTATCATTATCTCAATCATGGATATTATTTCCTTATATGCAATAATATATTTCCAAAATTCTTTAGACTGAAGAAAATATCATTATTGATGCCATCACCTTTTCAAGTGAATATACTAATTTGTTTCCAGATGAATTTCCAAATCTTCCTCCAATCCTTGAAGTTGAGTTCACAATCAATCTTACACCCATATATTTTCCAATATCTAAGTTTATATACTGAATTTCCACTATTTTCCTTGATGAGTTGATGAAGAATCTATAGGAAAATCTGTTTAATAGGATTATATGCCCAAGAGATTCATAGTGTGGTGCACCTATCCTCTTCATCAAGAAGAGGATGAGTCAATACACCTCTCCATTGATTATAATGATCTCAAAAAGATCATGATATAGAACATGTATCCCCTACAATAGGTTGATGTTATGTTTTCTCAACTACATGGATCCCAGTACTTCCCTAAGATGGATCTTCAATTGGGATATTATAAAGTAAAGGTGGATAAAGAGTATATCCCCAAGTCTTATTTTAGTACAAGATACGGGAATAATGAGTTCATAGTGATTCCATTTGTACTCAATAATGCTCAATATATATTCATTGTCTTAATAAGTGTAGTCTTTTATGGATTAACATGATAAATTTGTGGTTATATTTATAGATTATATTCTTATTTACACCAAACACAAAGAGGAACATGAGGAGTATTTTACCATTGTACTAAATACCTTGTTAATGGAATAGTTTTATGTGAATTAGAGTGAATGCATATTTTGGATAGAGTGAGTAACATTCCTGGGGCATGTTATCCCCAATAAATGGATATATTTTTATCATTCAAAAACATAGTCAATAGAAGAATGGATCATAAAAAAATCTATGACAAAGATATGTGGTTTCCATTAATTATCATTGCAATTTCATTGACTTGGGATAAACATATCATGATTTTCAATACCAATAACCATGATAAATAAGAAGAGGGTGAAGTTTTTCTATAATGTAGAATGAAATAGAGTTTTAAAGAGTTAAAGAAGAGGTTAATCACTACACCAATGATCACATAACACACTAGTGAGGAGGTATTTTTTATCTATATTTATGTGTCCAAAAAGATATTTGGTTTTGTACTCATGAAATATGAAATAATTAATAGCATATACCTTCAAAAAATTAGATATCCACAAGCAGAACTACCCGAAACATGATACAAAATTGGATATAGTGATCTTCACATTAATGATTTGGTGAAATTTTCACTATGAGGATAAGTTTGATATATATACAGATCATAAAAGGATCAAGTATATATTCAGAAAATGATCTAAATATAGAACGAAAAAGGTGGTTAGAGATGATCAAGGATTATTATTGTTCAAGACATTATCAACCTGGTAATGAAAACACAGTGTCATATTCTCTTAGTAGAAAGGATGTTACGATGCTATCTATGATGATGGTTGAAAGGGATCAAATATTATTCAACATAAATAAGATGGATTTTAGAATAATAAAGTTAAATTAATCCTAAATTATACAAATAACTACCCAACCATTTATTCTTATGAGGATCAAAGAGGCCTAAAAGGATTATGTGGAGCTACAGAAAAAGGTTGGAAATATTACAGAGTTTAAATTTTCTAAAGATGAATTTGTAAGGACTGGAACCTAGATATGTGTCCCAAAAAACTAGATCTAAGGAAGAAAATTATAGATGATACACACAAATCATCCTTCTACCATCATAAAAAAATCACTATGATATATAGATATTTAAAGAAAAACGCCTCGTGGGATAACATAAAGAGGGTGATAACATAATTTGTATCTAAATTTTCGGTATTCCAACAAGTCAAGTTTGAATGATATATTTATAAGGATATGATGAAACCATTACCCATAAAAGTATCGAAATGGGTAAAACATAACCATGGATTTAATCATAGGAATCCCTTGAACATCTATAGGTGGAAATACCATCTGGGTGGTTATTGATCGCCTCACAAAGTCTACACATTTCATTGCTATCAAAGAATATTTATCTCTTTTCCAACTCATCATGATATACATAAGGTAATTGTAAGACTAGTTGGTGTGAAATATATATTTTATATGGTAAATATTTTAGGTTTACCTTGGGGTTTTCGAGAATATTTTTTGCAACCATTGAATATTGAGTTGAGTTTCAGTCCTACTTATCACCCTCAGACGGATGGTCAATCTTAATAGACTATTCAAACTCTAGAGGATATGTTGAGATAATTTTCAATATATTCAAAAGGATATTGGGATTATCACCTTCCGCTAGTGTATTTCACACATAATAATAGTTTCAAATGTAAAATTAAAATATACTCCTATACAGATCTTTATGGGAAAAGGTGTTAGACTCCAACATGTAGGGAAGGAGTTGGAGAGTGGAAGCTTATAGGACATGATCTCATAAAAGAGATGAAATAGATGATTTAATGCATTCAACATTGTATGAATTCTATAGAATGTGACTAGAAAATTAATTTATATAATCATTGCTAAGACTTAGTTTTTGATTTTAGAGAAAAGGCTTTTCTTTATTTATCTCTATGGAAGAAAGTCATGCGGTTTGGGAAAAATGGAAGGTAGAGTCCTAAACACATTTGTTATTTTTGGATCCTTGATCACATTAGATCTATTCCATATCGAGTAAAACTCCCACATAACATATACCTAGTATAAGATACATTGTATGTATCCCTCCCAAGGAGGAACATAAAATACCCCTCACAAGTAATTAATCCAAATGAGTTACACGTAGAGAAATATCTTTTATACACGGAGTATCTAGTGATGATGATAGATTATATAAACTAAGTTATATGAAACAAGAAAACTCACAAAGACAATGTGTTGTGATAAAACTATAATTTTGAGGAATACACATGGGAAAATAAAGAGGCAATGGAATAAAATTACCATCATCCATTCTAGTGTACAAAATAAAATTTTGAAAGGGAAATTTATTATGGGGAAAAATACAATGAACTAAACTTTTATTAATGAAATCACATTTTTGATTGATTAAATATCTAATAGTTATAGAAAACACATGCACTAATTTGGTTATTTTAGATTATTACTAAATATAAAAACATGGATTTAAAATATCATGAATCATATTATATATTGATAATACAGTTATTGTACAACGATTGATAAGATTATAATAGAATAAGAGTTATGATAAAGTCTAATTTGAATAGATGGATGTAGTGATGACCTTGACTAATGAGATCATATCATATAATTCTCATTTATCCGAGATTATAATGAAGAGGACATCACTATCTTTTTCCCATGAGCAAGACCAATCTGAAATTCAACAACTAAAGCATGGACAAAACCATTTATAAGATAATTTTAAAATTACTGAGATCAAGACCCAAACCATGTTTGTTAAACTACCCCAATAATTCCCCACCACCACACACCATACCCTAATAGAATACACTGGTTTAATATGGGATTATGTATCTAGACCCTAGTAGTATTGTAGAGACCCGAAGCTTATCGTACATGGACCTTACATTACATTTGCGGAATACTTAGTACATAACAAAAACACACACACAAGGACCGTAATAGTTTACTGTCTTTGGAAACTCGGACTATAATCTTTCAATCGTGGTGAATGATCTTCAATATCTCCCATAAAGATCTTCCTTTTTTTTTACCTAAAAACCTTTCTTTATATCCTGGGGAAAAGAAAACATAAAAGGGTGAGCTCAAATGCTCAGTAAGGGTAAACAAAAGAAATATCAATCACATCATATACATAAGAACATAGCCTTTGGAAATCTTAACCTGCAAAAGAGCTCATAATATCATAACATGGGATAAATCATAGAAGTGAAAATGAAATCATAACTTAAAACATTACTCATTGTGGCATACACACATAATCATAGAGAATCATTTCTTGTTAGTCAAGACTCATTGCCAAGACTATCTTAGTGGACAAAGTCCCTTTCTGAATCGAGTAATCCTCGTTTCAGTCCTGTTTCACTGAACCGGTATAACCTACCATTCCAGCCATGTCTATCTCATGAGATATAAAATCTTTACCCAATGCATTGGAGGGAGATATAGGTCCCACCCATCTCATAATGATACCATTCTTATGTGTGCCACAAAATCATAAATCATACATCATTTCATAACCCATGTAATAAAAATGGTAATCTTAAACATCATGACATCATAAAACAATTCATATAAGATAAAGGAATTCATAAGAAATATTTCCATCACAACATAATCAAATCCATGTAATAATAGGGATAAAAACAGAACCCTTTTATTATCTTAGATGGAAAATAATTTTGATAAAATACATGAATTTAATTCTTGAGGAAAATATCATTTCTTCTTTAAAATCAATTTCTTTTCACAAAACATCATGCAATTTTAAAAGAAAGATATTTTATTGAAAATAGTCATGAAATCTTTTAGAGGAAGCTTCATGAAAATAAGGATTTATAAAACAGTAGAAATCTGTTCATGCCGTATAAGTTAAAAAAAACATTCTTCATACTTTTGTCGGAAAATTCAAAAAGTACCTCGTACGAAAAACGACAAAAGATTCCTTTCATACGTATTACTAAAAACTCACCGAAGGGTAAAAATGGATTTAAACAATTTTAGGTGGATGGAAATAATATTACATATTGAGTAAACATGGATGTGGATGATAAAATACACCCCAGTAAATACATACGAATAAACAATCTCGGATAAAAATGAGATTGTGATATTTCCCTTACCTTAGGTCCGATTTGCTTCGTATGTGTCCGAACCTCCTCTTCTTTGAAGCGCCTCTTTGAGACCTCCTCTTAGGGCACTAAAATTGGTCTTTGAGGAAGACCAGAACCTCTAGGATGTTTCTAGGGAAGTGGAGAAGATATTTTGTCAGGGGTTGGCCGAGCTTGAGTGCTCAAATTGGTGTGAGGAGGAGGAGGAGGAGGTTTCCTTTTATAAGGGAGGAGAGGGGCACCTTAGGAATATCTCAAAATATTATTTTATATTAAAGTCAAAATCGGTTTATAATGGTTCCAAAGGGTCTTATTTCAAAGATAAAGTGGGTATGGGTCGAAATCCTATCATCCAATAGGATTTAGACAAGTTTAGGTTATTATTTTAACCTTATCAATTAGATTTAACTCTAAGTTAAATAATTTAACTTTTACCGTGTCTTTTTGTTTTCTTTCACTATATGGTTAATACACTTACTATAACATGCCAAACGAACCCCAAATTGTATATTATTAATAAATATATCCTTATCTAAGTCATTTGGCCGAACCTTAGATTTTTAGGAATAAAATAACAATTAATAATATAATATTTGATTTAAAAACTATTTTGTGTCAATTTTGACACTATTTGATATATAATTTTTGTGAAAGTCATAACAGAATTATATGTTCGAACCAAGTTGATTAAATCAACATTAATATATCATAGTAACCTAGAAAATTAGTGGAATTCATAAAAAGTCTTAAATTACATTTATTTTGGTATTTATATTATCAATTATGTCAATATTTCATTAATAAGATAATTACTGCATCATCTTTGTGTCATATATAAATTAAATTATTTGATGTCTAAAAATTACAAATAAAATACCATAATGTAGGAAATCTTTTTAGCTTTTTAATTAATATTTACAATCGAATTTATCGTATGTATAACCCCATATTAAAAATGATTTACTTATTAAACATTGATTTTAACTATTTTAACCCTTCTTTAAATAAATTAATAATAAATGTCCTAATCTAATCCAAGTGGGCCTAAATGGTCATATTTTATTCCTAAGTTTGTTTTTGGTCGAATTACACTTGTCCAATAGAATTAGGACATGTGTTAGGGTAATATTAATATCATATTTACCCTTAGGTACCCTATTTACTAATAACCGCGGTAAAAAAAAGTAAAAAGTTACTATTCACCAAAAATTATTTTCATCTCATTGAACCACATTTGACTTACTGACATCAACCGTGTCTCTCGGATTTTTGAAATTCCATTCACATAAGCGGTAAAATTAAGTTTTATGAAAAATTCAGTTTTTTAACTACCACTTAGTAGTTTCACTATTCATCAAAAATTGATGTTTTTCAGAACAGTGCCAAAATTTCATCCCAAGCTATATTTCATATTCCGAATTCAAAAATGAAGTCTATTTTACCAAATTCATTACATAAAAGTTGCATTAATTAATTTTATAATTAAATCCCGCTGTTAAAACAAATAGCGTGTTTTTAAGAAACAATATCTATCAAAAGATTGACACTTGATTATGTCTGGTTTAAATGTGAAATTACATCCAATGACCAACATTGTATTAAATTGTAAAAATATATTCTAAATATACTTTAAAACCACTCAAATTAATAATTTATCACTATTAATTATTTCGATTAAAAAAAGTTGTTTTTAATTATAATTTAGTAATTTTCACTATTAATCAGAATATGAAAGTTATCCGAACAGTACCAAAATTTCACCTTAGGCTAAATTGAATACTCCGAATCCAAAAATGAAGTTCATTTTGAAAAATAAGATTTACAGAGTTTTAAAAAGTGGTTATTACTATTCATAACGGCTAGTTCATGATAATATTATAATAATATATCATTGTTTATTAAAACCCGGTATTGCGTACAACACACGCTATTGAGGAAGGTCGCGATTGCGTGTAATACAAGCCAAGTCAGGGTTGCATGTTGTGAAAGAATCCTTCGTTGTTTCGTATAAAATAATCCAACCATATTTCATTTATACATTTAATATATATATATATATATATATATATACTCAATTTTGCGTAGAATAACTATTATCAAAATTGTGTGTAACACAGTCCAAGAATAGTGTTGCGTATACTGCAAGCTAATACGGTGTTGCGTATAGCGCAAGGTAATCATGGTGTAGAATACAACACAAGACATTAATGAAATTAAAAGAATATTTTTCATAAAATCTCAGGGTGTTACAAGTATGAATTCTTATATTTTTGTTTTTAATGAAATATTGAATATATTTATCCATTATTATTATTATTATTATTTTATCAATAATTATATAATGTGTTAGATAAATATTATATTTTGAAATAATGAAATAAAAAAATATTTATTTTGAAATATATAGTTTAATTAATACATTTTTTTGATAAATTAATTTTTTTTAAAAATAAATAATATTTCATTAAAATGGTCTTTTATAGAATAATTATTTAAATAAAAATGATAATATAATTTAACGAATTTTATTTTCATTTTATAGGGGCAAGGATGTTATAAGTATCATAAAAGCTATTATTTTTTTTAGTAAATATGGATTTATATTTAAAATAGAATATTATAATTTTCATAAAAAAATTGATAAAATAAATATTATTTTTGAAATTATCAATTCAAATTAGTTAATGATGAATTTTTCATAATTTTTTGTGATAGTCAAAATTTATTTAAAAATCAAATATAGTGTAAGTATATGGTCTATACTATAAAATCATAATTACTCAAAAGTGATGTAATAAATTCTATAAAAGTAATCCAAAAACACATATATATTTCTACTTTAAAATAATGTTTTTTATGTTTTTTAAGTTAATTTTATAAACCCATATGTAATCCTCAAAAACCTATATTATATTACATTTTTGAAAAACCATTTCTTTATAAACATGTCTCACATTAACATCAACAAGGGTATTATTTTAATTATTTTGGATGTTAGACTTATATAATATTTAAAATAAATACAATGCATTGAATAATGGGAAAACTATGGGATGTTTTTTGTTTTTTATTATTTTATCATATAGAGTTCAAAACCTATGTTCTAAAATAAATTAACAATTCCCCTATATTTTACTATAAATTCTCATCCATCCTCTCAGTCCTATTCACTCAAAATCATTGAGAATGAATTTACTCTCCCTATACCTATATAAATCCATTGTAATATTTTCTGAATCTATTAAAAATCTCATCCTAAGCTTTTAGAATCAGCCTCTCATGGTAAGGTATATCTCTCTCTTCTTTTTCATTTGAGCACCATATTTGTATTTATCATTTTTGTATAAATTGATTATATATTCATGTAATTAAAAATATCCATTTAGTATAAAATTTATGTTCTAATAATGGGTGATCATTTATCCCATATCATTATGATCTTTAAAAACGTCTTTACTATATAAAAGTAATGGATCCCATCCTCTTTTTATTTCAAGTAAAATATTTATATTAAGCCATTTCTATTTCTATTTTTCTATATTGTAATGTGTTTTTACACATACTTTTATTTACATTATCATTACAATGTAATTAAATATCACAATTCACTCTCATTCACCACTTCCATAAACCTTTATGTACACCCATTATACTAATGAAATTATCCTGTGATTTTTTATACCAAACATTTGTTTTGTGAATAACAATTACCATTTTCAATCAATTGTATTCACCTAGTTGTACCTATAGTTCTTTTATTGGGGAATTCCATTCATGTAACCCAAACTTATTAATAATGGGGATAAAAGTGACAAAACATATTTCTATGTTGTATGATTTATGTTACACCGAAATGCTTGTACATGATATTAATGTGACAAGTGGCCCCAAAATAATATATCCCTCTAATGGATTGGTTAATGTTTGTATCTCTTGAGATAAAATTTATCATTAATGTGAGGTTGTCCTAAGAAAACTATGTAATAATTTCATGATGGTTATCCTTTACTTATTCTTATGATGTCATGTTTTATGTTATTTCCATATTCATATGTTTCCTTGATATTATTATATTATATCATTATTTTATGTTCATGTTTATAATTTTCACCGTTTTATAACAACTTAATATTTCTATTTTCTCACATTTATTACTTTCATCATGTAATTCTATGATAATTCACTTACATTGATTTATAGCTCACCCCTTTCTTATGTACATCCACAGTTTTTTTGTTTAGTTTTAGAATATCCAATAAGTACATGTTCATATTTTATGTTTTTTAAACATTTATTGTATCCCTATTTAAATTTATGGTTTATGTATCAAATTCCACAGATACACTAAGCCTCATGATATTATGTGACTGTATTATGTGTATCTTTATAAAATAAATCGTTAATTAAGGTGTATTAAAGATATGTGTTATCATAGTTTATATCTGAGGTGGGGTGTATTTATTTTTGGGGATTAGTATTAGAAAAAATTATTAAAAGCCTTATGGGAAATATAAATAAGGGAAAAAATCTATAAATTATGGTTGATTAGACAGTAAGTGTTTTCAGAGCAACAAAATCCCTATATAGATACTAAAAGTGGATGTGACACTGGGATAATTGTACCTTGGGGAAATAAACTAGAAAACGGTTTATTGTGTTTTTACTTGATCATCACCAAGTTCATGAAAAAGTGTCCTTTTCACACTTGATTTGAAACTCCTAGGGTATATTATTTGGTAAATTCACAATATTTTTATGAACCCTTCTAAAAGGAAAATAAATGGGCATTAAATTTTTTGTTTTAAAATATACAATGGATAAATTATATTCAAACCAAGAAATTAAAAGTTTAAGGGATGTATGTGATTTTTGGGTCATCACATCAATGTTCACAATTCCCTTTTATATGTTTAATAGTGTAAAAATTATCATCGCTAAGCCTATTTTGTATTTATTAATTGATTAGAATTAGGATACAATAGTAAAACGAAGGCTTATCATTCCTTCATGAATATAAAATTTTCTATGTGACTATGGTTCTATACATTTTTTCATATCATGCAAGTATATTAGAACTTTCTAATCCCCACCTAAAAACATGAAATTTGATATATTTTTTAAAACAAAAATTGAGAATTTTTTTTATCCCAAGTATATAAATTCATCCATGTCCATATTTGTAGGATGACCTTCTTGGTGATCCTTATGATACTTCCTTTTGTAGAATTCGGTGTAATTATGGGTATGGATTGTTTATCATTATTTTGATAAAATAGAAATTTCCAGGAGAAATAAATCACCCTTTGTATCAAAAATAACCTTTTAATTCTATAAAAGTGGAATGAGGAGGATGAATCTTCTTTTTTATAATCATATCAAGAATGGATATTATTGCCTTATGAGTAAGCGTATCTTCCCTGAATGATTGAGAGTAAAGAAAAGTTCAACCTTGAAGACATGCACATTGTAATGGAATACAATAATGTGTTTCCAAAAGAATTTTTAGTCTTCCTCTAAGTCACAAGGTTTAGTTTTCAATCGATATTATACCTTTAACATTTACAAGATCCAAGACTTCATATAAAGTATCCACTATTGATTTTAAGAGCGAGAAAAGATGTTTTAGGAGTAAATAAATAAAGAGGTTATACACCCAACAAGATCAACATGGGGTGTGTCAGTCCTCTTCATCAAGAACATGGATGGATCAATGGGAGTCTACAGTGAAAATAATTAGATAAAAAAGACCATGGAAAATAAAAAGTATAATTTCATTGGATTGATTTATTTTTAGATAAACTATGAGAGTCCTAGTAATTCTTTAAGGTTTATATTCGATCGAGATATTATCAAGTAAATGTAAAGAAGGATGATATCCTGAAGACTACTTTTCATTCAATGTACAGGCACTATAAGTACATATTGATTCCATTTGGACTAACTAATTCTCCAGTTATCTTCATGGACAAAATGAATGCAGTCTCTAGGGATTAAGTTGATAAATTTTTGGTATTATTTATAGATGGTAATCTTATATACTACAAAATCAAGGAGGAACATGAGTATTGTTTTTATTTTGTACAGAATAACTTGAAAAAGAAAAAGTTATATGTGAGGTAAAATAAAAGCGAGTTTTGGATGGAGAGAGTAAAAGTATTAGTGCATGTTATTTCAAAAAGGGATATATTTGGATCTTTTAAAAATTGAGGCAATTAAAGGATGTCACAAAATAATATCTATGGTGGAGATTTATATTTTCCTTGGATTAGCTAGGTACTATAGTAAATTTGGGTGAAACATCTCAAGGTTTTCAATACCAATAACCAAGATAACTCAAAGAGGGTGATGTTTTTCTGGAAAGCTTAATGAGAAGATATATTTAAATAGATAAATAATATTATAATCACTTCACCTATGATCACATTACCCCTATGTAGGAAGGTATTTGTTATATATGGTAATGAATCCAAAGAGTTATTTGTTTTTTTACTCATCTAGGATGAACAATTTATATCCTATACCTCTTGAAAATTTAATATCAAAAGAGAATAACTAAATAACGCATGATCTAAAATTGGATGTATTGATCTTTGTGTTGAATATTATGGAACATTATCTCCATAGTTAGAATTGTGACATATATTCATATAGTAAAAACCTCATGTATATATTCACATAAAAGGAGATCTATATGAACCAACAAAGGTGGCTAGTGCTAACCAAGTATTGTGATTGTTTAATCCATTACTATAATGGGAAGGTAAAAAAGGTGGAAGTTAATCTTATTAGAAAGGATCCTGCAACCCTTTCCAAGATGAGGATTAAAGGGGGAATAATATACTTGGATATAAAAATGATTGAAATGGGAATAATAAAAGGATATTTATCTTAACTTTATCAAATAAAATATCAACTATATATTCTAGAGAGGATCATGGATGCACAAAAAGATTATGTGTAGCTACAAAAAAATGGTATTGAATATTCTAGAGTTTAACTTTTCTAAATATCGATTTATATGGTTTGGAAACTGAGTACGTGTCCCATCATAACTATAGATGAAGAGGGAACTTTTGGCTGATGTTCATATCTCATCATTCTCTATTCATATAGGATGCATAACATGCATATATATATGAAGGAAAAACTATTTCGGGATAATATGGAGAGGGATATTGTATAACATATGTGTTGATTCTTGGTATTCCCACAAGTCAAGACCGAATGATATAATTCTATAGGTATGATGAAACTATTTCTCAAACAGTATAGAGATGGGAAAATATAACCATATATTTTATCATAGGACTCTACAGAAAATCTAAAGGCAATTATTCCTTTTGGGTGGTAGTCAATTTCCTAAAAAAATTAGTGTATTTCATTTTTATCAATGCAGATTTCTCTCATTCCCATGTGAGCAAGATATACATAATAGATGTGGTAAGAATGCCTATAGTTACACTCTCTATTATGTTTTATTGACATATATATTTACGTCAAAGATATAGAGAAGCCTTAAGTATGATTTAGAGATTGAGTTGTGTTTTGGTATTTCTTTTCACACTCAGACAGATGGGGTCTCAAAAAGAAACATTCAATCTTTATAGGATATTTTGAGCTCATGTTCATTAAATTTACAAGGATATTGGGATTACCACCTTCCACAAGTGGTGTTATCATATAAAGACAATTTCTATTATATCATTCAAATGGAACCTTATGAGTATCTGTTTGGGAAGTAATTTCAGACTCCAATGTACTAAGATGAATTTGGAGAGAGGAAGGTTGTGAAACTTGATTTTATCTAAGAGTTGATAGAGAAGGATGAAAAAATTAAATGTATAATAAATCCACAAAAAATTAATTTAAAATATATGAAAAAATAATTTAAATATACTTGTATTTTGAAGTTATAAATAAGGTGTTCCTTTATATATTTCTATAAAATATATTCATGAGATTTGAGAATAAGGGAAATTGTAGTCCTTGATGCATCGGCCCCTTTGAGATCCTTGATCACATCAGAGTTGTGGCCTATAAATTAGAAATCCCACCTACCCTAACCCAAGGACATCATGTGTTCCATGTATCCTTATTGAGGAAGTATATACTAGATCAATCACATGTTCTGAATCCGGAGGTGGTACCCTAAGAGAATTATCATTCATATGAGATGATCCAGGGATGATATTATATTATAGAGACACTGTTCTATCAATAATTATCAATCACCTAGAAAAAGTATTGTGGTGGAACCAAAAGTATGAGGATGAATCATGGGAATTAAAATAGGAGATTAAATAGGAGTACCCTCATATATTCTATTGTAAAAAATGAAAATTTTATGGTGAAATTTATGAATGGGGGATGAAACTAACAACCTGGAACATTATAAATGAAATTACATTTCTATTGAGTAAATGACTTAAAGGTAAAGAAAACACATACTCTAATTTTGGTTATTTTGAACCGTTGTAAAATATATTATATTTTACATAAATGTATATTAATAATCCTAAACACTAATAATTGAATCATTTTATAGTGATTGATACTATTATTATATATTAAGTGTTCTGATAAAGTCTCATTTGGAAAAATAGAAGGATCTATGCCACAACCAATAGGTTGATACCCTCTAAATCCAATTTATTAGATCTTCCAAGGGATATGGAATTACTAGTATTTACATTAACTAATCCCAAGTTGAAATTGAACAATTGAAGAATGAAAGAAAAACTATTTATGAGATAAGTTAATGATTATTGAGATCATGATCCAAATTTTGTTCTCTAAACAACCATAAGAAATCCCCACCATTGAACACCATTCCCTTAAGGAATATGGTGGTGTAATGAGGGGTTATGTATCTAGAACCCAGTAGATTTAATTTTTATATTTTAATTTTTATTAAAATAATAATTATATGCATCTTTTATTTATTACTTAATCAATTATTATATAATGCATTTGATAGAAATTTTATTTTGACATAAACCAATCAAAATTGAATTTTTGGGATATATATAGTTTCAATTAATACACTCTTTTGTATATTAAATATTTTTTTAAAGAAATAATATTTTAATAAAATAATCTTATTAGATAATAATTATTTTAATATAAATTATAATTTAAATTTATGAAGTCCAATTTAATTTTTACTAGGTTCAAAATGCTGTTATTATTATAAAAAAGTATTTTTATGTAAATAGATATTTTATTCCAAAATTTAAAATTAACATATTTAGGATTTTTTTTGATAAAATACAAATTTCTTTTTTATTATCACTTATAAATTATAAAGTGATCTATTTTTCATAATTTTATAGAATAGTAAATTTTAGTGTAAAAAATTAATATGGTATAAATATATAGTCTTTATTATGACATCATAATGTACCAAAAATGATGTAATAAATTCCCTTAATGGAATCCAAAAACTAAAAATATATTTCTCCTTTAAAATAATGTTTTTTGAAGTTATTTGATTAATTTTATAAACCCTTAATAAATCTTTTAGAAACTAATTTTTTTGATGTTTTAATATAAATTATTTAAGAACATGACTCACTTCGACATCACCAAGTGTATTATTTTATAGACTTTTGATCTTAGAAATATAAAAATTTTAAAACCTCTCATATTTGGAAGAAAACATGATGAAAAACTATTTTACAGTTTTTATTATTATTATCTCATATTGAGTAAAAAACCAATGTTTATAAATTAATAAAGAATTCACCAGGATTTTGAAATAAATACCCACCATCCCCCACTCCATTTCAATAAAAACTCAATGAAAATAAATTTTATCCCCTTGTACCTCTCTAAATCCCAACCAATGTGTTCCCATTATATTGAGAATATCCTCCCATGATTTTAGAAGAACCCTCTAAAGGTAACATATATCTATCTATCTCTTTATTTCTATTCAAGAACCTTATTTATATTCGGACTTTTGAATATAAATTATTTATTTCATCATGTATTAACAAATACACCTTTATTTTCCAATATTTATTCCAGAAATGAGAGTTCTTTTATCCCCTCTTGTTACTATACTAATGTAAGGGATCCAATCCTATTTTTTTTATTTCAAGTACATTATATGTAATAAGCTCTTCTGATTTCTAATTTTCCATATTGTAATATGTTTTTAAACATATAATTACTATCTTTATTATTCCCATGTAATGAGGGAAAACCTTTCACTCTCACTCACCCCTTCCATAAAATATTATGAATACACATTATACTGCTGAAATTTTCATGAAAGTTTCTATTACAACTATTCGTATAGTGAATACACATCCACATTTCCACTCAATATTATTCACCCAGTAGAGCTTATCCTTCATCTATTTGGTAATTCCATTTATGAAACTTGTAATCCTTAATAATGGGGTTAAAATATATGAAATTTAATCTTATGTTATATGATAAATGTAGTACAAAAATTCATGTACATGATACAAATGTGATGGGTGGGTCCAAAATTATATATCCCTTCAATGATTTGGGTAAAATTTTTATCTCATGAGATGACTTTTATAGTTTATTGGATGTTATCCTAAGCACTCTATAATATTATTTATTAATAGTTAGGATTTAATTATGGTTATGTTATATTTTTTATATTGTTTCAATATTCCTATGTCACCTAGATGTTATCATATTATATCAATTTTAGATATTTATGTTTATAAATATCAACCTTTTATTTTACCTTGGTATACCTATTGACTAACATGTATTAATTTACTAATGTTATGGTTTTATTATTCCATTACTTGAATTTATAGACCCCCCTTCTTATGTATATCCCCAGGTTATCCAATTAATTTTTAGAAGATCGAAGGAATCTAAGGTTATGTTATGCGATTTTTAAATAACTTTGTTTTATCCCTAGTTTAACTTATTGTTTTATAAATAGAATTTCCCAAAACACTAGACATCATGATCATTTTGCGATTGAATTATGTTTATATTTTTTTATGAAACCAAAAATGAAGTTGTATTAAAGATATGGGTTTTCATATATGGTGCGATCATAAAAAACCTACTAGATAAGAACCATAGATTCCATGCATTTTCTTTTCCTAAATAGAAAAACAAGCTAGTTTAAAATATTCCATTTAATTTTTTTTGTTTTAAAATAATTTATTAAACATAATAATTTTTTCATATTAAACCCCCTTTTTAAAGAGTAGAAAAAATTCCATTATATAAAACCATTTTAAAATATTATTTGGAAATTGAATTATAAAACACACTCATGTGAACATGTATCTAAAATCCACTATTCAGACATTAATGTTTAAAATGGTGCTGAGAAATAAAACTCAAGACACTATAATGAACGGAAAATGAGAGTAATTAATAGAATAAAAAAACCATCGAGTAAAGATACAATAAACATATCAATTATAGAGAGTCGGTAACAAACAAGACAATGCCAAATAAGAGACTAAAATATAGAAGGGTTAAATTATAATAATAAATATGTGGGATAACCAATAATAATATCATCGTCCATAAAAGTGATAGTTTGTAACACCTTGAGATTTTATATGAAGAACATTATGTTTGATGCTATCTATGACATGAAACACCGTGAATAAATGAACTATGAAATATTATTATTTAAATGTTATAATTATAGTATTGAAATTAAATTTTTTTGGTATCAATTGGATTAATCACATTATGATATATATATATTTAGAGGTTTTGATAAACTTTTATGAAATAATCTATCAATTTTTAGTAATGTGAATTTATTCTTTAAAAATATGTTTTCTTCATAAATGATCTTTTATTGTCTTTTAGAAAATATTTAATTATTTTATAGAATACTTATAAAAAAATATTTTTATAAAATGAATTTAATTTTTGAAATCAGCATTTTAAAATTATATTATGGTTAAATTTTGGTATTTTTCTAAAAATATTTATTTTTCAATGAATGGTGAAAATACCATTATTTGTTTTATTGTAAAACTATAATTTCTTTTCATTTAAATGTCCCATTATTCATTAAATATTAAAATAAATTAAAATCGGTTTGTTTTAGTAATAAATTATATAATTAATAATATAATAATCATAGTTATAATTTCTCCTTTTATAACATTATTTTTGAGCTTAAAAATGATTTTCTTCTAAAAAATGTTTTTTAGTGTGTTTTACACATTTATTTTATAAGCAATATAGATCACAATAGAAATTTAATTTTATTAAATTTTATTTATTTTTTATTCATGTAGTCAAGTCTATCATATGATTAATGTTTTATATTTTTCTGTGGAAGTAAATGTTTTGGTGAATAGTAAAAAATACTGTTTTTAAAAAATAAAGTATCCCTTAAGATATCACTAAGTCGTGAAAATAATATAATTTTTTTAAACTTAAATAATGACACAATTATGATAAAATAATATTAATATCATGTATAAATAATTCAAAAATATATAAATTATAATTTATTTCAATAAATATGAAATAAAAATCATGTGCTGACACAATACTTGCAAAACACTAGAAAAGTCAAATATGGTGTCCTAAAGTAAATATTCAAGAAGAAAGAAGTACTTTTATAAATTTCTTATTATATATTAAGTATTATTTATTATATTTATGGTTATATACTAATTTTCTATTTATATAACAACTGCCTTATCCAAATTTATGTGCAATGCTTGCGTAAAGAAGGAAAAGTAAAAAACATATTAAAAACTTGTTCATAAAATATTTTTTATTAAAATACATATTTAATGAATATAAAATATTATATTAAAAAATATTTATTTATTTTTATTATGGTGTTTGGTTTTTAATTTTTACTAATGAAACAATTCCCTTAAATACTTACACAACTCTTACACAGTGCTTGTGTAAACAGTTAAAAAATCATGTAATTTTTAAAAACACTAAATAAATATTTTATAGATGAATTATAGTGTAACATTAATTTTAAGATAAATGTTTCCTATTGGGAACATTTAAATGTATTATATTATAATGAAAAAAATTCACAGTGTATTTAAAGAAAAATTAAATGAATAGTGTAAAAATGATCTTAAAAATATTTTATAAAAATTATATTATATTGAATTATTTAAAAATTATAAAAATAATTAAATAAGATAATTTTGAAAATATATGGTTTAATATTTCATCCCTTTTCCAATTATAAGATAATTTTCTCATTGTATGTTAAATTATAACTCTTTAAACATGAAAAGGGTGTTACCATGGTTAAAGTTAAAATGGGTTAACTACTATGTTAAGCCAAAAGATAATGTTTAAAAAACACTTAAACATATCAAAATTTTACTAGTTGAAATTATTTCAACCCCATTCTACCTTATATTTGAATCCCTATACATTTGGATTTTTTTTCAAGAAACTTTCTTTATTATATTTTAATCATTTAAGATATCCAAAGAGTGCAACTACCATTAATTATAAAAGGGAGCCCCTCCTTTCTATTCTTGACACAAATTTTATCCTTAATAAACACTAAAAAATTTCCTACTCCAATCCTCTAGACACATTCTAGAGGTATTGGTCTTCCCAAAATACCAACCCTAGCATACTTAAGATAAGATCTTAATAAGATTCTTCAAATAAGAGGAGCTTTGAATGCATACAATGAAAGAAAATATTTGATGTTATAAAAGTGGTTTTAATTAGTGTATGTCTAATAAGATTACTATGTGGGAAGATATTTATGTTATATGTTTAATATCCTTCAATAAATAATAATATTTCTATCTTGTCTCCAAAGACACTAAACTTTTATGACCCTTGGGTGTGTATATAAGCCCCATCCATAAAAAATTACTTAATCATCATTTAAATGAAGAATTAACATTGGGGATCTTTTCTGGTTTAGAGTTTTAGAGAATTAGACGATAAATATTACATTACATATCAAATATTACAATGTAGACACTTCTACTCAGTATCCATTTTTTCATAAAATAAAAACTCTTAAAAGAAAACACCAATTCTTTTCTTGATATAAATATTCTTGAATTCATCCTTTCACTTACCCTTTTTTATACCCTGTGAAAAACATTTCAAAAACTTGGTATGAGCATAAAAATCACAGTAAGGGTTATAAAAAAAAGAAATAAAACATTAGTCCATTAATACATACATAACATAAACTCTTTAAAATACCCCATGAAATCATAATATTTTTGAAAAACAAACAGAAATCATAAATCATAAAGGTAACTTGAGGCATCCATATCATATATTCAATGTAGATTTCAAATCTAGATAAGGAGTTATTTTTGGAACACCCATCGTAGTATATTCCATAAATCACTTAAGATAAACATTAAAGTTTACCTCTGTCACGTTACCCAATGAATTGGAGAGCTATCTCAGGCTCACCCACCCTAGGTTTATCACATAACCAACCATATATGTAAATAATTCTCAAGAACCATAACAAATAAATCAATCATAAAGGAAAGAAAACATTTCCACATTGCAATAACAATATATCATTTCAAGATATTGAAATAATTAATGATTTATCAAAACCATTTTTAATACCAAAATACATAAAAATGGGATATTGAATTTATTTTCCTTTTAAAAACACTACGACTTGTTAAGGAATCCAAATATCAAATAATACTTGCGGTGTTCGAAAGGTTTTTGTCAACGCGTACGTTAGAAAGAAAAATTACCTTTGTTGTTTTGTAAAACACTTCGTAAAACAAAAGATTCCTTTAGAAAACCATTTAAGGAAATAAAATAAAAAGGGTTCATAAAAAAATAATTCTTTTGAACACCATTTAATGAAATAAAATAAAAAGGTTATAATTACACACTGTATAAAAGAATGTCGTGTATAAACCAAAGTATTCCCCAATGGAAGGAGATTGAGACGAATTCCCTTATGAATATTTTATCATTAGATTAAGGATAAATAAAGGAAATAATTATGTGTTAAAAATATAAATATACTCAAGATAAATGGATATTAACTACTAAACAACAATATTTTAATCACACATATTTTTGGAAAAACAAAACCAATGACATGGATAATTAACTCAATGAATGGAAATTGAGTTAATATTTCTCTTTAAAAGTTCGTATAAATGATGTAAGAATATATCTATGGGGTTATTTTGTGTTGTAATAGTATATACACAAAAATAGAAGTGGAAATTAAAAAAAATTAATAAAATATGATTCCACAGATAATATTGGCATAATATAATCAACGAAGTATGCGTAAATCCCAATGAGTGGAAATTGAGTTTAGAAATTCCCATACAAAAATTTGGCAGCCTAATGACATCACTTAAAATTTCATAAAATTAGTTGAGGATAGATAAAAGGGTATCTCATCACATGGAAATAAAATGTAAAATGATAAAAACATAACATAAAATATGTCTTTGACTAAAAGAGGAGGGTGAAAGGATCCCTTACCTCGAGTCAGACTTGTCTTGTATATTCCTTGTTCATCATGAATAATAAACTTAAGTTAATTTATACTTGATTAAATAACTTTTTAATTTTTATTATTCCTTTTATACCACTTTTTACCTTTCTAAAACAATTAGTTAATTATTTCAGTTCATATCAGACATTTTGTCGATGTTTAGAACTTGAGTAAAAAATGAACATGTTACAATTACAAATTCTCCATGTGGTGAAAAGTAAATTATCTCTAGAATGATATTCATGATTTAGATTTCCTATATATCATAAATTTCTTGTATATATGTATTTATAATAGTGCATATCATTTGGATATATGAAAATTAAATGCACCCTTCTTGGAGATGGTAAGTCGTACGTATGCATGAACGCTACTTTCATTTCTTTTTCTCATATTTAAAGGAATGAAAATCAAATGATACATAGGTATATTATAATTAAATTATAATATAATAGTTTATATATATTACATATTTTCATTAACACCATCCTTTATACGTTCCATGTATGGCATGAACGAGTCATGACACTTTGAGGGGGCGGTAGTCCGCACTTCGTCAAATGAAATTATCATATTTATTAAACATGGAAATCATAAAGTTATGTTATAAATGATAATTAAATAAGAATATAGATAGCATAAATATCATATATAACATATATATAATTAATTTAAAATCATAATGGACACCATAAAAGGCGGTTTGAGATAATTGAACAATCATCATTTCATGAGGTAGTACTTCTCCGTCCACAGAAAGAACATGTTCGTATCTATTAGATTGAGGTGTGTGGAAGTTTAGTTCTAATAATTCTCATAAAAACATCCTAGTATATTTAATATACTGTTTTTAATAAAAATAATGTAATTAATAGATTTTAAGGGGTTGGATAAGGAAAATAAATGGAAAAGCTTGAGAGAAGATATTACCTTCAATTGGGTAACTCCTTTTGATTTAAGCTAAAAGGCCCTCTTGAATTGCCTTATTCCCATGTTAAGGATATATGGATAATATAGGGATGTTGGTAGATTATTTTGGGAGAGTTTGGACGATCCAAGGGGTATTGAGTGGTGTGAGTAAAGGTTAGAGATGGTCTCCTTTTATAAGACGGAGGAGGGGCTCTTTGGAATGTTTTAAAGTATTATTTTATTATAAAATAATATTCGGTTTAAAAATGTCAAAAAATCATTAAATTATAAGATACGATGAATTTATGTTGAAACAAAATAATCCAATAAGAATTGGACAGGTTTTTGATATTTTTTAATCCTTATCTTTTTTATTTAACCCTTTTTTACTCTTACCATTTTATCAAGCATTTAACACTTTGAGAATAAAAATAGTTACCAAAATATAAAAAATATCAAAATAAAGAGTCATTAAAATAATTTCAGATTTATTATAACTATTTTACTAAATCTTAGAATTTTTGAAATTTTATAACATTTAATAAAATGTTTTATATTTTAAATTATGAATTCTTTCAATTTTGACACTATTCATATCATGACTTTTTTAAAAATCCAAAAAAACATGATTTATTTTAAAAATACATAATTAATACAAATATAACATGTAAATATCATCCATATAATTCATGTATTATATCAAAATAAAAAACATACATTTATTTTAACATTTATCATATCATTTATTTGAATCCTTTATTAATGAAGCAAACACTATATCATCATTGTGTCATAATTAACACTATTTATTTGATGTATAATAATTATAAATAAAATACCATGATAGAGGAAATATATTTATATTTCTAATTAATATTTATAGTTGAAAATATCAATTATATAACCCAATATAACAATTTTTTTACAAATTATGTATGTTTATGTTACATTTTCGTTAACTTTAAATTATTTTTTATAAAATTCCATTTTCACTTAAACGTGGATATATGGGGTTCCAAAATCAACCCAAGGACTACCTTGGCCGGAAATGTATCATCCAATGGTTTTGGGACATGATTTTGGGTAATTTAATATTATTATAATATTATTTTTTATTTTTCTTTAACAGATTTACCCTTTAACCTTGGTAAATAAAATATTTACTGAAGTTATTATACATAATGTCTAAAAATAAATGTTACTTATTTACAAAACTTGGACCTCCTGATTCAAATAATAGAATCCATTTTCCAAATTCAAAACTTTTAAGTTTCATAAATTAATTTAAAACTAATTCCCGTTGTCAAAAACAAAAAGCGTGTTTTTAAGAAGTAAACACAACCAAAAGATTTACATGATTTTAAGTCCAATTTAAAAGTGAAATTACATTAAATGACCAAAATAGGATTCAATTATATAAAATAATCTAATTACCCTTTAAAACCAATTAAAATTATATTGTAATCATATAAATAAATTAGATTAAAAGAATGTTTTGAATTAAAATGCAGTATTTTTTACTATTCATTAAAAAATGAACTTTATCAGAAAAACACTAAAATTTAACCCAAAGTAAATTTTGAAGCCCCACTTCTAAATTATAAGATTATTTTGTCAAATGAAACATATAAAAGTGAAAAAAATAGATTTAATAGGGTTCTTCATCAAAAGGTGGTAAATCGTCCTTTTAAAGAATATTAGAGTATTAGAGTATTTTAGGCTTAAAATCAGATTCATTCTTATTTTAAGCCTCTAAGTTTTTTTTTTAAAACTAAAAAATTTTAAATTTTTTTTTAATAATATTTTAGTATGTTATTTTGACTCTCTCTAATACGATGGGTAGGCATTAACTATCATTTAAAATAATAATATTATATTATTATTTTTCGGTATAACTCAAAGTTGTGTGAAACATAAGATTTCAAAGAAACACTTTGTTGCGTGTTTAGTATACTATTGTACATATAATCCCCTTGAAATTAAAATTAATATTTATTTCAAAAATATTAATAAATATGAAAATGGCATATTCTTTATTTACCTGGGATCTTATAGTGTATTTAGGAAATATATTTAATATTCATCTAAAAAGATGTAATATTTAAGTATAAAATTCCCAGGTAAATAATTATTGTGCTCTAAGTAACATGTAAGTCCACAATAATAATTCAATATACATGGGGAGTTATTCCTACATATATGTTTCAAAGGTAACTAGGACTTACACA
The DNA here is from genome assembly GCA_963277665.1 of Viscum album. Lineage (NCBI taxonomy): Eukaryota > Viridiplantae > Streptophyta > Magnoliopsida > Santalales > Viscaceae > Viscum > Viscum album. The sequence goes on along the minus strand of OY728132.1, from coordinate 757,125,416 downwards.
TGGAACACTAGCTGGCTATGTGTCCAAAAAAAGTAACACATACCTGCCCTCTCAAAGACACTAGAAATGACCCCTATCTAGTATCATTACTAAATATAAATCATCACCCATTCAATTAAAATATATATATATTTTCCCATTATTCAACCATAGAAAAATACCACATGTCAATTATTCATTTAGATAAAAATAAATTCCCACAATCGAGAATAAAATTTGGATATCATGCCTTCATCTAAAATACCTTTGAAAACTCAGTTGAAAACTAACACTCTATTTGAAATCATTTAAACCCCACTTTAAATGATGAAAAATATTTTTAAATGGAAATTAGAAAATTTACAATCACCTCTATGAAAACTTTTTTAAAAACTGAATTCAATCATCAAGTTTAAATTTTAAAACATCACTTTTTATCGTTTTACACATAAGAAATTATATATTTTTATATAAACATATCTCAATGTATATATTAAAATATTATCATATAAATATAGTCATTTTCAATATATATATATATCCATACTTATGTTAATAAACACTAAATATAAAAAGAGAAACTAGTAAAACTAGTAAAAACATAGCAACAAAATGATAGAACAAAGAAACTTCATAAAATATCACAAATAAAATAATCATGGTCTATTTAACCCTTAAACCCATATTCTAACTCATAAAATTTCATAAAAAACACAAATATTTCTCAAATTCGTTTCTTTTAAATCAACACCAAAATAAAGATTTTATATATAAGAAATATAATAATTCTTCAAGTGATGTAATGAGTTATAAGACACACCAAAATAACCCCTTTAGAGATACACTATTATATATAGAGAAAATTTATCTCGAAAGAAAAAAATTCATTTTAATGAATACATAATAGTAAATATTAAATAAAATCGGATTTTTAACACCCAATCAGCAATGGTATGTCAATGAGAAGAAAAACCACAGAAACACCTATGTAGGTTGGGCCTAGATGATGTGAATCCTCCAAGAATAATAAAAGGAAGGCTTGAGGGACCCATCACATATCCTAGAAGAAATATCCCCAAGAAATAAAAACCAAAAACGTACATAGGGTTTAACATATGGTCTACATATCAAACATCTTGAAGAAAACTAATTAGAAAGAAGAGGTGGGAGAAACAAGAACAAAATAAAATTCACTTTAACTGATTTCTATTTTAAATTTAAATAGGATTCACCAAAAACTAGAGGGATAGATAAAGGAGGGAGTTGTTTGGGCCACATACCTATGTTTTAGGATAAATATATGGATTGTAGATAGGTGTATCATATTTTAGGTAAATAGTTTGGAGATATTTTTAGAATTTTTTAAATTTTTATGAATTTTGGTATAACACATAATGGTTGAACGGTTTATCAAAACCATGAACCAACCATGAAAAATTCACTAGGAATAATGGGGTATCCATACAATTGTCTACTAGGTTTAAATAAATAATTATCCCAAAGTTAAAAATGCCTTTTAAATTGTAGAAAACATTCTCTTGTTTCCCGCATAGTTAGCACTAATCATGCACCAACGATGTGAAAGATAGATTCTATTAAAATATTTATAAATTCTCTAGATTAGACCCAAACCAGAAAGTGGAAAATAAAAAATAAAAACACTACTGAAAAATTTGTTTATACCCACGGTTTTACAAAAAACTGTCAGTATAGGGATTGTTGGTGAACCTATACCCACGGTTTTCCAAAACTGTGGGTATCGGCCACCTATACCCATGGTAGTGCCAAAGACCGTGGGTATAGTTTTCTTTTAAGACCTATACCCACGGTTTTGGAGAAAACCATGGGTATAGGGTATTTTCCGAAGACCTAAACCGACTGTTCTTGAAAACCCTAGGTATTGCGGTTTTTTATGAAGACCTATACCCACAGTTCTCCAGAACCGTGGGTATAGCTTTCCTGTGTTATGGTGGGAAAAGAAAATTAGGTGGGACATGTAAAAATTTGGCGGGTAGACATTTTTTCACATATTAATATATATATATATATGCAGATATATGCATATATACCAGATAAAAATTCCAGGTTGGTTGGTCCGTTAGTCAGGATTGGGCCATGAGGCTCTGCACTAGTCGCAGTTTCGAAACCCAACATGCGCTTAATTTGAATTTAAATAATAAATATTAATATATATAAAACATATATGACTACATGAAAGATAAAAGTCCAAGTTCGGTTGGTGGCAAGGCCGCGATTCTTAGCGCGCGTCCTGGGTTCGAAACCCAGCTGGGACTATTTTTTGTATTTAAATACACAATATGAATATATATACACAGATATAAGATTATATAATAGATAAATATCCCAGATCTGTTTGCGGAACGGTCGTGATGCTTGGTGCAAGTCCCGGGATCGAAACCCCCCAGACGCTTTTTTGAATTTAAATACGCAATATTAACATATATATATATATATATGCATATAGATGAATATGTAACAGATAAAAAGCCCAGCTCGGTTGGTTCACTGTTGTGTTGCGGCGTTGAGTCTCTGCGTGTGGCACTGGTTCGAAACCTTGTGTCTGTGATTTTTGAAACATAAATTTCCCACGGATTGAAAACCATGGGGTAAGTGCCCTGCCACACTGTACAGCAGGGTGTTGGTGTGTGACACACCTATACCCACGGTTCTACCAAACCGTGGGTATAAGAAGTTTTTTTAGTAGTGAAAATAAATAAAATATCATGTAAATTCATCATAATGGTTTGAAAGTTATATAATGATACAATAAAATTTCATTCTTTGGATGGCATATGATGATGATGTTTTAATGACTATTTATGAAACATGTTTCTTTCTCACGAGTTAATTAACTTGTAAGGAAGGAAGAATTATCCTATGTTGTATTCAAATTTATATGAATGGTTTATTATTATTTGATAGTTGTATCTGTTATAAAGCTCTAATAAATTGGATAATGTTTTATATCTAATGATATCAAGTGGCTATATGGGAGGTTTTCCCAAGACCAAGAGGGTATGTGACTGATTATTCTAATCCCATGAGGGTATATGGGAGGTTTTCTTAAATCATAATTGGTTTCATAGGAGGTTTGTTCCACAAAAATAGGGTATATTAGTGATTATTACAAAACCATGAGGGTATAAAGGTGGTTGTCTAAAGCCTAAGAGGGTACATGGGTGGTTTTCCCAAGCCTATAGAAGATACATTGATGGTTATCCCAATTCTACTATCCGATGAATGTAACAGTGATATTCCTAGATGTATTGTCTTTATGCTTATGTTTATTCCATGATTTTATGCCTCAAACTTATTTATTATTCATATGATATGATCTCATGACACATAATTGATTACTAATGATTTCATACTCTTGTGACTTCTGTCTTTTGTTATGAAAAATCCATAATTTGTGACTCATGATTTATGGTTTATGAATTGTTTGGTATGTTATTGGAATTTTTGATCATTTTATATTACATTTCATCTTATATTATCCTCACTTGTGATCTTATACTAATAATTCCTATGTTTACCTTTTCTAACAATTTCATCTCACACTTCTTATATTTCTATTTCCCAAGGTTATGAAGAATGATATTATGTAAGATATGTATAGATGGTAATCATGTGCATGAATTTTATGGGAGATGATGAAGACTTATTATAAAATAAAAAGTTCATGGAATAATAGAAAAAATGACCATTTTATAAGAAATAAATGGGTTTGTTACATAATGGTTTTATCCTAATTCTATGAAACACTAAACATAAAATGGAATAAGGAATATAAGTAACTCACAAATGTATTGAATATTTTTCTAAAATAATGTAATATTTATTTAATTTATACTTGGGTTAAATAATTTTTTATAAAATCCAATATGTAATAGTTTATGTCTTTTACAACGATTCTAGGAGCATGGTTATAGGGATGTATTGGTTGTTATTAGGGTAGGATTTAGATAACATTATTGGTTATGAAGTTATCAGATGAGGATAATTTATGATTTAAGTATACCATTATTGGATGATAAGAATAATTTTAATAATAAAGGAATAAATACCCTTTTAGGTTTTATGTTATTGGAATTTAAAGTGACTAGTAATATTTTGGGAGAAATTTTTTGAGGTTTGATAGATCATTGAGGTATATATATCCCTTATGATTAACATGTTATTTAGTATGAATGTTATTTGGGAGATATTTTATTATACTTTGAGCACATAATCTGAAAGGTAATGATGAATTTTAGGATTAACACATTGTTTTATTTTATGGTAATTATGTTTAATAGTTAAAATGTGTTAATCAATTTTTGGAAGATATTTTGAGAAATACATAAAATCATGGGGATTGAAAAGTGATGTGGTGATAAGAAACTCATTTTATTTTAGGAAAATATTAACATCATTTGGAGGTATATATAATCAATATATATTTGTATTAGTGTGTGATTATGTTTTTTTGGTGGATAAGGCTATGTTTAATTTTAATAGCATAGGTTTACATGATTTTTTGGGTATAGAATATGGTAAAAAATATCATTATAATTTTTTGGGGATTATAGGATAAAACTGAAGGGAAAAAATCAAGAGAAGTGAAAATGATAGTGTTATAAATAAATTGATTGCATCTTGGGTAAAAATTATAGGAAGATACATTATAGGATCAAATTTTATTAATATATTATTTCTTGACGTGGACACAAAACATTTTAGTTTTATTAGATTTTTTGAACTAGAGAAAGTTTACTACTTTTGAATGTGATGAAAAATTAAATGATTGCTCTTATGAGAAACTAAATGACATGGGAGATGGACTGAAGAACCTTTTGGATATTTCCAACCAACTATCTTGAGTTATTATTAATAACATGACCCTTATAAATCCTAGAAAACATTAAATAAGATAAAAATGTGTTTATATGGATGTTCAGATTCTATAATGCATATAGAAAATAGAATTCATCACACTATCTATAAAAAATGTTGGAAGAATCATCATAGAACCCCTTTACATGGAATAGATAAATCTGTCAATTATAGAAGATAATTTCATTGGGTAAAAAATATATTGGAGAAATGAAGAGTATAATTAATAAAATTGAAGGAGGAAAATCCTTTCTTAATGGTCCACCTGTACTCTGATGCTCAATCACAAGAATTATGGGCATTATGCTAGTAAGTGTATGAAACCAAAGTTTAATGAGGAAAATAATAATCAATACAACCTTAATCCCATTAACAAATGGAAATTAGATGTAATAAAAACTATTTAACTTGTTCATTACAAAAATTGGTGTATTTTACACTCACCACTCACTCAAGAAATTTAAATTCCCTATTTGTTTCTAGATCTTACCACTTCTATCTATATAGAACTGTTTATAAGGGAAAAAAATTTCCACACCCATGATTAGATAAATTATTTTCAATTTACATTCATAGATTCATGATTATTTTATAATTTGAATATAACCACTTTCTAATAAAATGTTGTGTTAATTTTCTCCTTACAAATCATATTAATCTCCCGTTAGTAAAATATGAGGTGTTTTCATGCATAGATTGTATCTCTCTAAAAATAGTCTCCTACAATTTTTGAGATTAGGAAATCATATTTCATGTTATATTTTTTGGTTAAAGGATTAAAATGAACTCCGAGAGGAAATTAATTCCATTATACGAGTCTTAATACCTCATTATAAGTTGTATTTAGCACAAATGGCTGGGGAGATACCTAATTTCAAGTACATGTTTATAAAAAGGATAAACAATGCATTTCTTAGTCTTACCAAAGAAAGTGATATTGATGTAAATATTGTGACTTGATAATCTTAGGGTTAGCATTATCTATTTTAATTAGTATGTGATAAAAAATGTGAGGGTGGAATTTTTATAAGGGAGTTAGGATGTAATACAAGATATTTTAGAATATTTTATCATTAATAAATTTTTGATGTTTTATTTATTTTAATGAATAAAAAACATAAATTAAGTTGATAATTATGTAATCATATATAAAAATGGAAAAATTATTAGATATTTAAATGAAATAACTTTGCAAAAGGTGTCACATTCACTAAATAAAATAAAATTGATTCTAAAGAGATTATTTTGTTGAATTATGAATTTTCATTAAATATAATAATTTATGGGAAATGATATAAATAAAATAAATAAAATAATTTATATAATTATTAGCAAAATAAATTAATAACTTTGATATAATGATTTATAAACAATACAAAATGTTATTTTAATTATTCCTGACTAAAAAAATGTTTTATTTAAAAATCTTATTTATTATATATTATGTATGTTTTAATTGAAAGATAGATTTCTAAATTTTTTAAATTTAATTTTAAAAAATTAAATTAATAATTTAATTCAACATGTTAATTTGATCATAGGTTTAATTTTTAGTATTTTTATGAAATGGTTGATTTTTTGGGCGAATATTGAAAAATGTTGTTTTTAAAAATACAATCATTTTATGAGATTATCATGAAATAAAAATTAAGTGAATGTTTTTGAATTTTTTTTATATACCAAATATATATTTAATAATTAATATGAGTAATTTAAAAATAAAATGTTTATTTTATAAATCTATGCTTGTCATTTAGGAAATCTAAGTAATATTTTTGTTGAAAGAAAAACTACTTTGGTTATTCCATTTATTCTCAACTATCCACAAGGTTCATTTTAGTTTATATTTGATTTTATAGTAAAAAAAGTCTTCTATTATTATAATAAACTACTTAATTTCATAGGAATCAACATTATACATAATTTTGGTGTAAACTGATTTTTATGTCTAAAATGGTATTTTTGTTAAAATGATTCTATACTTCCTTTTGAAAAATAATATTAAAATTAATTTTTCTCAATACGGGAAATTTAAAATATTAATATGGATTCCATAATTTGTTTTATAATATTCAAATTATGTAATAATTCCTATTTTATTTTTTATCCATAATGAATAGTTACCATTGAAAAAATACAACAGTAAGTGTAAAAAGAGTTAATGAGGGGGTTAAACAAACATTTAAGACTTTAAATATCTATAAAACATGTATAAATTTTATTAATTTTGTGTATTTAGTCCATAACATATAACATATTATAAATTGGTCTAAATTTTATCCAATTTTCATGATAAATACATTTATTATTTTTTAATGTTCTTAATATTTACTAGGGTTCCAGTCTCTTCACTTACAAAAGGGAACATCATACTATCACTTATAAAAAAATTAGAGAATTATCTCTACCTAGATATGATAAAATACCTTCCTAAATATCCACCCCATGTCCAATATGTTTTTCTCTTCCCAAAACACCCATCCAAGAGGCCTTATGGGTTTTTTCAAAAGATATTATCCAAGGAAGATGTATATGTTGTTACCAACTTTTTAAAAGTTTAATTCTTCTTAGCCCTAATACAAATATTATCTAAAGATATTAACATAATTAAAACAGAATATTTACTATACTAAAAGCTTCCTAATTTAATGTTAAACCAATTTTCTACCTCCTTTGGATATAATGGAAAATGTAATCTTCGCTAATGTGTACGTGGAAGCTACCACATCCAAAAAGTGATATTTTCTATTTTTATTTATGGTAACTAATAGATGGTAAAATATGTTTAATTGAAGAATATATATGATATATATATATATGATTATGGGAATATAAATTATTTTTTAGCTTTATTTCATTACATCAATTAGAAAACGAGAACATCATCGGTGTGTGCATGCAGACTACCACCTCCACGAAGTTATGTAATTGATTTTTCATCATCGCCTTACATGGGAAATTTAAAAGTGTATATAATGAGTAAATATTATATTTAAAATTTTATTAATATTCTATAAAAGAGATATTATCATTATAAAAAAATAATTTCATACTCATACAATCATTCTAACAAGTTTTTAATTTGGTCGGTTTTACCACCTACATGAACATTACTATAAACATTATGTCATGACTGATTATGTAATGTTATTTAACAGTAATATAATGTAATAATTATGAATTTATGATAATTTAATAATTCTATAGTGGGAATATTAAAAATTACGTTTACGTATAAATTCAATTCTTTTGTTAAATTTGGTAATCATAGAAAGAGTTAATTTTTAAGCATTCATGAAAACTGTTAAAATAAGTTAAATAATTTTTTTATGAATCTATAGAACTATTTAAAACTCCAAATTTAAAATTTCAGTAAAATTTTGGAGATGATGAAAATATGACTAAAGTGTAAGGACCAGAACCATCGAACCATAAAATATGTGGAAACATAATAATTAATATAAATATATTTTGTTAACAAATAATTACTATTTAATGTGTGATATAAAATTATAAGGGAATGAATTACAGTAATATACGTATGAAAATGTTTTCTATGTGTATTTATAATAAGTATATACTTATTATATATGAGGTTAATTTTTTTTCGACCAACCAGAAGTCCGAAGTAAGTGGATTTTTAACTCAATTTTATTTCATTGGGTTATATCACATCTGCATTGATAAAATTATTAAAAGGTTATGTTTTATATGAACCATGATGGTTTATTTTATATTTATACTTATTTTAGGCGGATTTACATTTGTTCCACATAATAATTTCATTGATGGATTTCTATGTTAAATGTTACAAATCTTTATACGGATTTCGTATGAAATTCCCTTATTTTTGTTATGTTATTAAATTATAAAACAATTTTTGTTTATATTTTTTATATAAATATTTTTTTAAGTATTATATAATTATTCTATCTATTTTATTGTTATTTAATGTTTCTTTAATGGTTTCACTTTTAAATATGTTTTGAACCAAATGTTATAAAAGAAGAAAGGGTTTCTCATATTTCTTTTATTTCATTGATACATATGTTTTATTCATGAGATGTTTTATATTATGTTGTGTATATAATACCCAAGGGATGTTTTTATCAAAATTCAAGAAAATAAAGGGAATTATAAATCCATCTAAATTTCTATCTTTCATGGGATTTTGATTCAAGAGTTTATAGTGTAGTAAGGGTTTCCATATACTAACTTCTTTATTGAGATATGTTCTATATTCACTAGCTTTTTTTATGGTGTATATAATAACCATTAATTATTTTTGAGAAACATTTGATTAAAATAATGATGATTTACTAATACATCTAATGTTTTCCCTTTAATGATGTTTTTAATTCAAATTTTACAAAATTAGTAAAGGCTTATGTTTCATTCTAAATTTTTATCATGATTATTTTTGTATCAATTTCCATAGTAGGAAATTAAATTTTTTCACTATTACAAATATAATCTATAATCTTGTGCTCCATTTTTGGTATTTTTCAATAATTATTTAATTTTTACCCATTACAAAAAATGTTGAAGAAATATGTCATCAAAATCAAACATTATTTCTCATTTTGTGTAATAAATATTTTTGTTCTATATATATGTTCATAGAAATTGATTACATAAGTTATCATTAACTGTTAAATGATTGATAAGGTTATTTTCATACATCCTTTGAATTTCTTTTCAAATTATTAAAAGTAATATTTGTTTTAAAAAATCCATATAAAAATATTTCTACTTTTTACAAAAGTAAGAAAATAATATTTAAAATAATTTATACCTCAACTATATTTTCCCATGATCATGAAAATTATTATTTATTAATATTACCTTTTATTGTTTTCGTGGTTCAAAAAAAATACTATTCTCATATGTCCAGGAATGTTTTTTAATTTGTTAAAAAAATAAAATTATAATTCTTTTTATTTTAAAAATTATCATTCTAATTATTTAATAAAATTATTTTCATTTATGAAAACATAATTTAATAAATGTTATGCATTACATTGGTTATGATATTGTGATACCATCAACTTCCAATCTCTATCTATCTTATGATGATGAATTTTTAATGATGTTTGATGAAACATGTTTATTTCTCATGGGTTAATTAAATATTGTGGGTATTATGAATTCTACAATGTTAATTTGGCATATATATGAATGGTTTATTGTTATGTTATGGGTGGTTTATTTATAGTGCTCTAATGCATTGGGTAATGTCTTATATCTGAAGATCTCAAGAGGAAACCCATGTGGGGTTTTCAGGCAAAGTGTTTCCACAGTGATTATCCCAATCCAAATCTATTATACATAATGTTTCACTAATCCCAAGAGGGTTTACAAGAGGGTTTCACATTACCATGGTGGTATAAATATTTTTATCCCAAACCTAATTGGGTATAAAAGTGGTTGAACTAATCCCTAGAGGGTACCCATGTGGTTGTACCAAGCCTAAAGAAGGTGCATGGTGGGTTATAACAAGCCTACTATATGATGAATGTCAGGGTGATAATCCTTGACATATAATTTATTTTATTATGTTTATATCATGATTTTATGCCCCGAACATATTTTTTATGCTTGTTAAATGCTCTCATTCATCATTATTGATAATTGATTATTTAGTATTCATTTTTTCTAATGTATTTTGTTTTGAAAAAGCCTTATTATATGACTCATTTTTTGTGGTTTATGAAATATTGTGAATGATCTCATAAGTTGTGATCATGTTATCATACCCTTGAGCTTATATTATGACCACTTATGATCTTTGACTAATAATTCATATGCTCAACCCAACCAAGCATTAGATATCAGCCTTCTTATGTTTACATTTTCCAAGATCATAAATAATGATATTACTTAATATATGTTTAAAAGGGTACCCCGATTAGATATTTTTTGGTAGATATTTATGATTTACTATAAAATAATATGTTAGTGGTATAATGAAAAAAGTTATAATATGTTGAGAAAGGAATTGGTTTGTCACGTAAAGGGTTTTACCTAATTAACTAGAACATTAAACAAAAAATTGTATTAGGAATGTAGGTGACATAGAGAAGTATTGAATCTTCATCTAAAATGATGAAATATTTAAATAAGTGATGCTCATTTTGATTAAGTTATTATCAAATCTTTTATGTAATGTTTTTTGGTTTTGAAACCAAATCTGGGAGCATGAGTCTCAGTTGGTCTCAAGTTTTAATAGGGGGATAAGAAAATAAATAATATTGAATGAAAAATATTGATATAAAATTATATTTTAGTTAATATATTATTATAATATATTTTGAAAGAAATATAGAAATAAATAACTAAAATTTAATCTAATGCATCCTTTGTGATTAAATATATTATGATTTTGTGATTCTATAGACATCAGAAAACCCATTTAACAACTAAATTTTTAGCACTCATTTTCTTTCCAAAAGTTATATTACAATCATAATTAAATATATTTATCCTTCATTTTTGTGTAATTAGTCTCAGGAATATTATTTTTCATACACAATACTGATCTAATCAAAATAATACTTCATTTTATTAAGATATAATATTAAAACATAAAATAATCTATATTTTCTTAAAAAAATACATGTATAAAAATTATTAAAACTTAAGAGGACAATAATTATATAAGAATAATAATACTACAAGATTGGTGTATTCTTTATTATGAACTTCCATGAAAATTGTACAACCATGTATAACTGTAGAATTAAAAAATCATAAGAAATATGTTATACATTTTTATGGAAATATTTTAATATTATATAACGAAGTATATAAGGTTATATATAGTAATGTTTCTATTATATGGTCATTTTATATATAAATTATTGGGTATACTTATAGAAAACGAGTATATAATTTTTTTTAAACCAATATATACCATTTTTTTGAACTAAATAATATATTAAAAATAAAAGATTTTATATGAATCAAATATATTTTTCATCGATGAAATAATTTATTAAATAAAATAAATAAAATTATAATTATTATTTCAAAAATAAATAGGTTGTTTCAAAAAAACTATACATATTATCTATTTTATTAATGTTAAATTTATTATTTTTGAGTTCGATATTTATATAATGGATTCTATATTTGAAATTAATATGCCAACAATAGGTATAAGGGTCTTTATCAGTTTTTGGTAAAACAAAATATGTTATTTTGGTGGATTGTGAAACTGCAAAGGTAAATATATTAAATAAGTATATGTGGACTGCACTGCCAAATTTTGTTTTCGTCTATTAATGAGTCAATTTTCACTTAATCTTGCATTCCTTAATCATTGTGGAATAAGTATTTTCAATAATTTCTCTCAATATTGTCCATATAAATTCCCATCATCAAACCATTCCAAACCACATGGAAAAATTAGTTTTACTTTAAAAATATTACCATATTTCACCCCATACAATATTATCTCATGTTTGGTGTCCTTTTATCACAAGACAAGGTGAAAAACTCCACATGACACTGAATGTTTCCAACTAAAGATATATTTTTCAAAAGAACATTTTATTTCAAATTTTTATTCTTTTATATACTCATTATTATTTTTTAATTATATTAATTACATTAAATGGTAATTTAAATCATTATAATTATTTAATATTATTATATTATGGAAAATAATAATTTATTTACGAGAATATTTTTATTTTACTAAGTTCATGTTTGTGTCAGTTCAACCACCTATATGAATGATGAAACCATATTGTATTTATTATCATTATGAAATGAGATGAACACATAATTTATGGCTATATATTAAACTAATTTTTAGATTAATTTTTTTTTCATTATTCTAAATTAATTTATCAAGGAAAAATAAATAATAACAAAACTTATTTGTAAATCATAAAATCACCTCGAACGGACTAATCATTGAAACTCATTAAAATCTAGTCCCATAACAAACATAGAAAAATAAATCATCAAAACTATTTTTTGAAATTTTCATTGATATATCTTTAGTATTCTATAGATATTGAACTCATGATCATAGAATGGAAAAAAATGTTGGAATCTCAAAAAAATCGTTGAAAATGTAGGGTTACTAACACTTGTTGACCGTTATAAGCTATGACTAATTAATAATTAAATTAGTAATGAATATGTGACTCTAAATAATAAAAATAAACATAAATAATCTTTTTAAATAGATAATTAATAAAATAATGTTGACTATATATGGATCTAGATCACATTTGAGCATGCAATGAGTTATTGTATGTAGTTGTATTTTATTCTCTCCTCTCACTTGAGATCCTCTATGTCAGATATTAATATTAATTAAAATTTAAGTTCACTCCATCTAATATATATTACTCAATTTTTTTATCTTTATAGTAATTTATAAACAAATATAATTTTCAATAAATATTTTAATCCTAAATTCATTTCACATGTTGTTCATATATAATTTTTTCTCTTGGTCTTCACTCTATTGTGTACAGTTCCCTTTTCATATATATATATTCTTATATATACTATAAATTAAATACATTCTATGTAAATTATATTAATTTATATTATCAAATATGATATTTATTATTTTTCTTGTCCAATCATTTATTGACATGAGTATTGTAATCAATCAACTCCTTATTATTTCATTAAATTATAGGTATTCTCTAATTTTTCATGTTACTATCTATATTACTTGTGGTGTTTATTATATCATATAGAGTGAACATCCGACATAAACACTATAAGTTTTAATTTTTCTTTTGAAGTCTATTTACTACTATTTTTTAATATCTCTATTTCTCTCATTATGAGATTTATTCCTTTTATCAATTAATCTTTTACGTTATGAAATTTATTTTTAAAAACTTATGTATCTATTAATTACTATATATGTTAATGTCATTTTTATTTTCTTGTTATGTTAAACTCTCTCTTTGATTTGTTTTTTACATTACATGTTACCAACCTTCTAAGTGGTTCACTTTTGATCTCTAATATTCATATATATTATCATCAATTACTCAGTCTATGGAAAATTTAATTTTACATTACATATTAATCCCTATATTCTATATCTTCAATTTCTAGTATTTATATACAAGTATCTCGACTAATATTGACTTATACTACACCTAGCATGTCATTTGTAAGGCGAACTATTCTTTTTCCCTCTTAGATTGGATCATTATATTCAACCCAAATATTCTAAATGTATATCTCATATCATAGAAATATCTCATATAAATTTTCTATGTCTATGGATTCTTTATATCATTTTTCGTTAATTTTTTCATAATATAATATTCGAAAACAGAATTTTATCTCTCCCTTATTTAAATTTTTCACAATATCCTTTTCACCCATATCTTTATTCTTTTATCCTAATATAGCTTCTATTAGAATATATTTTTACATCACAAACATTAAATACAAATTATTTATTTTCACATACCTATAGAAGTAATTTTTTATATAATACTTTTTGTATACAAAATATATTGAAAAATATATTTTTTCAAAATTAGCTTAAAATTTATTATCTTACAGTAATTTTATTTATTTTATATCAAGACAATACAATATTTTACCCTTTAAATATTTTTATATTATATTTTTTAAAATTATATTGGGATTTACAATAATGTTATCATGAAATTTCCCTCATTGGATGATTTTTATATATCATGAATTTTTTATCTAACTCAATTTTTTTTGATGAGTTAATCTTGTTATTTATTTTTATGAATGCATAGTTAGTTTTTTATAATTATAAAAATATTTCTAAGGATCCATATTTATTCAAGGTATGGGATTGGAATTTATATCCTTCAAATGGATGGTGTAAATTCTTATATCTTTTGAGATTACTATGTTATCTAATTTGGGTTTCTTTACTAATTTAATATGTTAGGTATGGTGGGTGGTTATCCAAATTCAGTATATTTTATGTCATGGGTGGAAAAACCAATCCACAATGCAATAATAAACTTAGTTTGTAGTATTGACATATGATATCATATATGCATGTTTACTTCACATACTTATATAATGTATCTTGATTATTATTTTATATTTATTGACAAATGAAATTCGATTTCCTTATATTTGTATCCTTATTTTTAATATTTCCATTCTTACATGTGTGTTATATGACCATGAATTTATTTTTTTCTTAATGGTAATCTATATTTCAATGATTTTTGTCTCATATATTGTTCTAGATACAAGAAATTTTATGTTATTCCTTTTTATGTATCCCATAAGTATTTTGGATGGTATGAAATGGATAAAATGGAACTATTTTTTTGTATTTTATAGATAATGTATTTAATTTTTTGAGAAATATCGTTGTTATTCATATAATTTTAAATGATACCAAACTTTATGTTTTTTTATATGTTTTAATATAATGTTCTAAGTTATAGTCATATTCAATAGGGAGAAATTCATATAAATGTATTTTTGTATACTCATAGTTTGAATCTAGATAGGATGTAAATAATTGTGTAGATTATGATAGGAATGATAAGATGATAAACCATAAAAAATCATAGGTTAATTAGAATCTTTTGTAGTTAAATACATATTAGTATTAATTTTTTATAAATTAAAATATTTATATTTATTTTATTGGATATTATAATTACACACATAAACAAATTTGGATTTAGTTAATGTATTGAACCTAGAATAATTAAGTGAATAATTAAATGTGATAGATAATGAAATTATTTCCCCAATTATAATTAATAATATAATTTAGTGGATTTATTATAAATTAAATACCAAAACTATATATAAGCATGAACGAAATATTATTTATTCTCTATTTCAAGAATGAAATTTCATCTTAGACATCTATTATTTTGATTGTGATGTGAATTATTGATGGGAATTGATCATAATATCAAAAAAGAAGACAAAATTTATCACATTTAATGGGAGAAATTAATTAATATTTTTTTAAAAAAATATTATACACTCCACCATAATGTTATTTAATAACTACTATAATTTAAATGGGTTGAATAATCAATTGGTTTCTTTGAGGTAAGCATTTCACGACTAGCAAGCTGCACCTATAAGAACTCACACAAATTTATGATCCCGGTTACCTACTATAACATGAAAACCCAAATATATTGATATTATACCTAAAATGGTATGCCAAAAACCCAATGTTCATTTTCGATTTCCATAGGTTAGCATAAGTGAAAATCACACCTAATGTATCAAATCATAATATTTTATCCTAGATTAATTATAAACTATAAATGGACCATTTTAATATAAAATATTAATTTTCATTCCCATAGGTTGGGATTTTCATTCGATAAGACAAAAAAATTCATTTATAAATGAATCTAAATATTCCTATAATGATTAATGTCCTTAAAGTTTGTAAAATTCAAGGGAGATAAAAATTTTGAGCTCTAAAGTAGTGTATATTGTGATAATTTAAAGTAAATATAAAATTTATAGTGTTTTAAATTCTCTAGGATATGTTATTGTATGTTTTTATGGGTTTGGGGGTGTGTCAGTAGTTTGGGTGAAGGTTAGACTCAGTGGTGAACTATATCCTTTACTTCAACGAAAACAAAGTACCCAATTACTAGCCACCAGGTTCCTTGTGGTGTTGGAAGAGTGGAAATAGCCCCTAAAGTTCTATCATATGGGTAGTGTAATTCCACTATGGTGAAATTAGGTGATTGGGTAACTGATGGTGTTCATGAATCTTTTTTAAGTGGCATATACCCATTATTTCTGGGTCACCCCCTTTATTATTCACTTGAGAAGCATATTTGGATAGAAAATTTAGATAACCACCCACCTTCTTTATCCACCAAACCCTTATAATGATCCTTGTTTTATAGTTTATCAGAATATATTTTACCACATTAGATCTAGGTGAACACCCTCCTCCCTCTTCTCTCTCCTTCTTTTTATTTCCTACATTGATTTTGGATATTTATATATAGGTATATGAAGATTATTAAATCATTTCATGGTGTTATATTCATGATATTTCGTGGCTTTATGCTACAAGGGTTTTTTTTATTTCCATAAAAAAGTAATGTTTCCCATTTCTGACCATTATATTTCAGGTACGTTTCCTAATAGATGTTTTTAGGATTATTCCTAAATTTAAATGGAATTTGATATTGATTGATTGTTGATTGATGGTGATTTTTTTCATAAGTGTTGCAATGGAATTCCATGGGTGATTATAGTTTTTCCCCAAGGTTCTAGTAATGGGAGGCCATTCCAGTGGATTTTGGTGATTACACCTCTTTGAAATAATTTTTTAAATTAATTATAATTTCTTATTATTAATTATGGTACTTATAGTTTGATATATGCGATTGAGGGAATTACAAGGCTTTCTCTATGATTTTATTTCAATAGTGGGTTTAGATTATGGATGGAAACTCCCTTGTTGAGGTAGGTGATCCCTTTAATACTTAACCAAATTCTTTTATATATGTGAATAGTGTGTGTGGGCCTTGATTTTGTGTTTAGGAAATATATGGAGGGTTTAGATAAGTTTACAATTATGTAATGGGATTAGATTAAGAATTATCATAGATGATTTATTATTTAATACATGTTTTTGAGATTATATAGTCTTAAGAAGCTAAAACTCCTAGGTTTTTGACCTATAGAGCTACTTGTGGGGCCCTAAAGTAGTCCTATCATGTGTAGTTAATTAAGAATGCACTAGGTTGTTGCTAAGTGGGATGGACTGTAAACCCTTGTTTGATGGGAATATTGGAAAGAATTAGATATTAGTGTTGGTATTATGAATTATATAGGAAAGGATATGAGGATATAATTGGGATATTATAACCCCTTCTCATATGAAAGGTTTTGGGTAATGGGAATGATTGTAGTTATCATTGTATGAATTTAGGATTGGGATGAACTGGTTTTTTGATGGTGGGGGAGGAAATAATTTCTTATTAGGAATTTATATTACAACATGATGGTTGTAAAGAGGTGAAAAGTTCTTTCTTTTGTATGTGGTTTCCAGGGTAGCTAGATGAGAATGTGTAATGGGTATGAATGTCGTGTGGGAAGCGATGTGTGGTTGGACAATGTCGAATATATTTGTCTTATGGGTATACTGATATGGGTTGGGCAGTACATATGTGAGATTAGTGTGGGGAATTTTTCAGAAAGGGAATGCACATCTAATGAGAAACCTTTGGGTGGTTGAGTACCGACCTTGTGTTAGGGTGGTGAGTTAATGGTGGTTTGTGTTTATTAGTGTATATATGGGTATGTGCATGGATTGAGTTATAGGTATAGTGTTTAGTTTTTCCATGTATGACCAATGGGTACGGTATAGGATTTGGGCAAAGCCTATGGTTTTTGGATTGTAGTGATTATTTTTTAATGGTGGTTTAGGAAATATAAGGGGAAAATGAGGCTGGTCTTGGTGTTGGAGGCTAAGTTGTATATTCCACATTTTAGTAGATATCAAGTTTGGGACTTTTGTACTAGTATATGGGGGATATACTATCGGATTTTTCTCTATGTAAACTATATAATGATCATGTTTATATGGTTTATGAAATGAATTGTATGATACCTCACCCTAAGTGAGTGTTTGGTGGTGTGAGATTCTTTAAATGACATGGTATGAGACATTACCCTATGTTAGAGGGTGATGGTAAGGGTTTTTATGTGATGTGGTATGAGATATCACCTTGAGTGAGAGGGTATTGGTATCATATGTGGTATGTGATGTGGTGTGACACCTAACCCAAAGTATGAGTATATTGGTATGGGGTACGGTATATGATGTGGTATGAGACCTCAACCCGAGAGAGACGGTGGTGGTTTGAAATGAGGTATAATAGAAGTTATGTGACCTCATCTAAGGTAAAAGGTTCGCAATATGAGATATTGTGTGGGATATTGTATGAGATGACACTCTGAGTGAGAGGGTTTAGGTATGAAACTAAGAATGATATTGTGACATGCTACTAGGAACAATAATGAGTGAGAGTTTAGTGGTGTAAAATCAATTATGGGACCCTTTCATGGGAGATGTAGCATGGGGTTGGGAAGAGATATGAGGAATCTTCTACTTTTTAATTTCTCTAGAGTGGTTGAGGGGAGGTTTTGGTTGACCTAGTTAACAACTATTATACTATCATGATTGATTCTCTATTGGTTAATTTATTTTCACAAATAATCTCACACTATATATGATGGTGTCTGTATGAGATGTGTTAGTTGAAGCATAGTATGTTTTATGATTACACCCAGTAGGAGAATCTCACTGTTAATTCCAAAATTCTGATGTCTTTTAGGTGAAATGTTATAAAAAGGTTGTCACTAGAGTAGCTGGATGGATGTTGGGAGACTAGTCCAAGAATGCAATATACAAGGCATAGAGGCGCACTGATATAAGTGAACAACTACTTGTGGGTGTAATTTTTTTTTAAAATGAAAGAAATTTTCTTTGTAGAACATTTAAAATGTAAAAAAATAGGAAACAAATAGATGGAATTGGGATAAAATTAATTAAATATACACCAATACATTATTCAATATTTTACCAAATAAGAAATTTTTTGTACTCCAATTAATTGGAACTGCTATGGTGATTTTGTGTATTATCTTGAAATGAATGAATTTATGTTCTTAGTAAACGATAACCATAGATATGGTAGGCCTGGGTATGAGGGTCCTTAGGATGAGTTCTGAGAATGAGTTCCTTGGGGTTTTGTTTTGTGGGTATAGTAGTGTTGGTTGGTTATAGACTGTCTTGTTGAATGATATTCTTAGAAATTTTCCTTTTTATTTTGATATGTGATTTTAGATATAGTGAGGTTTGGGTTCATTATTTTTAGGAAAATGATTATGTTTCATTATGGGTTAGTTAATTCTCATTTTTTTAGATGAATAAATTGATGGGTATTATTTTTTTATCATAGTGCATGGGATGGTGTAGCGTAGGTTTATTAGACTATGGGTATATTTTATTTATTTTGATGAAATAATCAAGAACCATTATATAAAGTATTAAGTTATGTTTGGTCTATGTTTTGGTTATATGGGAATGAGGGCATAGTGGGTGCCTCATTATAGGGATATTTGCATCAATGAATTGGTTACATTGGGGTTAGATTGTAGTTTTCTTTTAGAAACTTGTGTTATGATTTGGTTTCAGTGGATTCTTATCATTATAGATTGAAGGATATTACCTCTTGTTGGTCATCGGGGAGTTGAATGGTTTGGGGATATAAAATGCTCAAAATATTTTAGGGAGCATCAATTTGTTTTAGTAGTGTACATTCAAGGTTCCTCAAAATCATAGGTGGTGATAACTAGATGGGAAAGGAGAGTTATTTAAAATGATCATCAGGATGGTAGCTTGGAATTGATGGGCAATTATTGGTAGGTATTTTCTTATAGAACAATGACCACAATTAGGGAACCCATCTAATTTTTAGTGTCTTATAGAAAATACCGTTAGAGTGGGTGTTCCATGATTCTTCTGAACTCTAAGTGGTTGGTTTTCAATTTATGATATAATAGTGTATTTTTTTTAGATTATTCTTACTAGTTTCTTAGAGGATTTTGTGATGTCCTTCAGGGTTGGTAAGTAAATCTATTGTGGGGGGGGGGATTTATTTGGTTTAGATGTGGTGTTCATGGAGAGTGTTTGTAAATGGTAAGTAAGGCTCTAGGTGATGAGATACTATCTATGGATTATGGATAAAAGGAAATATCAACTAGAGTGAGTTGGGACCTTAGCAGGTCCTGATTGTCCCTGTACAAGAGAAATGTATTATAAAAGAAGGTGTGATTGTGGAGGTGAGATTGTGGTAGGTGATTATAGGGATGATTCTAGATTATATCTCTAGGTAAAGTTGAAATTCCATTAGTTTATTGAGTGTGTTTTTGATTACTGGATATAATAATGGAATAGCTAGATCTAGTGATATCTATTTGGGGATATTTAAAATTATAGAACTTAGAGGTGGGATTCATGGTCCAAAGTTGTCAGGTTTTGAAGAGAAAGGATATTTTAATGACAATATAGATGGGATTTCTGAGTTCTAGTATTGCGGTATTATTGGTATAATGTTATTGACACTCCTATAGTGATAAGTGTTGTACCAATATTTTGGTTTGTGACTTATGTGGAAGGTATCAACACTACATTTGGAAATATTTGATGGGTATTCTTTAATTGATTGTTTTGGAAGAGATCGTGTGTTTCAGGATGTATTGTGGGAGATCCAGTGTACTTTTAGTGGGTATCAGCACTATTTTGGGTTAGTGCCTGTTATGAGTAAAATTTTATTTATAGGAGTTGTCATGAAGGGCAGGGGAAATTAGTTTTGGTATTAGCTATATAATTTTTCTTATACTTTATGATGGTTTAATATTTGTCTCAGTGTTTTTAATGGAATATCCTGAGGGGTCGGATTAGGCATCTGCGTAATGGATCCAGGACCAGTTATATTTTAGAAAAGAACTTTTATAAAGTTATGAGGGATTGATTAAGTATATGGGGACCAATCTAAATGATTCATGGAGATGAGAGACCATAATTTTAAGTGTTTTTAATGACCCATCTCATTATGGTTTGGGATATTTAAGGGAAATATTAATTTTGAGAACTAGAGAAGAGGTGTTTTTATAATTTATACTTAGATGAAATTTTAAAATGTTGAAATATCTCTAGGGAATTTTTTGGATGTGTTAAGGTGTTCAAAAGTTGTGTCAGTGGTTTGAGAGATGGGTAGGTTGATTGGTGAACTACATCCTTTCCAATATTTACAACAATATTCCCACTAGGTACACACTAGGTACATAGTGTAACTGGAAGAGGGGTAGTAATTCACGGAGTCCCACCATGTGGATGATGTAACATCACTAGGTGTTTGGTAGGGTATTAGGTTCCTGATATAGGTTGTCATTTTACATGGCAGTGTTTTGGGTTTTAGTAAGGGTAATACCTTCCATTTTAAATTTTTATTCACCTTCTTCTTTCCATGAATTATAGCATGAGAGTGGAAACTTGTCCAATATTTTCCTTTCCTTTCCACACCATGAATCAACTTGAAGACCCCTTGGTTTGTGGTTAATTAAGTGTCCTTTAAATGCATATATGATTCTTAAAATCCTACATCCATCTTCTCTCTTCTTCTTCTTCTTAACTAATTAGATTTTTGATACTTATATATAGTGTTTTTATGATTATTGCACTATTATATTTTAAAATAGTACTGATATAATGGGGATTTGTGGTGTGGAGTCTTTTAGATTACTAAAAGGTTTTAATTCCACCCATTTTGACATGTTTCAGTTGAGTTATTTCACCTTGTGGATTTTCCAAATTTTACCACATAACTGTCTTGGAATTTTAATTTTTTGAGTGTATATTTATATTAATTTTTTTAGAAGTGTTAGGGTAATTCCATGTGGTTTTGGTGTATTATTTCTTATGATTTCATCAATGTGAGGATACTAGTGAGACTTTCACAATCAAATCTCATTGAATTAAACTACGTAATTAATTTTAACTTATTAGGATTAATTATTTGGGACCTGTAGTTTATGATTGGAACTTATGAGCATTCCATTTCTTGGTCTAATCATGGATAGATAAGGTAAGATTATATTAGGCATGATATCTATATTATCGTGGTTTGTGTTCCCATTTATAAATATCTATATGCATTTCTTTTTTTCATTTCATGTTCCCTAGGATTTGGTTTATGAAAATTTTGAAGTTTTTAGGAGAGTTTGGAATGATTAAAAAGACTTATTTCAAGCTTTATTTTGGAATAATATGTTTTCTAGGCATGAGTTGGATATTTGAGATACATCTAGAAGTTATACTGTTAAGGGTACCAATATATAGATCTATTTAAGAGAACCTAAAGTGTTCTTTTTATTTCAATTAAATTAGAAATGGCCTATACAAAGGATGGTTGGTTTGGATCAAGCCCCATGGGAAAGCGGTGATCTTAGGTAGAGGTATCAATTTCTGTCATATGGGAAAATTTAATAGGAAAAACTATGATAATACCCTTGGACCTTGTAAACCATTGATTTAGTGGAGTGGGATGGTTGGAATGATTTTATTAGTTTTGTTAAGCAATTGTTCATGATATGAATTTGTTTTTGTATTGTATAAGAGGTTAGATGTTTTATTTTGGTATTCTTATTGGTAGTTTATGCTTATAAAGTGATGTATTGGCCTCTCCTTGGTTAGGGGATCCCTATGGATCAGGATGAGAATGTGTGATGGATATGAATATATAAAAGGAATCCATGTGAGGCTTTTTTATAATTTAATTATATATGAATATGGAAATAATGAGTGGGATTGTGTATTCTACATGTGTACTTAGTGTGTGAAAATTTTGGGAAGGGTATTGAGGGTCTGGTGAGACACCTCTGAGTAATTGGGTACTGGATATTTTCTAGGCCTAGGTGTTAATGTTATTTTGTGTTTTTTAGAAGGAATATAGTGTAGTTTGTGGAATGAGTGAGATTATTAATTTTCAGTGTGGTAAGTTATAACATATGGGTTAGGCCTATGAGCTAGGCATAACTTAAGATGCTTGGATTTAAGTGAGTGTTATGTAGTCATAGTTGGGATAATTTATGTTAATGAAAATATTGATCATCATGTGTGAAGATGAGTTCTATATGTTCTATATATTAGAGTTCTTAGTGATGATGTGTATAATTCTAGTAGAGGGATAGGTTATAAGCTACTCCATAATGTGTGCAATGAGATAAATGGGAGCATGCATATGATGATGAGAGTTGTATAAAACCTCACTATGAGGGATAGGGTGGTGGTATGACATATGGTATGTGAATGTTATAAAATCAAAACATGAGTGAGTGAGTGAGTGGTGTGAGATGTTGTATGTGATGTTTTATAAGGCCTCACCCTAAGTGAGAGGATCCATGTTCAAGGCATAGTGATTGGCCCCACCCTGATTGAGATCATTCTGTAAAGGAATTTGATATGTGATTTGGTTTGAGACCTCACCCATAGTATGCGTGTGGTGGTATTAGGTATGGTATGTGATTTGGTTTCAGAACTCACCATAGGTGGGAGAGTGGTCATGTGATATCTGTTATGATTCCTTACACTAAGTGAGAGAAAGTTGATATGAGATGTGCTATGTGACATGGTATGAGACCTCACCCTGAGTGAGAGGTTGGTGGTATGATATGTGGTGTAGTCTGTGGTATCAGATCTCACCTTGAGTGAGAGGGTGGTGGTTTGAGACTAAAAAAGTGATTAAGACTCGGTATGGAACTCTATCCTTACTAAGATAGTTGTAGTCAATACTTAGTCTTGGTTCCATACCATGAGTTATGTGGAATGGGGAATGGAAGTGTTTTTAGTCAACTTCTTCTTTCAAAATTGGTCATTGTAGGTCAGGGTAGTTGATGGTGTAACCTAGTTAGCTCTTAATTACCTATCATGATTTCTTATATATTATCAGGTGTTGTTGGAACTCTACTGATATTTATAGTCACACCCTACATATGCACCATCTGGTGCATGCAGACTATATGATTGTTTTCTTATAACTAGTTTTATATTTTTTTCTATAAAGGGTATCTAAATGAATGTTGTGAGAATATTCCAAAATGAGACCCTGGTTATGTACCAGAGTCACCCTTGTATATTTTTGTTATTATTTCCAAAAATTATGACCTTGTTGTATGAATGTAAGTTCGATATTGGTTCCAATATTTTTATAGCATGTGCTACTAATTTTTTGGAATGTATGGACTTTACCTATAATTTCTTCCACATTATCTAATGTTATATGATGACATTGATATTTTTTTTATTACTTATGATTTTACCATGAGTATAGTATAATCACATTTCTCATAGACTCTTTCATCTTATCAAAAAAATCTTACAGATGAGGATTCATTCTTAAGTTCTTATAGATCTATGGATAGGTAAAATATGATTAATTTTATAATGGGAATTAAAATTTCGTTTCTAATTTGGTGAACATAAAACCATATAAATATAAACAATATAATTCATTATGCAAAAAAATTTAAATAAGTAAAAAAAGACACGTGAATGTGGTCAAACATGTGAATCAATATAAAAAAAACTAAAAGATATCAATTATCTCCCCTTGAAACACATTAAATTATGTATTCTACCACCCACATGGTTATATAAATAATCAAATGGTACAATAATAAAAATGGAAAATATCATCTTTCCCCTTCAATATAAGAGAAGAAAAAAAATCGACATTCATAGTGATGGAGAATATAGTAACCCAAGATTATCATAAAAAGATATTACATCATTTTTATGAAATTTTATTAAATTACACAAACACATTTCTAAGGAACATAAAGGTATAGTACCTCTGGAAACTTTGAAAAAAAATAGTTTATAGGTAAGATACATCATCAACCACTATATTATTCATAACTAGAACCATTCTTAGAATATCATATACAATACATTTATATATGACCTGGGGACAGGAAACATAAGAAATTGTGAGTTTAAGTTCACATTAAGGGTAAAAAAGAGAGATACATCAGCATAATATGATCATAAGGTTATGATACCATGATAAAAAAAATGAAAACCATAGCCAATATATCAAATATCATAATATATAGTCATTTCATAATAATTAGAAGTTTATAGGACATGAATCATAATATAATCAAAGAACATGAGATTTGAGGGTATAACAATAGAATAAGACATAGATTTTTGTCACACACAAAATCCAAGAAAATTGTTTCTATAGGATTAAAGACTCCCTACCAATTATATAATAGTGGAATGGGTTTACTCCCCAAATCATCATGGTAGTCAAGGTTCACTCCCAAGACTATCATAATGAACAAAGTACCCTACTAAACCTGGGTGACTCCCCATTCCATCCCTTCTATATCATGAGATATAAATCTTTACCTAATGAATTAGATAATGGTATAGGTATCACCCATCAACAAATGAAATTCATACATATATGTTCCATAAGATCATATAACATTCATTATATCATAACCCATGAGATTAAATGGTATTCATAAGTATTTAATCACATCATAAATTATGGAAAAGAGACAGGTTTCATAATAATTTCATAATTTCATTACATAATAACCTATAATAAAAGAAGGTTTTATAAGAGTTATATCATAGTATAACCCAAGGAATATAATTGGATTTAATAAATATCACATAATAATAAAAATAAACTATTCAGTGAAAGAATAAGAATGATATCCTTTGATCATATCCCTAGTAAAGTATATGTAACCTCAAAGGATTTCATCTTAGATGAAGAAGGTTGTTGAAAGTGAAATCTCTTAGAATTTTTCATGAGGAAAATAATAGTTATTTTAAAATCAAATTTTAAAATTAAAATTCATAAAAGAAATTATAAATCATTTTACTTGAAAATAATCTTCTAAAATAAAAATCAAGCTTTAAAAATAATTTTAAACATTTCTTGATGAAAATATCTTTTATTATTTGAGACACACTTTTCAAAACATAATTTTTTTAAATAACCTTGAAAACTGATAAAGGATTATTCAAATAAAATAATGGTCATGATAGAAGACAATTCCATTCATGTAGTACATGTTAAAACAATGATTCTTTTAATATTTTCTATAACAGTAAAATAGGAATTGTTTGAAAAAATACAGTAATATTCCTATTAAAATGTTTTTTATAATTTAAAAATGGTTAAAAATATCTTTAATAAATCTTATTAAAAAATAAAAACATTTTTGAGAACATTTTTTCAAAATAATGTTTTGGATGTAATATTCTTTTTGATCCAAAAAAATTAAATTTCTTAGAAACATTAGTTGTGAACTATTGAGAGCATAAAGCTAGGAAAATGAAGGGAGAAAAATTTATTCTCATGAAAAAACTAGAGGATAATGAAATCATTATTTTCCTGAGAAATGGATCATAATATTTTACCCATCATATTTTATCATCAGAAACATAATAATAATCAATATCAATTAACGATGAGATTATACATAAAATCATTAACGCTGTGGAAACATTGAAAGGTAACCATCACGAATGGAACTAATTAAATGAAACTAAAAATATTAGGATGATAAATAAATTAATAATATTTCATTTGAAAGGGTTGTATATACACCTTGTAATGGAATATAGGTGCATAACATAACATATTTTTCCAAGAAGGAAAATTGAGACAACCATAATTTAGGTCTTGAAATCCATAGTACATGTTAAAACCTCCTGCATAATAAATATAAGTATATTATACATATATTGAAGAACCATATTTATATATATCATACCATATATGGTTTTATTATGACATTTGTTACCCATTTTTAATAACTCCATGTTGAAGTCATGTTTTGGGCAATAACTGCTTTCTTTTTTTGTGTATGTTTTCATTTTTCATTTGTGGTCCTCTTACTTGAATTAGGGTTCCATAATCTCTAGATTGATAACCATGATATAAATTTAATATATATTTATTATATTTATTTATTTATAGTACTCCCTAAAATATAGAGATGGATAATTAAATACATAATTAATGGAGACAGTAGGTCGTACGTATGCATGAACGCAATTTCAATTTTATGGTTAGATTGAAAAAATATAAATAGTATATTAACATTAAATAATAATTTTTATTTCATATATATGACATATTTTCATTAAACACATTCTCATTACGTTCCATGTAACGTGTGAATGAATCACATCAATTTGTGATACGATAGTCTGCCGTATAAACGAGTGACGTTAACATATTCCCAAAAATGATAATTTTGATGGTATGTGTGATATGATTATTAAATAATTATAATAGTATCATAAATATTTTATATAAACATTTAATCCATCATTATAACTATCCGTGAGAGGTGGTAATGGAAAAACAAATGACATCGATCTACGAGGCGTTAATCCGCCATACTAATGAATGATGATTTCATAACCAATTTGATGGAAGTGGAGATGGTTGTAGGTTATAAATCAAAAAAAATAACATATCAGTATATTTAAGTTACTAATTATATTATATCATACTGTTTTAATAATAATTAAATGAAGTGGAGGAATAAATAAAACAAAAAAATGCTCGTTGATGAATGTTATATCTTCTTCTGAAATCGTCCTTAGAATTGCACCAAATGATTTACTAGGTTGGATTAATGTAAAAAATGTATTATAGTATTATAGGAGGTATTTAGGGAAGTTATTTGGGTAGTTAGTATCCGAAAAATTGTTTTAATGTGTTAATAAGAGAGGATGAGGGATGGACTTTATAAGAAAGGAGAATGGAATACTTGTAATTTTTTAAAAGAAAAAAGGTGTAGTCGTGTTCTCTTTTCAAAACAAAATTATCCAAAATGGATTTTTATATATAAATAGAAATTATAGAGTATAAATCTGTCTATAAAATTTATGTTTTAATGGGTTTTGGTTATTTTTAACACTTATCTATTTCATTTACCCTGAATAAAATCCCATTTTTTACATCAACAAGAGTAATTAATTTTTACAATTTTAACTATTCATTTTGGTAAAAAAATATGTTGAACTTAATAGATAATATAAATTATTATGATTATAAATATTGAATCCATTTTTAAAAATTAAGCTCACATAAGTGGAATATTTTAATCTAAAATTAATCACGGAGACGTTATGAGAAAACCAGTTTTCCAAGAGAAAATGATCAAAAGGTTACAAAGTTATTATATCCAACATCAAAATGAAAATAAATAAAATGACATAAATTGGATTAATATACATATAATTGAACTAATTGTACTTGAATACCAATATAAAATATAATTTAACAATATATTTAATTTAAACAAAAGGTAGTTTTCAATTAAAATTCTGTATTTTTCACTATTCATAAAACTGTTAATCTTTTTAGAAAATTCACCAAAATTTAACCTAATTTAAATATAACATGATGATTTAAAAAATGATGTTTATTTTATAAAATTAATTTTTCAAATGGTTCACAAAATAATTTTTTATTGGTCCTAAAACAATTAAAAAACATTTTTTGTAGAAAAATGTATTTTCGAAACATATAAAGACTTTAATGAAAATTAAGTAATATTTTATCAATATGTGTTATTTATATAAAACAATTATAATTAATAATCAAAAGGTAGTTATTTCTATTTACACCACTATGTTTAATGGATAGGTTATAATAGTCACGTTTAAATAATTATATTACCATATTGTGGTTTGTTAAAGCTCGGTGTTGGGTGTAAATAAATATATCGGAGAAATTTAAGTTATTCAAAAATTATAATTATTAAAAAAATGAGGAAGATACTTTATCCCCATAGAAAATTGAATTTATCCCCAGAAATTATTCACCCATATAAAAACAAATGAGAATACTTCTACCTCACCATTTCCTTAGGCTTCCACATAACTTCTTAAAATTGGTGGTTTCACCATAAAACCTTGGCCAGGTGAGTGGTCTTGTTTCATAGATATTTCTTTGTATGATACATAATATCCATCAGTCTTTCCTCATAATAAATATAATTCACCACTGGTTTGGCCTCTATGAAGAGTACATGCGAATGATCATTTATGTACTACCTCAAAAGAGACACATAAAACAAATTATGGACTTGAGAGAGGGTTGGTAGAAGCATCAATCAATAGGATACCTTCCAAATATAATCAATAATTTAAAATAGACTAATATAGATAGATATTATTTTTCCAATTCTTTAAAATATAATTACCTTCTTCCATGTATAAATTTATAGAAACATCTTATCACCAAATTTAAATTATAGTTCACACTGGTGATTGTCAACATACATTTTCGGATGACACTAATCTTCATTGATGTATTTATTAATGGAAATAAACTTATTTTAAATTTATACAAATATATAATTTCCCAATATATTTATTTCTCCAACTTCATTATAGCACGTTTGATCTCTACACTTTATTCCACCTAGGGATTCATAAGTATCCATCTAAATTATTGAATGAAATTTATTATTGTAAGAAAACTCAACTAGAGGATGGTATTGATCCAAAGAACCTTTGAAATCAAAATAATAAAATATCAACATTTCATCTAGGTTTTGAATTGTCCTTTGATACTGACCATTTATTTGTTGATGATACATAGTGCTAAAAATCAGCTCTCTATCTAGAGTGTGGTCCAGACTTCACCGGAAATTTTAGGTAAACCAAATATCCAATCAAACACTATATAATTGGGAACTCCATGAAACCATTACACTTACTTAAAGTATATCATAGTGATATTTTCAAGATATAAGTAATCTCTAATAGTGATGAAGTGTGATGATTTTGTGTGGTAATCGACTAAAACCCACATATCATTTTCCTTTTTAGACGTTTTGTAGAGTCTAACAATAAAGAATGGTTATTATTACCCATTTTCATTTTGTTATGGGAAATGGATGGAATATCCCCCACAAAATGTTTTATTTCATCCATAACTTGTTATCACACCAAACACTGAGATATAAACTTATTGATTTCTCTCTTCATGTCATCACACTTTAAATACCATTTCAAATATATAAACATCATTGTGCTTCACAAATGAATATAGAATGAATAATTATGATAATTTTCTAATAAATCCATATTTAATTCTTGTATATACAGAATATATACATGATTCCTCAACCTTATCATTCCATCCTGATCAATGTTTTTCTTAGGAACATTTCTAACATTATTTTTCTGCTCTACATATTCCTTATGAACTTCTTTAATTTTGATAGGGATAGATGGTAGAATATTCAATAAAGAAAGATATGATTTCTCTTCTTCATTCTGGACTTCCAAATCCATCCATTTTAGATCCAAAAATATTAGATCTTTTGTGATCCTCATCATGGATA
Organism: Viscum album; assembly: GCA_963277665.1. Classification (NCBI taxonomy): domain Eukaryota; kingdom Viridiplantae; phylum Streptophyta; class Magnoliopsida; order Santalales; family Viscaceae; genus Viscum; species Viscum album. The sequence goes on along the minus strand of OY728132.1, from coordinate 757,094,591 downwards.
ATATTGCATGATCATTTCATCCCAAGTAATCAGCCTCCTTTTTTTAATTTCTAATAGTGGTAATGTATTGAGAAGTAAAAATCATTATTTATCTCTAACCATATTTTATAGAACATATTAACTCCTTCTGTGTGAATACATACTTTAAAATTTTATGATCGTTATATATATCACACATTTATCATTAAAGGTAATGACTCCAAATATTGAATGAAACAAATTACAATATGAACCCCCAAATCATGAGTTGGGTAATTTTTCTCATGAATCATCAAATTTTTCAAGGCATAAGATATAACTATAAAATTATTCATAAGAAAACATCCTAATAACTTATTGTATGCATAAATATAGATTACCAATCCTTCTACTCTATAGGGTAATGTATGAACAGGTAAACACACTAATGTTTTCTTTATTTCCTTGATGTTTTCCTCATATTCAACAGTCCTGATGAACTTTTATCCCTTCTAAGTTAACTTAGTTACTTGATTAGATAGTTGGTAGAAATTAAAAAACCATAGATAATATCCAAATAAACTAGAAAACATCCGATCTCGATCACTGTGGTTGGTCTGGTCCAACACTCAATAGGATTTTCCTTTTATGAATCTATTGATATACCCTCACTTGAGATTATATGGCCCAAAAATTAAACGCTTTTCATCCACAATGAACACCATATAATTTTTTCATATATTTTCTCCTTAATTAGGGGTTTCATTAAAATTATCATATAATCATCATGCTCTTCCTTTATCTTTGAATATTTAATAATATCATATATAAAGACTACCACAAACTAGTCAAGGTTTTCTCTAAAGACTCTATCCAATAAATCCATGATCATAGTTGGTGTATTGTTAATATTTAATGGAATCAATATATATTCATAGTGTTTGTGCCTTGTTTGAAATTCTTTATTATGTATATCCTATTTATTAATCAATAAATGATGATATCTATATTGAAGTTCAATCATGGAAAGGTGTTTAACTCCACACATTTGATCAATCAATCCATCAATATAGTGAAGAGGATAGTTTTTCTTGATTTTGATATTCTTCAGCATCCAATAATCAATATAGATCTTCATCAATCCATCATTCTCTTTATCAAAAAGAATAGGTTCACCCCTAGGTGAAAAAATTGTCTGAATGAATCCCATGGACATGTTCTCCTAGAGTTTCTTATTTAATTCATGGAAATCAATCTAGGCCAGTCTATTGGGAGTCTTTGAAATTGGTATGGAACAATTTATGAGTTTTATTGAAAAATAAATTTCACAATTCGATGTGAGACTTGTTAAATCTTGTGGAAATATAGAAAAAAAATTATGCACATTAGGCATATCATCGATGTCAAATATCTCCCCAACTATTTTTCATAAGCACCCCTTCAGGATACATAAAATGGATGTGATTTAAATGGGAAGTTCATATTTATCATCACATTGATATATGATCATAGGTTGGTCTATAATATCAAATTTGACATTCCTTAATCAGAAATTGATCTGGGGTTTATTTATATAAATCAAATTCATGCCTACGATGACTTCCAATTCAATATGAAGAATAATGAAATTATTTTCCATAAGAACATTCCCAGCAACATCAACAAGATATGAAATATATACTTGAGATTTGATCATTCAATCATTATGGGGTTTCACTGCTAATTCTAAATATAATCATTTAGTTTTCATATTTATACACTTAGAAATTTCTTTAGTTATGAAATAATGGCTATATTCAGAGTAAAATAAGATATTAAAAACTCTAGAGTAGATGGTATGTTTACTTTTCAACATATAGTAATCAAAACCCTGATTAGAAAAATTTTATCACTTGAGATTTCTCTTTTTTGTAGGGTTATGATGTTGATTATGTCCTTCATCATCATTAACCTTCATATTTAGGAATTGGGTATCATATTTCTTATACTCTATTCATTTGATATATTGGAGTGTGGGTGGTGAATTCGGTGTTGATTTATCTATTTTCACATCATCAGCTAACTTCTTCCCATAACTTTGGAATTCCATTGCTTGATGACCTCCCCTAACACACTTAAAACATTTACTAGTCCCTTAGGACAATTCCCACCATGTTTTTCCAACACTTTTTGGATAAAAAAATACTCATCTTCTTCTCTCTATGGTTTCCAATTTTCCTTTGAATTACATATTTATCATCTTATAAAAACCATGGGATTGGTATGTAATTGAAACCTCTATTTCCTCTTTAATATCAAAATGAATAATCTTTAATAGATATTGAATTTTCTTATGGATAACTCCCATTAGTGAATTGTTTTTAATCTATTGAATAATTGATCAACCAAAATTTCAGGTTTAAGAATAATACCATAAGTATACCTCATAAGTCTTGTAAAATTTTCCCTATAGGTACCAATAGATTCATAATATTTTTTCTTTATCTTAAAATGCACTTTATCTATATTTTTATGAACAATAAAAGGTATGCCTTTAATGAAAAATAAGATCTTGAACTCATCCTAATGTATGTAGTTAGTTTTATCATGTTGCCTTGTATTCTTGATACGACCCCCCATTGATTTTCTTCACCTTCCAAATAGTAGACACCCAAAATGAATTTTTCATGTTCTAAACACTATGGAAAGGAACATATCTTTTTTGAGGTGATGATCCATTATCCAAAAAATAGTGGATCCAAATACCCATTGAAAGATGGTGGATGTTTCTTTACGAAGGACTCAATACAATAGTTTTCCCCCCTTTTTTCATTCTGAAGTCCATCATGAATCATGTCTTGATAAATTTTTTTAATCATGGAAAAATGATTTTTATTACAGACCCCATAATATTTGGATACTCAGGATAATAGTCATTGAATTTTCTATCGCACTCAGAATTAACATGTTTTCTTCAGGTTCAATCCAATGACTAAAATAAAAAATCATTGTGTAAGAGACAATAATCATATTGGGTACCCACATAATCATGAAAAATTACTTATAGGATGTAAAAATAAGGAAACCATATTTTTTCTATAAATAATTAGGAATAATTTTGGTTTTTATAGTTATCATACACTTTAATCCCTTATGATGGTTTGTAAAGAGTTTGTGAATTTCCAAAGCATATCCCCCGGGGGTCTCAACCCAGGTGTGTAGCAAGGCCCATTTTAGAGCCCCATGTGACGATCAAGCCTAGATCAATACATGATTATAATATTTATTACATCTAGTTTCCTATAAACCAGAGTCACATCCACTTGTAGTTTCCTGATAGAGATTTAATTTCATGGAAACCACTCCCTCTATCCTTTACCAAAATTTCAAGACATTTTCCTATATATTGACTCATCCTTAGACTAATCCTTAAACTTGTTATTAGGGATGTCACTGTGTTTTTCTCATATTAGTTTATAAAGGACCACTAAAAATATCTTCTAATTACAACTATAGATACCTAGGAATATCATACATATATGTTACATTACTTTTTATGAACATTTGTTACATTACACAAACAGACGCCTAAGAATCATAATGGTATAATGACTTGGTAAACATGGAAACACAAACAATTTGTTCATAGGTAAACTGCATCATAGATATATCATACATAATATATTTCTTCATAACCTGGTGAAAGACAACATAATAAAGGGTGAACATATATGATCAATAAGGGTAAAAAATGAGATACATAACAATAACTTGAAACTAATGATATGATAACATTATAAGAACATTTGAAAACCATACAATATATATATATATATATATCAAAGTTCATAATATTGTGTCATGGCTTAAAGATAGTGAGTTCATAAGACATGAATCATAAGATAATCAAAGAACATGCACCATGAGATCATAACATTGGAATAATACATAGATTGTTAACATATATATGATCAAAGAAAATCAATTCCATAGTAGTCATGTCTCACTACCAAGGCTATAATAGTGCAATTCTTTCACTCCTTAAACAATCATAGTATTTAAGGTTCACTCCCAAGACCATCATAATATACAAATTCTCTTACTAAATCGGCTCTACTCCCCATTTCAATACTCCTTGTCTCAAGAGATATAAATATTTACCCAATGAATTTAAGGTAGATAAGTACACGCCCTTAACATAATAAAAATAATACATATATGTGCCAAAATATCATAAAACACTCATTATATAGTAACCTATTTGATGAAATGGGATTCATAAACATTTCACCATATCATAACCTGTGGAAAAGAGACATTTTTTATAATCATTTCATCATTTCATCACAACCTAAACTGCAAAAATAATTGTGTTTTATATGATTACTATCATGTTATATCTCATGGAATAGAAATTGATTTCATAAATATTACAACATCAAAAAAATAAAAAATTAAGATAAAGAATAAGAATGGTATCCTTGGATTATATCCCTAGTAAAGTATAATTAACCTCAAAGGATCTCATATTATACGGAGATGTATTTCAAATGAAAAATAACTTGTAATGTTTCTTGAGGAAAATAAACATTCTTTGAAAGTTTATTATTAAAAATAAACATTATAAAATATTTTGGACATAATTGTCCTTGAGAATAAGTTTTCAAAATTATAAAGGATCTTCTTAAAATCATTTGAAATATTTAATGTGGAAAATATAATTTCCCCTTTGAAAAAAAAACTCATTTTAATACATAAAATTTTTTAAAACAATTATATAAAAATAGCTATTAATTCTTATAAATGAATCTTCAAATCAAATAATTGTCATGATGACAAAAAATTCTCTTCATTCCATACACATTAAAAGATATATTCCCTTCACATTTTTGGTAAAATCCAAATGGGAATTATTTAGAAAATAAAATAAATATTCCGTTAAAAAATTTATATATAAAGTAAAATATGGGTAAAAATTTCATTCATAAGTAATTTTAATAAAATGTTAGAAACAGTTTTGAAAATAGCTTTTTAAAAGGAAGTTTTGAAAAAAAAAAGGGTTTTCCACCCAAAATAATTTTTTAAAAAAACAATATTTTTGAAATATTGAGTATATAAAGATAGGATAATGAAGGGATAAAAAATAATTTTCATGAAATGATGTGAGGATAAAAAAATCATGAGTTTCATGAGAGATGGATCATAATATTTTGTTATCAGATATATAATCATAGACAATCCTTATAAATGATGAGATTGTAACATAAAATCCTTACAACTTTAGAAACATGGAAATGTAAGAATCTTGAAAGAAAATCATGAAATGAAACATAAAATATCGTTATCATAATTAAATTCATTATATTACAAGTAAAATGGGACATATATTCCCCTCTTAAAGGAATATAGGTGCATAAAATAACATATGTCTCAAATAAGTAAAATTGATTCAAAAATCTCTTACCTTAAGTCTTGAATTCAATCGTACATATTCAAAACGCCTATAAAATAAATATTAGTTTATTATTAACCTATTAAAGAGCTGTATACATATATATAATATCAGATATTATTTTACTATGTTCGTTTATTACCCATTTACTAAAAATTTCTATTAATGTCACATTTCAGGCAATAACTAATTCATTTTTTATATATATTTTGATTTATTATTTTTGGTCCCCTAACTTTGATAATATTTCCATAATCTCTAGAATAATAAAAATGATATAAATATCATATAACTTATGTATATATATATATATAAATATATATATCTGTGCGTGTATTTATAGTACTCCATAAAGGATAGAGATGTAAAATGAAAAACATTGTTCATGGAGATGGTAGGTCGTACGTATGCATGAACGTTATTCTGATTATCATGAAAAATATATTGAAAGAAAGATAAATTGTATATTACCATTATAGAATCATTTTTTATCTCATATATATCAAATATTTTCATAAAACTCATCCTTATTACCTTCTATGTAAAGCATGAATGAATCACATCGCTTTGCGAGGTGGTAATATGTTGTACCACAAGCAATATAATCATGTTACGAAGAAATGTATAGTATTAAGGTATTCATGATATAATAATTAAATAAGTATATTAATATCATAAATATCATATATAAACATTTAATCCAACATTATAACCATCCTTGAGAGTTGGTTATGGAAATATTAATGATATCTGTTTGTGAGGTGGTATACCACCTTACACACAAATGATGATTTTTGTAACCCATTTGATGGAAGTAGAGATGGATACATTTCATGAACTTAACATAAAAAAATATTTGTATATTAATTATAATGAGGTTTTTATATATTAATTTTATAATAATAATTAAATGTGGTGGAGGAATAAATAAAAAACCCTTATTGAAGAATGTTACCTCTTTTTCGGGAGTCCTCCTTAGGTTTCCACAAAAAGCCTTACTAGGTCAGATTTATATCATGAATAAGTCTTCTAAGATGAGAGGAGTAATTTTGAGAAATTATTTTAGTAGATATCGTGAAATCCAAGATGGATTTATGTTGTGTATAGGAGAGGAAAATTGGTGGCCTTTTTATAAGTGAGGTGAGTGACACACTTGTAATTTTGTGAATGGAAAAAGATATACCTGCATTTTTTTCATAATAAAGGATCCATAATGGATTATTCTTGATAAATTGACATTATAAGAACTATATATTTCAATAAAATGGGTTTTAGAAAAGTTTTTGTTTTTTAACCCATATATGGTTAGTTTAACCCCATAATAAAGATATTTTTACTTTAACCATGGTAATTAATATTTACTATTTTCAATAATCATTTTAGTCAAAAAATTAAATTTATATTATTATATAAAATATATTATTATGAATAAAAATATGAAATCTATTTTTCCAAATGAAATTCATAGAAGTGACAAAATTTAATCTAAACTTAATCCTATAAATGTGATGAGAAACTAGGGTCTCAATGATAAAATTTTCAAAAGTTTACAATGTTTGGATATCCAATTTCTATTTGAAATTGACTCCAGTAACATAAATTGAATTAATAGATATATATTTAAACTAATTTTACTTTAAAACTAATTAAAAATATAATTTATGTTTATAATTACTTTAAGCGAAAAAATAATTTACAATTAAAATTCAGTATTTTTCAATATTTATCCAAAAAATTAATCTTTTTAGGAAAATTATTAAAAAACACCCTAAGATAATTTTGAAATTATGATTTTAAAAATTAAGTTTATTCTATCAAATTAATTTTATAATTTGGAAATAAATCATTTTATTATTATACACAATAATTGATAAAAAAGATTTTTTGATAAAATAATATTTTCAAAGAATATAAAGTCTTTAATGTAAATTAAGAACTTTTTATTAAAATATTTTTATATAAAACTACTATCCTTAATGTTTAAAAATTATTTATTAATATTCAGACCACTATGTATAACAACCAGGTTATAGTTGTCATGTTTAAATAATAAATTTTATAATATATCACGATTTTCCAAAACATGATATTGTGTTTAACGCAAGTTATCGAAGAAATTTAATTTATTTGAAAAAAATAAATTCATAAAATGTAATGGTGTTATAGAGATAATGTATGGAGTGAGTAAAGAACTAGTAATATTCCTCCATTGGTAATATAAATTTATTTTTAAAAGTAAAACCATGAACTATTATTTGAAAATAAATTGTTAATAATCTAAATATATACATATGAATTGAGAAAAAACCAATTCCTTTATCACTTCATTTATGAAAATTGATTTTTAGAAAATAAACTTAAATAAATCAAATTAATTAAAATCATAATATTGAATAACCATCAAGTGTAATACCTTATGGAAAATCATATCATACTATGAACCATGTGAAAGTACATCAGTCTTGAGGGGAAAATATTGGACTCATATTTAATGAATCCATTGAACTCAAGTAATGATGTAGTTCTTCTAGAAAATAACCAACTTAGCCTTATAAGATATTATCATGAAGTAAATATCAATATCAACTATAAAAACCAGTCTAATTCCAAAAGTAGTTCATTACATTAACTTTATGTCCATCATTTCCAGTCTCACACTCAACTATCCAAGGCTTCCTATGATGTTTAATTAAAAAATTTAAATCAAGTAATTAGTCAAAAAATGCTACAAAAATTCCATGTCCCTACCATACACCCTTCATAAAACAACCTCATTATTATTAATATTCATCAATTAAAAAAATAAAACAAAGGAGATACATATATCACAATAAAGGGAATATAAGCAAGGTATACCAAAACAATATTGACTTTATGTTATAACCAAAAAATGGCTTAAATTTAAAAAAAATTAAAACTAAAATAAATCATTTCATATTGAAAATAAATTAGATAACAATGTTTTAAATCCAACTATCACAAAATAAGTTCAATCCCCTTTCTATCATACCAAATCAGGGTTATGTTGAAAAAAATTAAAATTTCTTGTTTTATATTTAAATATCTGAAAATATATAAAATCAATTCATGGCGAAAAATTTATTAAACTATCATAAAAATTAAAAATTCCATTACATAATTTCAACTCATAAATTAAACAAAATCCATTGAAACCCCGTTTACACAATATTTATTTATCAAAATAAATATGAACCATTTATATTTATCCAATATAAATATTATATAAATAAATTATATTTTTGAATTTTTTAATTGAATAGGAACACATGTATATTCCACAGAAATATAATTTGGAAAAACCACCTACCATTTATTAATAAAATCATAAACTAATTAGGTTAAATAAATATTGTAGATGGGATTTACAAACACCAAATACTAAAAGGCCAAATTTTCAATAATACCTCATTGTGTAAGCAAATAACCACAGTATAATGGGGTGAAAGAAATAATTAAGAGATATATGAAAGGTAATGACAGGAGAATTGAAGAACAAACAATTATTTAATAAATATCCATTAATCCCTAAATATAAGCCTAAATTTGAAAAGAAAAAGGATGAAAATCCATATAGAATCAATTGGATGACCCTCGAAAGTCCTTGAAGAAAAATGGGAAAGAGAGAGTTTTGGAAATGAGGTATAAAATTATAAAATATCCCATTTCCTCCAAAATTCACAACTATACTATATAGTTTTCAAGATCTCTTATACCACTAAACATTCCAAATTTTCAATATTTTCACCCCATTTACGGTCACCGTGTATAATCCATCCAACATTGGGTTTTACTATGCAGTACAAACATGATGGATTTTAAACATTGCACATTCACATTACACAGTCACCTTGACTATGCATATAAGGTACTGGATCCATGTGGTCTAACCATTTCCTTGTTTCCAAGGCTCATGGGTCTTGGAGGAGGCTTGGAATTTGTCTAGAATAATTTGATAGAAAAATTATGGAACCATAGAGATTACCCACCATGTAATCCTTACACGTTGTGTAAGCGTGGTTCATGAATTGTGTAGTGTAGGTTCACTTTTTTTAAATTTTAAAGGGTTAAATAATAAAAATATGACATGTTTTCCAATGTAAACATATCCTCAAGGATTACACAATAATAAAGTGTATTACACTTCATGTCAATCCCCAAATTTGTACATCATTAAATGTTTCAACTGCTTGGGTTTTCTACAAAAACTATGGACAATGGCTCTCTCTTTTGATTATAAGGGATCCATTAGAACCTCCTTTGGTATTTGGGGATTCCTTTGAATAGGATTGATCCTTATCCTTCCATCTTTGATCTGTGGTGATCAAAGGTGTGTTATTCTATCTTTTTTAAACAGTTCTCCTGGTTTGATCTCATTATTCTTGACATGTGATCGAAGATGATCCCCTATGTTTCGAATGTTGTATTATTGGTTGTTTTATGGTTATTTTCTACCGTTATTTCCTTGAATGGATATTGTTCTTGTGATAAAGGTGATTGGAGATCTATAGTATGTTATGTTCTTATGAAAATAATGTTGATGACCTTTGAGGTAGGGGATTAGTTTCTTCCCTTATTTTATTTACATGAAATCATAAATTGATCATGATTTATCCCTTTATATTGTTATGGGATTAAAATAATACTTATTTGAACTAGATTAATGATGTTGGATAACAAAAACATTTTGTTACTTGATAATATGAAAAATGGTTGCCTCTTGATTTTCTATATACCATGATATCGATGATGTATGGTTTGTAAGAATTTTGTTCATGATGGGAATTGGTAAATAATGTAAAGTCGTAATTAATTGAAAATTAATTGTATAATGAATAAGAGGAATGTTTAATGAATATTTTTGTGGTTGATATAATTTGATGATGTTCTAATATGTATGTTTAATTGAAATTGATCTTTCATATGATGAATTGAATTGATAGATAATGTGAAGTAAGATAATTCTTATTGATAATAATTTAAAAAAGTCATGTTAATTTATAATTGTACTTATCTAGGTTTTTTAAAACTAGAATAAATTCGTAATAGCTTTTTTACCGTATATTTCATGTCATAGATTGATTCCTTAGGTTTCCCAAAGTAGGAACCTTTAAATTAATGAATCGGTTAATTCAGTATGGAATAAGAACCAGTTGTGTGATAAATATGTTTTCTAGGGAATGATTCATTTGTTTTCTTGAAAAGGAAGAGTGCCTTGTTTAGGAGTCACGAGAGATCATTTGCATGATAGGGATAAAATCATTGATTTGAGGGCCCGATTTCTATATTGATTACTTGTTTATTCCTACCACTTTGAGTTAAGCTTTGGATACGATCCTTATTTTGTTATCTTAGTATAGATGAGCATGGAGAGATAATGTTTGATACGGGGCGGGGAGGCCCATATCTGATGCATAAATGGGATTTCTAATCCAAAGATGGTGATTGTGATATGTGCCTAGGAATTCCAAGATGATGTTGAAAAAAATGTTGCATGTGATGGTGATATGAATTGATATAAGCATGTGGGTGTCAGGGATGGCACTAGAGTTGATAGAATGGGTAAAATCTAGGTTTACCCATTGATGAGATAATGGTAGTAGTTATTCTCACATGAATATATTTAATAGATGATAGTCAACTTTCTTGTTTTTATGTATATTTTTTTTCCTCACCAATTGAGGCAGTTTGAGGTAATTTATTGCAAGCTCTCTCTCAGTGGTAGCTTAGAACTATTTTCCCAGAGTCCTTGGATATAGAATGGTGATAATAATGAATTGAATAATTCATAACCCACATGGTTTGTTGATGATGAATAAAAATTATTAAAAGATGTTTTTATTGGAAAACTGTGGACTTGGTTTGGATTATAGCTTGATGGTATGGATCTTACTCCAATGATTAATGTAATGTAATGTGGAATAATCATCATCGTTAATTAATGGATAATTTATTAATTAAGAGAAGAAAATGATTAAAATTAATGAATGAAATGAATTTTTCTCTTTTATTTTTTTGTGTTCTTATAGGATATTTGGTCTTAGAAGTGGTATTTGGGAGTCCGAGTGATGTTAGATTCGGTTGAGTTTATGAGTAGGTTATTCATATAGTGTGGTAGTAAGATATATTATATCATGTATATTATTTTATTTCATACATTTTCCCACCCTATTCGGTTAGGGAAACTGACATCCAGTAGACTCTAGGAGGGTAATCCCCTAACATCATGGAGGGTGGATAGATGGCTGACTACCCCTATGGCCCCTCAATCTTCCCTTGGTAGTTACTTGTGATGGTATGCATGGAGGTTAGTTTCCCCAAATATTTTTATAGAGGAATGTGATGGATTATGGTTACTTCACACAGTTATACTACTAGATATAGTATGAATGGGATTATTATAGTTATGATGGGTATATGTTGTGATGACTTAAGGTACTTACTTTGTGTATTGACTATAAATATATGAGGAATAATACTCAATGTTTTATATGCATCATATAGGCTATGGTGGCTCCAAAAATCTACATTTTACTATGTTTGGTTACGTAGATGGGATGGTATGGTTATATGATGCTTCATGTGCATGTTTTGACAGATTTCCCTAGAGTCTTTAAGATGTATTACTATTGTAGAGAGATGGTTTAGGATGTATGATGTTGGAGTATAGTGGAAAACTAGTGATGAACTATGAGCGGGGTACCCTTGATTTTTTTATTTCTCTATACTCTCTTGTATGCATTACTTGGTGAGAGATATCCATGGTGAGGCTAGGAAACTAGTGTACTGATTTAGGTTATGAGTTAGTTTCTATATTGTTCAATGTGCATTAGCATATATTATTTACATTTCACATGATAATATCTGGGGTGGATACAATTGAGTATACTATTATGATCACACTACAAATATATGAACTATTTTTTATGTCAGTTGGGGAAGGATGGTGATCTGGTTGGATATTAGTAGAATGAGTTTAACATGAGTTTTTTATGCTTCATGGTCACAATCATATTTACTTTTTCATAACTTTTAGTCATTCTTTAAATTATTCAGTACAATATGACATTTCATGTATAAACTAAGGTTATATATATATGGGTGTGTGGTTGTCTCAAAATATTTTGATTATTGTATCCTTCTTATATCTCTCTTATTCATGTATCTCATAGATGATAATATCTCCCATATGGATGTTTATTATACTGTCAGCGCTATTCAACAACCTAGGGACTACTGGAGGCTGGAATCACGTATTAACCATCTCTCTCCCCTCATTGAGGTATCCTTATGGAGTGGGGTCATGAAAGAGTTGTATTAGATGTTCATGTTTGACTTATGGGATGGAGGTTGAAGTTAGGCATTGGTGAGGTTTCATGGGTGGGTAGGGTAATAGTGTTAGGAAAGTTTGGTAAGTGATGTAAACAAGGGAGACTAGCTGAGACATGGGTATTTTGGACCCCTAGTGATCTGATTCATATTCCTTTAATTTAACTGATCCAACTATGTGAGGTGATTATGATTTCAGGGTAGGCACCTAGGAAAGGACCATTCATCATTATTATTTGTGCCTATGTTTTATTTAGGTATTATTTGGGATAAGTTAAAACCATAACAAGATAATAATAAAATTTAATTAATTAATGATAAATATTCCATAGTATGTATTTAAGATCTCTTACAATTTATTATTTTTATTGGAATGGCTCTAAGCTGACATCTGCATCATGTTTGTGAAAAACATGTTCAACAGGATGTGCCTGCAGATCACCATAGAGTAGAGGATAAAGATGACGCCACTTGGATGAGGAAACTCAAATAGTTTTATCTCTATATTCTATATAATTATGAGGGATATATTTTAGATTTAGTTATAGAAGACTGGTTAGAGGGGGTTGAGATAGCTTTCATTTCAATCTGTTATTCACTGGAGCACCGAGTTTCATTTATTGTAAGGGTGTTGTGTGGGGTAGTGAGGAATCAGTGGGTTTTTTTGTGGATTGTGAGGAGTGGGAAATATTGTGTGATATGTTTCAAGAACATTTAAGATCCAAATTAATTTATTCAACCCCAATGGTGACCATATTTGAGGAGTTGAATACCCTTTAGTAGGGGTGCTTGAGAGTGAGAGAGTTTGGGATCTATTTCAAAACCCGTCTACGATATTATTCAAGCCTATTTACAGATGAGGAGGCCATGGTGAGGCATTTCAAGGAGTTTTTTCATCCAAAGATAAAACTTTAGGTTACCTCATTGATGCTGAAGATGTATCTCCTAGTTCTAGAGTGATAAGAGGTTATATATTTAAAGTTGGATAGAACTGAGTTGTCACAATAGGGGAGTCAATAGGATTCCATCTGGATACATATTTTTGGACAAGGGTTCTAAGTTTTCAAGACCAAATATTTTTTATTTAGCTAGGGGTAGTTCCTAGCCCTCCACATCTTTTTTCTCTAAGGGAGTCAGATTTTATTCTTATTCCAAAGGACCATACATGTGTTTTTCTTATGGATTTTGAGGTCCTCAGTGATGAGAGTTCTTAACCATTTTGAGATGTCAGCGTGTGTTAGGTGTTCCTCTCCATGTTCCTCTATTGTTGTAGTTTTAGTCATGGTAGCATCAACATAGTGGTCTAGCTTAGGTAATATAGAGAGAAGATAGGGAAGGAAGAGTAGATCCTTGAGATTCTCCTAATCCTCAGATAGCAGAGTGTGACTATGGAGGTGGTTGTCACGACCCGTCCTCGGGGCTCGTTCTGTGACTACCCCAAGCCCACCTTCCATAGGCCAGGGGCTGGAGACTATCACCAAAGGCGTAAATCCCGATAAAAAGGGAAGGAATTGTCTTTATAAAGTAAACAAACATCACAGAGTATGCATGATGAGTAAACACCAGGTAAACTGAGTACACGAGTAAGTGTTGGAAAGTTAATGGGCCAGAATACAAACCCAAATGAAGTGCAATACAACTGAAAAGTAAAGTACAACAACTGAAAGACAAGCAGCAACCACCAGGATGTCCTCTAGGAAATCCAACCTGAAGAGACGGTACAAATTTTCTCCTCTGCTCCTCGGCTCTAGCCGTCCGCTCTGTGTGTGTCCCGTCCAGTGATCCACTTCCAGGTACCATCCAGCTCCACGAGCTCCCACCTCGATCAGAGCTTTCCTTCGTCTGCATCCAACACAACGTAGTGTGGGCATATCCCATGAAGGGGTGAGTATACGCTACTCAGTAGGGACCCCGAGACCCCTGATGGTCTCCCAGAATCCACGATGGATAAACCAAAAAGGAAATATACAATCATGAAGTAACAACCAACTCTTCATAAGTATATGCCCATACATATACCTAATTCATCAAATCTAGATCAGCTCAAACTCACGAGATCTAGTAAAATCCAGTTCACTCAGGAAAGTAAAACTTAATCCCCATAGGAAAGTACGACCCAATCTACACAGGAAATCATAATTCAATCCATACAGGATATCCAGTCAATCACATCGAAGATAATGATTGAAAGTCAAGACTCAGCTCACACAGATATACATCATTTCTAAAGAAAAAGAGATGATTAGATGTAGTTATAGATTCATCTAGCTGGGACCCACGTAGGATACTGGACCAGCTAAACAGTCATACCAAAGTAGGATACTAGTCCATCTACTCTGTCGGACCCACGTAGGATACTACAACATAGGTCAATACTGTCAAACCCACATAGGATAAAAGTACAGTAGTCGTCACCATCGAACCCACTGAGGATTCCCATACGGTTGTCATCATCATCGAACCTACGGAGGATTCCAGTACGGTTGTCATTGTCATCGAACCCATGAAGGATTCTAGTACGGTTTTCCTCGTTGTCGAACCCACGAAGTATTCTAGTACGAAAGTCTTCACCGTCGAACCCACAGAGGATTCCAGTACGGAATTCATTACAGTCGCTGCCAGCTCTAAGATTCCCGCACACAGCACGCTCGTTCCGGGAGGGTCCGCTCGATGATCCAAGGGGGGTTGATACATAAACTAACATGAATTCTGGAGTTGATGTATCCCAAGGTTCCGTCTCGCCAATAAAAACTCAACGTGATAGACAGTGCGTCAATTGGACGCCCGGTCTGAGAGTTATTGGCTTTTTCGTCCTAGGGGCCCAGTAGGTTTTTAAGACATAACCAACCTGACCATACTCGAACTACATCCAAACCTCGAGCGGAGTAAGCCAAAAGAACCATCTCAGTATGAGGAATCCAACAAAGTTGACAACACATCATTCGGACGTCCAGAGCTCAAGTTATAAGTGTTTCCGCTCCGAAGGCCCGGTTGGTTTCGTGTTCAAACAAACCCAGTCGTACCCAAAGTTCTTCGAAACCTTGAGTGTAATATACCAAAATGACCATCCCGATCCAAGGATTGCATTTCATGTGATGGTGCGTCGATCATAGGTCTGTACCTCATGTTACAGATGTTTGAACGAATCTGTCTGTTTTAGGGGGGGTTTGGGCCCGGACCGACTCGGCCCAAAACCCCTTGTGGCGGCCCAAACCGGGTCGACCCGACCCGAGTCTGGGTCCGGCCCGTTAGGGCGCAGCCCAGCCCGGCCCAGCTAGCGTGGCCCAGCCCGGCGCGCGGGGTTCGGCCTAGCGCGGGCGGCCCGACCCAGCGAGGGCAGTCCGACCCTGCATAGGCGGTCCGGCCCGGTGCAGCCGGTCCGGCCGGTGCGGCTGCTCGCGCGCTGAGCGGACTCATAAGGGGGCGGGGGGGGGGGGGGGGGCTTCCCCTCGCGTTTGGAAATGGCGCACCCCACTTGGGGGGGGACCCCTTTCCACCTGCTAGGGGTTACGACCCCCGGTCTTCCGAAATTCGGCCGACGGTAATAGCTGGCCGGTGTGCCGCCGCGGGACCCCCTCGGGTCCCGCTTTCTGAAGCACTGGAAACTGGCGGATTCGGCTGCCCTCTACACAGCCGCAACCCTTGTCCAACTGGTGTGGCGCGACGACGTCGCGCCCCTCTTCCGCGGCCCGACTCCGGCCATGGCTTCCTTCGGCTACACCGGGGCGGTGCGACGGCGCCGCACTCCTTCGACGCAGCCCGCACTGGCTGCGGTTCTCTCGTTCCCACGCGGTGCGACGACACCGCGTCTCCTCTATTCCAATCCTTAACGAAGTAGAACAACAATTGGGAGGAGTGTCGGTCGTGTTTGTGCGGTCTAGCCTCCTCCCGTTAATTAGATAACAAGCAGATAATTATTTAACGATTAACGCCAAATTAATCAAGAATGTAAAACAATCCCCTACCTCGAATAAGTTGTCGAACGATGATCATTGCAGGAAATGGATTCGCGAGGTGAAGCTCCGTATATGTTGACGGAGAACGTCTGAGGAGGAACTAAGTCTCCCTTTCTTTGACGCGGGAAGAAGATCGAAAGAGGGAACATCTTCATTCTTTGGGAAAGGCATCACACACACTGGCTGCGGAGAGGAGACGAGATGGCACATAGATCTCTCCTTATGGTGACGACGTTCTTCGTCGATGTCTTGACATTCTTCACGAAGAAGATGAAGTTCTTCAGACATAGAGAATTATCTCCAAAGATCCTCACACAACTAAACAACCCCCAAATAAAATAAGGGCTTCTTTATTTTATTAACACATGCCATGCATTTTCAAATATTCAAAAAAAACCCAAACACAAAATTAAATTAATTGAATAGCTTTAATCAATCAGATTAATGCAAGAGTTGACATGCAATTAAAGAGGGAGAGTGGGTGAGTTAAAAATTAATGGGGGGTTTTCCAGCTTTAAGAGAGGTTAGAGGAATTTGAAAAGGTGGGGCTCATGTGGGGCCCACCTCACTAATATCCTATCAAGAGGAGTTAGGATTTAGTGGGTTCCACCTCAACTTTCACACGTAAGTTATAATTACTTAGAGTAGAAATAAAATTGTAACACATATTTTATTTCACTCTTCAATTAAACCACATCATTTTTAACAACACCTCCCGAGAAAATGCAACTCCAGTGAAAGTATTATTAAGAAAAAACTGGCGTTGTGGTTTCATCGGTGCCCTCAGATTTTGATTCCGAGCACCGGTTCAAAAGTTAGGAAAACCCGCTCATTCGTTCACTGAACGTACCCGATCTAAAATTCCGAAATTGATTCCGGGCACACCGGGTCTCCGAATCAGGTGCCGTCAGAAACTGCGTACTCATAAAATCTCAAAGAATTTAAGAAAAAAATTTCCTTGAAATTTACGGGTCTTTAAATTACTCTCACCTCAGGGATTTACGTCCCCGTAATGTTACATCACAAACTAGGGGAATAAATGAGAGTACCGTGCACACATCTGAACCTCCCGCTCCCAAGTGCTCTCCTGGAGATTCCCGTGCTTCCACCTGATGCACACTAGAGGAATCGACCGCCCACGTAGGACCCGCTTTTGTCGATCCTCAATCTCCACCTGGACCTCTGCAAAAGTCTCCCTGTCATCGATATCCAGCTCCCCATGGTCGATGATATGCATCGGGTCATGCACATATCTCCCCAGCTGAGATACGTGGAAGACGTCAAGCACCCGATGCAACTGAGGTGGTAGAGCCAGGTGATAAGCCACCTCACCTATCTTATCGAGAACCTAGAATGGTCCTATAAAGCATGGAGATAATGTTCCATCCCGACCAAATCTCCGTAATCCATTTCGAGGTGAGACCTGCAATAGAATGTGGTCGCCATCCTCGAACTCTAGTGGACTTCGCCTCTTGTCAGCATAAGACTTCAGTCGGCTCTGAGCTGTCCTCATCCACTCCTGGATGACCTAGACCTTCTCTGTCGTGGCCTAGAACATCTCTTGTCCCAAAAGTGCTAACTCCCTAGGGTTTGTCCAACACAGAGGTGATCTACAAGGTCGTCCGTACAATTTATCGTATGGTGCCATCCCGATTGTGGAGTGGTAGCTATTGTTGTACACAAACTCCAACAAAGGTAGGTGATCCTACCAGCTGTGACCAAAGTCAAGGACACATGTACAGAGCATTTTCTGGAGAGTCTGAATGGTCCTCTCCGTCTGACCATCCATCTGAGGGTGAAAGGTGGTGCTCAGGGGTAACTGCATCCCAAAATCCTCCTGCAACTCCTTATAAATCCGAAAAGTAAAACAAGAATCTCGATCGGAAATGATAGAAGATGGAACACCATGAAGTCGTATGATCTCTTAAATGTTGAGACGTCCCGAGCTCTCCACATAACCCTGCTCCCTGATGTGTATGAAGTGGGTCGACTTGGTGAGTCGGTCGACAATCACCCAAATAGAGTCGTGTCCTCTGGATGTACGTGGATGTCTAGTCACAAAATCCATAGATATCTCATCCCACTTCCACTTCGGGACCTCCAAGGGTAGTACCATGCTTGCTGGTACCTAGTGCTCTTCCTTCACCTGCTGGCAGGTGAGACATCGAGAAACGAACTCTGCAACAACCTTCTTCATACCCGACCACCAGTGCTGTCGTCTAAGATCCTGGTACATCTTCTCCACTCCAGGATGTACCGCTAAAGGGGATGTGTGAAACTCCCTCAGCACATCCTCCTCTAATACCAATTTGTCACGACCCGTCCTCGGGGCCCATTCCGTGACTACCCCAAGTTCGCCTTCCATAGGCCAGGGGCTGACAACTAGAACCAAAGGCGTAAATCCCGATTAAAAAAGAAGGCATTGCCTTTATAAAGTAAACAAACACCACAGAGTATGCAAGCTAAGTAAACACTAAGTAAACTGAGTACAAGAGTAAGTGATGGAAAGTAAATGGGCCAGAATACAAACCCAACTAAAGTGCAGTACAACTGAAAAGTAAAGTACAACAACTGAAAGACAACCAGCAACAACCATGACGTCCTCTGGAAAATCCCACATGAATGGTGGGTACATATAGTCTTCTATTCTCCTCGGCTCTAGCCATCTGCTCTGTGTATGTCACGTCCAGTGATCCACTTCCAGGTAACGTCCATCTCTACGAGCTCCCACCTCGATCAGCACTGTCCGTCGTCTGCATCCAACACAACGTAGTGCGGGCATATCCCATGCAGTGGTGAGTATACGCTACTCAGTAGGGACCCCGAGACCCCGGAAGGTCTCTTAGAATCCACGAAGGATAAACCACAAAGGAAAGATACAATCACAAAGTAACAACCAACTCTTCTTAGGTATATTCCCATACATATACCTAAGTCATCAAATCTAGTTCAGCTCCAACTCACGAGCTCTAGTATAATCCAGTCCACTCAGGAAAGTAAAACGCAATCCACATAGGAAAGTACGACCCAATCCACACTGGAAAGCATAATCCAATACACACAGGATATCAATTCAATCACATCGAAGATAATGATTGAAATTCAAGACTCATCTCACACAGGTATACATCATTTGTAAAGCAAAAGAGATGATCAGATGTAGTTACTGATTCATCTAGCTATGACCCACGTAGGATACTAGACCAGCAAAGATTTCGGACCCACGTAGGATACTAGTCCAACTACTCTATCGGACCCACATAGGATACTACAATAGTGGTCAATACTGTTAGACCAACATAGGATACAAGTACAGTAGTTGTCACCGTCGAACCCGCGAAGGATTCCCGTACAGTTGTCGTCATCTTCAAACCCATGGAGGATTCCAGTTTAGTTTTCATCATCGTCAAACCCACAGGGGATTCCAGTACGGCTGTCATTGTTGTCAAACCCACGAAGGATTCTAGTACGAAAGTCTTCACCGTCGAACCTACAGAGGATTCCAGTACAGAAGTCGTTGTAGTCACATCCAGCTCTAGGGTTCCCGCACAAAGCACGCTCGTTCTAGGAGGGTCCGCTCCACAAGCCAAGGGGAGTTGATACATAAACTAACACGAAGCCCGTAGTTGATGTATCCCAAAGTTCCGTCTAGCCAATAGAAACTCAACGTGACAGATGGAGCGTCAATCGGACGCCGTGTCTGAGAGTTATTGGCTTCTTTGTCCCAGGGGCCCAGTTGATTTTTATGTCATAACCAACCCGACCATACTCCAACTGTGTCCAAACCTCGAGCGGAGTAATCCAAAAGAACTGTCTCAGTAAGAGGAATCCAACAAATTCGACGACACGTTATTCGGACGTCCGGAGCTCATGTTATAAGCGTTTCCGTTCTGAAGGCCCGGTTGGTTTCGTGTTGAAACCAACCCAGTTGTTCAAAAAGTTCTCTGAAACATTGAGTGTAATATACTGAAATGACCGTCTCGATCCAATGATTGCATCACAACTGACGGTTCATCGATTAGAGGTCCATAGCCCAAGCTACGGACGTTTGAAAGAATCAGTCTATTTTAGGGGGGGTTTGGGCCCGGACCAACCCGGCAAAAAACCCCCCAGGGTCACCCGTTAGGGCGCGGCCCATCCTGGCTGGCGTGACCCGACCTGGCGCGGGGGGTTCGGCCTAGTGCGGGCGGCCCGATGCAGCCGGTCCTGCCAGTGTGGACGCCCGCGCGCTGAGCAGACGTGGAAGGGGGGGGGGGGGGGCTTCCCCCCATTTTTTGAAATAGCGGCCCACACATGGGGGGGGCTTCCACCTACCGGGGGTTACGACCCCCGGTATTCTGAAATCCAGTCGGCCGGTGTGTTACCGCAGGACCCCCGTGGGTCCTGCCTTCCGAAGCGCCGGTTGCCAGCGGATCCGGCCGCCCTCCTCTGCACCGTCATGACCCTTGTCCAACTGGCGTGGTGCGACGGCGCCGCGCCCCTCCTCCGTGGCCCGACTCCAGTCGCAGCTTCGTTCAGCTTCACCGGTGCAGCGCGATGGCGCCGCGCTCCTTCACCGTGGCCCGCACCGGCCGCGGTTCTCTCATTCCCGCGTGGTGCGACGGCACCACGTCACCTCCACTACAATCCATAACAAAGTAGAACAACAATGGGGAGGAGGTTCGGTCGTGTTTGTGTGGTCCGGCCTACTCCCGTTAATTCGATAACAAGTGGATAATTATTTAACGATGAACGTCAAATTAATCAAGAACGTAAAAAAATCCCCTACCTCGAAGAAGTTGTCGAACGATGATCGTCGTGGGAAACGGTGTCACGAGGTGAAGCTCTATATATGTTAACGGAGAATGTCTGAGGAGGAACGACATCTCCATTTCTTTGATGTGGGAAGAAGATTGAAAGAGGTCGTGTCGTCGTTCTTCGATAAAGGCATCACACAGAGTGGCTCTGGAGAGGAGACGAGGCGACACAACGATCTCTCCTTACGGTGACGACGTTCTTCGTCGAAGTCTTGGCATTCTTCCCGAAGAAGATGAAGATCTTCATACTTAGAGAATTCTCTCCATAAATCCTCACACAAATAAACAACCCCCAAATAAAATAAGGGCTTCATTTTTTTATTAACACATGTCATGCATTTTCAAATCTTAAAAAAAACCGAAACTCAAAATTAAATTATTTGAATAGCTTTAATCAATCTAATTAATGTGAGAGTTGACATGCAATTAAAGAGGGAGAGTGGGTGAGTTACAAATTAATGGGGGGTTTGCCAACGTTAAGAGAGGTTAGAGGAATTTGAAAAGGTGGGGCTCGTGTGGGGCCCACCTCACTAATATCCTATCAATAGGAGTTAGGATTTAGTGGGTCCCACCTCAACTTCCACACGTAGGTTATAATTACTTAGAGGAGAAATAAAATTGTAACACGTTCACTCTTCAATTAAACCACTTCATTTTTTATAACACCTCCCGAGTAAACGTAACTCCAGTGAATGTATTATTACGAAAAAACTGGCGCTACCGTTTTATCAGTGCCCTCGGATTTTGATTCCGAGCACCGGTTCAAAAGTTAGGAAAACCCGCTTGTTCGTTCACTAAACGTACCCAAGCTAAAATTCGGAAATTGATTTTGGGCACACCGGGCCCCGGAATCAGGTGCTGTCAGAAATTGAATAATCGTAAAATCTCAAAGAATTTAGGAAAAATAATTTCCTTGAAATTTAAGGGTATTTACAGTGATTTTCTAAAGCATCGGAGAGGTCATGAAGTAGGTCATGGTCAGATTCAGGCTTTATCATTTTCAGCACCCGACAAGCGTAATGTTTTTTGAGGTACCCTTTGATCATTTTCTACTTGGGTTTATACTTATTTTATTCATGAGCTAAACACTCATTTATACATCCTAAGCTCATCCATGCTTTTGTAATTGAGGTAGATAGTCTTCTAGTGTCATTGTCATCGAATATGTTAGTTGGAGGTTGAGAAGAATTTTTTGAAGTATGTGTAATCATTGAGTTAGTAATAAAGACACACACCTCTTGGGATATTTATTTTGTTTATAGATACAGCCACATGAAACCATCATAATCATGGATTGATTGTGTTTGGCATTAGCTATATTGAATTTCTATAGATGTTAGGTTGTGTTCGATGATGCTGATAGAGATCCAATAGTGTTTTTGGAAACTAATACCATTAGATGGGCCAAGGGCATGTCCTATCTTTTTCAGATTTTATAGACAATTTTAGGGTGATTTCTTTGTATTTTCAGCTGTTGGTGTTTCCCAGGGTTATGGATGACTACCAAGATGTTTTTTCCAGGAATATTTGTAGCATTACCCCCTCAATGATAGATCAAGTTTGTGATCAAACTATAGCTAGGAATGTATCCAACCTCGATGTCTCCATATTGGATGTAGCCTTACAAGTTTCAAGAGATGTGAGTTGTGCTCAAAGATATGTTGAATAACGGTTTTTTGACCAAGGGTGTCACCATGGGGTGTTCTGATTTTTTAATAAATAAGGCCGATGATAGTTTGTAGCTTTGTATAGATTGTCTACACATAAACCTTGTTATAGTGAAGAATCACTATCCTCTCTCATAAATTTATTATTTATTTGATCTACTAAATAGAGAAATTTTCCTCCCATAGATCAATTTGTGGTATAGATATCATCATATACATGTTAAGAATGAGGATGTTTATAAGATTATTTTTCATTGTATTCATGGGAATTATGAGCTCATTTCGATGTCCTTTAGTGTGAAAAATGCTTCAGAAGGGTTTGCAGAGTTGAAAAAATCCACCTTGATAGAGTTCCTAGGCAATTTCCTGGTGGTTTTAACTAACAGAATCCTTGTGTATTTTGCTTCTAAGGAGGATCATATGGAGTATCTGTGTTCCATTTTGGGAGATCTCTATCATGGTCAGATGTTTGGGAAGTTATAAAAGTATTATTTCTGTACTCATGAAGTTTATTTATTGCAGAGTGTGGTGTCCTAGTAGAGTGTTTTCATGGATACTTTAATGATAGTGAAATATGTGTATTAGGAATCTCACAAGATATTGGTAGCGGATCAGATATTACTTAGTATTGTAGGATATTTTAGTAATTTATTAGTCGATTTCTCTCAAGATGAGACTCCTTTTACATCCTTGAACCTAAAGGATCAAGCATTCTTATAGCCTATAGTTCTCTATTTTCCAACTAAGGGAGTTCAGTTTAATGTTTTTTGTGATTATTCATATCTTTTATTGGGTTTTTTTGATGCAAGTAAGATTTTTTTTATGGGTATCAGAATCTATATACCATGAGCGTAACTATGACACACATTATCTCATGTTAGCTGCAGTGGTGTTTTATTGGGATTTTTTGCCACATTACCTCATCGATGGGAATTTTTGGGTTTTTTATTATGATAAGAGCCATAGGTATGAATTATCCCTATGTAACATGAACTTGTTACATTGATGGTGGATGGATTTATTGAAGGATTATGTGTTTGAAATATCATATAGACGAGGAAAGAGAAATTTAATATCTGATGTGCTAACCAAAAAATCATGTAGTGATTCCATACACAAATCTGGGGATTCCTAGAGAGTAATAGAACAAATGTCAATGATTCATATTATTATTGTAGAGGTTAGTAGTAGATGTTGTCTTTTTAAAATTATTTTGAAGTTGTCTTTGGTGCACTAGGTAGATGTTTCCCAGTTGGGGGGTTTTTTAGATTTATTTCTATAAAGACGAATTTTTTTGTGATTCCCCTAATGGTCAGCCAAAGGATGGACATAACCAGTTATGGTTCTAGGGATTTATTTTTCTCCTTCAATAATGAATTAAATGGTTCTCCATGAGTTCCATACTTCACCATTGGTGGTACAACCTGATGTGAAAAAGATGTTCTAAGTGTTTCGAGGTCAATTTTGGTTATCTAGGTTGAAGCATGCTATTGTAGAGTTTATTTCTCAATGTTTGGTCATCTATAATGTTAAGGTCGAGCACCGTGTTGCTGATTGGTTTCTCCAGCTATTAGATGTTCTCCAGTCATAACGGTAAGACATCTTGATGGAATTTTTTACTGGTTTACCTTGAGCCCTTAGAGGGTATGATACTATATGGGTGATAATGGATTATTTGAAAAAATCATCCCATGTTACAGTGATCAAAGATTCAAGATCAGTAGTTCTTTGTCAAGGTAGTATGTAGAGGAGGTGGTGTGATTCCACATAGTCTTGATGATAATCATTTCTAATTGAGATCCTCATTTTACCTCTAGAGTTTGGAGAGGTCTCCAGTATTCTTTTAGTTCTCGGATCATCCTTAGAAATAATTTTCATCTACAAATATAAGATCATACAGATTAGAGCATCCAAACTTTAAATGACTTGTTTCATTATTCTATATTGTATTTTTGAGGTTCATAGATGAGGAACCTTAGATTTTTAAGGTTTTATTATAATAATATTTTTCAGGCCACCATTGGTATGTAAATGTTTGATGATATCTTAGGATGGCCATTCTGTTCTATGATGTGTAGGACTGGGGTTAAGGAGGAAGAAATTCTTACGAAAAAAGTGGTATAGAATATTATAAAGATGTTTTGGGTAATTTTCAAGAATAAAAAATCGACATATTATTGTTATAAATCCTATAATGATCGTAAGATGACACCATTGGAGTTTGAATTTGGAGATATCATGTTCCTAAAGGTGACTCCTCATTGTGGGAAGTAATGGGTTGGTCGTGGGTGTAATATTTCTCCCTTATTTTTTGGTCCTTTTGAGGCGTTGGATCATGTTAGAGATGTGTCATATCATATAACACTTCTTCCATTAATGGTTTAGATACACTATGTTTTCCATATGTCACAACTCCATCTTTATCATCATGAAGACTCTCATTTCATCGATTGGGGTGAGATTGATGTTTACGATGATGAAACATTTTAGGAGTGGCCTGTGGAGATCCAGGACCACCAAGGGAAGGTGTTTCATGGGTGTTCTATTCCCTTGGTTCATGTCTTATGGAGGCACATTGGTGTGGCGGATATTACATGGGAATGTGAGTTGTAGATGTGCGCTCAGTACCCTGATTTGTTTTTTTTTGTTTTTGGTTTTTTATGAAGGTGGTGATTGGAAAGAAAATAAAGGAAATATTATTATAAAGAAAGAGAATAGAAGAGTATAAAATATAGAAACATATTAAAAAATTTGTAATGAAAGGGGATTAAATCAGCTAGAAGATCTTCAAGCTAGGTAATATCTTGATTTATCCCCTTATTCGCAAGGACATCAATGACCATGTTATCTTCCTGATAAATATGAGTGATGATATAGTGTATGTCGAGAAGAGTGCCGATGCTGCCCACCCAGTGGGTGGTGATTGGCCATGCAAGATGTATCACACCATTCCAAATTTCATGCATAATGGTGGTTGAGTCACTCTCAATCCAAAGGTTTCTCCAACCATGTTGTTTGGAAAAAGGAACAACATGAATCATACTCATCATTTCAAATTCTAATGAAGAGGCAATTTCATAGCTACAATAAAAGCATCCAAGGATCTGAACATTATGATTCTTAAAGATTACACCACACCTCGCAGGGCCCGGATTGACTTTGGAGGAACCATCCACGTTAACTTTAACCCAACCATAGAGATGGAAATTCCAAAAGGCTTCAAAAGTGAGATGAGGCTAGTAGTAATTTCCATCAATATGGAGACATTGCAGAATGCCAAAGTCGTTCATAGTGTTGTTGTAGTGTCCCTTTTGGATCGAAGAAGCATCACATATGGCAATGAGAAACCACATTCACCCTGAATCACGAATTAATGAGAATTTATTATGAATAAGAGCATTTCTATCATACCAGATCACATGGTGAAGCTCCACGACAACAACAAGGAAAATATTCTTAATATGCTGATAAGTATCCATATTCGCACATCTCATTAATTTAGATTTGACAGAATAATGTATCAACCACATATAGTAAAAAATGTCAAAAATATAATTCCCAAGAGGTGAAGTAGTGGCACAAGAAAGAAAGATATGATTGGAATCTTCCCCGTGTTTGTTGCTGAGACAACATTTAGAACAGATCTAAATACCATACAATTGAAGGCGATCATCAGTGGGGATCCTTCTGTGAGCAATTTTCCAGATGAGGGTAAATCTTGATGATTTTATCCAAGGGTTTTCAAAGATATTTATCCACCCAAAAACAATTTCAGAGTTACAAAAAAAGTGTATGTAATATTTTTTTGAGTTAAGTATTCCATTTTGAGTAGGTTCCCAGAATAAAAATTTATCGGTGATGTAGAAAGTATAGGTATCAATGACATTTAAGATAGTGTTAGGAAGATGGTCATTTTTGGAACAACGCACATCTCTAATAGAGAAGTTGATGTTTTCAAGACTTTGGTCAAGCACAATTCTGGAGATTAAAGTAGTCCCATTCTAGTTATCCAACCAAAAATTAATCGAGGAGTCTCTAGAGACCAACCACCTGGCATTATTCATAATGGAAGAAAAAGACCGTTTTATCGAAGCCATATATAGGAGGCAAGAATTTTTTTTTTCTTGAGTTCTTCAAGAAATATATTTTTAAGGAAGATAGTTTAATTAGATTTATTGTGTTGGTGATCTCAAGTGAGCCTGGCTTGAAGAGCATCATTAAAGTGTTTGAGATTTTTAATGCCAATGCCACCTTTATCAATGGGTTTACAACAAGTTAACCAAGGTATTTTGACAATTTTACTTTCCATCATGCTACCTTTCCAAACAAAATTTTTAATAGAGGTATTTATTTTTTTAATAAAACCAACATTCCACTTTTAGACCGTCATAGAGTAAAATATTTTAGACACCATAGTAGATTTAAAAAGATATATTCTACCTACCATAGAAAATTTTTTTACCATCCAAGAAGAATGTTTATTTATAAACATATTGGAAATTTCAGAGTAATGAAAATATTTGGGTCTTCCCCAGATGATAGGGAGACATAGGTATTTAAAAGGAGGATTTCCCTGTTTTATACCTAAGACACTTTTAATTATGAATTTTACATTAGGTGGAAATTTTTTTCCAAAGAAGATAGAATATTTGTTCCATCTAATCACTCATCCACAATTCTCTTCATAATGAAAAAGTTTTTTTACGGTTTAGAATGTTTCTTTTATCACCTTGATGAAAAGGAATGATATCTTCAGCATAAAACAAGTGGGTGGGATCATTCAAATTTCGTGACACATGAATGGTATTGAGTTTGTTTTTATCAAAAAGACATGTGAGAAAACGACTATGATAATCCTTCGAAATGGAAAAATGGATTACAGAGATGGGGTCCCCTTTTCTTACACCTTTAGTGCATTCGAAATATCCTCTAGTGGAACTATTAATCAGAATGGAAATGGAAGCTGAATTGAATAAGGTTCTGATAGTAGTGACAAAGGAATTGCTAAAACCAATATATTTAATCACTTTAAAAATAAAACTTCAATCCATAGTATCATAAGATTTTTTAATGTCAAGTTTAATGGAAATATTACCTCCTCTTTTGACTTTTTTTAATATGTTAAAACATTCTTAAGAAAGAAAAATGCAGTTTTGGATGGATCTACCCTTGAAAACCCCAAATTAATTCCAGGAGACTATTTTTTCAGTGATGGATGAAGGACTATTGGAACTTATTTTTGTGATGATTTTTATAGGGTGTTATTGAGGACAGTGAGCCTAAAAATGGATCTCAGAAGCATTATCTACTTTGGGGATTTGAGAGTGGAATCTATCATTTAGTCCATGAGGATGAACACCATTAGAGAAAAAAGATTTGACAAGCTTTCAAACATAAAATTGCTTAATATCCCAATAGTTCTAGAAGAAACCATTACTAAAACCATTTGGTCCAAGAGAACTATCGGTATTTAAAATATATAACGTATCATTAATTTCATGATCAAGAGGAGTGTTAAGAAGAAGGTGTTATCTTCATCATTGAACAACATCTAAATGATCCCAGGTAAGAGGTCCTTGTTTTTATCATAGCCATTAATGATTAGTTAAATTTTTGATACAATATGATTAGAAATTCCATCAATATTGTCTATGATGTTATCCGTATCTTTTAAAGAGGCAAGAGGCCAATGAGCTCTGTGAGCTCTTTATAGGGAATTATAGAACTTAGTATTTCTATCACCATAAGAAAGCCATTTAACATTGAAGGATTTTTTTCCTCATGTTATCCATAAATGTTATTAGAGAATTGAGCTTTATCAAAGTGTTGATTTTTTTATTTGTATCAATTCTAAAATCAGATCTAGTCCAATGGTTTTGTAGTTGAGTGAGCTAATTCTCAAGGAGGAGTATATCCTTGTTTATTTTATTGGAATGTAAGCCACACAATTTTTTAAGAATCTATTTATGAGCCTTTAGTTTGATATAGTAAGAAAAGGAATCAATTCAAGGTGTCATGGAAATCCAAAAGGTTTTAATGATCTCAGTGCATTCAGTGTTAGTGAACCAGAGTTGTTTGTTATTTATTTTTTCCCTTGTAATGTTGTTCATTTTTGTATGTTCACCCCTATTTGGTTTATGACATGGTTCCCTCTTGTTTTTTGTATATTTACTCTTGGTTGAGAGGAATATCCCCTGAGATAGTTTTTAGGAGCTGGTTGTGGTGGATGTGTCGTTTTGCGCTTGTTCTTATAATGAGGTGGTTGATCTCCTATGGTGGTGAGATCTTTGAGATGTATCTTCTAGGGTGGCTATTCGAACAAACCCTTTTTGTTGTCTCAATAGTTTGGTTTTGGATTCTCAAGGATGAGAATTGTTTGATAAGTATATAATGTAAAGGATTGGGTATGTGTGGACCAACCCTTTGCGTGTTTCTAAGGATCATGGGGATTAGAGGAGTCTTTGATGTTTTCTGCAGTAGTTTGTATATGGAATGTTGGATGCAGAGAGATTACATTTCATTTAAGTGTGGATAAGATATTTTGAATTTTATGTTCATAGCATGTATGTTTTGTGGGTTTCAATCATAAAAAGGTGTCACATATTTTGGAATTAACTTAACCTTGAGGATTACCCGACATGAAAGAGGATTACATGTCATGTATATCCCTAATGATGTGAATCTTTAAATGTTATATCCACTAGGGTTTTTTCCAAACCATACAGTCAGTGGATCCCTCTATATATTCCAGGTGACCAAGAACCCCCCTCCCCTTCTGAGTATGGGGATTCCTTCAATGATAATCAATCCTTATCCTTCCTTCTTCGATTTGTGGTGATCCAAGGTGTGTTTTTCCTTCATTTTCTATAGAGTTCTCTCTGTTTGATCTCATTTTACTCTTGTTATTATTTCCATGGGATTGGATATGATCTTCCATGTTTATAATGGAGTTTTATTTGTTTTTTGTTGGTTTGGTTGTGTTTTAACATCCTTTTATGGATGCATATTTTGTGGGAGAGGTGACTATAGATCTGTAGCAAGGTTTGTTGTCATGAAAATAACATTTATGGATTTTGAGGTAAGGTTTTTGATGATTCTATTATTTCATTTACGTTCAATAATAAATTGATCATGCTTTATCCCTTTGTATAGTGATGGGATTAACCGAATAATTATTTTAACCACATTAAAGAAATTCAATAATTATCACATATTGTTTCTTGATACTTTGATAGAGGTTTTCATATTCATTTTCTAGCTAGTGTGATATCTATGTTGTATGCTTTCTTAGAATGTTTTTCTTGATGGGAATTGGTAGGGAACATAACACCAAAATTAAATGAAAATTAATTGGATAAAGAGTAAAGGGGAATGTTTAATAAATATGATTTTGGTTGTTGTAATTTGATGACGATAAAATTGATGTAATTTGATGATAAATGTGTATTTTTAATTGGAATTGATTTTCCATATGATGAATGAAATTGATAGATAATGTGAAACCTGAAAATAATTTTCTATAATAATTTAAAAATTAATTTTAATTATTAATGACACTTCTCTGTTTTTTTGAAACTAGAATAAATTCTAAGGGAATTTTTTCCTTTGATAGCTTGTAATAGCTTGAAAGATCAATTTTCTCATAGTTGAAAACTATTAATTAATGAATCAGTTAATTCAAGATGGAAATAGAACCATTTGTGTGATAGAGATGTTTTCTATGGAATTTTTTAATCATTTTGTTGAGACGACTGAGTTCCATTTTTTAGATATGTGAGAGATCATTTGAATGAGAGGGCTCAACAACTTGTTTTTAGGGCTTGGTTTCCTTATAGATTTCTTATTCGTTTCGGCTTCTTTGAGTTACGATCTGAATATGATCCTTGTGTTTAGGGTATTGTATGGATGATCATGTAGGTTTCATGTGTGATGTGTGTCAGGGATGCTCGTATGTGATGTAAACCTAGGATGGTTAAGCCTGGGATAGTTGTTGGGGTATGTGGGAAGGGAGGCCCAGATGATATGTAAGAACATAATCCAATGATGTCGAGATGCATTTGTATATGCATGTTAGTGTTGGGGATGCCACAATAGTTTATGGAATGGGTTAATTAATAACTTAACCATTGATGAGATTATGAGAACTGGTAAACTCGCTTGAATCTGTTTAATGGTCTATGATTTTGTTTCTTGTTTTTATCTTCATTTCTTTTCCATACTACTTGTTTTAGTTGTAGGTTCTTGATTTCATTTGTTCTCTTAGAGGAATATTATGATCATTTTACTAGAGTACCTAAATATGTAAATATACTAATGATGAATTTTATAATTCTTAACCCATGGGGTTTGTTGATGATGAATGAAGATTATTAAAAGAAGTTAATCTGGAAAAACCATGGAATTAGTTTGGATTATGACTGGAGAGAATGAACATTACTCTGATGATTAATGTAATGAAACATGGAATAATGATAATGGTTAATTAATGGAAGATGAATTAATTTATAGAACGAAATGATTAAAATTAAAGAATGAATTTAATGTATCTCTTTTTATATGGTTGTATGCTTATAGGATATCCGATCTTAGTAGTGATAGTTGGGAGTCTGAGTGATGTTAGTTGCAATTTAGTCTAAGACTAGGTGATTCCCAGAGTGTGGCTATGATATATATTATATCATGTCTATTATGTGATTTAATAAACTTCCACACCCATGTTATTTAAAGAAACAAACACATAGTGGAATCTGAGAGGGTGTTTTCCCAAACATCACAGTGGGAGGATAAATGGTTGACTACCCCCTGTGGCCCCACTCTCTTCTCTTTTTAGCCACTTGTGCTTGTATGCACAGTAGTTAGTTTCTATATATCTATTTTTAGAGTTTTGTGATGTCATGTGATTACATCACACACATGTCTTAACAAATATAGAATTAAAATTTTCATTATATGTATGATGCGTATATGCTGTGATGGCTTAAGGCACTTACTCTGTGTATGGGATCTAATGTCTTGACCTATAATACCCAATGTTTGATATACAACTTATGATCTATGGTGGATCCAAGATACTACATGTTTTCTATGTTTTTCTATGTTCATGGGATAGTGCGGTTATGTGATGCACGAAGTGCATATTGTGATGCCTTTCCCAGGTGTATTCAAGTTAGCTCACTTTTAGAGAGAGATGGACTGGGATGTGCGATATTGGGGAAGAGATGAAAAATAGTGGAGATGTGGGTGTTGGGTACCCCTGTTGTTTTATTATTACATGATACTCTCTTGTACGTGTTACTTGGTGTGAGTTATCCATGGTGAGGTTGGGAATATAGTATACCTATTTAGGAAATGAGTAATTTTCACTGTTGTTCAGTATTATTTAGTATGATTTCTTTATGTTTTACATGTGATTATCTAGGAAAGATCCTACTAAGTATACTATTATTCTCAACCTATGTATATATGGACTATTTTTTATGTCATTTGGAGCAGGTTTGTGACCAAGATGGATATTACTAGCTCAAGTTTAATCAATAATTGTTTGGGCTTCATGGTCATCGTTGTCTTTACGTTTTGAGTACTTTCAGTTCTCATTTTTCTATTTAGTATTGTATAAAATTTTATTAATGTACTTCATTTTTATTTATATATATGTGTGTGTGTGTAAGAATATTTCTGTTTTTGTATCCTTCTTGTCTTTCTCTTCTGCATGTCTCTCTTAGAGGGTAATTCCTCCCATATGCATGTCTTTATACCCTCTGTACTAGTTTCCAACCTGGGGCCTATTGGAGGTAGGACTTAGGAAGCCATAATCTCTCTCCCCTAATTGTGGTATCCTTGTGAGTAAGGGATAATGAAACATACTAACAATTTATTCTTTTAAAATTTCTATAATATCAAATTATTATCACTAAATGTTAAAAAACACAAGTAATGAAATAATAACCCCATAATTATGTAGAAGTGACATAAGGGTGTCATAATTATCCCCCCATGTTGTATTCCATCAATGTAAATTTTCTTAATACATTCTTGAACTAAATACTATATAAGTTGATGAAAAAATATTTTAATTATGGGGTTCTCCACACCATAATAGCTTATCCCTTATATTCAATGAACTTTGAAATAAAAAACCAT
Source organism: Viscum album (assembly GCA_963277665.1). Lineage (NCBI taxonomy): Eukaryota > Viridiplantae > Streptophyta > Magnoliopsida > Santalales > Viscaceae > Viscum > Viscum album. Next base: position 757,061,296 of record OY728132.1, on the reverse strand, counting down.
AACATAGTCTTAAATAAATTTAATATTCATATGATATAGATATTTCAAATATTCGACTTCAAAAAAGAGGAATATTATGGGTAGAAATATAAATTATATATTATCTTAATATATTATTTATATTAAATTCCAATAAAAATTAAAACCCAAGTATATAATGGAATAAAATAACAAAAAAGTAGTTAAAAAATGAATATCCAGGAAATTGAATAATTCAAAATTGTATTATCTAAATTTGGTTTTTAATTCATTAAAATAGATGTATTGTATACCCAGTTATATATATTTCATGTCTTTTAATTCTATGTTATCATTTTTGAATCCATTTTATTCCAAATCATGAAAAATTTATATTGTGTGATTATTTCATAATTATTAATTTCATACAGTTTCAATCAATTTAAAAAAACTATAAAAATATAAATATAATTCCCAAATCATTTTCAATATTTGTTACCTATTATGTTGATAAAATTGTTTTCTAAATCATTTGAGTATATTAAAATATATACAAATCCAAAAACAAAAAAATATATTTAATATTTAATCTAAATCATTATAAAAAAATATTTTAAAAATAAACACTAATCCAAAAAAATTAATTCCTGTGCGTGTTCAAATAAAACCTAGACATAAAAATGGGAATAAAATAAAATTTTAATTTCATACCATATTTTAATATACATGAATGAAAAATAACTACATCTCATAAAAACCCATTTAAATCACACCCAACATGCCTATAAATTTAATACAATTTTATTTTACCTTTTAAAGTTTGTTAAAACCAATATGGTAATGAATTACCATCCAAATCATTCAAAGTATTATTATATTTTAATTTTAATTCACTAATTCAAAACATTACATATAAAGATATATGTTTAACGAAATATAAAAAATTACTCAAAAAAATCCTCATTAAACCCTAATGAAATCTATATGACATTACAAAAACATTTTTTAAAAGTATCACCCTTTTTTGAACATTGTATAATACAACATTCATGAAAAAATATTTTCCAATAACCATTTTTATAATAATAATAAATATTTTTTTCTAAAAAGACACTCGAAATCAAAATAACTCATGATGATCACACACATTTTTTGAAAATAACAATCATCTTTTACTATAACCATTTATCAATGGAAATTTGAGAAATTATTTTCTTAAAACCATTTTATAACATAACAGATTGAAAAAATATCTAGTGATGAATCCACAGTCTCATGTATAGAACCAATAACTCGCCTATTGGGAAGTGAATATTTTTTTATAGAAGGTGATATTTTATAAATTTAGAAAAAAATTCAGGAACTCCCCAAAATTTTCTTCTTGAACATTTAGAGATCATATTAAAATTTATCTTAGGGTTATAGTGACCCCCAGTCATTTTTTGTAATTTAATTATGGGATTATATTGATTTCATGATAAAAACCCATAGGTTAGGATCGATAGTATCCTTTAATGTCCCTTATTATATCACTTTATAATATCATTTTTTTTAATATGTTATAATTGCCTATTTACAACATAGTAGATTGGAATAAATTAAGGATTATTATATTTAAGGAATTGAATCCCTTCAATGGACCTAATATACTCTCATTTAGTAAGGTAATATTGTTTATACCAATCTATGGTATGCGATTCTTATCATTTCCATTTTATGGACATGGCCATGTGTTATTAGGAATTTAAAATTTATTTCTCATAAATATTGTTTTTTTAATGATATTTTTACTAGATTTATATTAATATTTCACACTTGGTTTGAAGAATAAACATTTTAATAAATAAGATTTTATAAATTATTCAAAATTTTCTCTTTAAAATTTATTATTAGAAATTTTAAATTATTAGTTATGGTTTATTTTATTTTATTATTCCTTGAAATTTTTTTAAAAAAATTAGGACATTTTACTAATGTTTCAATGTTAGAATTTGGATTTTAAATAAAATTATAAAAACAAGGGACTTGTTTGGAATGGAATAACTATGTACTAGATTTATTATTTTTTAGTTAGGTCAAATAATTTTTTATATGATTTTTAGTTAATCTTTAAAGGTTTATTTCTATTTTTTTATTTAATTCTTACGTTCCAATTTAGTAGTGGTATAAGGTTGATATTGTTTTTATTATACCATATTGATGTGATTTTATTTGGTGAATTTAATTATTTAATTAAATTACATCAAACAGTTTATATTAATGTAAAATGGAATATTTATATGTATGGTTTGTGGTGGAGACAATTGTTATTTATAAAAATTTTTATCGATTCCTCAATGCTAGATTATAAAAAAACCTGTTTGGAAGATTTGTGTTTCTAACCATTATACTAGGAATGACTACCATAGTCATTAATACACACATGGATAATACCCAAATATTGTATCCCTCATGGGCTAATGAGATTTCCCTTATTAAAATCCCATTTAAGGTTATGTTGGGTGTGTACATGAAGGATTTCATTAATATAAAAGTATGATGATTGAACTAATATAATGTGCAAGATTTTCCCCCATCGATTTAGTAGTTATACCATAGTAAATAATCTAATATAATTGTTTTTGACACAATACAATTGATAATAATTCAGTCCTATGATGTAATTTACTTTAAATTTTTTTTAGTAAAAAATCTCTTTTTTATTAAAAAAGTGATAAAATATTTTTTTATATCTTTATTCAAACTTATGTATTTAATTTTAATACTAATTTGTATTTAATCTAGAGTTTATAGTTTGTCTTATGAGGGAAATTTTTTAGGATAAATGCATATATCATACAATGTTAATACTCACCCCCTACAAGTACACCTTTTTTTTCATCCAGATTAATGCTAATGGATTATCTTTTTGTCATGAGATAATATTATCTATTTAGTAGGACAATCCCATGAGCTCATTTGTATCACCTTATAGGTGGTGGAATTTATAGGTTATCATTATTCACAAGTAAAAAATTATTATTTTCTTACCTCAATTTTATATCAAGTTATGTGTTTTCCCGCATTGGAATATCTTTTTTATTCCTTGTATATTTATAGAATTATTAAATTTCGTGTTTATATGATTTTTTTCTTTTGAATAGAATTTAAATGTTTCATTTTAATTATTTTTGAAATATATTTGAGTTTTTTCATGAAAATCCTAAGATATTCGCATATCATACATAATTTATGGTTGATTCATTTACTAGTCATAGTTCATCAGGGGAAAATTGTTTCCATTTCATACAATAGATAACCATGAAGCTTCTGTTAAACTATGGAGATAGATAATGGACATTAGGTTTGTGGCATGCTAGTTATAATATGATGCAAAGATATTTGGGCTTATATATTATATGTTCTAAATAATGAAACTTTAAAAAATTATTGAGATGAATGAAAATCTCATCATATAACTATTTTATTATAATATAAGGAGTTTAAATTTCTTTTCAAAAATAATTTTATTTAGTTCTCATGAAAATATATATTTAGAGTCATCTGTATTTTAATGAAACCCTTCCTTATTTTTCATCGTTGAAATAAAATGAAAAAAATATTTGAAATTTATAAAAAAAGGAAAAATTTGTCATCCAATGTATTTATATTCATTTTTATTCACAATTTTTTTTACTATTGTACCTAAATATAATTATATTTAAATTATATTTAATTTAACTCTTAAATAAAATAATTTATACAAAATTTTAAAAAATAAATGATTTACTTTATCAATGTTGAATATTATTGTGTAATGTAATAAAAATTACTACAAGAAACATATGTGGATCATAATTATGAAAAGAATATTGGGATTATAAGTACAAGAAAATAAAATAACAGTAAACATAAAATAATTTTCATCATATACACACACAAAAACCACACCACTAATTATAACTATACATTAAATGAAGAAAATTATGAATATAATATTAAAATTATATGAATTTGATTAGTATTTCCTATAGAAGTTCTATGGTTATATAATCGAAGGTATTAGAGTTTTTGGCTATATTTATAGTCATTGGGTATACATAGAGCTAATGGATATTTTAAAATTATTTGAAACTAGAATATATCCCTTATATAGAAGAGAGTAACTAATTAGAAGTAAAATATAAAATATGTGTGATAAATAACAAAATACCCTGTTTTAATTAATTAATGATAATAAACTAACTTATAATATTTAAAAGAATATGAAACATAATAAACTATTAATAAATAATCATTTATATGTTATATATTTTTAATCCAAATAAAATTTTCTAATAGTTTTAGTTTTATCTTAATTAAATTGATTACAAATTCTGAATATAGATTTAAAAATTATCTAAGAGGGAAAATATTATTTTTTTTAGTAAAAAATAGCGTAAATTGGGGATTAGATGAAATTCACCTATTAATATTTTAATTTTGATATATTTAGAAAATATGGTTCAAAAATTAATTTAAAAATCATAAAAAAATATATCACAAATTTTTTGTATGAATTATCTACTAATTTTTTATTTTCTCAATATATATGTAACATTCCACTCAAAATTACATTCCTTAATCATTAATGAACGCGTATTAGAATAAATGTCGCGTGGTCATGTCTACAAAAGGTTACCTTTTTCACCAATTAAAGACCATAGATAAAATTTGGTCTTAAGTTCAAAATATTCTTGAATTCCCTCCCTTTCAATCTTGATTTATGATTTTTTTATTCTTCTGAAAAAAGATATCCCAAATCCTTCATTAACAATGACGGTTTTTAAGTGAGAATAAAATTATTCTACTATTGCATCACATTATTTTCAATTAATTTATTTTATATCATCGCAAAAAACTATCTTAATATGAGTCAAAATTTTAATAACATGTATATAAAATAATTTTACTTTTGTAATACATATATAGAAATAACATTATAATCATCTCAAAATTATTATTTTGTTTTAGTTAGTCCGTATTCATGTCCATTCAATCACATAAATGAATTATTCTACATTTTTTCATCATAAAGGGATATAAAATCACAATGTTTTGCCATATATGAGAAATATTATTATTTTATTTTATTATTTGGTTCTGTAATAGTAACATATAATAGAAAACAAGTTACTAAAATAACATTTTATAGTTGATAAAACCCCATCGAAAGAACTTATAATTTATTTTTCTTTGCATACGATACTCATGTATGCCATTGAATGAAAATGAAACCTAAAATAATTTCAGACTTATGATTGTAGTACCTTATTTACTGTATAAATGGAGAACCTAATTAGAAATGAAAATGGTCATGACCCTAAAACTGAAATTTAGAGGGAACTATTGCAACTACAAACAACTGATTAAAAATACACACTCTAAAGAAAATTAATAAATAATTAATAGATTAATATTTAATTTAAATAAATTGAAAAATAAAAAATAATATTTTTAATGAGGTAATTTATAAACTAAATTTTATTGTTTGGGGAGTTATATCATGTCCAATAAAATTGATAGATAAGTTAATGGGTTTTCTTCCAATATATTGAATTATTCGTGGTCCTCTATATAAAATTGTAACACCCCGAGCTTCCACGATATGCCTCTTTTTCAATAATGCAATAGCTTGCATTGGACGCAAGTTCGAGTTCTAACACACCGCAACGAATCAAAGTAGCCATTATGAATAGTAATAACCACTTTTTAAAATTATATAAATTTTATATTTCAAAATGGACTTCATTTTTGTATTCCTAATATTGAAATTAGCCTATGTTGAATTTTTTGTAATTTTCTGAGAACTTCAAAATTTTTATGAATAGTGAAAAATACTTAAAACAACTTTTTTAATAAAAATAATTCATAGTGATAAATTATACTATTGAGGGGTTTTAGAGTATAATTAGAATATATTTTTACCATTTTATCCAATGGTGGTCATTAGAATTAATTTAACATTGAAATTGGACATAAACAATTGCCAATCTTTTGATATAAATTGTTTCTTAAAAACACGCTATTTGTTGTGACAGCGGGAATTAATTATAAAATTAATTAATGCAACTAATATTTTTGTAATTTTGTAAAATAGACATCATTTTTGAATTCGTAATATCAATTATAGCTTAGGGTGAAATTTTGGCCTTATTCTGAAAAACTTCAATTTTTGATGAATAGTGAAACCACTAAGTGGTAGTTAAATAACTGATTTTTCGTTTAAATGAAATATTACCACTTCTGTGATTTGATTTTCAAAAATCCGACATACATGGTTGTCATTAAGAAGTAAAATGTGGTTCAATGAGATCAAAATAATTTTTTGGTGAATAGTAACTTTTAAGTTCTTAATCGCGATTAGAGGTAATTAGTGTAGTTTAAGGTAAAAACAATGTTTTATTAATATGATATGAGCTTGACACTTGTCCTACTCCTATTGGATGAGTCATGGACTACCAAGACAACCCATGGGTCAACTTGGGGACCCCATGGAGCCACTTTAGTTGGAAAATGACATTAATATATATTTATTTAATGTTGAAATTAAATTGACACAAACATGAGTTGTTTTACTAAAACAGTTTGTAAGTGGGGTTACACAAGTCCAAATTTTGATTATAAATATTCATTAGAAAGATAAAAAGATTTCCTACATCATAGTATTTTTTTTATACTTTTTAGACATTAAATAAATTAAATTATTTATGACATCATGATGTTGTAGTGATGACCTCATTATTTAACGATTTAAATAAAATGGGAAGATAATGCAAAATCCAAGGCTTACACTTGTCCAAAGCCAATTGGATGAGGAGCTTTCGAACCCTTATCACCTTAGCCTCGAATTATATAAGTGTGGGACCTTTATAATCCGAAAAGCATTGTGAAATAATGTAACATTTCAATCTTTCCAAAAGTGCCCCTCCTCTCCACTTATAAAAGGCCCCCACCTCTCCCACCTCATTTACACTTTCAAGCCATTTGTCTCGGCCAACCTCTGCCCAAATACTCTCCCAACTTCCCCCTCTTACTCCTAGAATCCTCACTTTGGGCAGAACTCTTCCCAAGGAAGCCTTTGGCTCAAATCAAAAAGAGTTACCCGATTTTGAGGTAATGTATTTTCTAATGTTGTTTTGTTTTATTTTTCTTCTCCAACCCCCTAAAATCTTTTTATTAATTTCTTTTGTAACAACACCAGTATCCTCAATATACTATGATGTTGTTATAAGAAGTATTCGAGCTACACTTACACACACCTACATCTAATGGTTAAAGAACATACGGTTTCTGTGGATGGAGAATTTCTGCCTCACGAAACGATGATTGTTCAACACTCATATAACACCTTCAAAGGTGGCCATTAAGATGTCACTATTTTTATATATGATTTATAATTTGTTTATGTTTTACTTATGCTTCTGTATTTCTCATTTATGTCATACTTTATGATTTCCATTATGGGTAAAATGCGATAATTTCATTTTAGGAAGTGCGGACTACCGCCCCCTCAAAGTGATTTGAATCGTTAATGCCATATGTGGGATGTATAAAGGATGGAGTAAATGGTATTATACACTATATTATACTGGAATTATATTATACATTTATATCATTATGATTTAGTTCCATTAAATATGAAATTGAAATGAAAGTAGCGTTCATGCGTACGTATGGCTTACCGTCTCCATGAACGGTGCATTTCATTTCTTACCTCTAAATGTTATGTAATATTATAAATTAATGTATATACTGGATATATAAGATATATATGACATATAAATCATGAATATAATTCTGTATATAATGGATATTTCACCACATAAACAACTTGTAATTATAAGAAGCTTATTGTTGACTCAAGTACCAAAGATCGACAAAACGACCGTTATTAACTTAAATAATTACATAATGTTCATATCATTGTAATAAGTGATATAATAAGGATAATGAAATTAAAAATGGTTCTTAATAAGGTATATATTAACTCTAGTTTATTATTCAGAAGGTTAAATAACGGTTGAGTCAAGTCGGACACAAGGTAAGGGAACTTCTTAACCCAATTTTCGTTCTTTGGGTTAATATCCTACTTTCAAATTATGCCATGATATTATTATGTCATATCCTGTATTTGTACTTTATTTATCTGTACTTATAGTAAATACACATAATAGATATATTTTATTTAAAAAAAATATCTTTGTAAGGGAATTTCTTAACCCAACTTCCATTCTTTGGGTTAATCTCCTACTTTCAAATTATGTCATGATGTTATTATGTCCTATTTTGTATTTTTACTTTCTTTATGTGTACCTATAGTGAATACACATAATAGATCTATTTTATTTTAAAAATGATCTTTTTAAGGACTTCGTCTCAATCTCCTTTCATTGAGGCATATTTGGTTTTATACACAACCTTCTTTTATACGATGTATAAACCCCTTTGACTTTTACGTTTATTCAAAAGGAATCTTTTTTATACGAAGCGTTTTGCTAAACGACAAAAGGGAATGTTTTTCTTTCCGTACTTATGCGGCGACAACGACTTCTCCGCCGCCGTGACCATTATTTGAGTTTCGGCTTCCTCTACAAGCCATCATTTTCTTTTTTAATGAAAAATAAATACAAAGTTTTAACATTCTTTTATTTTGGTATTGAAAATGGTTTTGAAAGCGTTTTTATTATATCAATGTGTTGTATTGATATCTTGTGATTGAAATGTGGAAATGTTATGTTTCCTTTATGCATGTTTTATGTGATACGATTATGTTATGGTTTATGATATGTTTAAACCTATTCATATGAGAAATGTATTGGACTTAATATGTGACGGGTGGAGCCCGCTATAGCTCCTCGATGCATCGGTAGGTCTCATGAGACAACTAGACGTGGAATTGGCCGAGGCCCTTTCCCAATTTGATTTATGGTTTTGGCCGAGGCCTTAATCATTTTAGATGTCTTGGCCGAGGCCTTGACAAAATGTTTCAGAATGTCCGGCATTATACATTCCCTCATTATGAAAGTGGTTATTGATATTGCATGTGATTATTCGGCCAGTAGAATATCCATGTGAAGAAGTGAATGGCATTATCTCATTTTACTTTTGCCATATTATGTTGAAGTTCAAGTTTAAAAGGCTTTTGTTTTAGTTATACATTGCCTTAAATGTTAATGTTTATTTATGAAAGCTTCCGCAATATTGTTATCCTTACTGAGCATCTGAGATCACCCCTTTCAATGTTTTAATGTTTTCCAGGATTTGAAGAAGTATATTATGAATGACCTGCAGGGATAGTCTGAGGGGATATGAAGACAATATGTTGTTGTTGTTTTGGTTTACTTTATGATGTAATGTAACGTTTACAAATGTATCTAGTGTTTCCAAGGCTACTAAACTAATCGGTCTTTCGAGACTTGATCTTTTGTGATCATGCCAATGTTACGAAGTAATGCACCGACTCTGGGTAGCTGGGGTCGGGGCTTTACAGTTGGTATCAGAGGCAGTTTAGTACTAACCTTGGAAGCTAGATTTAGATAAACTCTGATTAGAGCACATAGCCCAAAGATAGACTTTGAGGATTAGTATAGAAGAACTTCCTAGAATTTTGGTATTATAGAGATGTTATGACTTTTCCGAGCAATACATCCCTGTCTGGATACGAGCAGGTTGAGGCGGCTCTGGCACAGATGTACCTAGGGGTAAAACCCGAAAACACCGCTTTGAGCTAGACTCGAACGGGAACTGGTGCACGACAACGAGCCTTGCTGCACTCTTGGTTACGACACTCCCGGGGGATATGCTTAGGATAATTCTCATTTTATTTACAAACCACTATGAAGGGTTATGAGTATATACTTTCTCAAAGAAAACATTTCTTTTTATGATTATGGATTATATCCATAAATAGTTCAATTTATGTTAAGTGTTTTATAAGTACGGAATTATGTATTTTGATTCATAAACTAATCTAGTTTATGCCATTGTTTAGAAATGGCGCCTAGTGGAAGGAATGGAAACCGTATCAATGCACGAACTCCGTGTAGGGATTTCCCTCCTGATCAAGATAATTATTGTGGATCTGGAGATACAACTGGTGCTGATCAACTTATTACCATACTGGGACAACTCACTCAGGTTATGAATAATAACCTTACTCGTATGGAGCACCCTGATCCGCAACGTGGAGGATCAATGCTAGATCGTTTCATGAGGCAACAACCACCAACCTTTAATGGGAGTACAAATCCCTTAGTAGCCGAGCAATGGATAAATTCCCTAGAGAAAATATTTCAGGCTTCGGGGAGTAGTGAAAGGGAGAAGGTTGTCATGGCAGTTTACCGCCTCACTGGAGATGCCGATCAGTGGTGGTCGCTGATTCGAAACACAAAGGAAGATGATGAATTAACAAACATGGAATGACAGGAGTTCAAAGAGCTTTTCTTAGAAAAATACTTTCCTCGTGACCATCGAGCAGATATGGAAAGGCAATTTCTGAGTCTGAGGCAGAAGGAGGATGAGAATGTCGCAAAGTATGAAGCTAACTTTACAAGGTTAGCAAGGTATGCTGCAGATTACATACGTAACCCAAGGAGTAAGATTGATCGTTTCTTTGATGGGTTAAAACCATTTCTCCGTCGAGCTTTGGTATCACAATCCTTTTCATCATACGAAGATATTGTCTCGTGTGCTATCAAGACAGAAAAGGAATTCTCTAAGTCTTATGACAACAAAGTAAAGCAAGAGAAGAAGAGAACGGTGGAACAAGAGACAGATAAAGGGAAAAAGGGAAAGAAAGATTTTCCATTATGTGATAATTGTGGGAAGAATCACCCTGGTACTTGCCTAAAAGGAATGGGAGTTTGTTATAAATGTGGAGAAAAGGGTCACCAGGCTCGTGATTGCAAGGGAAAGAAAGAGGCTGTCAAAGTTGAATGCTACAATTGTAGGGAAACAGGGAATTATGCAAATGAATGTCCTAAGCATCAGGGAAACTTACCTTAGAAAAGGCCAAGGGATCAAGGCCAATCTTATGCTGTGACTACAGTTGAAGCAGAATAATTAATGTATTAGTGCTTTTGGACTCAAGGATTATATTCGGGTTATACGAATAATGTGATATATATATATATGGATTGTACTGCAGTACTTGTTGATTTCAGTAAGGTTTTAATATGATTAAGGTAATCATATTTTTAGTATGTGACAATAAGAGAAACTTTTCTTTGTTTGGGGAATCTGATGTTACAATTGATTTTGGAATTTAGAGACCTTTTAGAGAAAGTCTGGATGAAGGTATTTTGGATAACTATAAAGGTTGGAGTGGATTAAGTTGAACTTTGGATAGTATTGTTTAAGGTTAAAACATTTATAAAGATTATTTTTGGAATAGTATAGTACTATATTTTTAGGAAAAGGACAACCTACAGGGTGGGGAATAACCCGTCGCGTCGGACAAAGCGGCAGGAATCGAACCCACAACCATAGTGCGGCAAGCCTTTATTTCCTACCACTAGCCTACAGGAAGTCCCTGAATATTACAAAATAATTTTACTAATCTAAATGGTATGTGTTAACATTTGGAACCTTATACAATTAGGATAAATAGAATATTTTTGAGTTCCGTTACCATTTGGAGTAAAAGTTGGGTTTGTGGTAAAAATTTATTAACGAATGAAAGTATACATAACAAGTATGTATATTCCCTTACGTTCTTAGTAAATCTCCTAAATAAATTCCTCAACATTATAAAAGGTAACTTAAAACAAAAATGTTGTCGGTTAACTTTTCCAACTGGGGATTCAATGACTGTTTAACCAATCACAAGTTTGTGATTTTCTTATGGTTAAACTTTCTCCTAATCATGTTTTCTATAACTCTCCATCAGACCTTGATGGTTTGTTTTTCTTCCATATCCATATTTTCATAGAATCCTAGAATGGGCTATATCGGGTGACCTTTGTACTTATCCTGCTTTCTTTTAATGTTATATATTTATTAACCTTATTTCCGATGTGGGTTTTCCACAAAGGTATTTTCTATTTTCAACCTTTTATTATCAAAGAAAAATTTCAAATTGCGAGGACGCAATTTATTGAAGGAGGGGAGAATGTAACACCCCGAGCTTCCACGATATGCCTCTCTTTCAATAATGCAATAGCTTGCATTGGACGCAAGTTCGAGTTCTAACACACCGCAACGAATCAAAGTAGCCGTTATGAATAGTAATAACCACTTTTTAAAATTATATAAATTTTATATTTCAAAATGGACTTCATTTTTGTATTCCTAATATTGAAATTAGCCAATGTTGAATTTTTTGTAATTTTCTGAGAACTTCAAAATTTTTATGAATAGTGAAAAATACTTAAAACAACTTTTTTAATCAAAATAATTCATAGTGATAAATTATACTATTGAGGGGTTTTAGAGTATAATTAGAATATATTTTTACCATTTTATCCAATGGTGGTCATTAGAATTAATTTAACATTGAAATTAGACATAAACAATTGCCAATCTTTTGATATAAATTGTTTCTTAAAAACACGCTATTTGTTGTGACAGCGGGAATTAATTATAAAATTAATTAATGCAACTAATATGTTTGGAATTTTGTAAAATAGACATCATTTTTGAATTCGTAATATCAATTATAGCTTAGGGTGAAATTTTGGCCTTATTCTGAAAAACTTCAATTTTTGATGAATAGTGAAACCACTAAGTGGTAGTTAAATAACTGATTTTTCGTTTAAATGAAATATTACCACTTCTGTGATTTGATTTTCAAAAATCCGACATACATGGTTGTCATTAAGAATTAAAATGTGGTTCAATGAGATCAAAATAATTTTTTTGTGAATAGTAACTTTTAAGTTCTTAATCGCGATTAGAGGTAATTAGTGTAGTTTAAGGTAAAAACAATGTTTTATTAATATTATATGAGCTTGAAACTTGTCCTACTCCTATTGGATGAGTCATGGCCGACCAAGACAACCCATGGGTCAACTTGGGGACCCCATGGAGCCACTTTAGTTGGAAAATGACATTAATATATATTTATTTAATGTTGAAATTAAATTGACACAAACATGAGTTGTTTTACTAAAACAGTTTTTAAGTGGGGTTACACAAGTCCAAATTTTGATTATAAATATTCATTAGAAAGATAAAAAGATTTCCTACATCATAGTATTTTTTTTATAATTTTTAGACATTAAATAAATTAAATTATTTATGACATTATGATGATGTAGTGATGACCTCATTATTTAACGATTTAAATAAAATGGGAAGATAATGCAAAATCCAAGGCTTACACTTGTCCAAAGCCAATTGGATGAGGAGAGTTCGAACCCTTATCACCTTAGACTCGAATTATATAAGTGTGGGACCTTTAGAATCCGAAAAGCATTGTGAAATAATGTAACATTTCAATCTTTCCAAAAGTGCCCCTCCTCTCCACTTATAAAAGGCCCCCACCTCTCCCACCTCATTTACACTTTCAAGCCATTTGACTCGGCCAACCTCTGCCCAAATACTCTCCCAACTTCCCCCTCTTACTCCTAGAATCCTCACTTTGGGCAGAACTCTTCCCAAGGAAGCCTTTGGCTCAAATCAAAAAGAGTTACCCGATTTTGAGGTAATGTATTTTCTAATGTTGTTTTGTTTTATTTTTCTTCTCCAACCCCCTAAACTCTTTTTATTCATTTCTTTTGTAACAACACCAGTATCCTCAATATACTAGGATGTTGTTATAAGAAGGATTCGAGCTACACTTACACACACCTACATCTAATGGTTAAAGAACATACGGTTTCTGTGGATGGCGAATTTCTGCCTCACGAAACGATGATTGTTCAACACTCATATAACACCTTCAAAGGTGGCCATTAAGATGTAACTTTTTTTATATATGATTTATAATTTGTTTATGTTTTACTTATGCTTCTGTATTTCTCATTTATGTCATACTTTATGATTTCCATTATGGGTAAAACGTGATAATTTCATTTTAGGAAGTGCGGACTACCGCCCCCTCAAAGTGATTTGAATCGTTAATGCCATATGTGGGATGTATAAAGGATGGAGTAAATGGTATTATACACTATATTATACTGGAATTATATTATACATTTATATCATTATGATTTAGTTCCATTAAATATGAAATTGAAATGAAAGTAGCGTTCATGCGTACGTACGACTTACCGTCTCCATGAACGGTGCATTTCATTTCTTACCTCTAAATGTTATGTAATATTATAAATGAATGTATATACTGGATATATAAGATATATATGACATATAAATCATGAATATAATTCTGGATATAATGGATATTTCACCACATAAACAACTTGTAATTATAAGAAGCTTATTGTTGACTCAAGTACCAAAGATCGACAAAACGACCGTTATTAACTTAAATAATTACATAATGTTCATATCATTGTAATAAGTGATATAATAAGGATAATGAAATTGAAAATGGTTCTTAATAAGGTATATATTAACTCTAGTTTATTATTCAGGAGGTTAAAGAACGGTTGAGTCAATTCGGACACAAGGTAAGGGAACTTCTTAACCCAATTTTCGTTCTTTGGGTTAATATCCTACTTTCAAATTATGCCATGATATTATTATGTCATATCCTGTATTTGTACTTTATTTATCTGTACTTATAGTAAATACACATAATAGATATATTTTATTTAAAAAAAAATATCTTTGTAAGGGAATTTCTTAACCCAACTTCCATTCTTTGGGTTAATCTCCTACTTTCAAATTATGTCATGATGTTATTATGTCCTATTTTGTATTTTTACTTTCTTTATGTGTACCTATAGTGAATACACATAATAGATCTATTTTATTTTAAAAATGATCTTTTTAAGGACTTCGTCTCAATCTCCTTTCATTGAGGCATATTTGGTTTTATACACAACCTTCTTTTATACGATGTATAAACCCCTTTGACTTTTACGTTTATTCAAAAGGAATCTTTTTTATACGAAGCGTTTTGCTAAACGACAAAAGGGAATGTTTTTCTTTCCGTACTTATGCGGCGACAACGACTTCTCTGCCACCGTGACCATTATTTGAGTTTCGGCTTCCTCTACAAGCCATCATTTTCTTTTTTAATGAAAAATAAATACAAAGTTTTAACATTCTTTTATTTTGGTATTGAAAATGGTTTTGAAAGCGTTTTTATTATATCAATGTGTTGTATTGATATCTTGTGATTGAAATGTGGAAATGTTATGTTTCCTTTATGCATGTTTTATGTGATACGATTATGTTATGGTTTATGATATGTTTAAACCTATTCATATGAGGAATGTATTGGACTTAATATGTGACGGGTGGAGCCCGCTATAGCTCCTCGATGCATCGGTAGGTCTCATGAGACAACTAGACGTGGAATTGGCCGAGGCCCTTTCCCAATTTGATTTATGGTTTTGGCCGAGGCCTTAATCATTTTAGATGTCTTGGCCGAGGCCTTGAAAAAATGTTTCAGAATGTCCGGCATTATACATTCCCTCATTATGAAAGTGGTTATTGATATTGCATGTGATTATTCGGCCAGTAGAATATCCATGTGAAGAAGTGAATGGCATTATCTCATTTTACTTTTGCCATATTATGTTGAAGATCAAGTTTAAAAGGCTTTTGTTTTAGTTATACATTTCCTTAAATGTTAATGTTTATTTATGAAAGCTTCCGCAATATTGTTATCCTTACTGAGCATCTGAGCTCACCCCTTTCAATGTTTTAATGTTTTCCAGGATTTGAAGAAGTATATTATGAATGACCTGCAGGGATAGTCTGAGGGGATATGAAGACAATATGTTGTTGTTGTTTTGGTTTACTTTATGATGTAATGTAACGTTTACAAATGTATCTAGTGTTTCCAAGGCTACTAAACTAATCGGTCTTTTGAGACTTGATCTTTTGTGATCATGCCAATGTTACGAAGTAATGCACCGACTCTGGGTAGCTGGGGTCGGGGCGTTACAAAAATTCTCTTATGAATGATTTATATGTACTTTAAATCATAAATCACCAAATTACATACTTTTTTGGAATAATTTATATTAATATATATAAAAATATATTTTTCAAAAAATTACATTATGCTCAACTCAGGAAATATAATATTCATAGGGGATTTTATCACTTAATCATAAAATTGTGAATGAAGTTTCATCATAATTATATATTTTTAATTATTCATTAAAAATTCTATAATTTTCATTTATATAAATCTATATAACTATTTTGTTATGGGATATCTATTCTTCTTATTATCCCATCATTTATTGAATTTGATGTTTTAATAAAACATCTCACAATTATTATGAAAATTTATATGTCTTCTTAATTTATCATGTTATTGTCTTGATATAATGTGAAATTAAAAATATAAATAAATTATGAAAATACTATATGAATTCATTTAGAGATATATATTTTTTAGTTTCTATATCATTTTACTAATCTTTTTTATATAATATCTATGTCTCTCTTTATGAAATTTTGTAGAAATTTTCATCTTATCATTTTCTCAAATCCTCTCTTCCCCTTTAAGATTAATTTTCATTAGCCATATTATCTTATGTAATGCATTTTTAAAACCATATTCATCATCTAATAGTTATTTATCTAATATATATTTTTTATGTCATTTTAATACTCATTCATTGATTAGTTCTCAGTTAATAAATTGTCAACAATGTAAGGTGTTCTCTCCCAACCTCAGCTTTCATTGTGATTCTTGATGTTTATTATTCACTAATAAAATAAGAATATACAATACATTTTAATATGTATATTCCTTATCATATTTTTATTATAGGATCATTTTATTATTTTTCCTTGATTGATTTACACTTCACCCATTATAATGTTTTTAAGGATGAATTTTTGTTATCTACATTTTCAATTGGATCTATCTCTTCAATATCCACATTCTCTATGTATATATCAAATTGAAAAACTAAATTTATTTCTATATTTTCTCCATATGTGTTTTTCATGTTTCATTCCATTTACTTTTTTTATTTAGGTTTATTGGATGAAATATTTGTCTCTCTATTACTTAAAATGTACCATTTAGTATTTTCCTCTCACGAATTTCTTCTTTTTTACTCATATAACATCATGTGGAAGATATTTTCATTTCATGTTATTTAAAGACATATATTTTATTTTCATCATCAATTAGATTCCATTTATTCTTAATTTAGTTATTTATAAGAATATTATATTTTATAAGATATTTCTTATAATTTTCATATAATTTCTTATCTTTCTCTTAGGGTTATTTATTCTACCTCAATACCATTTTATAAAAACATTTTTAACAAGTATTTTATTATGTTTCCTCCTGTTATATTTTTATTTATATTAATTTAATCACCCAAACACTCACTGGATTATTTTTTAAAACTTTGTTATTTTAATATATCCTAATTTTTATGGGATAATATTTGTAAAAAATATTATGGATGAATTATTTATTTCATGTTAATGGGGAACAATTATGTAAAGAAATAACTTAATTTATGAGGATGTCCCAAAATTATATATAAATCAAATTTATTTTGAAAATCATTTAATCTAATGAAATTTATATTTTATAGAACATGATCAGTTAACCTAATACAATATATAATAGGGAATGAATGGTTATACCAATATATTATGTCATATGATATGGGTGGTTTTCCTAATCCACCATTTCATGATGATCTAGGTGGTTAACATTGTTTTTTATTTCAAAATATGTCGATTTTTCCATATCATTATGATTTGATTCTTTTTTAGGTTTATATGTTTCAAAACCAAATATATATGATTTTATCATTATTATATATTTCACCTTGATCATGTATCCATTCCAAAACGTTGATTTGATGATAACTCCATTATGGTATTATTCATGGTCATATATGTTTCATGGATTGGTATCTCATTGGGTTCCCTCCTTATAGGTCTATTTAATAATCCAATTTCCTTATTTTTACATCTTCCATAGATTTATAATGTTATGATATTACCATAAGGGTACTATGTGTGAAGTATTTCTAAAATGTGTGTTTTGTTGTGAAATGAGAAAGATATAAAAGATAATTTGAAATGAATATTAACCTTCATGTTTTGGGAGTCTATTATAATCATGAGTTAAATTGTATATTAATATATAATTATGTAGAATAAATTTAAGTGTCATTTTGGTTATATAATTTTTATTAAAACAAGGATAAACTAATATTATAGATAAGGTTAAAAATGACAATATAATAAAACATAAGACAACATAAGTTGAATAATATATGTCAAAGGATATGATTTAAAACCCAACGAATTATACCGAATAAATTTATTTAAATTAGTATCTAATGTTGTGTATTATTAGTGTTTGGTGTTTTTTGATAATATTTATAATTTACAAGTTTGGTTTTTGGGAGTTAATTCTAGTAAGATACATTGATATTTTAAGATATATTCAATTGTGTACCTGATGGCTTGATACTAGGTACATGGGGGCCCATGTAGATAACATTGTCTCTAGAAGGGACACCATCCACATGGTGGAAAAAGTGGAGGTTTTAAAGTGGTACTTGGAAGATCGTTTCAACAGTGCACTTAATGGCTTTATATTAGGTACTTGAGGCCCCAAGTAGGGAGCACTAGCTCTAGAAGGGGCACCAGTGACATGGTGTCCAATGGGGAGGTTCTCGAGAGGTACTTGGTACTCAGTGGTTGATAACCAATTATTTAATGGGATTTATTTATTTTTAATAAATAAATTTTATAATTATTAAAATATAATAGAAATTATATTTTACTCTCATATCTCCCTAGACTAGTCGATCAAACTCTCATCACCATCTACACCTGTTCTTTATCTTCATTTCATATCTTCATTTTTTATGTATGGATCGATATAAAATAAACTATATGGTATGTCAATGTTTAAAGATAATATTTTAGTACCCAACGATCTCTATTTGTCTCATTATTCAACTATTTTCTTCCAGGTATTCGGTTTTTTTCTTTTCAGGGTTTATCAATTTCTTACATGATAATTTAATTCATATCATATTTTTTATTTATTGATGTCCTACTTAGTAGTTATTTTCTGTATGTAATCTATACTTCCAGTTTATATGAGTTACATTCCATGTATTTAATATCCCATGTATGGATTTTATTTGTTAAAAATATGGAAAATCATTATTAAATATATTAGTTAATATCTCATTGAAGTAGATGAGGTTATTTCCATACACATGAAATAAAAATAACAATGTGAAGCTATTGCCTACGATATGTATGTAAATGTAATTAATGATGCTCCAAAATACATATTTTTAGATAAGTTGATGTAAAAAGCTACCTTATAGGTGAAAATTGGTGATCTGATCATAATTCTAACAAGAAAAATACTATAGACTGAGAAGTGGTGATGTCTACAATAGTGTTTCAAGTGAAGTTTGAGTAGTCAGTGAAAGTGGATTTTAAATAACTAATTTTTCGTAATATAATATTGGCTATAATTCTTAAGAACTCATCCATGTAATGGAAATAATTTTATAATAATTTAGATGTGTTGGATTGTAATTCTATGTTCATTTGAGGTACTAATTATTTCCTTGAGAACATTTTAGTTGTGGTAGATTGAATCTGCATTTTTAGTGTCAGAGGTAAATATGAAAGTCATGAACCCTACACAATTTATAACGTTCCTAGACTTTCTAAGGATTCATTGTATCATATTTATTAGTTAAAACATATAATTTGTACTGTTCAACATTGAGTGGAATTTAAAAATTGGGAAATGTAATAAAAAGTATGAAATATTATGTGGTACATAAAGACATTTTATAGTTATGTAACATATTTGTAATGTTCTCATATATAATTCAAAAGAATCCAAAGAACAACATAAGGTTCATATTATATATCATAATATATTGAGACTTTCTAAGGTATTATATGTCATAAAGTTTTGAGACTACAATAGTTTTTGTTAACCTTCATGTGGTTTGATCATCATAATGTACATCAAACATCATAAGGATTATCTAGTCTCATAAAAAATAGTAAATTTCACCAAACATTATGAAACAAGGAAAAATTATTAGTAAAATTTATATGGTTCCCTCATTTTTGAAAAATATACCATATTGATATCGCAAGATATATTTTAAATAAACATATCAATTGATGAATATCAAAATTTGGAGAAGAAAATTTGAATAAATTGGAACAAAGAAACAAATTATTTATGATTTTACTTTGGATATTTATTCATCAGTTAAACATCATAATTATTTAAGTGAATTTTGATTCCTTCTTGAATGTGTTGGGAGGAGCTTAAATCTTAATTCCACAATCCCAGTTCATAATTAATGATTCCATGCACCCATGGAGAAATAAATAAAATATTTTAAATATAACATATTTTGTGGTTAAGAAGATTGTGATATTTTAATATAAGATAAAGGAAATAATCTTAAGTCTCATAGGATATTTCAATGAATACTTAAAATTCATATTTGAGATGATTCTTTAGAAAAAATAAAAATTGAAATTTCTACCAGATTGAATAATAAAAAAAATCATGTAATTAATATTTCTGGTGCTCCAAAAATTCAATATTAAAATAGTATTTATAGGATTTATTATGAATATAAAAAAGAATATAGAATAAAGGAAAAGGTGTAAATTAATATGGACCTTTTATGAATCTATTATTACAAATAAATGCATCCAATAGAATATACCAGAGAACCTAACTCGATCCTGGAACATCATTATCATCAAGGAAGATAGAGAATAAGTCCTACAAAAAACATAGGTCCTTGAAAGATATCAATAAAGAAATTTGAAGTAGATTGTGTATAAGATAAATAATAATGAAATTCAATAATAATATGGCATAATATATTTAATTCCTCTTAAATGATTCATAAAAGGATTCGTTCAAGAACATTGAGACCTAATCAGCACCAGCAAGGGGTTTTTCTAGCTAGAGGCTAAAGATAGTGGGGTGTAATGTAAATATCACTTCACATTTTTTAATTATAATTATTAAGTATATTTATGATACCTTCCTTAGAAAATATGGATGATGCGTACCAAGAACTTGTGCTCTACTATAAATTAAATTTCAATCACTATAATGTAATAAAGATAATTAATTTAGAAATGAGAGTCAAACTTGATAAGGATTGTGTTTTCAAATTGTATCCTTATTTTAGTACCCCCAATTTCTGGTATTTAACCCTTTATTAATGATTTTATTGGTTTTAATGTTAAGGGTGATGAATGGGAGATTCAGGAGAACTTGGAATGAGTTATGGGGAAAAAGGGGAAGTCGCATGGGCGGCACATAGTTTGTCTAAACCATGCGTCCAAACCATGTGTAGTTGGCCATGGGGGAAATATCTTCCGCATAGGCGATGCAGAGTTTGTCTAACCATGCGGCCAATCTGTTCGAGAAGGGTGGATGCGGCAGTAGCTAATGCACGGTCAGTGCACGGTTTGTCAAACCATGCGAACTAACTGTGCAACCACTTAAACGAGATCCTATAAATGTGGATCTCACGCGTTTTTGACTCTAAGATCCTCGTTTAAGCTTCTATGTGGCCCTAACTCGATATTTTGTTTCTCATAAGGTCAAAGAGGGTTCTCCCATCATTCCAGAGGCAATTTTATGGCTTATTTTGACGAATTGAAGTCGGATTCTTGTAGTATGTGATCGTTCTTGTTTGGTTTCATAGATCTACATAGATATACTTATCCTCTTCTCTCAGTTTCTTAGATCTATTCCCATTATGGGTAGATCTAAGTGTGTGGATTTCAAATATGATGATATTTGGTCTTGGTTGTGTTAGGAGAAGAGATCTAAGGAGGATCCTTGGTGAATCGGCCCTGTTTTCTTATGCGTTCTCTGTTTCTTAAGGCTTCACTATCAAATCCTCCTATTAGAATTGATTAGCATAGATTCAAATTGGTTTATTTGAATGGATTTTATTGTGAAAAGCGTAGAATAAATCTTATTTAGTGATGATTTATAGTTTTGATGAGATTATGAAATCATGGTAAATTGTTGTGCAAAGTGATTGGGCTTGTTGAATTTAAAATGTTAATTTTAAATTATGAATTTTCTGAAATTGTAGATGGTTTGATGAAAAATGGGTTTTCAATAAAAAGGTGTTTTATTGAAATGGGTTGAGACTCAAATGATGTGGATGGATTTGGTTTTCAATAAAAATGGAGTTTTATTGAAATGATTTGAAATTGAAATGGTTACGCATTGAAATGGTATGAATTGGTTGACCACACATGGTTTTTAACATGATAGTTGTGTGTGTTCACGGTCATGTGGGACAGATAAGGGTTAGGAGTCTCCCCCATCAATGTTGGGATAGATAAGGGTTGGGGATCTCCCCCATCAAACATTCATATTGCATTCGGGACGAATAAGGGTTAGGGGTCTCCGACAATAGTGTTGGGATGGATAAGGGTTATGGGTATCCCCCTTCAGTGTTTGGATGGATAAGGGTTAGGGCTCTCCCCCATCAAGCATTCATGTGTATTTGGGATAAATAAGGGTAATAAGTCTCCCCCATAATATTTGGTATGGATAAGGGTTAGTACTTCTCCCCTCTTCCAAGTAGCATTCATGGTTGGTTGCATGGGTTTATGGAAATGGTTGGGTATGCAAAAAAAAATGTTTGTGAAATGGTTCTTAAGCTTGTTTAGTTATTTTTCTAGAAAAATAACTTGCTGGAAAATTGCTTTTAATTTCTCTTGGAATGCCTTTGGTTCTGGATGGTTTTTGAAAACTTGTTTATATTAATTTATAAACTGCTTTTGAGAAAATATTTTATATAACTGTTTTTATATAAATATGGCTAACTCTTATATCCCAGTGGAGTGAGTAGGGAATTCATTGGGTAAAACCTATTGAGTTTTATACTCACCCCTTCTTTGGCATGTTGGTGCTTTTTCAGATGTCATATTCCGAGACACAGGTAAAGGTAAGGCATCTCATTACTAGTGGTTTGTGGTGATGCTCGGGAGATGTGGTGGTGCTTGGCGCATGGAGATCGGTGTGGAGCCGTGGAGTGTGTCTTGGTTTGGTTTGGGTCTTTTGTTTATTCTTCCGCATGGTAATATGATATTATGTTGGTTATGTATTGGTTTGTGGAACAGTGTAGTTCTCTTTTGGTAATGCATGAGTTGGTCTTTCATTTGTTCATGCATCATATAGTGAATGTTTGGTTATGCTTGGTTGGTTTATTAGTTATTTCCTAAAGGGTAAATCATCCCCTAAATTTTATATGAAACCATTCGACATTTATTTCCAGCCTTTAGCATCTTGGGGATGTTTCTTAAGGCCTAGTAATGGCTCATTGAGCTCTCAAGACAATGAGAATTGGTGGGTCATTACACTTATGAGAGGTTGTTCTTATCTTTCACTGTATTTAAATCTAAGGATAAGGTCAAGATTTAGTTGAAATATTTATATATCTTAACAAATAAATATATTCGATAATCAAGATAGGATTACTAAGAATGAAATTTACACTTAGTAAAAATTTTATACACTAATTCAACCCCCAGTATAAATGTCCTTTAATATTCCACTGTAAGGTTCATGTTTGACATGAGGGTAATACTAACCATTTTATAGGAATTTATTTTTCTTCTTCTTTTCAATGTATATGTACGGTAGATTAGTATATAGATTATTACTTTTAGACATATATATGAATTCCATGTCCATCAATGACCATGGACCCTATTTAAGAGGCACTAGAAATATGACTTTTATAATCTAATGTTTTAATATTATTATGATGTGTGACCCTATAGGTCCACTGGTGTGTCCTAGAAAATTCATCAATTCAAGGAATCTTGAGAGTGTGATAGGTTAAGGATGAATTTTCCTAGTCTTTTAACTCATCTTGGATAATGATTTTTCAATCAAATAGTATGGATTTTTAGTTATGAATCATTATGTCACTCTGATTGAATAACAATGATATATTAATCACCATTATATATGATAATATTGTATATATTATACACTTATGGGTATGATATGGTGATTTAATATTCAAATGGACTATGAGATGGTGATGTATCATTCAACGAGGCTATGTTATAATGATTTATCCTTCACCTTAGGGTTGTTTAGAGGTGATAGATCATTCACAAGGTGATATCTCGTTAATTATTATTATGAGGAAAGTGATAAATAAATAACTAGGGTCATGTGATAGTGATATATCTATTAACTATTGTTTATGAGATATTAATGTATCGTTCATTGACATTTATGTGATTGTGAATCATTGTTCATTTATGGACTAATGTGTTGGTACATTTGTTCACTAAGGTGATTTGGATATTATGATGACTATTCCACTTACTATACGAGTAGGGAGGTCAGCGGAACATTATAGCCTAGGGTTGTGTTCAAACTATGGTCATTTCATTCCACTCCAACATTGGTCAAAGAAGGTTTGTTCATTTAATGGGGTTTTCATTGAAAATTTTGTAATAGGATGGTGATATTTTTATGTTTGATTTATCATTATATCATATTGAGCATGACAATATCTCGATTAAATATGTATCACAAGGATAGGGCCTTACAATCGATGGGTGAGATAGATAGGTAGTTAATGTGGGAGGCAATAGAAATTATAGGCTTCGACTAAACTCGTTGTAGTTGTCATTTTTTTATTTAGTATATATGATACATGATTGGACAATGTGAGAATCTAATCATCATATTTTTTTATATAAAGTTATAGTATTGTTCAATTTATTAAGGTATTTAATGATTTTATATCCATTTTATTCTTATCACTTTATTATTCATGATATAAATATCTCAGGATTTATGGTTTGTTTTACTCTTTTTGGGATTTATGGTTATTTGATCTAGAGAGTGAAGTCTACCCACTTATTATACATCAACCCTCACAACCAGTTTGCAACCACTAAGGCATGGAGAAGTGTTCTTGAGGTCATTTGGTACCACCCAACATGGATTTGTTGGTATTATTGTTCCAAGAATGTTATAATGTATTATAAGAGCCTTGAATATTATTTTATGACTATTTCAGTTGGGTAACTAGTAATGAATTATTTTCTTAATATGGTATAGAACTCATATGTAAGTTTAGAAAACCCATGTATAGAGAAATTTGAGTCTCTATGGATGATATTTTTGTCTATGGTTTCTAATAGTTTTTATTTTTTGATTTATTTGGAATAATATACGTTCTTTACTATTTTGTGTTTTGTCCTTGGCTCAAGGTGGAAAGAGTCATGTGTCCATGCAACATCTTTAGAATATTGGATTCACATGATGTTCATGTTATTTATTTTAATTACCCACATTGGTCAATATATAATTTATGGTCAAATAAAGTGTTAATATAAACCTATTTAGATTTGTCCTGTATAACATGATGGTGGGAATCTACTTCATCAACCCATGGTTATTGGTTGTTTTTTACATTCTATTATTGGTTATGTGGGAATTATTTTGATAGCACCTAACCCATGATTGAGTAGTATGAGTTTGGATCATGTTAGAGGACGGGGATCACATTTACTCTTTGGTTGGTGTGTATAGTGTAGTAGAGTGTGTTAATTTTTACCACTTATCCAAAAACAATAATATTAATATATAATATATATATACTCTAAGTTGTGAATTTAGTATTATAATTGAAGGCTCATGTGTTAGGCTATAGTTTAGTGCCAAGTGGGAAGGGCTGATCTATACCAATTTTATAGAGTTGTATCCACCTATTTCACCTATTCCTCTAATTGATCATCATCTTTAAGAGAGCCTACTATGGGTTCAAAAATCTATGAAACACAGGGTTTCAGGATGTAGGAAGATCGTGTTAGATTTGTCCCAAGGGTTCCAATTTCAACACCTGAAACTCATCAGGGGTGATGGTTGGCCACATGCTTAATAGTAATGAACTAACACTTTGCATATTATCATTGAACAGTTAAAGAATCCCATAGAGCATAGGTTGAAGCTAGCCATTAATGTCTTGTGTGGACATTACAAGGAATGATGAGATGAGCTCAATCAATATTATCAGTATGTTGGTATGTCATTGAAGTATTTGTAGGGTTATTTCATCAAAAATATATACTTATCATGACTCTGATGGAAGATAAGTCCATAGAGTTCATGCATCTTGTTCTTATACGCTTATTAGTGATGGATTATACCACTTTTTTTACTGATAAGTTGTAGTTTTCCACCATGTTAAAATGTTATGATACTACTTGGGTTGTGAATTTTCGGAATGGATTATGGAATTCAATTTGATCTATAATTAATATTTTTTTTGTGGAATCATTCATTGATGTAGACAACCCTTCATTAATTCAATAAAGAAACCTGGCTACAGATGGACAGTCCATGAAGCTCAACTCTTCTATCCAGAATGGGGTTAGTTCATTGGGTATTTGAAAGTATATGTATGAATATTCCCTAGAGTGTCATGATAGATAGGAAGGTCATAGAATTGGGAATATGTTTTCTTATGAGATGGTGGGATTCTTTTGAGTGTTATGAGTGTGGAAAACCAATGCATGTGTGGGAATATTATGTTATCATGCCACAAGTGTGTCATTATTATGAAGAAATGTGATGTCATTACTATTTTTCATTAATTTTAATATGATCATATAGTCAGTGTGGTTCATGGAAGGCTTTGGGTTCTAGAGTTGGATTAGGAGAACCTCAATAGTCTGATCATTAGGGTTCCTTTGGCCATTCAGGATATAGAGGTAGGAATGGTTCCCAGTTACATAGAAAATAACATTAACATGGTGATACACATTAAGGGAGTTGAGTGATGGGATATCAGAGTCAGATCATATGTTAGATTCTGGTAATGTAATAGAATCTTCTTGGTCAGGGTGAAGATACATATACTATTACAGGTATGATTATAGTAGTGTTCACCTTATCTTCTATTTTATTTTTGGTTCAACAATCTTATGTTTAAAAATATCATTTTCTAAAATGAACCTATTAAATAATAAAATTAATTTTAGAAATATTTAATAATTGAATTCGTCAAAATAAAATTAACTTTTTAATTTTTAATTTCTAAATTATATTAGGGTGATTTTTTGGGATCTTTCTGAGAAACATCATTTTTTATGAAAAGTGAGAAAAAAATTTTGATAAAAATTACCTTTTCTTTTAAATAATTATTAATGTTAAATTATATTTTAAATTTTTTATGGTCAAATCAGATCCATTATACATCTATTAAATAAAATTTAAGTCATTATAATCAATTTGACTTTGAAATTTAATATAAAAACATAGTAAAATTTTGAAAATCATTCTATTTTAAAACCCCTTAACTTGACCTACACTTACACACACCTCCATATAATAGGTAACAAACATACTCATTATGTGTACGGTGAGCTATCGCCTCACTAAACTATGATTCTTCATATTTTCCATACCTCCGTTAAAGGTGGAAATTATGATTGAAAATCTATTTATATATGTTATATAAAATATTTTTTATTTAATTTATCTTATGTATTACTTTTACAACACACATATTTTTAATTATCAGTAGGTGTTAATAGGATAACTTTATTTGATGAAGTGTGGACTACTTCCCCCTCAAAGCGATATAATTCATTCATACATTACATGGATTGTATCAAGGATGGTTATTGTGAATATATAAAATATATATGTTATCATAAATCTAATTTGATAATGATATATAAATATATACATAAATTTTGTTTATTTTCTTTCTTTCAACATGACAATTAAACGGAGATAGAGTCCATGCGTGCATACAGTCTACCGTCTCTATGAATAGTGTATGATGTTCCCATTTTTATGTCATGTAGAATATTATAATACAAATATACTGGATATATATGATATTTATTTCATTTTATACATTTTTTAATCATTATATAAGTATAAGGACCAACAATATAACAAATTAAGACACATTCAAAGAACAAAGTAAATATTACCCGAAATGAAACATTAACATAAGATCATTAAAAAGTGGGTAATATAAAGACATAATAAATAAAATATATTGTATTAGATATAATAATATGGTTCTATAAAATATTTATAATAAATTTATATTTATTTTACATGTGTTTTGAACAAGTATGACGTGATTCAAGACACAAGGTAAGGAGATGCCATCTCACTTTTTATTTTAATGAGATACATGCTATATTTTCCACTCATTACATTTGTGTGGAATATATACTAACCATAATGGTATTAAATATATATTATAATTAAATTTATGGGTGTCCACATATACATTTTATGATATTTATTTCATGGGGTTTAAGTTTCAAAAGTTTTCAAATCAGTAAAATAGTTTTCTTTCAATTTTCCTTCTTTGAGACTCATATGTTGTTATTCACAAATTTTTTTTGAGGTGTATAAACATCCATTTTACAAGTTATATAATGAAATTAATTATTTTAATGATATTTTAAGCTTCATGTAATTTAATTTTCTTACATGGATAGTATGATTCTGAGTTACTATGTTATAAGAGTTAAATGAGATAATCTCATCACTTTTAGATATTGTTTATATTTGTTCTTTCATTGATGAAATATTATGATCCATAACTAAACAAAATTCATGATATTTATTCTCCTATAGTTATTCCTGATATAATCATGTATTGGAACCATCTTTCTACACTTTGGTACATAATATAGCTAATAATGTTTTTTAAGAAAGGCCAACTTTACCCTCTCTTCAGTCAGAAATCTATGTTTGTTAAAATATATGTTATCTGAAATGGGTTTCAAAGAATATTCAACTAATATCATATGATAATTAAAATAAATATTTACCATTTTTCCACTTAAAATGTATCAATGGAATAATATTATCTCTTTTCTAATGATGCATTTTTCTAACATTTTTACCTAGGAAAATGAGTATTCTTTTTACCTCGTATGATATATATGAATTTATCTACCATCAATCATTGAAATTTTATTTTCATATTTATAGGTTAAATTTTAAGAAAATTTTTTTAAAATATATTTTCAGTGAAAATGGATTTATAAATTTTTTTGAGCATATTTTATATGTTTTAATGTAAAATGGTTTTTAAATGTTTTCAAATTTCTTTTATAAGTTTTCAAGAAAATTGATTTCAAAATGTTTTCAATCATATTTAATAAGTTTTCATAGAAAATGGTTTTCAAAATGTTTTTAATAATATTTAATTTTTTTACGGAAAATATATTTCAAATTTCTTTCAAACCTATTTTATATGTTTTCATAGAAAATGGTTTTCAAAATGTTTTGAAGATTATTTCATAATTTTTGAATGAAAATGGTTTAAAAATATTTTCAAGATTTTTTATATGTTTTCAAGGAAAAATGGTTTCATAATTTTTTCAACCATTCTTTCAAATTTTTCAAATTTATTTTCATAGGTAATGGTTTTAAGATGGATTTATATTTTTACGATTATTTTTTAATGAAAAAAGAATATATTCCTCAAGAAATTCTTTCAAAATATCCTTCCAAGTTATTTTCCATCTAAGAGGACATTTGTTGATGTTACTGCTTCACTTATAAGAAGTAATCCAAAGGTTCTACTCATATTCTTTATTGAGTGGTGTATGTGTTGAATTAATAATTCTTATGACACACATTTATCTTTCACATGTCATGATTTTGATGAAATTATTATGAAACCAATATCTTTTCCTAGAGGTTAGGATATGTTTACATGTTTATGATATAGATTTCATTACATGGATTATTGAATTATTTTTTATGATTTTGTGGAACATTTATCTATGATTTAAATAGGTGATTTGTGTCACCTATATCATACTTCAATGCATTGGGTAAGATTAATATCTCAGGAGATATACATGGTTTGAATGAGAAATAAACATTGTTCAGTATTGCAGGGATGACAAAAGAAATGAACCTGGTTTAGTAACATAGGGCTAGAATGAGGAGTGGACTCAGTTCAGTAATACAAGATAGGAATGGGGTGTAAACTTGGATCATTAATGGACTATGTCCACTATGATGGACTTCGAAGTAATATAATGATTACTATGGAAATCATTATACATACTTATGTGTCTGCCATAATTCCATGTTTTATTCCTATGTTATGATTTCATGGATTATGTTCTTTACTTCATTATGATTCATGTGTCTTGAACTTCCATGATTTATGACATGATTCATGTATATGTTATTTGATATTAAGGGTATTATCTTTCATTTTAATGATCATATTATCTTTCCCTTATGCTCGTAATTAAGACTACATGTATCCTTTATTTACCCTTACTGAGAATTTGATCTCACCCCTTTCTGATGTTTCCTTCCCTAGGTTATGAATAAAGTTTTTTGGTTGAAGTAATTATGGTGGAGATATTTATGGGATATTTTGAAGATCATTCACCAGAATAAAATATTTTTTCCCATGTTTCCAAACACACTAAACTATTGTGTTCCTCTCAAGTATGTGTTTTTTAAAGTACTCCATATTCATCTATGATGATGTAATATCTGTGTGTGTCATGTCTCGGACTCTATAGTTGGTATAAGTAGAATTTTTTAGTAAACCATTAAAAACTAGGGTGAGAAAACATTAGAGAGATCCCTAGGTATGTTTCTAAGGATATTTCTAGGGATGTCTCTAAGGATAAGTATAAAGATGAATTAACAATTAGGAAAATATCTTGGAATTTTGGTAAAGGATAGTGTGAGTGGTTTCCTAGAAATACATACATGTCTGGATACTATAAGTTGATTTGGACATGGAATAGATGTACATAGGGGTAACAAATCTGACAAGATGCTCTGGGCCTGACTCAGGGTAAACTTGTACACAAAAATGGGCATTGCTGCACATCTAGTTTAACACACCAGTGGTAAATGTGTTGGGAAATCACAATCTCTTCACAAAACATCTTGAAGTATTAAAATATAGGTTGGATAAGAATAACATAGGATGGAAATATGGTGTCATATATTAAGTATGTTTCATGATTTAGATGTCCTATAATTTATTCATTTCTTTAATATGTGGTTTCATTCAATGATATGTAATGCTCACACTATGCTTCTGGTTTTAGTCAATGGTGGGGACTAGAAGGAACTAGATTAATGTAGAATGTGATGGATGATTTTCTAATGAGTAGTCAAATGGGATGATCACTGGAGTGAATGATTTTGTGATCAAACCTAATAAATTTTCATGGAACCTGACTAGCCATGTATACTTTAGCCAACTCTTAGACTCTCTAAGGAAGAAAAAGAACTAGCTTGCTAAGAGTTTGGGTAATGGATACCATAGAGGAAAGAAGATTCGGTTTCTTTTGTTTTAAGAATGTGTAAATAATAACCCAAGTGAATGTATTATATGGACAAGAAGATTTTTTGAATATTGAAAAGAAGAACAAAAAGAAAGTTACTTCAAGGGGAAAATGAAGAGTTCAGTTAACAAAATGGATTATAATGTTAACCTCCCTAAGACGCCATCTAAGGTTAATTGTTTTATGATTGGAGTAAATGGTCATTATGAAACCCAATGTCCCAAAATAAATATTCCCAAAGGAATCATCAAGGTGGTGCAAGTAATTGTTACATTGATGATGATGAAGAGACCAGATATGAAATGTGTAAGGAAAGAGGTATTGCGTAATAAGATGCAGTTTTCTTGTTAATGGGATAAGGATGGATTGGAATAATAAAAGTTTGTATTTTTTTGGAATCCAAAATTATGTTATATGAATGAAGGAATATACAATGATTTTTCTACTTATATTTTTTTCTTAGTATTTACAATTTCATGTTAAATTTTCCCGATATAATGGTTGAGGATTTAATGATAAGGTGAAATTTTGAACAAGGGAATGTGACCCATAATATGTTCTTTATGTTAAGATAATAATGTTATGAATAGTAAAATTGGATGGTACTTATTACACATGAACTACTTAAGGACAAGTTGACAAGTAGTTTATGCTACCATAGATGAAGTTTACAACTTCTTGGATTTATGGAATTTATCCAATAATCTTTGGGATAAGGGAGCATTCATGTCTTCCTAAAGGATTTATGGTAATTTAGGTTGTTACCAAGTTACAATAGAATTTACTATAAGGGTATTCACATGTTTGGAATTTGAAAACAAAGAGCCACATTGTGATATGTGGGATCAATGTTATAATAGTTTTGTGGTCTTTTTACATGGTTTTCTATTTTCATCTTTTAGAAGGGTCATAAAGTTATCCATTCATGAAATTTTTATGTTAAAAATTAAAATATTTATTCAAATTGTATTGAAAACCTTAGTTAAAAGGCTATTTAGTGATTAAACATATTAAAAGGTTGTCCATAATATATTTGAAATTATATTAGTATGATTTAATAAAAGGACACCATGTATGTTGGGTGATAACCAAAAAATTATAGAAAGGATTCAGGTCTTTAACCTATGAACGAAGGATGGTAAGGGTTTCACACCTACCACTGGCCTACACGATGTCATTAATGTAGACTTATATTTGATGAATAATTATTTATGATGAAACAGTAGTGTTACATTTTATTTTTATAGAATAATGTATTGACCATATTAATTTTTAAGAATATTTATTGATAATTAGTTTTACATTTCATTATTTTATGATCATTAATATCTTTTTAAATTTTATTTTAACACTTCAGGCATAAAATTTAATTTCTATATTTCCATTAAATGAAGTAATTGATGAATTAGAAATTGATAAAAGAACAACTAAAGAATGAAGTTCTAATTATATAAATATGTCATGTCAGTATATTTTGTTATATTCTCTAAAAACAATGTAATTACTCAACATTTGGATAAAGACCAAAAGAAAATGTGTTTTTCTAATACCTTAATTTTTTTGAACTGATGGCATTTTAAAACCATCATAGATTTATTACTTTGAGACCCTAATCTTGACTTTAATCATTAACTTGTTTGTGAATTATGACCTAAATCACTCTCTATAAATGTTTATTCTTTTCCTCCAAGTCCAATCTTCACTCCCAACCAATGTTCTCATATGTGGAAACCCAGTTATATGATAGTTATGGTAATAGTTATGGCCCCCCCACTTTCCCTTTTAAGGGAAGTTTTAGTATTCATTTTTACATTATGGATTTTAATAAATGAAACATTCAAGTATTAAAATTTTGATAACCCAGATTAATTTTGAGGAATAAATTCATTTTAAGGGGGAAGAATGTAACACCATTAGAATTCGTGAATTGTTATTTTTTTGAATTAATTTATCTATTTGATATTTTGAATTTCTCGTGACACTAAAATAGTTCGTTATATATATATATATATATATATATATTAAAACACAATGTCAAACATTCCTTTCACAAGGAACCTACTTGTATTATTCTTTACACAATACTTACTTGTCTTGTGCCGCACACAATACCAACTTGGCTTACACTACTCGCAACATCGACTTAACGTACATTACACACAAGACAAATATTTCTAAAAAACATTATTTTATTATTATCATTATTTAAATGATATCATTATAACCTACCCGTTAAACATTATTATATTAATAGTAATAAATAATTATAAAATATTATTTAAATTTTTTTATATAGATAAAACATATTGGTAGTTAAAGATATGATTTTTGGTTAAAGTTATTTTATATTTAAAAAAATCATTTTCTTGAATGAACAACTTTTAATAATAAAAAATTATTAGAAACATTTAGAAATAAAAATAGATAAAATGAAATTAATTTTTGAATTTATAATTTCAAAATTATCTTAGGATGAATTTTTGTGATTTTTCTGAGAAACTTCTTTTTCTGATGAATAACGAAAATACTATTTTTAGTTAAAAACAACATTTATTAAATAACTATTGATGTTAAATAATATTTTAAATTTGGTTTATGGTCAGATAAGATCAATTATAAATCCATTAATATAATTTTGGTCTTTATAATCAACTTCACTTTGAAATTCAATATAAAAACACAATAAAAAATTGAATTTCTTTCTACATTAAATACATGTAATTTCATCCTGTCTGTGGGATTCGAATTAATCTTAATTTTTCCAATTATATGAATTGAATTTATAAAAACTGACATAAAATTTTATAAAATTTTTATTATTTAGATTTTATTAACATCAAAATAGTTTTTTACAAAAAATATTATCAAATGTGATTAAAATTAATCATAGTGGTTAAGGTCAAATTAAACTTAACTATGGACAAAACCTTAATATTCGGAGGCCAAATGACCAATAAACTTGTCCAAAACCAATTTTATGCCCATATATCAACCATAAAACTTATATTATTGATTTATTTTGGGATTTTATGAAATTTCTTAGGTAATAGCACATGTGTACCAAACTTGTTTTTAAAAAATTCCAAGTGAGTCCTTTTCCTTCCCTATAAAAGGCCACCACATCTCCCACATTATCACACCTCTAAAACCTCATAGGTTCAGACAATATATTCCCAATAAACTTCCAATAACCATTCCATTACTCATCCTTCCCTTGGGAATAAGAAATTCAATGGAATCCTTTGGGCACAAACCAAATGAGTTACTCGATTGAGAGGTAACATCTTCTCTCAAGTCCGTTATTTTAATTTATTTATCCATCCATACACTCACAAAAATACAATATTTTACAAAAAAATATTATCCAAAATATAATAGGATATTTTTTTCTAATATTTTTAACTACACTTACACCCACATACATCTAATGGGTAACAGACATACTGTTTATGTGTATGGTGAACTACGGCCTCACAAAACGGTGATTGTTCAATTTTCAATACTTCCTATCACGGTGGAAATTTTAATAGAAACTATATTTATATATTTTATATATTATATTTATTATTTATTTTAGGTTTATATATTTCTTTTACAATAAATAAATGTTTACATTCCATTTTATGTTAATACGATAATTTAGTTTGAGGAACTGTGGACTGCAGCCCCCAGAAAGCGACATGATTCATTCATACAAATCATAGATTGTAATAAAGATTATTTTAGTTAATATATAAGATAAATATGATATCATAAATCTATTATAATAATGATATATAAACACACGTATGTATATATATACAAATATATGTATTTTAATTTATTTCATTCAACATGATAATTAAACAGAAATAACGTATATGTGTACGTATGGTCTACAGTCTTCCAGAATAGTGTATTATGTTTCATAGATATCTATCCTCTAGATTGGTAAAGTAAAAATATACTATATATATATGATATTTATATCATGTTTTAAATTAATTAATCATGATATAAATTTAAAATAAACAGTATAACAAATTAAGACACATATGGAAAACAAAGAGAATATTACCCGAAGTGAAACCTTAACATAATATAGTTAACAAGAAGAAAATATAAGGTAATAATAAAACAATATATGGTAATATATATAATAATATGGTTATTTGAAATATTTATAATAAATTTATATTTATTTTAAAGGTGGTTTTAATGAGTAGGATAAGAGTCAAGACACATGATATGTGGATTTCATGTAACTATTTTCTGTGAGATAGATTCTTTGTTCTCCACACATTAATTTTGTGTGGTGTATATAATGAACATAATTGTATTATATTTATATAATAAATATATTTATTTTTATCAACATATCAATTTTTTTATCTTTATTTCATGGGGTTTTATTTTTCAATGTTACTAAATCGGTAAAATAGTTCAGTCTCAATTCGCCTTCTTTGAGACTCATGTTTTGTTATGTACCTAAATACTTCTATGTGGTGTATATACTTCCATTTTACATTTTATATAATTAAATTCAATATTTTAATTATATTTTATGCTTAATTTAATTTTATTTTTTTACATGGAGAGTATGGATCCAAGATACTTTCTTATAACAATTTATTGATACAATCTCATGTATTTTCAAGATTATTTATGTTAATGATTTATTTGATGAAATATTATCATCCATCCCTTAAGAAAATTCATGAATTTTTTTCTACTCAAGTTATTTATGATATATTCATGTATTGGTGCCACCTTTCTACTCTCTGGTACATAATATAGCTAAGAATGTTTTTTAAGAAAGCCTAACTTTACACTATCTTTGGTCAGAAATTTGTGTTCCTTTTAAACTATATTTTTTAAAAATGGCTTCCAATAATATCTTACTAATCTCCTATGATCACTAAAATTTTTTTTACCCTTTTTTCCTTTTTCCAATGTCTTAAAGTATTCTTCTTGTCTATTTCCAAATGAGGAATTTTTTAACCTTTTTACCATGAAAAAAATATATTATTTTGACCTCAAATGACATGTATGGATTTATCTTCCATCAATCTTTTAAATCATTATTTTCATTATTAAAGGTTAACTTTTTAGAATTTTTTAAAATATATTTTCAAGGAAAATGGATTTCATTAGTTTTCATTCTTATTCCATATATTTTTAAGGAAAATGGACTTCAACATATTTTAAATTATATTTTATATGTTTTCATGGAAAATGGTTTTCAAAATATTTTCATTATTATTTTATATTTTTTAAAGGAAAATAGTTTGAAAAATGTTTTCAATATTATTTTATATTTTAAAAAAAAATGGTTGTCAAAAAAATTTCAAGCTTATTTTATATGTTTTCAAAGAGAATTATTTTTAAAATGTTTTCCAGACAATTTAATATGTTTTCAATATTATTTTATATGTTTTTAAGGAAAAAGGTTTTAACAATGTTTTCAAGGCTTATTTTTATGTTTTCAATGTATTTTCATAGTAAATGGTTTTGGAAGGGTTTTCTATTTTTAGGATAATTTTTATAAAGAATAAAGGATATTTACCCAAAGAAATGTTTTAAATATAATTCTATGTTATTCTATATCAAAAATGAAATCTATTGGTGTTACTCATGACCTTATAAGAAATAATACAATTTTTTTCATTCATATTTTTTCATGAATGGTTTATGTATTGATGGAATGATTCTTATGAAACAAATTTCTCTTTCACATGTAATGATTTTGATGAAATGACTTTGAAACATGTATCATTTCCCACTAGTTATGATATACTTACATGTTAATGATACTCATTTCATTTCATGGGTTATAATATGATTTTTTATGATTTTGTGTCACATTTATATATTTTTTCATTTTGATATGGACGAGACCTATATTTTCCTCCAATGAATTGGGTAAAGATTTATATGTCATGATATAGAAATGGATGGAATAAGAAATGAACTCAGTTTAGTATTACAAGGCTGGAATGAGAAATGAACTCATTTCAATATTACAGGGATGGAATGCAGAGGGAACTTGATTCAGTAATAAAGGACTAGAAAATGGTGTGAACCCAGATTAGTAAAGGACTGTGTCCACTAAGATGGCCTTGGAATAAATTCCTTGGCTACTATGGAAATAATTATATATTATTATGTGTCTACCACAATTCCATGATTTATTCATATGTTATGCTTTAATGAATTATGTTATTTTCTTCCTTATTATTAATATCTAACTAAATTCCATGCTTTCTGCCATGATACATGTATACGATCATTCATATAAAACATATGATATTCTATTTTCATTATATTGTTCTCATACACAAATTCACCTAATTAAGCTTACATGTCTCCCTTATTTAACCTTATTTAGAATTTTATAACACCCATTTTTTATGTTTCCTTTCCCCTGGTTATGAAGAATTTTTTTAGGTAGAATTACTAAAGGTGGAGATATTTTTTGGATATATTGATGATATTTCACTAGGATAGAAAATTTTATTTTCATGTTTTCAAAGACACTAAACTATTACAATCTAGAGACATGTATTTTTGTAATGTACGAAATACTCATCTAAAATGATTTGATATACATGTATATCACAACATTGTTTGCAGTTAACGATCATAGGAAATTCTTATAGCATTTCTATTAGAGACGAGGAGATGTGATAAATTTCCTTCACTCAAGTGGTCGACTAATTTATAGATGATTTCAATAATAATTTCTTGGGTTTCTAGAGAATATAGAGTTTGAGTTCAAGATTGGGTTGATTCTAGACTGAAAATCATATCCATTCAACCATACATGTTAAAACTTATAGATTTTAGGGAGTTAAAGATAATGTTAGATGAAATTGAGGTGATGAAATTTATTCTCTTAGGCATGTCCCTTGGGGTTCTCCCACTTCATTCTATATGATGGAATATAATTCCTTCTTCTTGTGTGTAGATTAATCATTGTTAAACAATGTATTGGTCAAGTACCAACATCTTCTACCTCATATACATGATATGTTCATCATCTAAGGGGATCCATTTGGTTCA
Source organism: Viscum album (assembly GCA_963277665.1). Taxonomy (NCBI): domain Eukaryota; kingdom Viridiplantae; phylum Streptophyta; class Magnoliopsida; order Santalales; family Viscaceae; genus Viscum; species Viscum album. The sequence goes on along the minus strand of OY728132.1, from coordinate 757,022,827 downwards.
CTAAAATTAGTCTATGATCTAGATATCATTATGTGTGTGTAAAGACATTAGATAATCCTCATAAAAATTTCAGGAGAAGGTATATTTTGAATGAGTATCTTATGATTATATTCTATTTGAGAAATATACTAATTCTGTTCATGGACCCGATTAATCTGTTCTTCCATCCTTATTTAGAATACTCCATTATTATAAATCACTAACTTAGGATTCACTAAGATAGTTCTCTCGGCTGGTGAACACATGAATTCAAGCACACCTCCTTTTATTCTAAGGATACATACTATTATTTCCGCTCTAAGGCAGTAGAGTGGGTATAGTATACCTACATATGAGAGTATAAACATAAAATAAAATAATAAAGAAATTAGATATATCAGATCAAAACAAAACATGGGACAACATCCAAACCAGTGATGACATAAATCAATCAATATGTAATAAAAAATTGGATATACATAGTACATTTCCAATAAGGAATACAAAAACAACATCCTATATGATATTAAATAGGGACTAAAATATAAGATACTGGATAGTCCACAAAAACCTACCTGAGTGCTAACATGATTTGAAAATCCCAGGACCAGTCCTAGAAACCACATAATCAATATCATTGGGTACTAACCTAAACCTATAACTTCAATTCGATAAGAATAGTTTATTGAATAGAAAAGTTATAGGTAGGCACTAGAAGGGTGTGAGTATAACTAAATAAGATACCACAAATGACATCCCAAAAATAATCAGTTGATAATAAAGTGCATGTGTGTGTTCTATAAATAAAAAATTACTATTTATAACATTAAAATTTTAAAAGTTAACGGTTTAATATATAAAAATGGAATTTGAAAAGAACCCTCGATTAATCAGGCTCTATTGGAATACCCAACATTGATATACCTACCTTGACCAACACTTTAAATTATCTGATCATGAAATATATCATGGACTAACTAGTTCCTTATTATGAAACTGAGGAAACAAATCACTATAAACCAAGAGAATACATATGGCTCAATTATTCACCCCGCAATAAATCCCCTAGGGAATACAAGAAACACCCTTGGATTTCCATTGATCTAGTATATCAATCTGAAATCAGGGAACCATACTTGAAATTCAAAATAACATTTTTATTGGTATCCATTTCTTAATCCCAAGGAATTCCACCTAAGATCAAGTCAATTAATGGGGCTCATCTGGTGACATTCAAATAGGTTACCTAGAAATAATCCACTATATTAATACATGTAATTTGCTCCATGTATACAATACATGAATCCTAGGAGGATACTCACTAAGTCATTTATGATAATAAATTTAAAGGTAATACAATGGCTCACTCAAAAGATTCTATTGCACCAACCCTCAATGATCTGAGGGTGTTATCACACCCTTACATTACTTTAAGTATTCTATTAGAATCCAATTCTTCCTCATGATATTCAACACAAAAAGTCTAAATGGAAACATGGAATCTCTATAAGGTATTCTTAGCTCATTACCATAATATAAATAGAATCCTATTCCACTCAAAACAATTTATTCAATATTTAATTAATTGTGGTGCTAAGTACCTTCGTTCCCAATTACTAGTTTGATGTCAAGTCCATAAAATTCAATGTATTCCCAGTTTTTAATTTTAGTCCTTCTAAATGTGATCAAAATTATCGCACTTCCCATTCTGGATTAAATAAGGTTCCATTCAAAAGATATAAAGCGAAATGACTTATAGGTTTCTTATTAGAACTCATTTTAACCAATTCCATCATATAAAGAGAAACTCATTTCATTCAATCAAATAGTTATTGATTTGTATTCTATGTAAATACACCTCTAAATCATAACCTTCTCTTTTACTGAGTTTTATTCATTAATTTGAAAACCCAGTCCCTTTGTTTCCATTTTAACCATTCATGGTCCTCTTCATGGACCATTATACAAATAATTTAAAAAGGAAAACCTTAATATATCATTAAACCAAGGCCTACCCATTTTATAAAACAAAAAAAAGAATGATATAGTCTCACATTCCCGTTCATAGGAGCTATGTAATTTTTTTATGTAAAATCTAATTTCAAGTACCAAATAAGTTTCATTCAAACCTTCTAATATAAAGGGTATCTAAAACATTTAATTATGGGTTTAATTAGGGACATGACATAAAAATGGATTCAATTAGTATCCAAGATCATCACTAGAAAATATAGTGATACCACGTGCTTAATTCACATTAAAAAGATCAAACTTGATTATTGGTTAGTTTGATGGACTACCTACCTCAAGAATGAATCATTTATTCATTCAACTTTAGTCTGATAGGTCACTAATTATGCCCATCCAACACCCTCAGAAAAATCTAAAACCTCCTATGACCCTATTTTATATCCAATATCATTAGAAGTTAATAATTATAAATTTATAATTAATAAAAAAACTACAACTAATTAACCAAAAAGATTCACTGAGGAATAATTGGTGAACCACTAATCGGGTTCTCCCACGACACCTGAATAGAGAACAAATATATTACAAAGGCCCAATATAAGGTCTGTTCACTCACCTAATCTAAATTCTCATCAACCAACTCTAGAACCAAAAGTATTTATATTTAATTTTTTTCCCAAAACCCTAGAAGAACTCATTCAACCTCATAACTCTACTAAAACAATGTGTGAAAACATGAAGATTTTGTCTCAATGTGTCTTTAATCTATATATCAAATGATCCCCATTATCCTGTGATGATTCCACTATCCTATGATGGAATCAACATGAAATCCATAACTGGTATAATCATAAATTAAATAGATATAGGGAGGAGATGTGAGATCACATAATGAATAAACCTACCAAGAATTTCAATGAAAGACACCCAAAATAACCCCAAAAAGAAGGGGAAAGAGAAAGGGAGGGGGTTCTCCCTGGTCCGCATGATCCAAGAATAAGGTGAGAAGAGTGTTTTACCCTCTAAAACCCCTGGGGGAATAGGAATTATGACCCTAAAACCCCATTGAGGGGTCGATGGATTTAGGAAATGGATCATTGCACTTCCAATCCCCACAAAATCACCAAAAAAACATATTTCTTGGCCACCAGTGGGTTGCTAGCTATATCATATAGTCTTGGTCACCAGAACTATCTTCCAAGACTTCCCTCTACCTTCAACCACCTCCTAACTCAAAAACAATGTCGAAAAAAATCCTTCTAGAGGGGTCCAAATCCCTGGAAAACTCAACCAACCCTAATTATTTTAATAGTATGACCAGTAAACCAAAAACTCTGACTCTATAAGAAATTAAAACTCATATAAACAATTGATATATTACAAACTCCACACCATAAGACTTATTATCACTCAGAAGTCATAGTGACCATATAATAATTTGTTTTACCAATGAAAATAATTTATTTCCACTCAATTCTAATGTTTTATCTCTAAATTTTCGCCAAAATTATATAGAACAACCATGGATTTTTATTGCTTAAACTATCAAACACAATCCACCACTTGAATACATCACAAAAATGTTGAGCTATTGCTCACCTGCAACCTTCTACCCTATGACACATATGTTGTCTTCATCAATCTGATCTCCCATCTTGTGGTTCTCCCCACAATAAGACTGATCTTAAAGAGGAATATTACAATCCATAACAACCTATATTAATTACATTTCCTTTTGATTCATGATCCAAAAATTCTAAAGACACCCCACGATGCGAATCTTTGTCCAACATATCTAATATACGTTAAAGAAACTTTCACAGGCTGGTTCTTGTTATTATTCACAAAATCATTAATAATGAGACAAGCCTCTATCATCTAATAAGTATTCCATTTATCAAACTTTTTTATTTACAAAATTCTTGGCGTTCCTCCAAAACATATCCATCTCACTTATAATGTTGCACTGATCATTATTTTTTACCGACAATATCTAATTACTTGAAAGAATGCAAGTTGATAATTCCCTAGATTATTTTTTACAAAAAACGTCAGCATAAACTAATGATGCTCAATTAACCCAATGGATCAACATATCATAAACCCTTAGGAATCATTTTATCATCCAAACTTACTCATTAAAGTTCATTCATGACTTCCTGTGAAATTCCACAGTTGGACCATCAACTATCCATTTCCACCACCCATATATACCACAAGCATTGATTCAAAACCAAACTAATTCCTTATCAAATAAACTCCAAACATCCTAGTCCCATATCAAATTCCAAAACCCTATATGAAACCATATCTGAGTATATACCTAGAATTTATCAAGGAACTTGCGAAAAATAACCCGATTTACCCATCGACCTCATAATTCCATAATGATACTCCACTGACTGATCTAACACTTCATTGTTACCTCTCATATAATGTTCATGTCACCAAGATGGACATCCCACTTACCGCAAAAATATTATCCATGTCATCACATCACAAAAACATTTTCCAATCCCAACATCCTATACTCCATCCATCACCAAACATGATGTCTAGGTTGTCCTGAGACCACTCATCCTTGACCTTCATTATGGATGGTATACTGGTACCCACTCCTAGCCCATGGGAACATCACTCAATTAATTCTCTAAAATTTTTAATAAAAATTAGGTTCACACCTTTGAATAAGTGATGGAATAATACACACCATCCATCTCATTCCTTACTACTCATAGAAAACCAACCCAGAAAAGTCTACTATGAACCACACAAGTGTCACTACTTCTATTCCATGCTCTCGTATTAGACATGTTAACCTTTGAATCTTTGGTTTATGCTCATCCCCATATTGACCATGTCATCACAACAGATCCTTCCACATCCTTCTGTCCACTACTAGAATGTTATAAATCTTACAAGGAGGCCCTGGGCCACCATTCCCACTAGCCTCTCTCATCAAAACATCATTATTCATTAGTATATAAACATCCTTATTATCATTAATTACTCATGATTTTATTATACATAATAACTAATATAGAGACCTGGGATTAACATAAAATGATATTACATCATTTTAGATAAATATTCATTATATTAAAAATGTACATGCTTGAGGATAGTAATAGATTAGTGTATTTGGAAACTGGGAACACATTATTCTAAATTGGTGAAAGATATTCAAAATCTCCCATAATGATCTTCACATTTAGTACTATTTTTTAAACAACTCTTCAAAACCTAGGGAAAGGATACATAATAAATGATGTTCTCAGATTCTCAGTAAGGGTAAAAATAAAGGAGATATATATGATTAACATGGACATAAGGGTATGAAAACATGATCCTAACATTTGGTGATAATACCATGTATATGAAATATCATAATCATGAGTCATGGTAAAAATATTGGCTATTTATATGACTTCACTCATAAGGAAATCAAAGGTCACGAGTCATGAGATCATATCATTAGCATAAGACACATTCTTGTGGAATACATAGAAGTGTATAAAATCATTCCCTATAGTTCAAGGATCATTTAGAAAACTTATCGAGGCTCTTCATGGGGGATTCATCTACTAGGCGGGATACCCGACCATCCCTAGTCGCAACCCTTTCTTTATTGTGGATCAGGTTACACCATTTCTCTATAGGGGGTCATCCCTTAAGATTATTTCCCATATTAGCGGTCAATTGTCACTCCCAATACCACATTAGTAGTCGTGGATCAATCAAAAGACCATATTAGTAGTCAATGATCGCTCTCTAGACCATCAAAGTAGTCTAGGTTCACTCCCAAGACCATCTTATAAGGAAAAGACCCTTACTGAACTGGGTTCACTCCCCATTTTAGTAGGGTCTATCTCATGAGATATAAATCATTAACCAATGCAATGGATAAGGATATACGTTATACCAATATTATAATTAAATCGTATATACATGTTCCACAAGATAAGAAAACATTCATCAAATCCTGACCCATAAATATTTTATGGGTTTCATAAACATCATATCATTACCCATGAAATGAAATTGGTATCATAATCATTTCATAATATTATAACCTGTAAAAAAGAGACAAGTTTCATAATAGTTGAATAACCAATGAAAGGAATTAGTTTTTATAAGCGTTTTATCATAGTATATCATGTGGAAGAGAAACAGGTTTCATAAAAAACATGGCATATTAATCTTTAACTTTTCGAAGAATAAATAAGAGTGTTGTACTTGTATCATATCCTTAATAAATAATGAAATATATTAAAGGATATCATCTTATATGGAGAAGGATTTTGATAGATCACTTGAAAAATTTTATAAGAGAAATAAAATTTCTTTGGAAATCAACATTTAAAACATAAAACATTTTTTAAATACTATTCTTTGAAAACCACTTTGAAAACTTATTAATTAATCTTTGAAAATCATTTAAAACATGTCATGAGGAAAATATTATTTTTCCATTAAAAACACATTTTAGGATATAAAACATTTTGAAAATATTATTATTTTAAAATGGTTTTTGAAAACTTATAAAATAATCATTAAAATAATGGAATTTTTTTTTATGAATAGAACCCTTTTGAAAACATACAAAGGAATCATTGAAAAACATTTAAAACACCTTATGAACATTAAACATTTTTTAAAACCTTTTTATTTGAAATTACCTTGAAAGATTATAAAGGAATATTTGAAAATGATTTAGTTTTTTTAAAACATAATACTATTTTTGAAATTCTTTTCCTTGAATATTAGTTTAAAATTACTTTTAAAATAATTTTTGACAAAATTTTTAGAAAGCCTTGTATTTTAATAAAACATAGTTCCAAAAAAAGAGAGAAATAAAGTTATATTTTCCTAAAAACACCTTCTTATTTATCTTAAGTACCAATGTTTGGAAAATTGTAACACCTAGAGATTTTTTGAATTATTATTATTTTAATTAATTTAATATTTTTGATATTCCTCACTTCACACAACACTGAATATTGTTTTTCTATAAAATCACTCAGCTTGGATTGCATTGTATTCTTAGCCAACATAATCATATGAAATACAAAAAACATATATTATATTATTGTACGTGTAAAAATATTTTTTCTAGTATTAAACAAAATTTTGAGTTACTTCAATAGCTTGTGTAACACATAATACTGATATTTTACTGAACTACAATATACAATTAACATGATTGTTAAAATATTATTATAGCTGCCAACTAGATATTGGAAAGCAAGCTATGAATAAGAGTAACTAAATTGAAAAAAAAATATTATTTTCAAACTTTTATAAAATAAATCATTTGGTTATCAATTAGTATAAGTTAATGTAAGAATTATTCAAAAATAAATAAATTACTTCTCTAAGAAATCAAATTTTCTCTGGAAAGACAAATTTTAATTAAATAAATTAAAAAAACCATGTTTGATTAATTTTTTCATCAAAGTATGTATAATATACATTCAATAAATATTATTTTTACTCATATGATATATTTGATAGGTATAAGATGATAATATATCAAATTTTATGAATAAAAGATCTATTTTTCTAAAAAGTAATTTTAATGCCTTTTAATGCAGGACCCTTTTTTAATATGATATTTGAAATTTTTATAATATTTATCTAACAAAATTAAAATAATTTTTGAAATAAAAAAAATTTCTAATTTGGGTGAATTTTTGGTATTTTTTAGAAAGAAAATCATTTTTGAATGAATAGTAAAAAATAATGAATTTTAACTCAAAATTATTTTTCATCTTATTTTTTATATAGTTATTATATTTTAATGTAATTTTAATGTTTAATAACATAAAATATAAATAAATTAATCCAATTTAGGTAATTGGAACCAATTAGACAATGATATTTGATATTAAAACAATCCAAACTTTTGGACCTTCTTACTTTAAAAACCTGCTTTTCATCCCATCAGCGGGATGAAATTTGAATTAATTTTTCCACTTATGTGATGGGAATTTAAAAAATAAGAATCCAATATTTAGAATCCGAATGATTTATAATTTATATTAATTTCAAATTCATTTTTGACCAAAAATATTAATAAATAGAATTGATATTAATTATAGCAACTAAGAGAAAAGTTAGATTAAAAAAGGACTAAGCCCTAACCTTAAGGCCCAAAAAGACCTATAAAATTTCTCAAAATCCATTTTATGGAACTATTTGTATCATATAGTGAATTTTATATAAATTTTGAAATTATTTTATCCACTAAAAATGGGATAAACCTGGATGGAATTACCTCTTTCAAAAATTTACAAAAATGTCACTCCTCCACTATAAAAATGCACTCACTGCTCCCACATACTCACACCTCTAAATCACATTGGATCACCAAAAATGTTCTCAAATTATCAAACAAAATAAATCCATTAATCCTATAAGTCCCCCATTTGGAATAAATCCAACAAAAGAATTCCTTTAGGGAAAACCATGTAGAGTTACCCAAAGAAGAAAAAAACATTCATCCTCATGCTCATTTTTTTATTCTCAATATCCACCACCTAAAATATTATTATTACATGATTTCATAATAGCCTAATTATCCTAAATATACTTATATTTTTTTATTCTAATGGTTATATTTACACTTACACACACATCCATCTAATGGGTAACAAACTTAATATTTTTGTGTATGGTGAACTATCACCTCAGAAAACGATGTTGTTAATTTTTAATATACCACCTCTCATGGATGGGTATTATGATGGAAACTTTTATTCATATTTTATATATTATAGTTTTGATTTATTAATACTTATTTTATTATTATATAAAACATACCTTCATGCTTTCCATTTTTTGAAAATAAAATATCTTCGTTTGTGGACGTGTGGACTACTGCCTCCTCCAAGCGATGTGATTCATTAACACTTGAAATGGAATTTATTAATTATTGGATTAGTAAAATTAAATAATATATATGAAATAACAATTATAATATAATATTATTATATATTTATATATCATTTACATTCTTTCTCTCAATATGAAAATATAAGAGAAACAACGTTCATGTGTACGTACGACCTACCACCACCATGAATGGTGTATTACATTTCAAATTTTTAAATATTATATATTATCATAAATACATATATACTAAATATATTTGATTTTTATTCTAATTTTTACATTCTATAAATAAGTATATCAAGATCTATATAAGAGGATCAAGAATAACAAGTAAACATAAATAAGAAAAACAAAGTGGATATTCCCAAAATGTAACATTTACATAGAGTTGTTAATAAATGGGTAATATAATACTGTAACCAATAATATATATTACTATATATAATAATATGGTTATGTAATATATTTACAATAAACTTATATTATTATATAGGATGTTTGTATTTGTATGATGAGAGTCAAGACATAAGGTAAGGGTTTTTCTTGTCTCCCTTTTATTTCCGTGAGATTTATACCCTATTCACCACTCATTTATTTCGTGTGATGTATAAAATTTACATGAATATACTAAATTAATATTATAATTTTATTTTATTTAATTACATATCCAATTTATTATCTAACTTTTATGAGTTTTTGCGTTTTAAAATTTACAAGTCAGTAAAGTAATTTTGTCTCGATTTTCTTTCTTTGAGACACATTCCTGGTAATGCACCTATACTCTTTTGCAAGTTATATAAATTTCCAATTGACATGTTATATCATGAATATCCTTATTTTTATGATATTATAAACCTAATTAAAATTTATTTTTTTACATGTGGAGTATGATTCAAATTTACTAAATAGTAAAAGTTTATTGCAAAAATCTCATCATTAATCGAGATTGTTTATGATTATGTATCCACTGGTGAAATATTACGATACATGTCTCAAAAATATTCATGAATTTTATTATCCTATGGTGATTGATTATTTTTAATATATTATTATCATTTTAAACTCTTTGGTACTTAATATAATTTATAATGTTTTTTTAGAAATTCCAATATCATTTCTCTTTTCAATCGTAAATCTGTTTATTTCAATCAACATATTTTCAAAAAAATTCAATTTTTTAAAAAGTTATTTTATTATCATTTTCAAGAGAAAATGATTTTACAAATGGTTTAGGGTTTTCAAATATTCCTTTAAATGTATTCAATTTAATTTCAAATAAATATTTTTCAAAAAAAATCATAATTTCTATTCAATGAAATGGTTTTCAAAAAATGTTTTTGAGCTTCCTTTTCAAAGAAATGGGATTAAAAAATATTTTAAAAATTTATTTTCAAAGAAATGGTTTTCCAAAAAATTTCACGCTTCTTTTATTTGTTTTCAAGTAAAATGGTTTATTTTTTTCAATCTTCTTATATAAAATTTCAATGAAATATGTTTTCAAAATGTTTTCAAGCTTATTTTATAAGTTTTCAAGGAAATTGTTTTTAAAAATGTTATCAAGATTCTAATGTAATTTTTCAAGTAATTTTTTTTCCAAAATATTTATGAGCTTCTTTTATATGTTTTAAAGTAAAAAGGTTTTCAAAATATTTTCAACCCTTCTTTCTTAGTTTTCACTGTATTTTCAAAGAAAATGGGTTTCTGAAGGATTTATGTTTTAAAATGAATATTTCAAAGAAGAATGGATATTTTTTAAAGAAATGTTTTTAAATGAAATTTAAAAATTATTTTACTTATAATATTACATTAGTTGATGTTACTCATGCCTTTATAGGAAATGACCCAATAGTTTCATTCATATTCTTTCTCTGAATGGTTTATGTTTTTTTATAATGAAGTTTATGAAACCCATTTCTCTTTTCTAGCTTATATATTTCTAAAACCCATTTCACTTTACTAAGTTATATTTTTATGTAACATGTTTCCCTTACACAAGTTATATGTCTAGGTAACTCAGTTCTTTTTAAAGGTTATGCTATGATGAAATGAATATGAATCCTGTCTCTTTTTTCCATAGGTTATGGTATGATTACATTTATATGATACTCATTTCATTTAGCAGGTCATGATTTTCTAATTTACCATATTTTCCATGTATTATTTTTTCAATATTATATGGATTATATCATAGAGTAGGTATTGAGACGACATGTGATTCCAAGGCTCGGTGTTCCTGGAATAAATGTTTTAATTATATTAAAATAATAAATAGCATGAGAGTGTGAGATTTTATTGAATAATTAACTAACATTAAAATGGGTTCCCTAATTAGAAATATGTGGGTACATTTTCCTTCAGAGTAGTGGTTTGCCTTAGATGTGACCTAACACTGGCCGACATAGGTCGATTGGAAAACTATGTCACAGGTGTTTCTAATAAATAATGAAAATTGAAAAAATTATTTTATTGTTCTATTTCATCAACACAGCAACACATAGATGTTTATATTGAAAATAAAACTTTATGAAAGGATCTAGGGTTAGGAACATAACCCTGGAATTCCATAGAGGCTCTATAGAAGAAATTATGAAGATTCATCTCGGTGGGTGATGACAGAACTGTGGATCGATGATCAATGAATGCTATTCTTGATTGATCTTGCCAATGGAAATCAATCTTCAATAGTGAGCGATCCAATTCCTTTGTAGGATGTTTCATTTTTGATTTCCTTCCCTATTCTTGTATTTAACAATAAACATGGGCTAACCAGCAAAACGTTGCTCCATAGTTTAGTCGTGCTTTGTTGGATGGGTATTAATTTAGGGATTTATAGGGTCTGATTATTGTATTGATTTTTTATCATTGTTACAAGAAAGGATTGAGGCTGGATTGAACAATGGCTAAGTTTTTATTCTCAGATTCTTTCATTGTGAATTTTCTCACCTGGTATTTCAATGCATGTTTTTGTTCTTCGACGCATTAATGAATGAATGATCATTTCACATTCATTTCTTGGCACAATGATGCAAAATTAAAGATATGGAATTGGAAAAACCTAACACAAGTGGGTTGGCAATGACAAGGGATTAGGTAGAGTGATTCAGAAGAAACCATTCATCATGAAGCTTGCATAATAATGGATCAGAATGGAATTTATATATATTTGAAGACTCGAAACACATCGATTAAATGTTAGGGTGGTGAAACAAGCCTAGATCTAGAGTTTTGTGGTGAACTAACCATAGGAGAAGAACCTATGTGATTGGTCAAGGTGTGTGGAAGAAGAACCACACTTTCTAGAAAAATATAACGAACACAACATGTAATATTTGATTAGGTAGTGTGTGGCCCCACTGAGCGACAGCTAGGGTTTCGGGAGATAGAAAAATATCACACAGACTGTGACCTCTATCACACAACATGTAGACTCCCCCCAAATACTTGGTGTGTACATGGGATGTACATGGAAATAGGGAGGAGTACTCGGGTTGCCTAAATGACATGTACCCCCCCCCCCCCCCCACGACTAGGCCTGGACCAACTACACAGACTACCCTATGTACTGTTATAAAGGCAGAGATACACATGTTGACACCGTGTACTCGCACACAGCCAGAGTACACAGACAGACCCTGAATGGAAGGATATGGAATGTGACTCATTCTACACATCGTGTACTTTCTATTCTGTATGAAATGTTCTAAAGGCATGGAACATTGCTCACATATTGTACCTTGGGTCAACGGACATGACTTGTAACCCCACTACACATCATGTACCACTTTCTACATGGATTTATTTTCTTGTCATATGTATCATGGATATGTTTTGTATGGGTTCATTTCCTTTATCATTTTCCCTGATGGGATGTACAAATCATTTCCTACTCATAAGGATGTGATCTATTCAGCATGACATTCTAGAAAGAGTTGTGGAATCCCTTGATAGGCACGAAGTGAGATCCCCTATTCATTCTTAATGCCCTATGTAGAGTCTTCAGTATTGATGTGACCAGTATTACAGGGTGTTGGTACTCTACTTAGCGGGTTAATCCATATTGATTTGTTTGTATCATCCCATGTCCCTAGATGTGATCCTCATTGGTGTATCACATCTCTCATAAAATCCATTAGTGTATCTATCTCATGACCGTTATTGACAAAAAATACTTCTCAGGTGGATGTCACCAGTTCTATCTTACTCAAGAGTGTGTTATCCTAGATTAGTGCTTTGTGGAATCTTTGAGTTGAATCAATAGTGCTGGTATATGTTAGGTGTCAGTTACCTCTTGACTATGTGTCTTAGATTGAGTACATATCGATATTATTATATGTGTTGTAGACATATACTTGTGTTGATCTGACTGTACGTTTGTTTTTTATATTTTTTTTGTGGTTTCGGGGTGTCCCAATATGTGTTTTTATACTCACCTATGCACTTTCTTTTCCCACACATGTCATGTCATGTGCAGACGAGTGACCTTTTGAAGGATTCCTAGGAAGACCAGGACTAGATGGTGTTTTTTGAGATCATGAATGTTGTGACGTGTTACTATGGCTACAAAATATATTCCCATCAACTTTTCATATATGTTGGACTTGTGGTTATAGACATATTTTGGTGGGCTTGTTTTTGGCCCAGTTTTACTTTACTTTACATTCCTGTCGTACTCTGTTGGTTTGGATATAGTGTTATGAATACATTTCTTACTTATTTGTTTTTTACATTTAATCATTTGTGGGATTGTATATGGATGTGTGCATACATGTACATAGACAATGCCTCCCATATTAATGATATGCCTACTCGGTGCTAGACATCAGCCCCATGCCTATTAGAGGTGGGCTTGGGGAGTCACGTAAGGGGACCCACTAGGATGGGTCATGACAGATATGATTGTTTATGATCATATGGAATTTGTATGTTTGATTTTATTATGATATGGTGGGACCTATATCTCCCTCAAATTAATTTGGTAATGATTTATATCTCATGATACAGAAATGGTTGGAATGGTGAGTGAACTTAGATCAGTAAAAGACTTTGTCCGCTAAGATTGTCTTGGGAGTGATCCTTGAGTACTAAGATAGTCATGGTAGTGAACCATGATAACCAATATGATGAGGGGAGTGAACCCGTACTAAAAATATGTCATTTTTAGATATTCCATGTTTAATATGGGAATAATTTATATTCTTATGTGCCTGCAAAATATTCCATGTCTTGATTCTTAGGTTATGTTTTCATGGCTTATGCTTTTGGTTCCCTTATGATTCATGCCTTATGAACTACCAATATTTATTTCATGATTAATGTCTATGATCATTGTTATGTAGTGTATGACCTTCTAATATCATGATCTCTTTATCATACCCTTTTCATCATGTTTATGATTGCATATATTTTTTGTATACCCTTACAGAGCATCTGAGCTCAACCATTTTAATGTTTCCTCTCCCTAGGTTATGAACCTATGTATTATGTATAATGTGTCTAATAAGGGTTATTTTCATGAAGAACCAATTGGGAGATAAAGTAGCTCACTTATGTACCAGTGTAAATTTTTCCATGTTTCCAAAAGAGCTAAAATCATATGGTCTTTGGGAATCTGTTTGTGTAATGTTTTAAGTATTCCTCAAAATGTGATTTAATGTTAATGTATTAATAATGAGGGTCGTTATAGTTGGTATCTTAGAAAAGGTTTAGTTGACCTTTAGAAACTAGGATGAGAAAACTTTAGTGAGGCTCATAAGGTTATTTTTAAGGATATGTCTAGGGATGTCTCTATGGATAAGTCTAAGGATGAGGAAAAGTATAAGAAAATGTCCTAGAATTTTGGTAAAGGATATATTGAGTGGTTTCCTAGAAATAAATCCTTTTCTGGATAATATAAGTGGATGTGGATATGGAATAGATATACATAGGGGAACCAACATTGAAGATGTTCATTATTCCTAACATGAGAATAATCTGGTATACGACAATGAGCCTTATTGCACACCAGGTTTGACAGTCTTGGTGGATTTTCATTGGGAATTAAAAAACTCTTTAAAAACCATCATGAATGATTTAAATTTATGTTTCCTATAACTGATCTAGGATAAACATATGTTTTAATAGATTAAAGAAGTATGTGTCATGATTTAGAAATACTATAAATGATTTTTCATGATTATGTGGTATCCATTCTGATAAATGATTTTCACACCATGATTTCTCGATTTAGTCAATAGAGGGAACTAGAAAGAAATTTGTTAACACTGAATTTTTCATATGTGAAAAGTACGGGAATTATGAAAATCTATTTCCTAAGTGGAAATATCATATAGAGAATCAAGAAGGTGGTATGAGTATTTGTTATACTATTAAAGACAAAGAGATCAGGAATGAAATGTGAATGGTATGGGATATTCTAAAAGTATTTTTTTAATTATATATAAGAAGCTTTATTATGTTGAGGTTTAATAATTTTAAGATATTATTCAATATTCTTATTATAGGAAAGAAGTATTAGGGAATAATATGATGATGCCTAATTAATGGTTTACGAATAATTATGGATAAATGAAGTATATTTGTTTTGTAATTCAAAGATTATGCCATATGAATCATGAAATATATAAGTATTTTTATTATAAGTTTATAATGGAAATGTAATTTTTTGAATAAGGGAAATATAGCCCTCAATGTGATCATTATGTTAATATAATGATGATTGGATAATTATGTGTTGGACATGAATAATTAAATGAGACAGTACTGATTACTATGGAACTAATAAAGTATTTTTTTTTCCAAGTGGGTTATTCTATCATGGATGAAGTTTACAACATTGGTGGATTTATGTAATATATCAAATAATATTTTGAATAAGAAATCATACATGTTTTCAATAAGGATATATGGTTATTCAAGTTACTGATTTTCAAGAGAATACATGATAAAGGTATTCACATGTGAGGAATGTGATATCAAAGAGATACCATATGATATATGGAGGATAATTGTTAAGTTAATTCTAAATATAGATACCTTATTTTATAATGTTTTGGACTTCCATCTCTAGAAGGTTTACAAGGATAACCATTTATGGAATGGTTTATGTTAAATATTAGAGGAGGTTTTAGATAATATTGTATTATATCACCACATGAGGATTTATGTATATTGGATAACAAGTGATAACAATTTGTCTATTATGTTAACTAAAGATATATGGAATGAAATATCATTCAATTTATGGATCTCATGATCTTTCAGTTCCCCAGGAATGAAAAATTCACCTTCATTCCTTGGAGTAAGAGATTAAGTAATAATTGATCAAGGTACAACTAAAGGATGGTATTGTTCATAAGGAATTTAATGAAATCAAGTATCTATATATTATTTAGTAAAATGGTTTTTAAATAAAATTTTGTACTACTATCATAATTTTTTATTATATCGATGACCTATTTCTTGCTTTTTCTATTTATGGTTTTGTGATTGTTAACTTTCTATGGATCACCCACTTTCCTATGATCAATGGTTTTTATCAATCCTTGTAATTATTTAAAAATTTCTTCCATGTCTATTATTTCACCTTCCACCTATGTTCTCATTTGTGGAAACCTTGTTATGATTTACTCTGGATTACTATTATGGTTCAAACATTCCTCTTTTAAAGGAAGTTTTAGTATTCATTTTTATGATGCGTGTTTTTGTGAAAATAACTTTCATTTATTAAACCCTTGATGACCCAGATGAATTTATAAGATGATGTTTATTTTCATGGGGGTAGAATATGACACACTGATATATTTTGAATTATTTCTTTCAAATTAATTTAATCTATTTGATATTTTTCACTTCTGGAAACTCTGAATATAGTTTTTTATAAAAGAATTAATATTTTATAGTGTTATACATAACACCAAGTTAATATTAAACAACACACAATACATATATTATCTTTCAGTACACACAACACTATGTTGGTCTATTGTTACATGCTATGTCTAGTTCTTTTTATAGCCTTTGTAACACACAAATATGAGTTTTTACTAAACTACAATATACTATTAACATGATTACTAAAATGTTATTACAGCTACCACCTAGTTATTGGATTGAAAGTTACAAATAAAATTTACTAATCTTTAAAAATATTATTTACACATTTATATCAAATAGATCACTTGAATTTGAATTAGTCTAATTTAAAGTAATAACTTTCTTATAATAAAGAAATTACTTATCTAAGAAAAATATTTCTCTATGTAAAAACAAATTTTTATATCAACAAATTTAAAAAAACTTTTTATTAATGATTTCAATAAAATTTATATATTATATTTTCAATAAATATTTTTGATACACATCCAATATATTTGATAGGTATAAGGAAATAATAAATCAAATTTTATGAATAAAAGATGTATTTTTTAAAAGTTAATTTTACAAACATTTAATGGAGAACCCATATTAAATCTTATTTTTAAAATGTTTTTATTTTTATTTGAAGAAATAAATTTCATTTTCAAAATACAAATAACATAATTTTCATTAGGTAAATATTTGGAATTTTTCCGAGAAACTCCATTTTTTGGATGAATAATGAAAAATACATAATTTTAATTCCAAACTAATATTTTTATAATTTATTTATAGAGTAAAATTACATATTAATTTGGTTATAAAGTTTAATTATATCAAATATACATTATTTAGTCATATTTGTTTCATTTTACACAATTTCACAATGATTATTGATAAAAAGCATTCCAAACGTTTGGACCTTTTTATTTTAAAAATCCGCTTTGTTGTCTCACATATGGGATTAAATTTAAATTAATTTCGGCCAATTATGTGATGGGAATTTGGAAAAAAGGATGAAAATTTTGGAATAATAATAATTTATAATATTTTCAGCTTAGTTTATGTCCAAAAATATTAGTAAATGTAATTAAAATTAATTATAGCGAATAGGAGAAAAATTAACTTAACAAAGGATTAAGCCAAAAACCTAAGGTAAAAAATGAACTATATAGATTCAAAAAAACTTTTATGGCCATATTTAGAACCTGTACGACCTTTTATTTAATATTTACCATTAATTGATCCACTTTACGTGGGAAAACATTGGTGAAATTCCCTCTTTCAAAAAATCTACGAGAATGGTACTCCTCCCTCACAATAAAAAGGCACTCAAACATCCCACTTATTAAAACCTATCCCACCATTTTTCTTTCCAAAAAACTTATAGAATAATCTCAATACATATTTTATCTAATCCTAGAATACTCCCTTTGTAACAAATCAAAAAATGAATCTCTTTGGTTCAAACGTAGAGGTGTTACCCAAAGAAGAGGCAACATCCTTCCTGAAAATCCTTTATATTATTTACATTCTACAACACCTCAAATTATATAATTAAATAATTATATATAAATCTAAGTTTCTTACATATAAATATATTTTCTTTCCCTATTTTTTATCTATAGTTTCAAACACATCCATCTAATGGGTAATGAACTTACCATTTTTGTGTGTGGTGATCTACCGCCTCACAAAATAATGTTTCTTGTTTTTTATTTACCTCCGATCATGGTCTATATTTATGATGTAAAATATATTTTTATATTTTAAATATGATATTTATTATGTATTTACAATTATGTAGTTATTATAAAACAAAAAACATCATGATTTACATTTTTGGAAATTCAATAACTTCATTTGTGGACGTGTTGACTACTGCCTACTCAAAGTGATGTGATTTGTTTACACATTACATTGAGATTATTAAATATTGGTTTAGTGTAATTATATGATATATATGAAATAATAATAATAATTTAATGATATTAAATATATAAATATATTTCATTTAATATATTTCTTTCAATATGAAAATATAATAGAAACACTATCATGCATTAGTACAACCTATCATCTTCATGAATGGTGTATTCAATTTCATATTGCTATATTTTAAGGTTTATTATAAACAAATATATACTGAATATATATTATATTAATATTATGTTTTATATTCTTTAAATAATTAAATCATGATCTATGTAAGCACATCAAGAATAACAAGGCAACACATGTTGAAAAATAATGCGGACATTACCTAAAATATAACATTTACATGGAATTGTTAATAAAAAGGTAATATAATGCCATTAAAATTAATATATAATATTATATATAATAATATGTTTATTAAATTGATTTATAATAAACTTATATTTATTATATGTATTTTTTGAGTACAATAACAGTCAAGAGAAAAGATAAGTGTTTTTCTTGTCTCGCTTTTATTTCTGTGAGATTTTTGTATAATTCACCACTCATTTATTTTTTGTGGTGTATATACTACCAAATAATATATTAAATTACTATTTTAATTAAATTTATGCTTAATTAAATCTCTCTTTCATGGGGGTTTATGATTCAAAATTTACCAAATCGGTAAAAAAATTTATTTCAATTTTTTTCTTTGAGACACATGCCATAGTATGCACCGATACACTTCTATGAGGTGTATACAAACAACATTGACATGTTATATCATTATTATAATTATTTTTATGATATATTAAATATATTTTAATTTTGTTTTCATATATGTGGTTTGTGATTCAATGTTACCAAGTTTTAAGAGTTTATTGCAACAATCTCATCATTTATCAGAATTATTTATGATTATTCCTACATTGATGAAATATTATTATCTATATCTCAATAAATATCATTAATTTTCTTCTAAAATGGTTATTTAAGAATAATTAATGTATTAGAACCATTTTACACTCATTTTTTATTAATGTAATTATGAGAATTATTTTAAGAAAATTTGTTCTCATTTCTTTTTTCTGTCTAAAATCTGTTTATTTAAAAAACCATGTTTTCAAAAATACTTTTTAAAAAACTAAATTTAAAAATAATTTACATGTTTAAATGGTTCTAATTTTTTTTATTAATTTTAAATCTTACATTAATGGTTTTTAGAGTACTTTTAATGAATTTTTTTTAGAAAAAGAATGTTTTCAAGATTTCTTTTCAATGAATTGGTTTTTTTAAAACTTTCTCAAGCATTAATTTCATAAAAAAATGGTTTATAATTTCTTTTTTTAAACATAATTTCAAAGAAATTGTTTTCATAATTTTTTAGAATTATTTTATATTATTTCTTGGAAAAGGGTTTTAATTTTTTTTTCAATCTTACAATATAAAATTTCAAGGAAAATTGTTTCCAAAATGTTTTCAAGATTATTTTATAAGTTTTCAAGAAAAAAGAACTTCAAAATGTTTTCAAGAAACTTCTATAAATTTTTAAGGAAAATGGTTTAAAAAATAAATTTAATATTATTTTAAATGTTTTAATGGAAAACGTTTTCATAATGATTTCCATCTATTTTTCTAATTTTACAAAGTATTTTTAAAGAAAATAATTTTCAAAAGTTTTTATATTTTAAAAATACTTTTTGAAAGAAGAAAGTGTATTTTCCTCAAGAAATATTTTTAAAATATTTTTCAAAATTATTTTCCATGAAAAATATATTATTTTAATGTTAGTCATTCATTTCTTGGAAGTTATCCAAAAATTCTATTCATATTATTTCTCTGAATGGTTTTTTTATGACATGATGTTTACAAAACCTGTTTCTATTTCATGGGTTATTTATTTATGAAACCCATTTCTATTTCAAGGTTTATATTTTTATAAAACCTATTTACATTCAAGGGTAATATTTTTATGAAACCCTCTTATTTTTTATGTTTTATGCTTTGATGATATGATTATGAAACCTATCTCTTTTTCCATAGGTTATGGTATGATTACATATTTTGGATATCAGTTTTCTTTTGGGAGTTAGGATATGATTTTTTATCGTCTTATGGAACATTTATGTTTGTTTTAATTATGAGATTTTTTGGAACTATATCCTCCTCCAATGCATTGGGTAATGATTTATATCTCATGATATAGACATGGATGGAACTGGTAGTGAACTTGGTTTAGTAAAGAACATTGTCTACTAAGATGGTCCTTAGAGTAAACCTTGAATACTAATATTGTCATGGGATTTAACCATGACTACCAAGATGGTATGGAAAGTGGACCCATACTACTAATTTTTCATTGTATGTGATTAATTGACTACTATGAAAATAATTTTTATGCTTATGTGTTTGCCATAAATTCCATGACTTAGTTGCTATGTTATGATTTTATGGCTTATACTTTTGATTCCCTTATGATTAATTTCATATAATCTACAACTATTTATTATATGATTCATTTATATTATATTTTTATGTAGGTTATGATTTTATAAGACCATGATAATGTTTTCATACCCTTATTCTCATTTTTGTGCCTACATGTCTCCTTTTTTACCCTTACTGAGCATCTGACCACACCCCTTTTTATGTTTCCTCCCCCATGTTATAAAGATATGTATTATATATGATTTATAAAATATGGGATATATTTAGGATGAAAATAGTGGGAGATAATGCATCACACTCATTTACTAGGTTTTATGTTTCCATGTTTCCAAAGGAACTAGAATAGTACAGTCATTGAGCATATGTTTGTGTAATGTATTATGTATTCCCAAAAATTGAAGTAATATTAATGTTTGAAAATCACGTTTCATTAAAAAATAGTAAAATTACATGAATATTTCATGAATATCTAGTGTAGAAGAAAAATCATGATAGTTCTTGATATTTGGATCATAATATTTCATCAATGGAGTCATGACTGTAAACAATCTTGACAAACAATGTGATTCTAGTAATAAAAGATTACCACCTTTGTAAATTTGAATCACAATCCCTATGAGATAATAAAAATAAATTAAGAATAAAATATCATCAAAATAATTATATTCCAGATATTACATTTCAAATTTCATTAATACACCTCATAAAATAATATAGGTTCATAACATAATATATGTCTCAAAGAATGAAAAATAGACACAAAATTACTATACAGATTTGGTAACATTTGATCCACAAACCCCATGAAAGAGAGATCATAAAATTGATATTTTAATACACATTAAAATAATTATATTAAATATGTAATAATTTCATGGTTAATATATACACTATACAAAAGAAACGATTTTTGAATAGGGCATAACTCTCGTGGAAATAAATGTGTGACTATAAATCTCATTACTACTCGAGTAACTTTTGATTCCTTAACCCCATGAAAGAATAACATCAATTAAAACTTTTGATATCATGAAATATTGCTAATTAATTATATAAAATATCTTATGGAATTGTATGCCCCACATAAATGAAATGGATGGTGAGTATGGAATGTTTCTGATGAATACAAGAAAGTGAGATGAAATTCCCTTACCTTAAGTATTGACATTATCTATACATGTTAAAACCTCCTATATAGTAAATATAAGTTTATTATAAAACTAAAAAATAATTATATTATTATATATCATAACATATATGATTTAATTATGACTTTATAGTAACTTTTTATTTAGAATTCCATGCTAATGTTATGTTTTGGGTAATAACCACTTCTTTCGGATATGTTTTGACATGAAATTATTGATCCTAATACATATATCATGATTTTATTATTCATAGAATGCAAAAAATGATATATATATCATATATATATATTATATAGGTATATATAGTAATATATCAAATATATAAATGTGAAATGGAATACACTATTCGTGGTGATGGTAGGTCGTACGTATGCATGAACACTATTTTCATTTTCTTATTGTATTAAAAGAATGAAAATAAATGACATATATGTATATAAATATATATATAATCATCCCAGTATAATTACTATTTCATATATCTCATATATGTGTACTAAACTCATCCTAAATACATTCCATGTAGAGTGTGAATTAATCATATCACTTTGAGGAGGCGGTAGCCCACACATCCACAAACGAAGTTATCGTATTCTCACAAAATGGAAAGAATGAAGTTATATGTTATATAATAATTAAAAAAGAATAAATACAGCATAAATATCATATATATAGTATAAAAAATTTATTTACAACAATATTTCCAACTTTTAATGGTTTTACTAGAAGAACGAATGACATCAGTTTGCAAGGTGGTAGTTTACCGTACAGATGAAAATGGATTTCTTTCTGACCAAATTTTTGATTATTGGATAGTATTAGGGAATTTTATATCTTATTATTTTAAGGTTTATGTGACATAATGGTCTTGAGAGGTGTGAATAAGTGAGGGGGGTGAGATCCACTTTATAGTGGAGGAGGAGTGGAATTCTCATAAATATAACAGGGTAAACACTACTAAGAGGTATCCCATAAATCATGTGCTTAAAATAATATTTCATTTTATATATGGAATATAAGATTCAAATATGTCCATAAAATGGATTTCTTTACATGTTTCAGGGTTATTTGGACCATTATTTAAAATTTTAACCACCAAGTAATCTTGTTTCTACCACAATCATTGTAAATAATTTTAATTACATTCAATAATTATTTTGGTCAAAAACTAGGTTCGACTTACTATAAATTATAAATTATTATGATTCCAAATATGGAATACATTTTTTAAAAATCTAATCACATAAGTGGAAAAAATTCACATAAAATTAATCCGGTAGACAAGATGAGACAACATGGTATTAATGTTAAAATATTCAAATGTTTGAAATGTTTTCAAATCTAATTTCAGTGTTAAATTGATTAAAATGACCTAAATTTTATTAATTTACATAATATTTATCTAATTATACTTTAAAATTAATTTAAAATATAATTTATCAATATAAATAAATTAGAAAAAAATGGTGTTTTGAATTAAAATTCAGTATTTTTAATATTCATCCAAAAATGAAACCTCTCAGAAAAGTACAAAAATTCACCCTAAGTAAATTTTGAGGTTAAAAATTAAAAAAAATGAATTTTATTTTATCATATATTATTTATAAAAGTGTCAAAATTTATATTTAAAATAGTTGTTCTATTAAAAGAGGTAAAAATACCTTTTAAAAAAATATAAATTTCTTTATGTGTAAAATTGACTTTATTATTATATATTATCTAGAAAACACATAATGTGACCAGTAATTATTTAAATTGATATAATATATACATATTTCACTATAATAATTTATAAAAATTTATTAAATTAATTTATTAAGGTAATTTTTTGTTGATTTCATAAATATAGTTTTACAGCAATAGTTTTCCTATATTTTCAAAATGGGTTTTATTTTCATTTCATATCAATTAGTCACCAAATAATTCTTCTTATATAAATGTATAAAAAATATTTTCAGAATTTAATTATTATTTTTCATAACATCCATTCCAATATCTAGGTGAAAACTATAATAATATTTTAATAATTTTATTAATATTACATTTTAGTTTGGTAAAACTATGTCTTACATGTAACACAAGCTGTCAAAGGAACAGAGAATCATGTGTAACACAATAAAAACATAGTTTTTCATTTAACAAAAACCAATCTAAGTGTTTCATGTAGTATAATATCGACATGGTGTTGTGTACAAATCAATAATAACATGGTTCTTTCATTTAACACATGCTATATTCAGCTTTGCATGAAATGAATGATATCAGATAGTTTAAATTAATTTGGAAAAGATTATTTCAAAAAATATCAGGGTTTTACATTCTAACCCCCTTAAAATGAATTTGTAAATCATAATTTATTTTGGTTAGCAATAGTTTAATACTTTAATGTTTCTTTCATTGATTCCAACATCATAAAAATGAATACTAAAACATCCTTTAAAAATGAATCGTAGAACCATAATGGTAACCCAAAGTAACTCATTAGTTGTTTTCCATATATGAAAACATAGATGAGAAGTAAATACTGGTCATTAAAGAAAATAATAAATAATTATAGAGCGATAAAGATCAATGTTCACCAGAAAGTGAATGATCAATGGAAAGTTAAGGGCCTCAAAACCATAAATCGGTGAGGATTTATAAGGAAATTGGTTCAATAGAAATGAAGGTGTTTGGATAATTTTTTTCAATATCATTTTCTTATATTTGTATAATTGTTGACAAGAAAAACTAATTAACTTCTTTCATTACATTACCTATGTACAATATCACCAATTATTTATGACATGATCAGTTCCCACTTCATATCTTACTCCCGGGAATGAGGGTGAATTTTTATTTACTAAAGAACTAATAGATCCTGAGATCCGTACATAGAATGATAAGTCATTACATATGTCTATAGTTAACATCTCATCATAATGGTTAGCACATGTTATCCAATATGCATATATCCTCATATAGCATGGTAATATTTTAGTCTCTAAAACCTCATCTGGCGTTTAACCTAAACCATTCTAGAAATGTTTAACCATGTAACCCTTGCAAAATATGAAAACAAAAAACTTTATAGATAAGTTCACTAAATTTAACAAAATAATTTTATCATTTATCCCCAGATATCATAAATCATCTCTTGGCTGTCACATCATAAACATGTGAAGACCTTTATCTTGTATTCTCTTGAAACATGATAATAAGCTGAATTTAAATTAACTCTTATTGAAAACATGGATGATTTATTATTCAAAAGATTATTGGATATAGTCCTTAAATCCAAAAAAGGTCGAGAAATTAATCCATGATAACATAGAATACCTTGTTAATAAATAAATAATTAGTTATAGGTTAATCAGTACCATTAAAATTTCATTATCCATATTAATCATCTTCTAATAGAAACTAAAAAACAAGTTTCTCAACATCAGGGAAACATTAAGAGTTACCACCCCATAATAAAAATATCATTTTTCCATTAAGTACCTTTTCTAGTTCCTTAAAACCATTCAATATATTTTTTAAAATAATTAATGGAAAACATATACATCATGATTCATATAACATAATTCTTTAATTCTTATACATATACGCATCAATAGTCCAACTTTGTTCTTAAACCACTACATAGGCTTCATCATTTTATTCCTTAATAACCCATTCCTAGAATATAAAATATGAATCATTTCTTATGGTTCCTCAACCTCAATTTAATCATTAATCTATCATTTAATGTAAATAATACTTTTAGAATAACCCCTACCTTGCACATATCATTTGCAGTCTCTTTATCTTTAGTAGTATAACGAATACTTATACCAACTATCTGATTATCTTTATGAGATTTCCAAATATGACATCAATTTGTTTAATTACCATACTTTCCACATCAGAACCATTAATTGTTAACTGAGTTCCTTCTTATGACAACCCTGCTTTTTATTACAACTTAAGCATGCTTTATTACATAAAACATCACTTGATACAACAAAGAAGATCGAGAGGTTTAGTGTATTTGGGGCTTAGGATCATTACATAAAAACTTTAAACTTGAAATACAACATCTTTATTGAAAACATCCTTTACATGACCACTACATTCCTTCATACTTAGCATTGCATGGGATAACCTGAGGACATGCATAAGAAAAGGGTGAGCTATAAAGCCCAGTAAGGGAGTAAACAATGAATAACATGAGGAGTAAAATACATGTTAGGAAATAGTCATATCAATAGAGCATAATAGAAACATGAACATAAAGGCATGATAAAGCATTATAATCATAACATGGAAATGTGGCAACAACACTTAACATTGAATTAGCATGAGCCAAGGCTCATTGCACATGAAGCATGAGTAAACCCTCATTGCACTTGAAGCATGAGTAAACCCTCGTTGCACTTGAATTAGCATGAGTAAACACTCATTGCACATGACGTATCATGATACTATACTTTACCCAATGCATTGGAGCGCTATAAAGGGTGCACCCTTCTTAAGTATTTCATTTCATGCATAAGTGTGCCACATGGATCATAAAACATGGATTCATAAAACATAATTATTTCTTCCACGATAAAGGAATGTGGAATTCATACATGAAACTTTATAATAAATATGTAAATGTGCATAAAGGTGAATACCCTTGATGGAGAAATGGGCATGGTATTCACTACACAAAGACATTGGCTTAGAAAATCGGTGCGATTTCGGCAGCGTAACGGTGTGACATAAGAATTCATAAAAAGGTTGATGAGAGAGAAAGGGGTTCCTCATCATATTTACATGTAATGGACAGTAAGGAGATCATATATATACATTTACCAACAATAGAAATGGAATTTAGATTCATGATACAAAAGTATTGCTTGAATATAAAAGAAGAGAGAGAAGTTCCTTTCGGAATTTCGGCATAGTAACAGGTGTACATGGGAGGCATTTAATGAGAGAGAAAGGGTTCTCCCATCATTCAAACAATAATAGGGCAGTATGGGGGAGGTGCAAAACCATACCCCAACATTCATCATTGAAAATAAAAGGGCAATACAACTTATAGAAAATTGACAAAAATGAGAAAGGAAGAAAACCCCTTACTTGGAAGTGTGCTTCCAAAGGCTAGAGAGAGGCTTGTGAGAGGATTCTTGGGAGCTTGGGGAAACTTGAGAGGATTCTAGAGAGAGTAGGGCAGAGGTTGGACGAACTTCAAGGGCTTTTAGTGAGGAGGAAGTGGGAGCTTGGGTGGGTTTATATAGGAAAGGTGAGAGAATTCTTTATTATTTAGGTTTGAGACCCCTTATATTAAAATAATCCAAACCACAAACCATCCCATGGTATTTGCCCATGGTTTCTGGAAAAGGAAAGAGGAAAACAATATTTTACAAGTCCAAGGTCCGAACTTATTAAAAAATTAGGGTTGCTTATGTGGAGGTGAGTCACACTCCCACGGAAATTAATTTAAAAAGGCAAAGTGTTGAATAAGTCTTGAGGGATAAATTAATGCTTTGAAAAGTGATTCAAACAAACCCAAAACCTCATTATTTTAATGATAAAACATATATTGTCCGAACATAAGGATTATGGTATTTTATTACATCACCATTGGGTCATTATGATGTCATAAAACACATTATATATTTAAATGGTATTTAATTTTTACCCAAAAATTTGACTGTCTCAGAAAATTATGAAAAATTCACCGTTGGATAATTTCAATGTCCTGATTCCAAAAATAATGTTTATTTTATCTAAATAATTTTCTAAATATGTGAATTTTCACTTTTAAAATAAAAACCGACATTTATAAAAAATTCACGGGTTTTGACAGAAATGGCTTTCAAACCTTAATAAAAATTTTAATTGTATTCATAAAATTATAAGATCATTTATATTTAATAAAAATTAATTTAATATTAATAATAATATTTTATTAAAATATTATTTAATTCAAAAATCCTTTAATAAAATATAATTCTTAATTAAATAATAACTAAAAACACCATTTGTACTTTAAAAACTAATTACAACGTATCAAAAATGACTAGAAATTATATTCATTATTATATACAAAAATAATGTACATGAACATGGTGCTACTTATTTGTTACATAACCCCTTAAAATAGCCACATAAGACCTAAGGGTAAGGTGTGCGATGGTGACAGACTCTTGGGGTTGCTCGGATAACATCGCTCGAGTGGTAATCTCTATCAACTTCCATTTTTCCCGTAGACGATCACGTTCGAGCTTGACTTGATGAAGCTCAGCTTGGGCTTGGTCAAGGGAAAAGCCCAAAGACGCAACCTCTTTTCCAAGCTCTGACAAATGGGCTTCGTAAGGGGAAATTCTACTGGATGAGGCCATCGCTTCCTTTGTCTGAGTAGAAAATTGGTTCGTTAAAGCCTTATATTTAAACTACCCAGATGATCACTGTTCAATGGCTATAAAAGTAATAATCACAAATATTAAAGTAAAACTAAAAAGGTTGATATATTATAAAAACATTTTTCATAAAGAAACATTTAACTAGATCAAGAGGTATTTTCCATTAATGAAACTTTGGGTCCTTACAACATTCCCCCCTTAAGAAATTTCGCCCTCGAAATTTTCCTTTTCCCACACTAAAACAAATGTGGGTAACATAACTTCATCATATCCTTCGACTCCCAAGTTGCTTCTTCAAACTTGTGGTTTCTCCACAACACCTTGACGAGGGGCATTGTCTTATTTCGTAGAACTTTTTCTCTACGATCTAAGATCTTCACTGGTTGCTCCTCATAAGAAAGATCATCTTCCAATTGTACCACCTCGGAAGAGAGTACATGTGAAGGGTCTGGTATGTACTTCCTTAAGAGGGATACATGAAAGACATCATGCACCTTGGACATAGTCGGTGGAAGTGCTAGTCGATAGGCCACAGCCCCAACACGATCAAGAATCTCGAATGGGCCGATGTACCTTGGACTTAACTTCCCTTTCTTTCCAAACCTCATGAATTTCTTCCACGGAGATATGCGTAAAAACACCATGTCTCCGACTTTAAACTCAAGGTCTCGTCGATGATTATCTGCATAACTCTTCTGTCGACTTTGGGCTGCCTTGATATGCTGATGAATGGTTTTCACCTTCTCCACCATTTCTTCGACCATTTCTGGTCCAAGCAGCTTACGTTCACCGACCTCATCCCAACATGCCAGTGTTCTACACCTTTTCCCATACAGGGCTTCATATGGTGCCATTTGGATGCTCGAGTGGAAACTATTATTATAATAGAACTCAACCAGAGGAAGATGTTGATCCCATCCTCCTTTAAATTCCATTGAGCACGCTCTCAACATATCCTCAAGTGTTTGGATAGTCTGCTCGGATTGGCCATCAGTTTGAGGATGATAGGCCGTACTGAAGTTCAGTTCAGTATTCAGAGCATATTGAAGACTCTTCCAAAACATAGAGGTAAATATTGGATCTCGGTCAGACACAATAGATAGTGGTACTCCATTCAACCATACCACTTCCCTGATATATATCTGTGCCAGTTTATCCAAAGATAAATCCTCTCGAATAGCAATGAAGTGTGCAGTCTTTGTAAGACGATCCATAATAACCCAGATTGCATTGTTGCTTTTGGATGTCCTTGTAAGTCCAGTGACGAAGTCCATGGTGATGTTCTCCCATTTCCATTCTGGTATGGGCAATGGTTGCATCATCCCCTTAGACTTCTGCCTCTCTGCCTTCACTTGCTGACACACCAGGCACTTTGATGTATATTCAGCGATCTCCTTCTTCATATTATCCCACCAAAAGTTTTCTCGGAGATCTCGATACATCTTTGTGCTCCCTGGGTGAATAGAGAAATGTGAACTATGTGCATCATCCAAAAGTTCCTTCTTCAGCTCCGAACTTGATAGAACACATAGTCTTTTCCCAAACTGCACAATTCCTTCTTCATTAACATTAAACTCTGAGGATTTTCCCTTTTTGATAGCTTCCACTTTTTCTTGGATTCCATCATCATCCTTTTGAGCATCCTTTAACCTTTCCAAAAGAGATGGTTGAGCAATCATTTGTGAAAGGATTGATGATGTTCCCTTCTTTATGATTCCCACGTCCATCTTCATCAAGTCTAAGAAGATTGGATCCTTCTCAATTATCATCATTTATAGAATTGCTGGATCCTTTCTACTTAGGGCATCTGCCACCTTGTTCGCCTTCCCAGGGTGGTAATGTATTGAACAGTCATAATCCTTGATGAGCTCTATCCATCTTCTCTGGCGCATATTAAGCTCTTTCTGTGTGAATATATATTTAAGACTCTTGTGGTCAGTATATATCTCACATTTCTCTCCATAGAGATAATGCCGCCAGATTTTCAAGGCAAAGATCACCGCCGCCAACTCCAGATCATGCGTTGGATAGTTTCGCTCATGGATTTTCAACTGCCTTGAGGCATAGTATATCACTTTATCATTCTGCATCAGCACACATCCTAAGACCTTCTTCGAAGCATCACTGAATACCACAAAAAGCTCCCCACTTGTGGGTAAAGTGAGCACAGGTGCAGTGATAAGCCTCCTTTTCAACTCCTTGAAGCTTTCTTCGCATTCATCACTCCAAGAAAACTTTACTCCCTTTCGAGTTAGCTTGGTAAGAGGGTTGGACAATCGTGAGAAGTTTCTCACAAATCGTCGATAATATCCAGCTAACCCCAAGAAGCTACGGATATCAGTTACCGATGTTGGCCTCAGTCATCCCTCAATTGCATCTGTTTTGGAGGGGCCCACAGATATCCCATTTCTTGTGATGATATGACCCAAGAATGAGACCTCCTTCAACCAGAACTCACACTTGCTGTACTTGGCATAGAAATTCTCCTTGCGCAAAGTCTCCAGTACAGTTCTTAAATGCTCCTCATGGTCCTCCTTGGTTTTGGAGTATATTAGAATATCATCTATAAAGACTACCACAAATTTATCTAGGTAATCTCTAAAGACTCTATTCATCAAGTCCATGAATATTGCTGGAGCATTGGTGAGTCCAAAAGGCATTACTATGAATTCATAGTGCCCGTACCTTGTACGAAAAGCAGTCTTGGGGATATCTTCCTTCTTCACCCTTACTTGACAATATCCCGACCGCAAGTCGACCTTGGAGAAGTATTGTGCTCCACGCAGCTGATCAAACAAGTCATCGATTCTTAGGAGAGGATACTTGTTCTTTATCGTGATTTTGTTAAGTTCACGATAATCGATGCAAAGCCTCATTGACCCATCCTTCTTCTTGACGAAGAGGACTGGTGCACCCCATGGTGATGCACTTGGGCGTATAAACCCTTTATCCAGATTATCCTATAGTTGTTTCTTCAGTTCTTCAAGCTCAACCACATCCATTCTATATGGAGTCTTGGATATTGGTAGCGCCCGAGGTATAAGTTCAATTGAGAACTCAACATCTCTTCTTGGAGGAAGACCAGGAAGTTCCTCGGGAAATACTTCAGCGAATTCCCTCACAATAGGCATTTCTTCAAGGGTGGTTTCTTCCTTGGACTCAATCATCTGAGCCAGATATGCGTGCTCATAAGGTAGTAATATCCATGCTTGAGATGATGGAGCTAAAGGAGATTAATCTTCCTCCTGACACTTGTAAAGAATCAGGGGTCGATTCTCCATATGGAGTGTGATTTCCCTCTCCCGACAATTTATGTTGGCTCTATATAAGGAAAGCCAATCCATGCCAAGAATTGCATCAAATTCCACCAAAGGGAGTATGACGAGGTTCGCCGGGAAATTCAATCCACAGATTATAACAGGGGAGGACTTATACTCATGGGATGCAATGATTTCCCCATTTGCCGTACTCACCGACATCTTTACTTCCATGATTTGTGGTGGTGCAGGGATTATTCTACTAAACTTTTGATATATAAAAGAATGCATAGAACCTGAATCAAAAAGTACGTTCGCTATTCTTGAATGAATAACTAGCGTACCTGTCACCACTTCGTTGTCGGGGTTCACTTCGGCAGATGTGATGGCAAATGCTCTTCCTTGCTGTCTTGGAGGTTGTTGATTTCCTCCGATAACCCTTGGATTAGGGCAGTGATTCGCAAAATGACCCGGTTCTTTGCATTTGAAGCATTGAACAACGCATTGAGGTTCGAACGGAGCGTTCCTCTCTTCTGTCGCAGTCACGGGTCCTTCTTGCTGACAGTTAACAGCTAGGTGCCCTTCTCTTCCACACTTGAAGCATTTTCTTGTCCCCCTAAGGCAATTTCCAGGGTGCTTCCTTCCACACTTTTGGCAAGTGGGGTGCTGTAATTTCTTAGCGCCGTTGGATTTATCCATCGGACCACCAGCATTGAAGTCCACCTTCCGCTTCTTGTCCCCATGATACCCCTGTGATTCTCCAATCTCCATTTCAACCTTGAGGGCACATCGGACAATTTCCTCATAGCTGTCGAAGTCACGGATCGCTAATGCTTTCTGCAAGCTAGGCTTCACCCCACCAAAGAAGCAGTCAACCTTGCATTCGGGGGTAACGACAAAGCCGGAAGCATATCGTGCAAGCCTTGTGAAGTTTGCCTCGTACGCTCCCACAGATTCTTCATCTTTCTGCTTGAGGAAAAAGAAGTCCCTTTCCATCTTAAGACGGAGGGTGCGCGGAAAATATTTATCAAAAAAAATCTTCCGGAATTCCTTCCATTCCAAAGCCTCAATCTCCTCCTCAGGCTTCATATTTTTGATCAACATCCACCATTGATCAGCTTCACCCTCCATACGATAAGCCGCCAGGAGAACCTTCTCTTTTCCAGAGCATTGGAGGATGGAGAATATCTTTTCAATGGAGTTGATCTATTGTTCAGCAATCGTGGGATCAGATGATCTACTAAAAGTAGGAGGCCTTTGTCTCATGAAGCTTTCAATAGCGACTTTTTCTTTCTTAGGGGGGGTTGAACTTTCCTCTTGACCAGTGTTTCTATTCAAAACTTGAGTTAGCTGAGAGAGAAGCGTGACAAAGTTCGCGATTCCCGCTCCCATTGGATTGGGCATCTCATAAGTACAATCATCACACTGATCTTCACAACGGTTGTTAGCCCGAGTTCTCCTATTACCGGCCATTGGCTGGAATAAAAGGAAAGTTAGGGGTAACACAAAAAGGGTAATCCAAAGACAAAAGTTGATGACTTATAAATAAACTTTAATCTCTTTAACTCATTAGTCTATAGGATTCAATCCAGGCTTTTCATGATCTTCCTTCTAACATATATTCTTCGGGGCATTTTTTTCCCTTAATAAGGGTTCATACTAAGATTGTGAATTTATCAAAACATATCCCCCGGGAGTGTCGTAACCAAGAGTGAAGCAAGGCCCGTTGTCGTGCACCAGTTCCCGTTCGAGTCTAGCTCAAAGCGGTGTTTTCGGGTTTTACCCCTAGGATACATCTGTGCCAGAGCCGCCTCTACCTGCTCGTATCCAGACAGGGATGTATTTGTTTGATAAACCACTTACTTAGTATTTACCAAAACTTAGGGATGTTTTTATTATTCTTAGTCTTGTATCTAAGGCTTTACTAGGTTTTCCTAATCCCAAAAATAACTAAACCTATCCTCTGATACCAACTATGACAACCCTGCTTTTTATTAGAACTTAAGCATGCTTTATTACATAAAACTTCACTTGATACAACAAAGAAGATCGAGAGGTTTAGTGTCTTTGGGGCTTAGGATCATTACATAAAAACTTTAAACTTGAAATACAACATCTTTATTGAAAACTTCCTTTACATGACCACTACATTCCTTCGTGCTTAGCATTGCATGGGATAACCTGAGGACATGCATAAGAAAAGGGTGAGCTATAAAGCCCAGTAAGGGAGTAAACAATGAATAACATGAGGAGTGAAATACATGTTAGGCAATAGGGATATCAATAGAGCATAATAGAAACATGAACATAAAGGCATGATAAAGCATGATAATCATAACATGGAAATGTGGCAACAACACTTAACATTGAATTAGCATGAGCCAAGGCTCATTGCACATGAAGCATGATTAGACCCTCATTGCACTTGAAGCACGAGTAAACCCTCATTGCACTTGAATTAGCATGAGTCAACACTCATTGCACAAGACGTATCATGATACTATACTTTACCCAATGCATTGGAGCGCTATAAAGGGCGCACCCTTCTTAAATATTTCATTTCATGCATAAGTGTGCCACATGGATCATAAAACATGGATTCATAAAACATAATCATTTCTTCAACGATAAAGGAATGTGGAATTAATACATGAAACTTTATAATCAATATGTAAATGTGCATAAAGGTGAATACCCTTGATGGAGAAATGGGCATGGTATTCACTACACAAAGACATTGGCATAGAAAATCGGTGTGATTTCGACAGCGTAACGGCGTGACATAAGAATTCATAAAAAGGTTGATAAGAGAGAAAGGGGTTCCTCATCATATTTACATGTAATGGACAGTAAGGAGATCATATATATACATGTCCCAACAGTATAAATGGAATTTAGATTCATGATACAAAAGTATTGCTTGATTATAAAAGAAGAGAGAGAAGTTCCTTTCGGAATTTCGGCATAGTAACGGGTGTACATGGGAGGCATTTAATGAGAGAGAAAGGGTTATCCCATCATTCAAACAATAAGAGGGCAGTATGGGGGAGGTGAAAAACCATACCCCAACATTCATAATTGAAAATAAAATGGCAATACAACTTAATGAAAATTGACAAAAATGAGAAAGGAAGAAAACCCCTTACTTGGAAGTGTGCTTCCAAAGGCTAGAGAGAGGCTTGTGAGAGGCTTCTTGGGAGCTTGGGGAACCTTGAGAGGATTCTAGAGAGATTAGGGCAGAGGTTGGATGAACTTAAAGGACTTTGAGTGAGGAGGAAGTGGGAGCTTGGGTGGGTTTATATAGGAAAGGTGAGAGAATTCTTTATTATTTAGGTTTGGGACCCCTTATATTAAAATAATCCAAACCACAAACCATCCCATGGTATTTGCCCATGGTTTCTGGAAAAGGAAAGAGGGAAAAAATATTTTACAAGTACAAGGTCCGAACTTTTTAAAAAATTAGGGTTGCTTATGTGGAGGTGAGTCACACTCCCATGGAAATTAATTTAAAAAGGCAAAGTGTTGAATAAGTCTTGAGGGCTCCATTAATTCTTTGAAAAGTGATTCAAACAAACCCAAAACCTCATTATTTTAATGATAAAACATATATTGGCCGAACATAAGGATTATGGTATTTTATTACATCACCATTGGGTCATTATGATGTCATAAAACACATTATATATTTAAATGGTATTTAATTTTTACCCAAAAATTTGACTGTCTCAGAAAATTATGAAAAATTCACCTTTGGATAATTTCGACGTCCTGATTCCAAATATAATATTTATTTTATATAAATAATTTTCTAAATATGTGAATTTTCACTTTTAAAATAAAAACCGACATTTATAAAAAATTCACGGGTTTTGACAGAAATGGATTTCAAACCTTAATAAAAATTTTAATTGCATTCATAAAATTATAAGATCATTTATATTTAATAAAAATTAATTTAATATTAATAATAATATTTTATTAAAATATTATTTAATTCAAAAATCCTTAAATAAAATATAATTCTTAATTAAATAATAACTAAAAACACCATTTGTACTTTAAAAACTAATTACAACGTATCAAAAATGACTAGAAATTATATTCATTATTATATACAAAAATAATGTACATGAACATGGTGCTACTTATTTGTTACATAACCCCTTAAAATAGCCGCATAAGACCTAAGGGTAAGGTGTGCGATGGTGACAGACTCTTGGGGTTGCTCGGATAACATCGCTCGAGTGGTAATCTCTATCAACTTCCATTTTTCCCGTAGACGATCACGTTCGAGCTTGACTTAATGAAGCTCAGCTTGGGCTTGGTCAAGGGAAAAGCCCAAATACGCCACCAATTTTCCAAGCTCCGACAAATGGGCTTCGTAAGGGGCAATTCTACTGGATGAGGCCATCGCTTCCTTTGTCTGAGTAGAAAATTGGTTCGTTAAAGCCTTATATTTAAACTACCCAGATGATCACTGTTCAACGGCTATAAAAGTAACAATCACAAATCTTAAAGTAAAACTAAAAAGGTTGATATCTTATAAAAACATTTTTCATAAAGAAACATTTAACTGGATCAAGAGGTATTTTCCATTAATGAAACTTTGGGTCGTTACACTTCTAGTTCTCTCTTTTGACTAAGACCATAAATCATAGCGTGAAAAAACATATCATAGAAGAAAACCACATTATCATGAAAAAATTACATATTGGATGAACCCACTTGGCTAGACACACCACCATCCCAAGTCACAGTCCTTTACTTAGAGTGGATTAGGTTATGGCTTCTTCCAATAGTGGGTCAAGCCTGTCAACTTTTTTCCTATCTTAGTAGTCAAGGTTCACTCCCAATACCATATTAATATTTAAGGTCCAATCCAAATACCATCTTAATTGTCACAGTTCACATACAATACCATATTAGTAGTAAAAGTTCACTTCAAAGACCATTTTAGTAGACAATGTTTTATTCTGAACTGGGTTCAATCCCAATTTTATCCATGTCTATCTCATGAGATATAAATATTTACCCAATGAATTGTAGGAATATATAGGTCTACACATCTTATAATGAAATCACACTTACGAGTATCATAAGAAAAGAAAACATTCATCTAAATGACCTCTAAAAATAGATTGGTTTCACAAAAATCAAATAATAACCCATAAAATAAAATGAGTATCATAAAAATTTCATCATATCATGACATGAAGAAAAATGATAAGAATCATAATCATA
Organism: Viscum album; assembly: GCA_963277665.1. NCBI lineage: Eukaryota > Viridiplantae > Streptophyta > Magnoliopsida > Santalales > Viscaceae > Viscum > Viscum album. The sequence continues at coordinate 756,985,738 of OY728132.1, read as the reverse complement.
GAATAACATGTGAATAGAAGAAGTTTTTATAAGTTTTTTATCATGGTATAACCAATGCAAGAGAAATGGGTTTCATAAATAACATGTCATCTTAATTATAAACCAATCAAATAAATAATTTTAATGGTTTCCTTGGGTCATATCCCCAGTAAATCATAATCTATATCACAGGATATCATCCTAGATAGAGAAGGATTTTAAATGACCACATATTGTATTTCTTAAGGTAAATAACCATTCTTTAAAAATAAATTTTTTAAAGATAAAACATTTCAAAATCCCTTTTCATTGAAAACCACTTTTAAAACATATGAATTATTCTTTAAAAAATATAAACTTTTCTTGGGAAAAATATCATTTTCGATTTGGAAAATAATTTTTATGACATAAAACAATTTGAAAACCTTTTATTTAAAAATATATTTGAAAACATATAAAAGAATATTTAAAATCATTGACATCTATTTGGTTGAAAATAATCATTTTGAAATCATATAAAAGATTCTTTTAAAATAATTTAAAACAATTCTTAAAAAAAATTGAAATAATTTTTCTTTGAAAATAACCTTGAAAACATATAAACTATGCTTTTAAAATAATTTATATCAAATTTTAAAACACAAAAAAATTAAAATAATTTTCCTCGAAAACGATCTTAAATTTTCATTTGAAATTTTTTTGACAACTTTTTTAGAAATCATGGTTTTGGAATAAAACAAATTTCCAAACTAAGAGAGAAATAATGTAATATTTTCCTAGAAACACCTTCTATTTCATATTAAGTACCAAATACTAGAAAAATGGTAACATTTCATGGAGGTATCATTAATAACTCAGGGAGAATAAAAATCAAAATATTTCATCAGAGATTTATAAAAATATTTCTTCATTGGAAGTATGGTTGTAAATAATATCAATAAACAAAGAGGTTGTTGTAATAAATTCTTACCATTGTTGTAACATTGAATCATAATCCCCATGATCTAATAATAATAAATTAACCATAAAATATCATTAAAAGAATGATATTTATGATATAACTTGTCAAAGGTCATTATATACACCTCATAAAATAACATTGGTTCATAACATAACATGTAACTAAAAAACAAAGTTATTTAGTTAATGAATAACAATACTTTGAGGAGGTGGTGGTCCACACATCCATAAATGAAGTTATCAAACTCTCATAAAATTGAAATCATGAATGTATACATTGTATAATAATTTCAGAAGAATAAATACATAATAAATATCATATATATTATATAAAAACATTAATTAAATAATTATTCTCAACCTTTAAAAGTGGTAATTAATGAATGAACAACATCAGTTCGTAGTGTTGTAGTCCTCCGTACACATGAACGATGATTGGGTATCCAATTTAATGAAAGTGTGTGTGATTGTAGGTCAAAACCTTAACATAACAAGATATAAGTATTTTTATTATAATTATTATAATATATAATCTTGTAATTAGAATAATTTATGGTGCAGAGAAATAATTATAACGAAAGTTCTTATTGAAGGATATTACCCCTTCTTTGAATAAATCTTTTTTGTTTGCACCAAAAGGCTAACATGATTTTTTTTATATCCAAATTTATACTTATAGAAATAAAGGATGGAATTTGGGAGATTTTTTAATAAAATTTAGAAGAGTAAAATGGATTGAGAAGTTTGAAAAAGTGAAGGGTGAGTTTCATTTTATAGTAGAGGAGTGTCATATTTGTAAATATAAAAAGGTAAACACTATTGAGAGGTCTCTCTTGCATCATGTGCCTAAAATAACAGTAAATTTTCAATAAAATGGTAGATATTAATGAAATAATTCTATAAAATGGCATTTGTAAATTCTTCTAGGATATTTTTCCCCTAACATAATGTTTAACCATTAAGTAAACTCGTTTTTACCTTAATCGGTGTAATTAATTTTAATTAAATTTAATAATTTTTTTGGTCAAAAACAATGTTTAACATAATATAATATATAAATTATTATTATTATTACGATATAAACCATTTTTCAAAATTATAACCTCAAATGTTTCAGAAATTAATTAAAAACTAATCTCACATACAGGATGAGAGAACAAGTTTTTAATGTAAAAAATGTACAATAGTTTGGAATGTTTTTATATCTAATGTAAATTTTAAATTGATTACAATGACATAAAATGTATTAGTTCATGTATTATAGATCTAATTATAATTTATAACAAATTTATCTATATAAATTAATTAGACAAAAATGTTATTTTGAATTTAAATTCTATTTTTTCATTATTCATCCAAAAATATAACTTCATAGAAAAATAAAAAAAATTAACCGTAAAATAATTTTGAAGTTACAGATTAAAAAATGAAATTTATTTTATCAAATATAATTTATAAAAGTTTCAATATTTAGATTTAAAATACATACTTCATAGAAAAGTGTTAAAATAATCTTTGAGAAAAATATATTTCTTTATCCGTAAAATTGGTTTAATTCTTATATCTTGTCTAGAAAGCACATAATATGATGTTAATTAGTTGAATGAATAATATATATATATATATATATATATCATTAAAATTATTTATCAAAAGTGGTTCAATTAATTTTCTGTGGTAAAATGTCTTTGATTGAAAAATGGATATCCATCAAAATATTTTTTATATTTGCAGAAGGGTTTTATTTTAATTTATAGTTAATTTTTTGCAAAATTATTATTATTATATACATGTGTAAACTATATCTTCATAATTTAATTAACCTTATTCGTAACCATCGTACCAATGTCTTGGTGAAAAATACAATAATATTTTAATAATATTATTTATATTATATTGTGTTTTAGTAAAACTAGGTATTTCGTGTAATTCAAGCTATCTAAGGAACTCAAAATTATGTGTAACACAAGCCAAACATAGTGTATCAAGTACCTAAAGTTAATATAAGTGTTGTTTTTAATGCAAGATCATAATGGTGTTGTGTATAATGAAAGAGTAACTTTTTTCTTCACTATAACTCGATTTATATTCAGTGTTGTGTGGAATGAAAAATATCAAATAGTTTATATTAATTTGAAAAAAATATTTCAAATGATTTCAGGGTGTTACACATGATCTACAAGAAAATGACACAACGTATCTCCAACAAGTTGGAATCCAAGATTCCATCAAAGATCAATGGATTCACTTTCCTATAAATCTTGATCATAAAGATTGACTTAAATCCATTGGGTCATTTCTCAACAAAATTAGGATCGTATTCCTATTAAACTAGCTATGTCTCTCACACATTATAGCCACACCAAGGGAAAATACCCTTAACAAATTTCAAAATGACTCATCTCTTATTCTAGAGTGTATCAAACAATAATCCACCAATCAATATTTTTATCTGACAAGAATCCATTAACCGACATAAACTCCATTCTATTGAAGTCATATCCTGATTTGAGAGGGTGAGGAACCTCTTAGATCTTATCCTTAAAAACCATAATAATTATTGAAGCACCGTCATCTAGGTTTCCTTCCACCTTATATGTTTTAGGAATTTTCCACATTCTCTATTATCTAACCCTCCTAAGGGAATTCAACTTAAACAACACATTTCTCTCAATCAAACTCATTTCTACCATGTATATATCGACCAAAATAACATTAAATAGGATATGAATATATACAAGAACATCCCTCCCAAAACTATCCATAAAACTGAAAGAACTAGCATAAGAGTGCTTATCCCGAAACTCCAATGGAAGCTAACTTGCCAATACTACAAAACTGATAGCACCACTTTTGCAACAATGTTATAATTAGAAACATCTACCACTAAATTTCAAACCTAGAGGAACTCATGTAAAATTAATACCCCTCTCAGGGTCTCCCATTAATGTAACAAGGCACCAAATCCCAGTCTTGGAGTAATCTAAGAATGTATTTGGGCTCTCACACCTAGACCAAACATCAAGCTCCACATAGGTCACAACCATGGGTGGAACCCATTCCTATCACAAGATCATATTACATCCTCTATTCCTAACACTAACACTAAGGACATATCCATAGGTTTGAATCTATTCTAACATACCCCCTCTCAGGATAGGCACAACCCACTATAGTCTTAAGCATTCATGACCCATCAGCTCATCATGACAAAAGAAAAGTTATGGTTAAGAAAAACACATAACTTAGGTGGTGTCACAACCTCAAAAACTAATACACATGGTCAACATCAACTACCAATTAGGCACACACCATATAAAAATATGTTTAATAGATCATTTTTTAGACATTCACATTTATATTAACCAATACATTTCATAATAAGGGATCAAAAAAATGAAATTTCAATAATAAGTTATATAGGGAAAATCATTATAAGTTATAATTGGAATGTTATATAGAAAACACTATATAAGAATCAAGGAAAACTATAATAAAATTTCATTTTAAACATTTACTTTATCCAAAATTTCTCACAATTGTGGACTACTTTAAATAGATTTCAATTACATGTTATAGAGGGAAAACCGATTTAAGTTATAATTTTAATTTTAAATAGTATAAAACTCATAAAAAAATCAAAAAAATCACATTGAACATTTTATCCATCTAGAGGTTTTGTTAATTAATATTTCACCGTTAAAAAATAGAGAAAGAGTGTATAACTGGTCATGAACAATTTAACTAACTATCCCAGGTCACAGTCCAGTGGATTAGATTATCAAACATAGGAATCCCTTAAAATGGCATGAGAATACCTAAATATTACTATAATTAACAAATATACTATATCTTTCTAACCCAAGACAAGATAAAAATCCCATAAACCAATAAACACCGAATCAAGTGCCTTACTGAAGGTGAAATCAGAATAACCATAAAAATGAACATCATGAAGAATAATTTCATCCCTAGAAACATGGACATCCCTCATACGTGATGTAGCTAGTCATAGGAATAATATCCATACCATTTCCTATCACATTATCATTCTTATGTACACCAATATAACAAAGTAAAATAATAGAATTCCATTATAATACCATTTTTAGTGCCCTTCCCAAGGATCCACCAACTTGATGTGTTAGGTCGGTGTGCCAAATGGCCTTAAGTGCGCCTCCCCATATTCTAGAGGCCCAACTAGTATAATTAGTCTAATGTGGTATAGAGGGGATACTATAATCACATACCTGAGTAGAAAAATCAACTGAAATAACAAAACATTCATATATATCCAGATAAAATAAATAGGGGAACAATATCTTTTGAAGTGACAATATTAATCAATCACAAAAACAAATAAATATGATATACATAGTACATTCCATGAAAGGAATATATTAACAGCGGAATATATAAAATAACTCAAAGACTAAAAGATAATATATTGGAAAATCCACCAAAATAGACCTGAGTCCAAACTATGTCCCAAACCCCATGCACCTTTCTAGAAACCACCCAATTAATAATGTTGGGAAGTTTCCCAGTTTTATTGATGAAATAAAATAATAATAGCTTCTTAGTTAACCAAGTTCCATATAACATCAATCATTGAATCATTATAAATCAGTAGGAAACCACCAATAGTGTCCCTAAAATATCAAGTTGATATTAAAGTGAACACATGTATCCTTTAAATAAAAATTTATTTTATATAGCTTTACTATTTTAATAGATTGCAGTTTAATTAATATAAATGGAAGTGATAAAACATGCACAATGACCAATTCTCCATGGTGACATGTGAAATATATCTATACCTACATCATCCATCGCCAATAAGACTCTGATCAGATAATACATCATAGACCAATTGGTTCTCGAGTATACAACTGAGGAAACCATAATCAATATAATCTAAAGAAATAAATAGTAATAAACTAAGCATTACCTCTAAAAAATTACCATAATTAATCCAAGGGTGAACCTTGTAATACCATTGACTCATCTACCTGTATGAACTAAAGGAACTATCCTTGACATTCAGAAGCATGAATTTATTGGAATCGATGACTTATGTCTGAGGAATTCCACCATAGATCAATCCAAAAATAAGGATCTCAACCCACAACATTAAACTAGGGCACACAACAAGTATCCATGACATTAATTTGTGTTGTTAGAAACATTTAGACACTACCCAAATCTAACAGGTGACTTCCCAAGGAATTCATGATAATGAATCCAGGAGGATTCCAATGGCTCACTAAAGTCATTACATCATATTATCCCTCAAATAATTAGAGGGTGTTATCATACCATGGCCTTAATATGAGTCCCTTATCAAAATACAAGGCTCTCTCATGATATTCCACACCCAAAATCATACAGAACCCATGGAATCTTTCTAATTCATTCCTAGAACATCACCACTACACAAAGAGAAACCCATTACACTCCAAGAAATTTATTAAATCATTTATTAATTGGGAAACTAATTCATTTGGTTCCCATTTACTCCTTTAACATCAAGACTAAAAAATTTATAGTATTCCTAATGTTCAAATTTAATCCTTACAAATTTGATCACAACTCCCACATTTCCTAATATTGATTAAATAGGGTTCACTTCGCTATCTATAAATGAATTTTTTTTATAGGTTGGTTAATTTCACTGATTTTAAGAAACATCATCCTATAAGGTAAAACACTTATCATTAAATCATTTTTTAGGCTTTAAAACTATTAAAAAATACCACTCTAACTCACAAACTTCTCTTTTACCTAGTTTCAATCATTAACTAGGTACCAATTCCATTTATTTCCATTTTAACTATTAAATTTTAACATGTAACCTGTGGTTATATTGATAGAACATTCTCATAATAATTTAAAATAGACCAAAAATAATATATAATTCATCCAAGGCATAAGCATTTTTCAAAACTAGAGAATGCATGCCAGAGTCTGGAATTCCCTTTCCAAAGAGTAGTTGAATTTTGTTAATTCAATCCAAAGATCAAATAATATTGAGGTCCCATTGGAAAATTTTTACAGAAAGGGCCTATAATATGTTTAATTATGGGTTTAATATAGGTTAGTACATATCAAAAGGTTCTAATTAATTTCCATGTTCATCACTTGGGATACAGATGAGACCACATACTTGATTCACTTTAGAAAGATAAAAAATGACTACGGGTTAATTATAGGGACCACCTACCACAAAAATGAATCCTCTCTACATTCTCGCATAACCAGGTAACTCACCTGTCAAGCCCATCCAAGACCATCAGGTAGTTCTCAATCCTAGCACAACCCTATATAGTATCTAAAAACAAAATTTAATTAATTACAATCAATTTATAATTAATTAATAATCAATAACTAATTATCAAAATCTATTTATCAAGGAATAAGAGATAAACCACTCACTTAGTGCTCTCCCCACACATGAACTATGACCAATGATCTTATGAAGGCTTGATACATGGTCTTTGTACTCAACAAAGACAAAGATTTATCCCCTATAACAAAAAGGATATTAAGTTTATTTTAAAAACATTAAAAAAACTCAGCTAAACCCTTAACTCCACAAAACTATGGGTGGAGGTGTGTAGAAAATTAATCATGATGTCCTTAAGTTATACAACATGAAATATATGTCATCCAAGGAATATTCCATAATACTCTATTGAAATAATATTTTGAAACCCCAACTAGAGAACCAGTAAATTAGATAGAGACAAGGAGGGAGAGAAGAGAGATCATCGTATGAAAAAACATACCAATAATCACTAAGAAAGGCACCCAAAGTCACCCAATGTTGAATGATAAATAATAAAAAGGGAGGCGGATCTCCCGACACCATGTGATATAAAAACAAGCGGAGAATAGGTGTTTTCACTAAAAAACTAGAGGTAGAATAATTGGAATTATTTCCCTAAGACCCCCCCCCCCCCAACATGAATGTGGTTTTGAGGAGTGGCTCATCCAGTCCCCATTGGTTGTCCAATGTAGGCCCATCAGTGATATGGGGGAAACCTTCTAGCTAGTAGGGCCTCTAGCCTAGACACCATATGGATGATATCCTTCCATCATCTACATACCTAGCCATCTGACTTATCTTCCAATCCTTCTTATCATCTTCAGCCATTATCTAACCTAGAAAACTAATCAAAAAACACTTTTTAGAGAGGTCCAAACCTCCTGTACACTCAACCAAACCCTAGTTTTTAAAATAGACCATTCAATAATTTAAAAACTATAAAATCCCTTATAAATTAAAATATTTTATAGAAGTTAGGATATTACAATTGTTATATTTTTTTATGACATTCATGTTTTCTCACAATCATTAGATAACAATTCTTTACATCTATGAATGTTTTTGAACATATAAGTGTGCATCAATTTTTTTATTTAAAATTAATTTTTCATTTCTTTAATAGGGTTGTGTGCTTCTTAGGGAGAGTAATGTAGCGAATTGACCTGAAATCCACTAAATCGGTGCTCCGAGCCAGTTTTCCAAAAGGTTTCAAGCGTGCCTCCCCGTATGCGAGAGGTTGCCGACCAGCAGCGAGGGCCTATGGTGTGATAGTGGGGAGACTATTACCTTATACCAGAGTAAGAAAATAGATGAAATAACTAAGTATCATACACAATGAAAAGTAAACAGAGTGTGGAAGAAATAAAGAACTGGAATATAACAATATGTAATAGTAAAATGATGTAAAATTCTGAACAACTATGCAATACAATAACACACTGGTCACCCACTTGGCCGACCAATAGATACAATTACAAATGAAACTGAAAGTAAAAGTAATGGGATCAACTACTAACTCCGAGCCAACCTACATTCCTGATCTCAAGACACTGTCGAACTGTAGTAACCCGATTAGTAGAACCACTTGAGAAGCTTCGATCGATCATGCAACACTGGGCCTCAGCCCTATCCACCATGCAACTCATGCTCAACCTGAAAAGCAGACACAAGGTCGACATGTACACCGAGGTGCATGTGACGGGGTAATAAATAATCTCAGTAGGGAACCCCGAAAAGAAACCTATATCTGTGCGGCTATGTGTATGCAATAACAACGTGCTCAGCCTTGCTAGAGAACAACAAAAGAAGTAAACCAAATGTGCAACCACAGTCTAACCTAGGGTATGAACTTCATGTCAACCGGGAAAGTTCCATCATGGATTTATATATCTATATACATACACATGTATAGTCCCAAACCTATATAAATATACATAAATATTCATATTCATGATTAAGTGATTTGAATAATAAGAAACCACATCAGTAGTTGATCCTTGGGACCATAACCCTGATCTCCTGGGCATCTTGTGCAAGGTAATTGAGCTGGACATCGTGCCACTCATGTTGTGTATCATTAATTCAATCTCTGGGTCCATAATCCCATTGATATGTACATACTTCTGCCAATGTCGGAATTATATCTCTGAGAAATCTAATTAAAAACAAGTAACTCTCTAGGAAATCTCTCACGTTCTAACCCCTTTGTTCAACTAACCATCAATCAAATACACATGATCACCTATGAAGCTTTCACAGTCTAAACCCAATGGGTCTAACATAGCATCAAATAAATCATGAACATCCTCCGGGTAGATCTCACAGTCCATACCCCCTAGGTCCAACATTGTATACGACCACCTGGGAAGCTTCACAGTCTGAACCCCTTTGGTCTCATGTATACAAAGACTCTCTGAGGATACACTCACAGTTAATTCCCCTTATCATCACGAGTTATTAAAGACCCTTTGAGGAAGCACCCATAGTCAATTCCATATTTAGTTAAAAGTGATTAAAGACTCTCTGAGGAAGCACTCACAGTCAATTCCCCTTATAGTCAACTACACCAAGTTCTCACGGACCTGTGTAAGTTAATCGATCACGGAAATTCAATATGTCCAAAGTAACCCTCAAGAACTACTTGGATAATAGTCTAAAACATATCACAATATATTAGATAAAACCAATCCATCCTAAAAATACAAGGCATGGAAAACAATGAATCATAACATGCAATGCTAGATCAAATGGTCAATATGAGGCAACATGGAAAAACACATCCACAGTAAGGTAAAGCCCCTATTTTCAATCAAACCACCCCTACTCAAGAACTAAGGAAATGTAGGCATCTCGAAAAACAAGAAAGACACCTCAAATCAGGCGCAACAGCCGCAAACTATGAAGCACCTCTGGTAACCACTACAACATCAGCAAACCATGTTAGATATAAACAAACGAGTAAGGGTGGCATGAAAGCCAAACCCAACAATAAATCCATATCCCCATGGGATTACCAGTTTGGCATGGGTTCTAGGTGACACTCAAACAACGTCTCTACCCACTCCCAACGTAACAACTTAGTGTTTGTCAAACAACGGGCACCCGCTGGTTCCTTCAAGTCAAACACTAAGGATACATCATACTCGGGATCCTCTAGGTAAACACAAGTGAAGGCATCATACATGGGATCTTTAGAGAAGAGTAATGGTGGAATCCTACACAGGATCCTCAAATGAAGTACAATAAAGGACTTCTAGAATGTGGTTCCTATCAAAGGAAAACATGAGATAGATCCTACGAGGGACTCCCTAGGTCATCACACAAGTAATGGCATCTCTCAGGGGATCCTTGGAAGTGCTCGGTCTCACGGCCTCATTGTCCATAAGGGAGTGTCTCACAAGGGAAAAGTCCTATGTATCATAGGTTACAGGAGATATCTCACAACTCATATCATATTAAAGGTCTCAACTATGTTGGTCTGAACACTCAACCTATCATCCACGTCAAGTCTCACTCTCAGGTGTTAATTGAACTCGATAACTGGAGGAAGAACCTCTCCATTTATATAGAAACCCCCAAAACCCCATTTATATGACCTAAAAAAGACAAAAGGATTCCACCATTATTATCTACATGGATAATTCTCAGAATATACAACTCACACACCCAATTATGACTTCGAGAGCACAAGATACGCCAAAACTACTAAGCTAGAGTAGTACATGGCCAGAACACATGGCCCGTCCCATGGGGTATGCCTGTGTAATAGTACATGGCATGTACTTTACTGTACACATTGTTTACTATTCAAAAAAAGTCACTTTTTATTTTTATTTTTACACGAACACATGGCCATGTGCAACTACACATCATGTACTTATAGTTAACGGTGTGTACACCTCAAAACCCATTATTCCATGTCTTATTTCACATGGTCGATCACACAGACACCACTACACGGAATGTAATCAATGAACAAATCATGTAATTTGAAAAACTTCATCTTCCCTAAACTAGAAGAACACACGGCGTGTTCCCTTGGAACACACACCGTGTATTCTGGGTTTTCCGATGGGAAATCCCTCAAAACGCCCGAAAAACCGATTTTTGCCCGCGAAAGAACAGATGGAGCCCCATGGGATTACAAGAAAGAAATATAAATATTTAAAAACATAAAACAAATTTTTTTAAGGGGAAATATGGAGAAAACATAAATTGCACCCCTTTGGGTGGAATGTGCCGAAGCTTCGGTTGATTTCACGGCTCACAGTTGTCGCACGCCGACTCAGCATGTTGAGACCTTCAAATCGGTACCCCTAGTGCCTCCCAACTCTCTCTCTTCCCCAAAATCCAATTCTCCACACATTACATGGTCACGGAGGAGGCTTAGGAGATTTGTGCATGGAGGAGGAGGAAAGAAGATAAGGAAGAAAAGAAAATAAAGGAAAAGAAGAAAAGGGGCACGGGCTGGCCCCAGGCGCCCAACACGAGTTTACGCCTTCCGTAGGATAAACTCCCCATTCTAGACACAACAACACAAAAATAATCTCAATATGATGCTCTGTTTAAATGTTATTTCTAAATGAACTTTCATGAATAAATTAATATTTAATTTAAAAATATAAATATTAAATATTACACCAAAATTCCAACAGATCAGATTTCCACCAAACTCCTGTCCTAGGGTAAAATCCCTATTTAGGGACCAAAGGAGTTGTCAGAAAAATTATCTGAGATCGGATGTTAGGTGAAAATGACTATTTTACCCATCATGATCATCCAACAGCAAAAATACAAATTTCTTCTCAAAACGATAGTCCGAAAAAACACGGGTTCTTACAAACTCCCCACCATTAACCTTCTCATCCCCGAGAAGCCCAGTGTATGGACAAGCATCCATGCTCCCAACCCGAGAATCTACACAACTAAGAATTCTAGACTATCCAACAACCATCCTTATATCATTAACAACCCCCATCTACATTAAAGATATTCAACTATGACCAAACCGGTACTCCCAACCATTGGAATACCCTTGTATTTATCTTAAAAGAAAACTATGAGTTCAAAATCTCCTAGAAAACACCTAAGTTTAACCTAAACAAGGTAAACCACCCTCAAAGGGTCAATGGTTTACTCCACACTATATGGATTTCCTTATGCCACTTCCAAAGCACAAATAAAACAGGTTCCGTCCTCAACAGTGGTGGAAATTAAAAAAGAAAAAGGAGCTCGATGTAGGGTTGAATCTCTCTCGGTATACTCAAGATGAATCAAGATAGCACATGATCATCTCTTATAGGAGTACATGAAGATTTCACCGAAGGCATGTCTAGCTCCCTCCAAGGCACACTAAAATCCTGCCAAAACCTGGCCAGGATTCAAGCACGGTTCAACCATTTTATGGTAATCCATCATTTCACAATGTCTCCTCTTCAACATAAGAACATTCCAATACATCTTCTAGGATCCGAGTCCACAGAAAGTCTTGAATCATCGGTCCTCGGCTCGAACCAGGCCACTCACCGATTTAGATTCAAATGATACCACCTATAATAGAAACATCAAAAACACTGGTCAACCAGGCTAGGCACCCAAACCATCTTGCCCATCGAATCTAGTCACGAAAAACAAGCACCGCCCAAAGGAATTGAAAAACACAGGCCAAAAATTCTCACACAGGTATCCCTATAACGGAACATTCATCGACCTACAAGGTTTCGAGTAAAAACCAAGGGTCTCTAGGTATTCCACCTAGCCCTATAGAAAAAAGCCTCACAACTGGGTCACAAGGTCTACCCCCTAGCCTAAAAGATCCAAGACCTCTCAGAAGATGCTAATGATTACAATTACCAAATAAATTAAAAAACCAAAACGCAACCTATAAGGGCCCTAATCCTTTCCAAGCATCCTCAGAAGGAACTACTTCCTGGAGTCAAACCCAAGAAAAACTGAAACTGAACTCAAACTCATCAGGTATCAATATATAGATATACAAAAAGGATGTCCAGTTCACAAGAAAATCCTTGGTATCTATCGACCTCATACTCACTGATTCGATTAGTTAAACATAGACCTGAGAAACAACACCCAATAAGGGGTTAAACAAAAAGGCTTCACGTGCCACATATACGAACTGGGGTCGCTGCACCACTTATGCACGAGGACTGAGTCATCGGCCTCAACAAAAATGCCTCAACATAGATCCTAGTAACCAACCATCATTGTAAAAAGTATGTGTAATTAGACCAAAGGGTCTTATTTGTCAGTAAAAACACACACTAGCAGGCCTATATTATTTGAATCCTATGTGCCTAGTATGATGCATGAGATGCCTCTTGCGTTTTCCAGCCCAGAGTCAAAATCCATCTATGGAATCTTACTAATAGAAAAGATCTAGAGATCCATAGTAAATCAAAACACCACAAAAAATGTGAGTTTCTCAAGGAAAAAATCATATAAAACATTAAGATCGCAAAATCAGAACAGCAATCCCAAACCCTGGACACCAGGACTTCTTACCGAAACAAGTGTTCTCGACGCACCTATCTGATATCCATCATAGGTTCTGACACATTTCTAATACTCCTGTCTAACTTATCCTAAATATTAAAGATGATGAAATGAAAACTCCTATGATTCCACTTTGTAACAACCCGACCCAGAATCCATTAAACCAGTGCTCCGAGAAAGTTCTCTATAAGGCATCAAGCGCACCTTCTCGTACATCAGAGGATGTTGACTAGTAGCAAGGTCCTAGGGTGTGATATTGGGGAGACTATGCCCTCATACTAGAGTAATAAAATAGTGAAATTAATTAAGAATCATACAAAGTGGAAAGTAAATAGTGTACAGAAGCAATAAACAACTGAAATAGAACAAGCTGTAATAGTGAAATGCTGTAAAATCCCGAACAACTATACAATACAATACAACACTGGTCACCCACTGGAAAAACCTACAGATAAAAGTAAAAAAAGAAACTTAAAGTAAAAGTGAAGGGTTAAACTACTAACTCTGAGAAAACGTGCGTACTCGATCTGCAGACACTATCGAACTGCAGCAGCCCGATCAGTAAAACCACTCGAGAAGCTCTACCCGATCATGCAACACTGGGTCTCAACCCTATCCACCATGCAACTCATGATCAACCTGAAAAGCAGTAACAAGGTCCACATGTACACCGATTCGCACGGGAAAGGGTGATAAATAATCTCAGTAGGGAACCCCAAAAAGGAACCTATAACTGTGATGCTAAGTGTATGCAACAACAACGTGCTCAGCCTAGCTAGAACACGACAAAGGAAGTAAACAAACGTGAAACCACAGTTGAACCTAGGGAATGACATCCCTGTCAACTAGGGAAGTTTCATCATGGATGTCCATACCCAGTTACATACACCTGTATAGTCCCATACATATACACATATACATAAATATGAATATTCATGATTAAGTGATAAAAATAATAGGAATCCACATCAGTAGTCGATCCATGGGACCATAAGCCCAATCCCCTGAACATTATATGCAAGGGAATTGAGATGGACATCGTGCCACTCAAGCCGTGTATCATTAAGTCGATCTCTGGGTCCTTTATCCCATCAACATGTACCTGCTTCAGCCAATGCCAGAATTATATCTCTAAGCAAGATAATAAAAAAAAGTAACCCTTTGGGAAAGCTCTCACAACCTAACCCCTTTGTTCAACAAGCCATCAATAAAATACCAATGACCACCTGGGAAGCCCTCATGGTCTGAACACTACGGGTCTAACATAGCATCAAATAAATCATGAATGACCTCCGGGTATCTCTCATAGTCAATACGCCCTGGGTCCAACATATTACACGACCACCTGGGATGCTCTCACAGTCCAAACTCCTTTGATCTCATATATTCAAAGACTCTCTAAGGAAGGAATCAAAGTCAATTCCCATTATTTTCAAAAGTGATAAAAGACTCTCTAAGTAAGCACTCACAGTCAATTCCCGTTATAGTCAACTAAACCAGGTTCTCACGGCCTAGTGCAAGTCAATCGAGAATGATAATGAAATATGTCCAAAGTAACCCTCAATAACTACTTGGATAATAGTATATAACATATCACATAATATCAGATAAAACCAATCCATCATAAAAATCCTTATGGAAAACAATGTATCATAATAGGAAAAGCTAGATCAAATGGTCAATATCAAGAAACATGGGAAACAAATCCACAGCAAAGTAAAAACCGTATTTACAATCAAACCATTCATACTAAGGAATACAAATCAAAGAATTCATCCTGATAAAAAAAAGTTGCCTCACGTTTGGCTCAGTAGCCACCAACCAGGAAGAACCTCTGGTAACCACTACAACATGAATAAACCAAATCAGATATAAACAAATTAGTGAGGGTGGCCCGAAAACCCAACCCAACAATACATCCATAACCCCATGGAATTACCAGTTTGGTACGAGTTCTAGGTGACACTAGAACACCATCTCTACCCACTCCTGACGTAACAACTGAGGGTCAATTAAACAACGGGCACCTGTTGGGTCCCTCAAGTCAAACACTAAGGAGGCATCATACTTGGGATCCTCCAGGTAAACACGAGTGACGACATCCTACACGGGATATTTAGAGAAGAGTAAGGTATGAATCCTAAATAAGATCCTCAAATGAAGCACAATAAAGGAAATACATAACATGGGTCCTCTCAAAGGAAAACATGAGGTAGATCCTACAAAGGACTAATTAGGTCAGCACACAAGTAAAGGCATCCCTCAGGGGATCCTTGGAAGTGCCCAGTCTCAAGGCCTCATTGGCCAGAAGGGAATGTCTCACAAGGGGAACATCCTATGTGGCATAGGTTACAAGAGATAACTCACAAGTAATCTAATATTAAAGGACTCAACTATGTTGGTCTGAACTATCAACCTATCTTCCACTCCAAGTCTCACTCTCAGGTGCCAACTAAACATGATAATTGGAGGATGAACCTATAAATTTAGATAGAAACCACCAAAACCCCGTTTATATGACCTATAAAAGTCAAAAGGATTCCACCATTGTGATCTACCTAAAAAACACTAAGAATGGACTACTTACATGAAAAATTATGACTTCCAGAGAACAAGAAATGGTAAAACTACTAAGTTGGAGTTGTACATAGCCAGAACACATGGCCAGACCCATGGGGTCTACCTGTGTAGTTGTACAAAGCATGTAATTTACTGTACACAATGTGTACTGTTCATAAAAAGTCACTCTGGGTTCATTTTCACCCATATACATGCCCATGTGCCAATACACGGCGTGTACTTATAATACATGACGTGTACTCCTTAAAAACCATTATTCCATGTCTTTTTTCACATGGTCAGTCACACAGACACCACTACACGGCGTGTACTAAAAGTACACGACATTTAATTTGGAAAAATTCATATTCCCTGAACAGGAAGATCACATGTAATTTTCCCCTGGAACACACACCGTGTATTCTGGGTATTCCGACGGGAAATCCCTCAAAATGCCCAAAATGCCCGTTTTCGCCCCCGAAACAACAGATCGAGCACAATGGGCTTACAAGAAAAAAAATATAAGGATTTAAAAACATAAAATAACATGTTTTAAGGGGATCTATGTCAAAAGTATAAATTACCCTACCTTCAGGAGGAAACCGTCGATGCATCAGTTGATTTCACGGCTCACAATTGCCACACGTCGACTCAGCGCATCGAGACCTTAAAATCGGTAGCCCTCTTGCCTCCCAACTCTCTCTCTTCCTCAAAATCCATTTTTCCCCAAATGACACATCCAAGGAGGATGTGTAGGAGACGTTCACAAGGAAGAGGAGGAAAGAAGATATGGACGAAAAGAAAAAAAGAAAAAGAAAAAAAGGGGCCCAGGTCGGCCCTTGGTGCCCAACATGAGTTTATGCCTTCCGTAGGCTAAACTCCCCATTATGGACTCAACGATGCAAATGTAATCTCAATACAATGATCCATTTATAATTTATTTCCAAATATACTTGCACGAATAAATTAATATTTAATCTAATAATATTAAACATAAAATATTCCACTAGAATTCGAACGTCTTAGATTTCCACCAAACTCCTCTCTTAGGCTAAACTCCATATTCAGGTACCAATGGAGTTGTCAGAAAAATTATCTGAGATCATATGGTAGGGAAAATGACCATTTTACCCTTCATGAGAATCCAACATCAAAAATTTAGATTTTTTCTCAAAATGAAGGTTCGGAGGATCATGGTTTCTTACAAGTAATATTAAAGGCTTGTATATCAGTAGTTGTTGATTTGGTCAATGATACTGATTATTAGAAGTAAGAAAAGAACATTTTTTAGATCTATAGATTACTATAATTAATATTCTATTATAATATATTCATTATGGACTTCTCCAGGTAGGTATTTCTAATGACTGTCTTGACAAAGAAGGGTTTTTGTTTAAGTAATCTAATCCATTTGACAGACACTTTCAAGAGTTATTGGGAAGATTGAATTCTATACCAATCATGAACAAACATGATCAGGGTAGGGGGTATATCATAGACTATAATACATCAGGGTCGGTTCATGAATTAATATTAATGTAGGATGATTGATAATTCAATTAATGTTCATGTTTGTTGATGTTGAATGGGTTGAACAACATGACACATGATTTGGAGTAGGTTATGTTGGTGAATGCACTGAGGTATTTTCATCACTTTATATTGGGTGAGTAGTTCCTGGTGTATACAAAATATATGATCCCTATATATATATTATCCCACCATAACCCAAACCATATATAGTGAATATGAGTTTTGTACCTTTTTTCATTTTACATCAATGTGAGAAACAATTATGTTAGCACAACTAGGTAAAATACCTTGAGAGGGGGGTGAATTAGGGTATAAAATATTAATACAAATTTCGATTAGGATATTGTTTATTCATTACACAAAATAATATTATATCTATTTCCTATAGAAATGTGTTATTATAAATAAAAGCATTCACAAGACAAAAATAATTATTAGTTCACCAGCAACAGGTTAGGTCAAAGTAGAATAAAAATAAAATGAATATATGTAACAAATCCACTAAATCACACTACTATTAACAATACATACCATGACATCAATATATAATATTAGTTTCTTGGAATGAATAAGGTTTCTACGTGGTGAGTCTGAAAGGGATCCACATGTTAACGATTGAATCCCAAGAATCCTAATCTCATGTGACATCATTATACCCTTCCCATTCTCAGGTTTAAATATGATTATGGAAATTCTAATAGGGTGTCTTAGGTCACCACATGTATTTCATGTTTTGTGGATATTAGTTCACTAGTTAATTAATACAACATAATTGATATCAATTAAAGATAAAATTTCCATTAACGTGTTATGAAAATTTTATGTTTCGGAGGTGGTATAGTCTCACCGTGTGCCTAAGAGAATTGTATTATATCTGAATACCTTATTTATTTTACAATTTTGGTATTAATTGTAAAATGTATTGGATACTTAGGTGCTTCTATGGATGACATATCACAACTTTACTGGGGAAAAAAATATCATTTATATTTTCAATTCATGGGAAAGCCATCTATTACATATAGATTTTTTTAAAAACCATAATTTTCATGCATCAATTTAAATAGAAACCATTCATGAATTTAAAATTGGTAATGTAAATTTATACTATTCTAGATAAGGGAAGGAGAGTATTGTATTTCTTATTGAGTCTAGTTGATGAGATGATATTTCATATATCATTACTTTAAAATTGGTTATTGACCACTAAATGAAGACCCTTATTGTATGTGGAATAGAAATTATATCCTATAGAATTAGAGTTTGGTGAATCTATATTTCTAGTATTTTCACCTCAGTTGAGAAACATGTGAATTCAGATGCAGGGTATGTTTTTAACTAGGTTTTTGGTTCAACATGTTTCTATTAAGAGAAAAATTAGTAGTAATAAATTTTTTTAATTACATAAAGATAAATTGTTATGCGTGATGTGTTCTATGTATCTTAGCTATATAGATTCCATCCTAACCCTTTTCAAATTTCATTATTGAGGATGTTAATATGGAGTCTAATTTGTAATTCAAGGAATCATGGGTTTGTAAAGTGGTTTAGTTCAATAATATTATTTTATTGAATACAATTATTGTATTAAGTATATAGTGACTTTATAGGTTTATCGATATGTAGACATAAAAATGTGCAGTTGATATAAATTCTTAATGGCCATAGTTATTCATTAGTGATTCTCACTCACCCAACTCAATGATGAGAGAATATTTTTTATATAACTTTTAACACCCATATTATTTTTTAGTAAAACATTATTTTATTTTTTTCAATATCTCATTAATATTAATGGATTTGGTTTATTATAGGAGTTGTTAAAGGTTATAAAATCATTTATTGGGAGTTGGTCCTGGTGTGGGACATCTATCTTTGAAATAAATGAAACCGGGTTCCTCGTGGCATGATACCTTGTAGTCAGTGTCCCCATGTGTAAATGGGTTTCTTTGGATGGCACACCAGACACTCAATGGAAAATGAGTGGGTACTTGTTTTGGTACATGTAACCAAGTGAGGTTTGTGGGTTTTTTTAATTAATTAAATTTAATTCCATTAATGTTTTATAAAAATAAGGTTTAATTATCATTTCTCCCCAACCAACTACTCATCCTTCCAATTCCCTCTCTCTCCAACAATTATCTCCATTGAATTATTTTCCATACTCTTTTCTATATTGATATTCATTAGGTCATTAGGGATCATCATGGTTACATATGATAGTATTTTTCTTTATAATATTTATTTATTTTGATGTTTCATTGCTATTATATTGCATCCATGGTGTCTTTATCATTTATGAGATTTATTTGAAACTTGTATTTTATTTCTTTGTAGTAGGGTGAATTACATTGGTATTTTAGAAATAATGTTCTGTAGTGGGATATTCCTAGTTAGCAATAGTTTGTGGAATGGCCAATATTAACCATATTTCATGATTAGTATGTGGTTAAGAGAAACCATGTTGTTTAAACTACTATAAAATATAAATAATCGTTCATGTATTTAGTAATCTATTTATATAAAGAGGAACTTAAAATAGATGTTTGAGAACATGATGTTTTTCTATAATAGAAGAAGTCTATCAGAGTCAAGTAATCTAGATTAGATGTTATGTTTTGAATCCAAGGTGTGTATATGGTTATCATTTGTGTGAATTCATGAGTATGTTATAATATAAATTATTTTTATTGATTATAATATGTAAGGGTTCCCAATATTTCATTCATGGAGATACATAAGCGTTCATCAATTGATGTGTAAGAATATACTGTTATTTTCACTAATATTTTTAGTTCATGGAAGATGTACCTATTGGGAATTAGAGTCATCCAAGGAAAATGGTGGGTCCCCAATAAAGATCATCAGGGTTTTGATCTGGTTAACCAGTAAAACCACACTATAAGATGTGGTGGGTCCACTTTAATACCATTTGATTAATAATTGTCCTTTTGAATTATTTTTTAATTGTTATTGTAATACTATAACTTCTGTGAAAACAATGGAATAAATAGAATTCTATCAATAATAATGTACAAGTACATGAACTATGTAAGTATTTTTCATCCATTTATTGGTTTCATTGCCTTTGATTGAATTATTATTTTTGTGAGTTGTGTTTTTTAGTATATCGGGGGAAGAATATAAGTGAACTGGATTAGGTGTAACTCAAATTAAAAGTTATTATACAGCTTTGTTGTTGGTTTCTATAGGTATGGGGAGTTTCCAAATAATTTTTCCAAATTTGAATCTTCCAATGGTTTAAATTATATTGATCAGTGGTTTTGAATCCCAATAACTAGTATCATAGATTGAGGATACAAAATTCTCAACACCTCACTCATTATCTTGATATTTGGGTAACATTATTATCACGATTTTTTGATTCATTGGATTCATTCTTTGATAATTTATGGTTATAAAATAATTCATTCTCCAAATTTTAAAAAATAATAATGATATAGACACCAAAATGAAGAGGATGTATAAAAAGGCCTATCTGTTTAAAATAGACCATGATGTCCCTTTAAAGGCAGTCAAACCATATGTCAATTAAAAATTATAATGGAAAAGGATAAATATTAAGTCACTTGGATTGATTTGGATTTCATAGGCATGAAAGTATTCTTATAGGATTTGGGAGATGATGACTAAAGAAGAGGATATTGATACTATGGTGGGCATGCATGAGATGCTAATAATAATGAAGAAATTATTCATAATTTTGAGTTTATTTGAAATGAGGATTTCATAAATAAGACCCATGAATGGTCATTTAAATATATTTCATTTTATTTTTAGTCCACTTGAATCATTTAATGAAACACATATAGAATATTTTTGGCACTATTTCTTATTTCATCACTACTGAAATTAATGGTTTTGATAGTAACTTCCCAAAGTAATTATTTTGGGGAAACTAGTATATTCTTTTAGGATATGAGAGATATCATTCTGAATGAATATATCATATGTAGGGAATTCAAGGTACCTACTAGAAGATAGATCAATGTAAATATGTCATGGTACATCAACTGGACCTGGAAACCTATGTTGCCACTATAGAATGTAATGGAACTTAATGAATGACTGTAAGGATCACAAATTTAACACTAAAAGGGGATATTATACATGTTCAGTTATTATTAATTCCACCAGTTATGGTGATATAATTTTAATAATAACTATTAATGTTCTTCTAGAATCATGGATAATTTAATTCATTGAATCCTTAGATTTTATGGCCAATAGTGGATGCAAAAAAATTATGTATATGGAATGTTTGTTAATGTTTATCTATCTGATGATGAAGCCCTTGATATCACAGGGGAAGGAAATTGTTAAATTCTATGTTTTATATGGAATATTCATGGTGCTATAATCATTTTGACACATTAGGTTTACAACATAATTTAATTTCCTATTATCAATGGGATAAAGTATGATTCATAACTATCTTCACAAATAGATTTCCAAAGGATATTCAGGGTTCCATGGTAGTGGTAATAGATGTAAATAAAGTGATATTATATCGAATATGAAGAATAGATCGAGAAACAATTGATGGATTGAAATGTTTAGATATTTCAGAGTTAAGGAATTCTCATCTTAGTAACCTTAGTGAGAAGAACATGTGAGTTTTAGAATATATGGGTATAATAAATCGTGATCCCACAGAGTTTATAAATTATGATATTTTTATAGTCATTTTTTTAAAAATTTCATTTAATCTAAATATAATAATTCCAAACTCTCATAAGATAAATATCATGTACATGGATTTTTAGGTAACTACATTAGTCTGTTCCCATGGGTGGTCAATGTATGTTGTTACATTTTTCAGGGATTCCACAAGGAAGGTTTGAGTTTACATTATTAATCCCAAATCTTATTCATTCAACGTGTTTGTTCAATATAGGGATATGGTGTAAAAAGAGGCATGAAATAAACTGAAATGCTTTGGGTCTTAGAATGGAAGTGAATATATTGGAAAATATTTCAAGAAGTTTTTCTATTGAAAAGGAATCATGTTTGAAAAGACTATAATCAAAAATCAATTGAAATATAGAGTATCAAAGAAGGTGAATAAACTATTAACTATAAAGTCTCAAAGCAGGATACTTCATTCCAGAAGATCTATGGAGATTTTTGTAGAAATAGTTAATTGTGTAGTGTATGTTATCAACCAGATTACTTATACACATATAGGGTAGAAGATTATTAAACAAATTTGGTCTAGGAAACCAGTGTAAGATATTTATGTCAATATATTTTGATATTTATCATATTTAAATGATTATGATATAGAGCTAAATAAACACTAATAAATTTTAATAGATTTTATTTTTATGTGCTATGGAGATAATAACATTAGATTTCAACTTTTGGATAATTAATTTCATAAGGACATTAGAATTTATAATATCAAATTTACTAGGATGGTCATTTAGATTGACCAGAATTTTGTAGAAAATAGAGTTCAGATTAAATAATTAACTAAACATATCAAATTTTATCTACAAATAAGATATGAAATGATATATTTTATAAAATTCCAGGGGGAATAGAAAGTATATAGGATTCAAAAAGGTTAGTTAATGATATACCTAAATGATCAAAGGATAAAAAATCATTGGTTGTAGTTTCAAAATGTGAAGTTTCATTAGATATAATTCCTAAAATAGAAGAATAATATGATAAATTATGAATATCTACTAGAATTAGATGACTAGTGTAGAGTTATAAGTCAAATTTTTATTACATGCTTCATACTAAAGGTGGACATCCCTTGGTCCTATAAGAACTATCTAGTCTCAATGATTATTTAAATTAGTTGTTATCCATGAAATATGATTTGTTAAATAAAAACATATCTTGGGAGATAATAGAATTAAAACAAGGTAAGAATGTCTTGTAGAAAAAGTTGGTATTCTAGTTGATAGAAGAAGATGATAATCGTAATAGGTAGAAGATTATGTTGGTTGTAAAGAGACTTTATCATAGATAACCCAGATGATTATTTGAAATTGTATCATTGGTTTTTAATCATAAAAACATATAATTTGTTTTGAGTCTTATTTAATATAAAATTAGGCATCTAGAAAATTAAAATGTGATGAATAAACACTATCATTGTAATTTAGAGGATGAAATATAAATAAAAAAACATGATGGTTTTATTGAAAAATGGAACAGAAAATTTTTGTGTAACCTAAAGAGAAGTATTTATGGATTGAAGAAAGTGATAATGAAATTGTATCAAAAGTTCAATGCCTTTATGGATAATAATAGTATTTTTTGGAGCCAACTCAATCAATTTTCCTACATGAAGATGTCTATGGATAACCGATTAATTGTCCTACTCCTGTAAATAGATGGAATGTTTCTGGTTGGTTTTGACATAAAATAGATTCACAATATTATGGTTTTAGATGAAGGATATAATGGGTTATATGAAAATGAGGATAACATGAAGGAGAAATGAAATTTATAAGATTTATTTTAAAGAATGATTTTCTTTATAAATTCATTAAGATATTTAGAATGATAAATTTAAGGAAGTGTCAACCACATTGGTGGGGAACTTCCTATAATCTCTTGAGAAATAACAAAAACATATTATGAGGAAAAGTACATTGAAAATGATTTATTTTCTACATTGGATATTTTTATATGTATTCCATGATTTTTATAAGGACTTTAATTATACATAGTATTTATATTCTAGTTTATATAGAATCTAGGAAAAGTTGTCGGAGATGTTGTGAATTGAATTCTATGATATATGAACCGTTTAGAAGATGTGGACTTTTGTTTATAAATTTATAATCCATTATAACGTTATATGGATCCATATTTTTGAGGATATACAAGGAGAGAGAAGATTCAACAATAATTTTGTTTACCGTCATATGGATAACCATAAACGAGATATTGAGGGTTTAACTTATTTTAATACTATAAATAACAGAACGTGGATATGTTCATACCATATAAGAAGGTAAAGAACATATATTACCAATTATTTTATTAGATGAACTCAAAATTTTTCATGATGGTGTATTTTCATTCTTTGATATTTAGAGTGGAATTCATTTAGCTAAAAATATGGTGTTTTATCAACCATTGGGAAACATTGAGTTGACATATAATTTCAACCTAATGATTCTTGAAGAAATGGTCTTTGATATATAAAGGATAACTAGATTATAATATTAGGCTGAAATGTTTACCAAGGTTTTAGTATAATAATGTTTGAGGCAACAGTGTTCCTCAATGGGACAAGGGGTATTGACCGTTTGAATGAAGATGTAATTTTTTATTATAATGACCCAACCCACTAGGTCCCACTTGGTCAGTGATAAGCTGAGTGTGAAAACCCCAAGGACAACTATAATAGGTTAGGTGATAGAGACCAATGTTGAGTATGCATATCACACACATGGTAGTAATTATCCTAAGTACATGTACATACACACATGTCTCTAAACCAATACAATGATGAGAAAGTAAAAACCACTGATATCATAAATGCAAGAATAACATATATACCACATCAGAGTATGAAAATAAGTAATATAAAGTGATAAAGGGTCTATATAAATTCCCAAACAAATCTATAAATAAGCCCAACTTTCTTAGAAGGAGGGAACTAATATCAAATGAAACACTCAATAAAAACTTCTCTATGTCTATCACAATATATTCTATGCTTTCTCTCAGTCCTCCCAGGAATATATCAAAAGGTACTTAATCTGCATAAGACATGAAATGTGAGAAAAAATCGCATCCAGGGTCGACTATAAAAATACCTATTAACACACTAAAAATTTAGTAAGCATAATACATCAATAGTTGTTAGTTAAACACAAGATATTTTGACATGATAAGAGGTATATCAATAATAATCACCTAGATATACTCATAATAGAAAAATAGTCACAAGTGGTCTCATCAAATTATTCCATCCATCAGATTCTACTCGAGGCTTCTAGGTAATTCTCATTCTGGGAGTACTCACTCCATAAACTATGATGACACTAGCAACACTCATACACGAGGTCACACTCATCTTGCCCCACAAAGAAGTACTCAATAAATCTATAAAGATATCATTATATAAGTAATATAAAACAACCAAGAACACTATGGGAAACTAAAAATACTATTGTATCAACCTTTTAGATAAAATATAAATTCCCTTTTCATGGTCATCCTGGTGAAACAGTGAACCCCACCTAGAAATGATAGAGGATTCCACTGTGGGCCAACAGGGGGGATACACCAAACTCTATTTGATACAAATCCAATAGAGGGGATCAAAATCCCATTCCAAAAATTTAATTCTTCATTTTACCCTCATGGTAAATGACTAGGGTAACATACTCATATAAGACTATTATATAATGAAGTAATGAAAAGATATAAACACACTTAGAGGGAGTACACGACATGTCATTCTAACCCATGGTAAACTAGTGTCTCCCCAACTCACATGGCATGTAATGCTCCAAATAAACATCATTTCACTTAGGAGTACATGACTTGTAGAGGGTTGATATCACCCTACCAGCATCGTCCGTCTATTTCCATGTACACATAGTCAAACTCATGTATTGTGGTGGTGCTCGTGTACTGTGGTCGTTTTTATGTACGTGTTCATGCCCAAGTACCGAGTTATTCTAGTGTAGACTAATTTTTTCCATACACCTAGAGGTTTCCATGTTATTGTACTCATGGAGTACAAATCATACCTATAACATCATGTAACATGAAATATGACATGTTTCCTAGACACCCTATGTTTTTATGAATTTTTTCATATAAATTAAAATTGTGTGATTTCTTTAATTTCATGCTATGCAATGTTATGATTTATTTATACACTAAACTAATATTATATTTCACTACATGAAACACTATTTTTAGGTTGTGATACATGAAACACTATGTTTGTCTTGTGTCACACACAATACCACATTCCTTAGACAACTTTTGTTACACGCATTATTGAGTTTTACCAAACTACAATTTACTGTTAATATTTCTATAAAAAAATTATTATAGGTATCACCAATCGAATAAAATTAAATTTATGAATCAGACTAATTAAATAATAAAAATATGGATTACATATGTATATAAGATAAATTCTTGGGTTAACAATTAACTAGAAATGAAAATAAAAACTTTTTAAAAATATAGTTAATGATTTACCAGAATTAATTAAACCACTTTGATGAATGATTTTAATTAAATAAATAAATATATTAAATATGATATTTAACATCCATATTAAGTGTTTTCTAAATAAGAGATAAGAATATATATAATTTTATGCATAAAGAGATGTAGTTCTCTAAAAAGTAATTTTACAGCCTTTTAATAGCACAACTATTTTAAATATAATTTTTGGAAATTTTATAAATTCTATTTTAAAAAATAAAAATATTTTTTAAAAGTTAAATTTCAATATTATTTTAGGGAGAATTTTTCATATTTTTCTCAGATGTTTCATTTTTTGATGAATAATGAAGAATATTGTATTTTAATTGAAAACTAACTTTTCATCTAATTTATTTAAACAAATATATTATATTATAAATTTATTTTAAAGTATAATTAGATTAATAATACATAAATAAATCAAATTTTGTTCATTTTAATCATTTATACATTGAAATTGGATATACAAAAATTTCAATCTTTTGAACATTCTTACATTAAAAACCTATTGTTTCGTCCCGTTTGTGAGATTAATTTTAAATTAAATTATTACAAATTTTTAATTATAATTTTGAAAAATTGATTAAATATTTGGAAAAAAAATAATTTATAATTTATATTAAGTTAAAATTATTTTTTTTAAAAATCATTAGTGAATGTAATTAAAATTAATTAGAATGATAAAGGTAAAAATGAGTTTACTTAGTGGTTAAATATTAATATAAATGGAGAAAATGACCTAGAAACATGTCCAAAACACATTTTATATCCATATTTCTACCATTTACAATATTTACTAGAACATTTAACATTATTTGAGTTACATGGTGTGTGTTAATCCTCTCAATATTGTTTACCTTTTTGAATTTACAAGAATTTCACTCCACCCCCACTATATAAAGACACTAACCCCCCACACTTTATAACACCTCAAAATCCTTTTGGATCTTCTAAAACCAACCCAAATAATATCCCAACAACCCTAATAACATACTCTAAGGATCAATTATGGAATAAATCAATCCAATGAAGTCCTTTGGTGGAAACCAAAAGGACTTACCCGAAGAAGATGTAACATTCTTCAACAAGTACTTTTGTTTTATTTATTTATCCACCATATAAATTATTTTAATTAAATTATTATATAAAAACATATTTATAATAAATATACTATTATGTTTTAATTTTTATTTGTCTACCAACACCGAGACACAATCCATAAAATGGGATATGAAATTGTCATTCTTGTGTATGGCGGACTACCGCCAAACGAAATGATTTTGTTCATTCTTCCATACCACCTCACACAGTTGGGAATAATGATATAATTATTATTTTTATATTATATCTGTGATATATATGATATATTTATTCTTATTTATTAGTTACATAACACATAACTTCATGATATCCATGCTATGGGAATATAATAACATCATTTGTGGACATATGAACTACAGCCTCCTCAAAGAGATGAGATTCATTCACATTTTACATGGAATGTATTATGGATGGATTTATTAAACATATTTCATATTTATCTATTAAAAATTTTAATTTAATTATAATATATACATATATAATTTTATTTTCTTTCATTCCATACATCATGAAAATGGAAACAACATTCATGCGTACGTAAGACATACAGTCTCAATGAACAGTGTCATCCACTCTTTATATGTTTCTTAGATTATTTTGAAAACATATGTACTATATATATATATATGATATTAATATAATGTGTTAAATTATATAAATAATTTAATCATGTTCTAAGTAATAGTACTAATAATGAAAATTCAAAACATGTATGAAAAACAAACTGGTTATTACCCCCAACATAACATTGACAAGAAATTGTTAGTAAATGAGTAATATAAATAAATATGAAAAATACTATATGGTAATATATATATGAATATATTTCTATTATATATGTTTACTAAAATTATATTTATCATATGGTAGGTTTGAACAAGTATTATGAGAGTCAAGACTTAAGTTAAGGGAATTTCATCTCACTTTTTTTGTCTTTGAGATATATACCATATTCACCACATTATTATTTTATATAGTGTGTATAAATTTCTTTGAAATTTTATACCATTGATTTATTTTATATCATTTTATTAAATGTTTCAATTTTTGTTATACTTTTATGGTTTTCGCAGTTAAAATGTTACCAAAATGGTAAAGGGGTTTTTGTCTCAATTTTCCTTTTTTGAGATGTACATTATGTTATACACATATATTAATTTAGGAGGTGAATATACATCCAATTTGACCTGTAATATCACAATTTTTTCATAATCATAATATTTTATGTTTCAATTTATGTTATTTAACCATGAGGATTATGATTCAATGTTTCCAATGTGGTAAGCATTTATTGATACAATCTCTTCATTTATTGAGATATATTTATGATTATGGTTCAATTTCTATGATATCATAATACATATCTCAAGAATTCTCAATAATTTTCTTCTACTATGGTTATTAAGAATATCTTGAAGTTGTAGTACCATTTTTTATACTTTGGTTCTTAAGGTAATTTTGAAAATGATTTAAAGAAAATATGACAATATATCTCACTTCTGTTGGAAATCTATGTTCATTAAAAAGCATGTTTTATAAAAAAATTTCAAAAATATTATAATATTATCATGTGATATTTAAAACAATTTTGTACCCATGTTTCAACTTTTTAACAAAATCATTTTTAAAATGGAATATTCTTGTCATTTTCTTATCATGGCACTTTTCTGAAAATTTTATGGTGAGAAAGGAATGTTCATAATGTATAGATTTATCCACCATCATAGACATAATTTCATTCAAGATGCCTTTGCATGTTTAAAATATTACTTTTATTAAGAAAAACGATTTTCTCAATATTTTATAAATTCATTGTTTTTAACATGTTTATCAAATTAAAAGTTTTTCACAATGGTATTATATTCATGAAATTTTTTAATTGATTTTCAAATATTCCATTATATGTTTAAAAGTTATTCTAATGAAAAATATTTTTGATTTTTTTAACAGGAGTTTTAAATTATTTTAAATTATTCCTTTAAGTATTTTAAAATGTAATTTTCAAATAAAATTATTTCCAAAGAATCTAAACTATTTCTTTCCTCAAGCATGTACTTTTTAAATTTGATGAATATTGATCTAAAATGATATAATATCCATCTATGGTAAGCCTGGGTTGCTATATACCACATGATGTATGATATTTAAGTTTCCATAGAACCCCTAGAATCATATCCAGGGGTCCCACAAGGTGTGTATCTCTATATTACAAAATTTTTACCATAATTTTTTTATATTTTTTAGTTCCTTTAATTTTATTTCAGCATCAACATCATCTCCATATCTACCACTTATCTCACTCTAGGATTGATCATCTCATTCAGTTAAATATTATTATCATTAGAGTCACAATTTTATCTATCCAAATCAATTAGGAAATCATCCTTTATCCCACAATATCATCACACATCAATATCATAAGAGAAATAACCCCTGATATTATCTCGTTCCTCCCCCAATTTCTATTTATTTTTATCTCACCACGATCGCTCCCTTGATCACAAACTGCACTTGTGTTGTCGATATGATTCACCTAATAATGATCATGAAATAATCGAATAATGAGTATTCCTAAAACCAAGGGACAAAGAAATTTACCATGATGAATGTGTGAATAATTGGGAGAGAAAATAACAAACCACATAATGAGGAATGATCCTTGACCATTAACAAGTTGTCCTCGATTTGTTTCCATTAGAATAAAAAACAAGTTAACCAAAAACCTCAAATAAATCATCCATAAATAAACTGTCGATTTGAGAATAAATTTTAATTAATGGAAGAAATATGTGTTTGATGCTAGATAAGAAAATTAGACGAATCCAAATTAATCAAATTCCCTACCTTCAGTTTGATAAATCATTTATAAAGAATGGATACCCATCGACTACGCTGGTGAAATACACAACCTCTATTTTTGAAATGATCATCAATTGCGATATTGATCTGTTTTTGTTCTCCTAGACCTCCACAAATGTATCCTCTTACAATCATAATGTTTTGTGGCTAACCCTATGATTTTGTTATAACCATATATTTATAGACGGTTTCTATGTTGCTACAATTTTTTAAAAGGTTGGGGCCGAAGCCTCAATTTATTATTAAAGAAAATACCTCTTTAGACTGGGTAGAGGGTGACCCATTACATATCCCGAAGGTCCAAGGCCAAGTGGCCAGTATACAGGGCTAGAAAGCCCATTTTATGGCCCAAAGGACCCCTCAGTGAACAGTACTTCTACAGTACCCACGCTACTACAGTACCTGCAACAGTCCCTCTACCGCTACAGTGCTACCGTTGTAATAGTCCACCACTACTACAGTATTGCTACAGTGGCTTCTACAGTGACATGCTATAGTAATCATGAATTCTCCCCATCATGGATTTGATCATGGGTCTTTTGGATTCCATGCATGAGCCTGAACCACTAGCGTACAGGCTCGTTTCTATGTTTCTACATGATTGAATAATAATAAAAATTAAATAGTTAACTTCTTTATTATTGGTGTTTGTGAAAAAATTTATAAAAATGCCCAATGCGGACAATGATTTGGTCACACATAGGGTATGCCCTATGATTTGAACTAAATGTTGATCTTGGATTTATATTCTGCGACTTTTTTTGGGAGTTATTTCACTATTTTAGGAAAATAGTACATATACGATATTAATATATTTAATAATTTTACAATATCAATAATGGGATAACCAGGCCTCAAAATCTTGCATCGTCATAGTTCCTAAATATGAATATATTATTAGATATATTTAAATGTTTTACATGGAAAATATACAGACATTACAATCTTCCCACCTTAGGGATCTTCATCCCAAAAATAAAAAATACTACTAAAAAAGTTGTGGGTACAGAGCTTGTATCTAGGTATCCCTATCCCAGGTGCTCTTCTGAAGATTCTCATGCTACAACTGAACATGCACCCAAAAAATTTCTCTCCTAATTATAATCTTCTTTTGTAGATCCTTGACCTCTATTGGGTACTTTGTAATGGTATATCCATCCACTATGTACACCGCATCTCAGTCGATAACATGTGATGGGTCATGCACATACATCCTCAGCTATGAAAAATTGAAGATGTTGTGTACCTAGTCAAACTACATTGGTAGGGCTAATAAATATTCCACCTCATCAACCTGATACAATTTCAATAATGTTTCAATTAACATTTGATATAGCTTGTACCCAAGACAAATATCCATAATCCATGTTGAGTTGAGACCTTTAGAAACAAATGGTCTCCCTCCTAAAACTACAAAGGCCTCCATCATTAGTTAGCATAGGACTTATGATGGCTCTGTGTAACCTTCATCCAATGTTGTATGATCTTCACCTTCTTGATCATAAGTTGCACCAACTCTGGGCCCATGTGTACGGACTCACATAGATCAGTCCAACATAGTGGTGACCTACAAGGTCTCCCTTACAAATAATTGAATAGTTTCATAATGACGTATGAATTATATATTTTTTTATAAGAAAACTCAACCAAGGATAGGTGATCCTCCCAACCATGGGAAAAGCCTAACAGGCATTCCCACAACATATCCTAAAGAACATGAATAGTTTGTCGATTCTAACTGTTATTCTAGGTTGAAATGGTGTTCCCAAACACAACCGAGTCCCAAAGACAACTTACAATCCTCTCTATAATAGTGATGTGAAATGATTATCATAGTCTGAAATGTTAATCAAGGTAACTCTGTGGATCCATACTATCTCTTACATGTAATGGCATCTCATTCTCTCAACTGAACTTTTCTCTCGAATAGCTAGGAAGTGGGCTGACTTGGTTTGTGGGTCAATGGTCACCCATATAGAATCATGTTCTCTAAACATCCATGGTGAACCCTTCATGAATTCAATATATATCACATCCCCATTCTGCGCTGTATCCTCAAGGGATTGAGCTAAACCTTCTAGAACCTGGTGCTCAACCATCACCTACTAACATGTGAGGCATCAACAGAAAACTTTTCTAAACACATCTTCATACCTAGCCACCAAAACTAACATTCGAGTTCTTGGTAAATATTTACCGTAATTGGATTCATCACCAAATGAGATTTATGATACTCCCTCATAATATCTTCCTACAATGTCACTAGTCCCATTTTCCCTCCTCTAAAAATGATTACATTCACCCCAACTTTAGAAAATCCATTAGGTGCATGTCATGTGGATATCTGAGTATGTAAGATATCTCAGACAATATATCCCTATTGAACCTACATGAAACATTGTATAAGAGGTGGGGTAACCATAATTGAATGTATATAAGGTTAAAAATCCTTTTTTACTAGAGACAACTTCAATGAGGTAAAATTCTCTGAATACTCAGCCCAAAATAGAGATAAAGATCTCCTGCTAAGAGCATCTACTACCACATTCCAATTCCTAGGATTATAGACTATATAAAAGTCATTATCTTAGAGGAACTCCATAGATTATCTTAGTATCAAGTTAATATCATTCTAATAAAAGATATACCTAAGTTTCATGTGTTTAACGTAGATGTCAAACTGTTTACCCATAAGGTAGTTGTAACATCCCATGTTTTTGGAGCAGGCAAAATTACATACCTGTTTTGAAATTTTTCATAGTTAAGTGGGTAGATCTACTATTTTATTGTTTAAGGAAAGTTAATTTTTAGTTTTTATTTAACATAAAACCATTTTTAGATGATTCTGGATGATCATCAAGGGTATTTAGGTTCTTATTAGGTTTTGATTTCATAGAATACTAAAAACCCATGTTTTAGAAGTCTTCAGACTGAGGCACATGATTTAAACAAACCATGCAGCCTCCAAGGAGAAACTGTAGAACACTCTAATTATATTATGCATTGTTTTACAAGCCATGGTGGAGGGGTAAGATTTGTATGTATCCATGTGTGTAATTTTTTACAAAGGTCTCGTGCACATTTTGTGAACTATTTGGAAAGTTTTGTACATGAATCGTGCGAGCCTGGATCTTGGAAAGTGGGGTGGCATAGTTGGTGCATGATTTCCAAAATCATGCGAACTAACAATTCGAACCATTAAAAATTGAATGGACCATTTTTACCTTTCCCACTATTTCTTATTTTCCTTCTTGTTCCTCCATCAGTCTCACACAAGAGTGGGGTTCCTCCCATTTTCTCCCTCTCTTAGATTTTGAGATAGATTCCTCATCTACACTCTATTTCATGATCTACTTACGATGTTTGATATGTATCAGTAAGTATCCAAATATTATTTCTTCTACTATTCATTTCTTTCATCATATAGAACACTAAATCCATTTGATCCAATTTACCATATTTTTTGGGCGTTCATCTAAAATGAACTTTTTTTTCAAATCAAATTGAGTTAGAGGCTAATATCTAATGTGTGAATATCAACTAACACAAGTTAGGCGGTTCTTATCATTATTGGCGATTTTGTTTTTATTCTGAGTGTTCTCATTTGAGTTATTTATTGTTAGTTTGACTGATACCCTAATAATTTAATGTTTTCATTTTAATTAATTAATTTAACCCATGAAAAGATGATGTGGATGATCAATCAAGTATACAATTGGTTTATACCAGTGAGAGGATTTGGAACATGGAAAGATTAATATAGGGTGTTGTTGTTTTTGAATGAATTTTTTTATTAAATTAATTTTTTTGGGCTGCTGTTATGAATTTCTATGTTCAATGGGAATATAAAAGCCTCAGCCCAAGGATTGATATAGAATTAGCTATCTGATTCTAGGTGATGTGATTGTTCGGTTGGGTTTGGATTGATATATATGCCTTCTGAGTAATTTTGATCACTAGATGGGTATACAGTCATCAATTATGGCAACAAGGATGTCATGATACATTAAAGGATCATGTGATATTGGATGGTTTTGACCATAAGATGAGTGATGTGGTTGCAAGGGCATGATTTGTTAGAATAGTGTGCCTTAGATTTTTATTTGGGGATTTTTTCTCACCCGTGTTAGGGAATATACTGTTTGGAGTCATTTTCACACAGTAGGACTCAAATGATGATGTGGTATTGAAAAAAATGTGTGGCTAGAGGCCTCTGTTAGTTTCATATTAGGAAAAAGTTTGGAGGGTCTTACCATAGAAATCCATGGGGATGGTGTGGATCCATCAGTTGATGGTGTAAAGACTGTTAGTAAGGGATGAGTCTCACTGTACTTATGGACATTGGCCCTAGAATATTTAGGTGGATGGAAATTGACATCTCTTGGGATACCATCTATTGAGATAATGGAGTTATTATTAGAGGAAAGGTATCAATGTGCCTTTGATTTCATGCTTTGAGTAGACATGGTTCCTTCTGAGATGGGGTCCATGGGACTAGGAACTTGATTCGGGCAAGCCTTTGGGATGTTAGAAATTTTATAGACATGAGGTGTCAGTTGGAACAAGGTTATGGTTAAATTTATTAGAGGTTTTACACAAGGCTTCACCTATGTTGATTTACAATAGGGTATGCTTTTGGCTTAGGCTATGGATCCTATCCACTTTGGTATTCTAGCGTCTCTTGAAGAAGGTGAACGTTCCATTATAGTTGTTGAGCAGAAGGGGGATTATTATTATTATTCATGTATTATGTTATACTAAGTTAATTTTTAGACACACATGTAGAGTCGTATATGTAAGATAGACACACGTTGGTGGTGGCCTACTAAGATTCTTTCTTACACCCTACAGGTGCCCTTTGGGACACGTGTAGATAATATGTATTTTCAATTAGGTTAAGTTTTATGCTCATGAGATGGATCATAGTGATTTGATAGCATGGGATAGATGGAAAGGGACCATGGTTTCTTAACTCATATAGTGTTTCGTTTTCATATTTCTTCAGTATCAGTATGATATTATAAATGTACGTACTGAGGTCATCCATTGGTGACCCTTATGCTTTTTTTTGGATGAATTATTTTTTATGCATGTTCTTTTTCAGTACCAAGAAATGGGATACGTTTTTTTAATACCTAAAATTGGTATTGATCTTGTTAATCATTATTACTTCTTATTATATTGTTTGTGCTTTTATCATGGGTGGGTTAATGATCCAATGTATATTGGTCTTTCCTTTCTTCTAATTAATATTTTATTGACCAGTATTATATCATCATCAAATGTTTTATTCTACTCACTTTAACTATTTACAACCTCCCTACTTGTCGATAGCCTTTGAAATTTTGGGAGATGCGCTTAAGGCGCAGTGGGACATAGCCCGAAGCACTATTCAGTTGATGAATTGGGCCAGGGTGATACAAATGGTATCACAGGAGCTTCTTTTACATATTTCCTGTTATTAATATTTAGGTTATTGTAGACTAGAGCTTATAATGTTTTCAAAACTAGGTTCATAGCTCATGTTTGGGTTCCTAAAGCACCATGAAAGGGGGAAAACCAATTTTCAAGGGGTAGGAATTATTGTTTTATTTTTATCATTTTACAGTTGATATTATTTCCACCTCAATTGGTGAACTTGGATGTGAGATATTTTCTATTATGGAATGTAAAAATTAATCTGGTATGGTAATGTAAATGATTTACCCTTGGCTCGATATAGAAAGGGGTGTTTTTTTATTATTTCTAGTTAGGAACACAAGATGTTATATATAAATATATTTGAAAATGTGCATGTGATAAAAATTATTGTAACATGTGATATATATATATATCTCTCTGTGTGTGTGTGTGTGACTATGAGGTCACAAATCTTATAGAATTATGGATGGATGATGATATAGGGTTATATTTATCACCCAGTTGGGTGATGAGTTTGTCATATTGTGGTGACATGGATTGTGAGGAAGGGAGTTACATGAGGAATATGTGATACCTTTATTTGATAAGGGAGGGTAAGGGGCCATGGGTTCAGATTTTATGAGACATGGTTATGATTGGGAAGGGTAAGGGTAGTGAGATTATGCTTCCTCTTACTACTTCCCATATATGATATATATATATATATATATGTTATCTGCACTTTCTGACCATGGTATTGGTATTATGTAGGATACCACCAAGATTAGATCCAATAGATGGTTTGGCAGGTAGTGATTATTTGGTTCTACTTTAGATAATATAGTTTGAGGTCCTTTATAGTCAGGATGAGGCCCTGAAGGGTCAGGAAGAACATGAACCACAAGTACAAGCTTAGGTATAGGCTCCTTTGTAGGCAGTTCAGCATAAGATTTGATAGCTTTTGGGTCATGGATTGAACAGATGCTCAGAGTGATCCTAGTATGTTCTATCTAGGGGATTGATAGATCAGAACATGGATTAATGACTTCTATGGAATATCTGACTTAGGAGTTCTAGTCACAACAACCAATTCTATTTTAGGGTGAGATGATACCACAAATAGCTGATAAATGGATCGAGTTGATGTAGATGATCCTCAAGTAGGTTGGGAAACCCCAATGGTGGGGGTGATGTTTGATACCTATATGATCAGGGTTTTAGCCAAAAAATGGTGGAATATCATGGTTAAGGAAGGAAGATATGAGGAACTATCAGGGATGGACATTAAGGCTAGGTTCTTCGAGTTCTTCTTCACATAGATGTTGAGGGAAGAAATATCTTAAGAGTTCTTGAGTCTTCAATTGGGAGACATGCCCATCATGGACTATGCATCAATATTCCCCGAGTTGTCTCACTTCACTCATAGTATGGTTGGGAACAACACATAGGGGGTGAGGAGTTTTGAGGATGGTTTACAAAACACCATTTAGGTGCAGGTAAACAAATTCAAGTTATCCTCATTCTTAGATGTGGTGAATCAAGAATTCATAAATAAGAGAAATATGATGGATCAGTATTAAAAGAACTGGGTGATGGCTTCAAGTGATTAGAGTGGCGATGCTTCACATAGTAGGAAGTGAGGCCGAGACAATTTTTTTGTATGGAATTCAGGAGAAGGACTTAGGTAGACCACGTTGGGGTGTGTCATTGATAGTGTGTTTCCATTGCAGGAAGTCGGGTCTTGTGTGAATGTTGTGGGTTCGGTCACTGAGGGTCTCGATCATGCAGGAAGGTCAGAAATCTTAAGATATTCTACAAGAATCATTCTTGGATAGCTGGAAATTTGAGATTGGGGAGGACTCATTGTTCTGAGATCAGCTCGGGAGTGGTACCACGAGATGGTAGTCAAGAGTCTACTATATGTAGAGTTTATGGAAGAGATATTATGATACAATAGTGGGGTTAATGGATGATTATTGATGAATCTCCATAAGGAGGATATTCCTTAGGTAGCCTAGATTCAAGTTAGATGCACACAGCGGAGCTTCCAAGTGTAGATCAGCTCGAGGAGCCAATTATGGTTAGAGGTACTCATTAGGAATATTCGTGGTTATTTTGTTTTATTTTGTGCACTTACCTTGTTTATGCTTGTATTTTTTGGATGAAAAAGGTGAAAGATATGTATCTATGGACTAACCAAATGCTGCTTAGTAGGATGGCATTAGATCAGATAATATATATATATATATATATATATATATCTGTGTTGTGTGTGTGTGGGTGTGTGTGTGTGTGTCTGAGTGTGAGGTGCGTAGAACCATGATTACATATGATCATCATTTTTTATGTGGCTTCTGAGTTGTGTTAGCATCTAGACATCATTAAAATGTTGGGATTACTGAGGTGCGAGGTACCCTGACCACTTTTTAGAATCTAATGAGATTTGTTACCTTAGGGGAGTCATGTTCATCATTGAAATAAGGAATGAATCTGATGATATATGGGAAATAATGGGAGTTCGGTAGGATACAGGATCACTTGACGAAGTGTAAGAGTGACGATGTGTAATAGGATGACATATTAGTCTAGTGATGGTTGATGGACCATCAAATA
This sequence comes from Viscum album, assembly GCA_963277665.1. Taxonomy (NCBI): domain Eukaryota; kingdom Viridiplantae; phylum Streptophyta; class Magnoliopsida; order Santalales; family Viscaceae; genus Viscum; species Viscum album. The sequence goes on along the minus strand of OY728132.1, from coordinate 756,946,668 downwards.
TTTATAATGTTTGGGTCGGTATGTGATCGATGTAAGTAACTCTTATGGTGGGGTGAACCTTGATGTAGTTGACCTATGAATTTTGGACTCTGGTAGTCTAGTTTAATTTTATTGAGATGGATAGGTTCATTACCATTTCATATTAATTCTTGATATCTTGTAAAAGAGAAATGTTAACTTGGGGAGATTATAATATTCCTGGTTTTTGGAGCAGGTCGAATTCCTCGCCTCATTTGAATAATTTTTTTATGTTTGGAGGCATTATGAACTATTTTATTATATAATAAAACTTAATACAGGTTTTCATTTTATCAAAGACCTTATTTTTAAATGATCCTTGATTCTCAGCATGTGTCTTGGTGTTTTGGTAGGGTTTAGGGTTCATCAGACTCCAAAAACCCAGGTTTTCAAAGTGTACTGATTGAGGTGCAAGGATTGAAAAAACAGTGCAACCAGTAAGGAGAAACTATGAATCCAAACATGTATACTAGGAAAGGTATTTAAATACATGTAGTATAAGGAATATGGTCATGTTTCCATGTCTACAATTTTTATAGAGTTATCATGCAAAGTTTTCACACAGTTTGGAAAACTCTGTGCATGAAAAGTGCGAGCGTGGAGCTTGGAAAGTGGGTGTTTCCCGGTTGAGATACGGTTTCCCAAACTGTTCCAGTGTACCATGAAACCCATTTAAAGTGTAAATATCCCATTTTTTCATCACCCCATATTTATCATTTTCCTCCTTCTTTTTTCCTTCGATCGCACATAATAATGGGGTTCCTCCTATAATCTTTCTCTCATAGATTTTGAGATAGATTCATCATTTGAGCTCTATTTCTGGATCTTTCTTTGGGGTTGGAAACATATCGATAAGGATCCAAGACTATTTGGGAGGATGGAAATCACCACTCTTTGGGATGTCAACTATTGTGTAGATGGTGTTATTATTAGAGGACCAGTATCATTGTGCATCAACCTACATGCTTTGAAATGACAGGGTTTCCTATGAGATAAGGTCCTTGGGGCCAGGTAAGAGATTTGGGCACAACTTCTAGTCATCATATATTTTTTGGACATGATATTTATTTGGAATGAGGTTCCCTAAAATCTTATTAGAGTTGGAATCTGATGGTTCCCCAAGGCTAATTTACATCAGTGGATTCCTTGGGCTTAGGCTAAGGATCCTCTCCAATATGGTTTTCCTGCATTGTCCGAAGTAGGTGATTGTTCCCTTGTAAAAGATAAGAAGAAGTTAGGATAATAATATGCATATATATTGTGATGTTATGTTTTCTCTTTAGACACACTTGATAAATCATAGATGTAAGATAAGAAAATGTTGTTGGTGACCTACAAAGATTCTTTCTCAGACCTTACATGGGCCCTTCAGGATGCGTGTAGACGTTGTGGATTTGAGATCAGGTAATGGTTCAATATTAGGAGATGGATCCTAGTGATTGAGTTAGCATGGGATAGATAGAGAGGGACCATTGTGTCTTTCGTTGGTAGGAGTTTCTTCTAGTGTTTTCTTCTATATCAGTATGATATTATGTATGTGTGGGAGGTTATCCATTTTTGACCCTCCTACTTATTTTTTGGATGACCTATTATGTATACATGTTCTGTATTAGTATCTAAAAATTTTATATTTGGAAGTTTAATTTTTCAAATGGTATTGAGCTTGTTTATTATTATTTATTTGTTAGATATACCTTGCGCTTCTTCCATCGGTGGGCTACAGGTCCAGTTTATTTTGGTATCTCTTTTCTGATACTTTATATTTATGTGAACCATTATTATATTATCACCATAGTGTATATTATCTCCACTATCAATATTTACACCCTCACTACTTGTGGATAACCATTGGTATTTGGGGAAGCATGCTTAAGGCCCAGTTCCACTTGGCCAAATGCACTCTTCGGGTGGTCAATCAGGCTAGGGATCTATAGTAGTGTCACCACATAGTTAGCGATAAGAATACCAGTAAAAACTAAAGATCATGGGTTGTGTAGTTTTTATCATATGGTCTCATCTATTTGGATCAATAAGAAATTACTACCTACCTCTGCATTAGAACACAACCAAGTCCAATACTAGTGTCATTTCTTAACACTACTTACTCGACACCCTCCATTAGAAATTTAAAGATAGTGTCATGAATCAATATCTCTAGTAGAACCTAAAAAACCTTATACAACTTCTCTTTCTATACAAAATTATACCCCTTCTAGATCAAATTCATCAAAGGTATTGTTATATTATATAAATCTATCATAAATATCTTGTAGTAGCCTACTAACCCAATGAATCATTGTACCACTATCATGATATTGGGTGGATCCCAAGATAACACCACTATGAGTTTCATCATGTCCAATACTACACTATAAAATGAGATGAAGTGTACCAAAAATTTGACCTCTTGAATCTCAAACCGACAGACTGAGAGATTCCCATAATGTTGGTTCCCTTAGAGTGTGCCTAGAACCATCCTCAAATGTCTCATCTGGTCCTCTTTAGATGACAATTAACCTAGTATATCATTGATGAAGTCCATAATAAGATGGTCTAAGAATGGATAAAAAAACCAGTTCATGATTTTGATGAACACTATTGGCGTATTATTATTACTAAAAGGAATCACTAGGTACACATAGTGATCCTAGAGACATATGAATGTCATCTTCAATATATCTTCATCCTATACTCATAACTAGTGATAACCTGATCCGACATCAATCTTCCAGAACCACCACACCCCTCTAAACTGATCAAATATTTCATTAATCCTCAGTATTAAATGCTTATTCTTAACAGTCACCTAATTCAAGCACTGATAATCCATGAAAAACTTCAATCTCCAATCCACTTTCTTAGAAAACAACACTGGGGTTTCCTAAATAGAAACATTAGGTCTCATGAAGCCCTTCTTTTGCAAGTACCCCACCTACACCCTCAGATCGTAAAGATATTTAGGATTCATTTGTTATGCTATTGAAAATATTAGTGTAGTACTGGGAAAAATTTATTGCATAATTATACCTATCATTGGGGATGTAAGCCTATAATCTCCTTCGAAAAGACATCATCATACTCTGTCACCATTAAAGGAAATAGAAATCTTATAGTATCAATCGAACCAAGGGTAATAATAGAAAAATAGTGAGTAATCAGTTGTATCCTATTGTATGTGATCTAATTCTGATTTTCCTATATTTCCTTCTCACCCAAGAATGGAAACCTTAATCCACATATACGGATACACCATATCCTCAGCATGAAATAGTCAATCTAGGCATGAATAGTTGACAGATAGTCCATACCTATGTCAATGTTGTAAGGCCTTATCACTTCAATAAATAGATCCCATTTGAAGTTCTCACCTCCAAGAATCATGTAACACTATCAGAAAGCGTTTTTGATTATTGAGTCAGCTACAGTTAGAGTCTCTATGCACAAGGTTCAGGCTAATGACTCAATGAGAATATATAAGTCCCAAACCATAGAACTAGAATGATAAGAGTGGATCACACCTCTATCTATCAGTTCTTTACTTAAATTAGAGTAGATACATTATGCACCTTTAATCATGTTAAGAGTCTTGGGGATGTAGGCATCAACTACCTGTGGTTTATTGTATCCATTACCACTAGTTCCCTGAGCCTCATACTAACCAACTATGAATTATGGTAGAAATAATTCAAACCATCTTCCACCTCCTACTGCTCTACCCATTACACTACCATGTCCTCTTCTCTTGAATCCTCCCTACTCTTACCTTTATATCTGTATGGGAAATCCCTTGATTGTATCTTGATCATATGTATGCTGGTTTGGAAAATGCCAGGAAATATTTCTCTAACCGTTGAAGGAGAAATACAAAATATCCCTAGGATAACTTCATCCATCCTAAGATCCCTTAACCAATGATCCTATATCTTGCTACCATATTATAAATAATATGTCATTCTCAAATCCCTCTGACTATCTTATTTTATATGTTGTTAAGGTCTTAGCGTCATTATTTTCATTACCAACTCCCACTTTTAGTGTCTACTCTTCTAGGAAAATCTCTACCACTAAAGCTCACTCAAGAACTCCATCATAGGTGGGAATGCATGATGATATCACTAAAAACATTATATCATGGCATAAGTCCTGATCCAAGGTCCTTCATCTGAATAATAGATATTTTACAATATCAAGAGAGTATTTCAATAGTTCAGTAAACCTCGTTGAATAATCCACCACAGTCATATTTCACAACACTAAACTGCGAACATCCTAGATGTACACTAATTTCAATGTGTTCAAATAGAACACATTTATGAAGAAATTCTCAAAATAAAACAAGGATGGAACTATCTCATCATTTTTATTTCTCCCCTTACTCTACAATCTCCCAACGAATCTCTAAATAAGACTAATTTTGAGAAATTCTATCTGGTAATCCTCACAAGGTAGAAAACTCTAGGGACTACCTCTAACCAATCCTCTGCAACCAAGGGGACTAGATCACCAAAAAAAAGTTGATGCCTATGAAACTCATGGAGAGTGCTCAGCCTACCCACATCCTTATATAGCATTAATAGAAAAATCCTTGGGTAAATTGTTGGGGGCATAACTAGAAAACCACCCGGAGGTACTACCTCTTCTACATGCCCATATACTGAAGCCTCGTCACTTAGAAGATCATCCTTGTGATTATGCATTGGAATCCTAGATAGTTGTTTTCATGGAGGAATAATAAAATAAATAATATGTACTATGGTCAATGAGTATATTTTTGAGGTATGACTCTAGAATTACATTTAAAACATGCCTCATTCTTAGATGATTCATATACAAATGCTTTCCCTATAACCAGTGCCTATATGTACCATGTTAAAAACCATGTTATCAAAGTCCTGGTGAATATATATATCGCCTTTTGTTCCAATAATGGATTCCATGGCCTGATATATGAATGTGAAACATTGAAACATTGATCTTATAAATTTCAAAACAATCCTCATAGGTAAAAAAACATCTAACTCCGATCCTAAGGTAGAACCTACCTCTGATACCACTCTATCATGAACCAAAATGCCGGGTACCACATGGACAATGATATGTTGATTGTGACTAACCCAAACCCACCTCCAATATTCCAGGGACTAAAGACCAGTGTTTTGTAGTCATACCAGACACATTGGAGGCATTAAACTAAGTACGAGTACACACACACATCTTTAATCCTATACAATGATGAGAAAGTAAGAACAAATGATTCCATAAATGAATACATGACATCTATCCCACCTCCGAGTATGAAAATATGTAGTAGATAGAAATATAGTGAAAAAATACAAGCCCAACCAAAATTAGAAATAAGTAAAACCTAAATTGAAGGAGGGTACTACTATAAAATGAAAGAACCAGTAAAAACCTTGATCTGTCTAGCCGAATTTAGGATTCATCTTTTCCTAGTCCTCATAGAATCCATAAAAAGGTCTATCATATATATTAGACATGACCTGTGTGGTAAAATATCGATAAAGGGAAAGTTTAACAACACCCATTAGGATATACTAAAATCACAAAGCATAAAGAATCAAGAGTAGTCATCTAAACATAAGACATGTCAGTATGAGAAGACAAATAGAATTAATAACCACCCAGATATACTCATAACAATCAACCAGTAATAAGTGGTCTCAACTAATACATCTATCCATAGGATTCTACTAGAGGCTTTTAGGTAAAGTTTATTTCGAGAGTACTCACTCCATGAGCTATGTTGACACTAATATCACTCGTCTATGAAATCATGTTCATCTAGGCCCACCTAGATGTACTCACTAGATATCTAAGGATATCATCATCGAGATAGGGGATCACACTAAGGGCCACTAGGTGACACCCCAAACCCTGCTAAATCAGCATTAAATAGGGGGTCGATATCGTATGCATGGTATTCACACTGATACCATGAGCCCCACCAAGGAGTGATAGAGGATTCCACTATGGGCCCATAAGGGGGATACATTGTACTATATCTAATAAAAACCCAAAGTGGGGATCAAAATCCCATGTTGAGGATGTAATTCCTTACTATACCCTCAAGGAAAATGAAAAAATTATAACACTAATTTGAACCAAGTATATAATAAAGAAATGAAGGGCTCTAAAAATCCTCGTAGGGAGTATATGACATTTACTAAGGGTACAGTACTTGTCTTTTTAACCCCTACTCTTCCTATTTCCCAACATCTAACATAAAATAAAACCCTCCACATACACAACACGTACCTTAGATGTACACAACATGTAGAGGTCATCCGGAACCCTTCCAGTGGTGTCTTCATGTGGTCGTGTACATCAGGCTGTACTTGTGTACTGTGGTCATGCCTGTGTACTAGGCCATGTCCGTGTATTGAGTGGTGATCATACAATCTACCTATTCATAGGTACTTGTCTATGTTTATTCCCATTTACTCCTAGAGTACACACGAGGACACCAACATCATGTCACACGGCGTGTTACACATGTCACATAGCATGTGATAATTAACTTTTCACGAAAACCCTGTCACCATAGCCAAAGATCCCACAAAGTGTGAATCTATAGGTTACAAATCTTATATTTTAAGATGGTCTATATTCTTAGGTCCCTACACACATACACCCAATATTCAAGGACCTATAGATCCACTTCTAATCTTGCCTAAGGATTGATGATCTCATCTGTCCAAACCTTGCTATCACAGAAGATCTAATTCTTGTTTTCAAAATCGATTAAGAAACCATAATTTAATTTGGATGATCACAATACATAAAACTATAAATAATAGGAATGAATGATTTGGTCTCATTTCTCCTCTAATCACCCACCACCATTTTCGCAGCTTAATCTCAACTTTTATCAGGAACCAAACCTACAGTATTGATTTTTTTCACTAAAGAATGATCACACAATGATCTAATTCCAGGTATTCCTCAAACCATTATCCAAAAAAGTATCCCATGATGAATGAGAAAAGAAATAGTGTATAAAATCACAAACTACATAATGAGGAATGAACCTCATCCATTTTCAGGTTGTCAACGATCTGTTTCCATTAGAATAATGAATAAATTAACCAAAAAATCATCAAATAAATCAATTATAAATCACCCATTGATGCACAAATCAATTCTTGTAAGTGTAATTACTCTACCTTTGACACCAGGTAAAAAATGGGATAAATCCATATTTATAAAATGTCTTACCTCAGGTTGGATAAATCAGTGACGAATAATGTTGACACATCGATGTCACTGGAAGGATCCAAAACCTCCATTGGCGAAATGATCCTCAATCATGATCTTGATATATTATTGATTTGTTAATATTCCTCCAACAGATCCTCTATGAATCTTTTGGTTATATGGATTACACTTTTATTGTGTAATAACCATATATTTATAGATATTTTCATGGTTTTTACATCAATACATGGTGAGATAAATTAATTAATTTTTTATTTATTATTTTAAATTGCAAAAAAAATTTTACATACATATGATTTTGGAAAGATAACTTCATCCCTAGGGTAAACCCCATGCTCTAGACTCAACGGTGGCCTCATATTTCTTATATGAGACACTATTTGACATTTATTCAACTATTTTAGGACAACCCGGTGTTATTGAAATTAATATATTTAATTTTTTTATAATATCAATACCAGGCTCACTAGGCCTTAGAATCTCATTCCACATCGGTTCCTGGATCAGAAATTATTACTAGATATATTTCAAATATTTACATGGAAAAAATAGATACATTATAGTTACTACTGAATTTTGATATTTTTTGTTTCTTCTTAGGTGTTGGTGGTATGAGTTCTTCATTATAAGAAATATTCAAGTGAGATATTGTTAGAAAATGTAAAAAATATTTCAGGATTCTCATCCACTTATTTTAGAGGAACTAACATCAAAGCAATAGTTCCAGAAAAAGTTTTTGTTTTTTAGTAGGGGATGTTTGGAGGAAACATACAAATCAGTTTGAATGTTACGTTTCAAAACAAGGGTGTGATGATGATCATCGTCTATTTGAAGGAATGAAGATGTTATTTTGTATATAATATAGATAGATGAAAATACATAAAGGTTTCAAGTAGCTCTTCAATGAAGATACATATGGCTTCATCAGTTAATATGTTAGAGTATCTTGTCAAATTCATCAAATGTATTTGGCCAGGACCGCAGAACCTATGGGTATTAGGATGTAGCAAAGTAAATCAGTAGGTCCCCCACAAAGATTAGAGGATGGTGGAACCGGTTGACAGGCTTGGCCACACTATAAGGTGGGGTGGAAACACCTATACACATTTCAATTAATAGTAATTTTTTAGATAATTTTTACAATTGAGATTAAAATATTTTATTTTCTATAAAATGAAAGGAATAATCATCATTCACATATGGGTGTTGGATTAATGTTCATTTCATGTGAATATTTTCTTCACTTTTCTTGTTTACCTAACATTAATTTCGGAATTTTATCCTTTGAGTTAGAATTTTTCTGATTTTTTGAGTGGAATAATTTCTATTTCCATCTTAGGTGAAGCTTGACGTCCATGTTTCAATTCATCAGTGTTATGGTGTTCTTATTTTTTAGTTTTTTTTCAGATATTTGTTCCACACATAAAGTTTAAGGTGGTTTAAATTTCATTGATTGGTGTTTTGGAATCCCAAAATAATTATAGTCATATCAAGGGAAATATGTGGCCCTAATTTATGTATAGTGAATGTAAATGGTCATCAAATGATTAGTATTAACCATGCTATGTATTATTATATGGATATAGGAATCCATGTAATCCTAAAAGACATGTTCTAGAATTGGTCACATGGTAGGCATATAGTCTTCCACATTGTACAACAAAAATATGTAGAATGAAAAGAATACTAGATAATTATAAATTTTATCTACTCATTTTTCAATCCTATTGTATTTTTCCTCCCCTATTAAAAATCTCAAGGACCTATCCATTAACTCCCTTTTATATCCTCCATCTCATCACAACTCTAAGTGGATTATTCAATATTTTCCACCGTGATATCTTCATGTAAGTGACTCTCCTCCTATTATTTGGTATTTTTATTCTTTTATCGTTGAGTATAAACACCTTATATGTACATGTTGCCTAAGGTTTATGTTCATTAAATTTTTATATGCGGATTTTCCTTAAACGCATTTTATTTTTGGGTTTTTGGTATCTTATTTTCCCCATTTGGAAGAGAAAATAAAAGACAGTATATTATACCTAAAAATGGTAAACAAATATATATAACTTCATATAATTAATAATCTATGATTTTATTGGTATTTTATAAATATTTTTATGTATATCAAATAATTTTCCCCCTATGAGAAATATTTGAAATCATTATTTTTTTATTGTTGTTTTTTACAAAGATTTAGGTTTAAGAGTTTCATTAATATCTTCTAACTGACTTCGTATCAAAAGATTCTCATTATATAGTTTATGAAATTATTAAATCATTTTACCTTAAAATAATTATTAATGATTTGTGAAATAGTTTAGCCATGTATTATAAGTAGTTTTTAAATTATACTTATGGTAAATCCTTTCGTTCAAAGAGGTTTTGGATTTTATATATGGTGTTACCCAAAAGAGCTAAATCCCTTATTATTAAATGGACTAAAGTATTTGTTTTTACATATATATGAAATTTGGATATGACCTATAGCCTCATTGGAAGCCTTTGGTATACTCGTGGGAATCATAGCATGATGGGATTAGTTGACATGACTTCTTAGTTGATATATCTAGTCTTTTTTGATACTAATGCATGAAAGCCCATTGTAAGACATGTATAGTCAATAAAAATATCTATATTGTTATTACTACTTGATATGGGCCTATACTAGATCATGATATTAATATTCTTATTATATATTAAATCATTTTGGTAATGTACTTACATTGTTAATATGTCTCATTACATTACTTCCCCATGGATTCTCTAGTGATGTTGTATGAATTTTCTAGATTCTTATGTTTAAATCTTATATTTTATTTAACCTTAAATTAAATTTTATTAAAGTGAACCCATAATTATTCATGTTTTATTCAAAATATATTCTCAGTTTTTATGATTGTATTTCAAAATATCAAGGTATTGTTTATTTTTTATGCTTTTCATATTGAGTACATGGTGGGATCCTACTAGGATTATTATCCTCACAAACCACATTTACCCTTCATGGGTATTTATAACTTAATTTTGACTGGTGCTCTTTATAAAAATACACCACTTGGATGTAGTGGATATTCATGTTAATTGAGAATAATTTTTGAATGTGGTTATATGTTGGGAGATACCCTCATGTAACATGGTGATTGGATGTGATTAATTAGGTTTTTTGTAGTGTAATTGTAACATCCTATTACTTTATTTTAGGAATTTATTAACCCACCGTTAGTTTACCTCATTGTTTAGCTGTGTTTGGGGACTTATTAGGATGAAGATCAATTTTTTGGGTAAATAACCTAATGTTTGGGGATGTATGTTTATTGGAATTAATGGAGTCTTAGTATAAATGTGAAAAAGTGTTAAGAGGGTGTCCTTTGGGGTATGGGTTAACCCATGTGATTTTTCTAAATATTTATGTGGAATATATCAATTGGTAATTTTCATGTTGTGAACTGGATACATGATGTGAAACCTTTTTAGGGATGATGTTGTGAACTGGTTCAAATTGTGAAAATTTTATACACCATGAAACTGGTTAATGTCAAGAAAATTATTATCAATGATTTCATTATTGAGATGACCAATATTTGGCATATATTCCTTTTTTAGATTTCATGTTTTGAACCCAAGATTCACATAATGAAATGCACGTGGACAGTATTTTTTTATGCACTACACATCTGATTCATTTTCATTTGATGGTGTCCTCCTCTCTCAAAAACATAGAGATCTCTCGGGTGATTCTGGGGATCTATACTTCTTAAGAAATGTTTTGATTGGAGAATAATCTTCGTTTTGGTTGCACTGAATCTCTCCGAGTAAGTTATCTTTCTAAATCGTTGTTTTCATTGTTTATAGTAGTGAAATTGTAACATGTTTTTAGATCTATTGGTCTTTTGGTTTCGATTCTTCATGATCATTTCTATGTATGTTGTGTCATATTCCTTCAGATTCTAACCTTTGGGTTGGTTGTTTTGTGTTGTTTGAGTTTCACGAGGCACATGTTTTTTTATCTTCTCCACAAAACATTTTTTGTTAAATTTATTTTGAGATGTAATGATTGATTCTAGGGCCTCCATTATTGTGTTTTCATTATTCCATATTTGTTGATCTTGTTGCAGGCACATAAAACCCATGTTTGAGGTAGGTGGTTCTATAACATGCCTATGTTAGATGAGATGTACTTCTATGGTTTTATAAAAAAAACTATAAATTAATATTCTTGATTTAATTGTGTGTGTGGAAACATTTTTTTGGAGAAAGGATATATCCAATGGTTTTGGTTAAATTAATGGGTATTTTAAAATAATTGTGAAATGGATTTAAGAAATGGTTTTAAAAGTAATGTTTTGACGAATTGGTTTGGGAGATTCAACACATGGGAAGTCTTTGGTACTTAGGTGTAATTTTTGGTAATAAGCCTTTTCTGTTATTACTCTTGGGGGGTTCACTCATGGGGTGTTCTTCATCTCCATAGGCCCACTATTCTAGGGATTTGTTAGGATTTTTTTGGATGTTCACTTATTAGTGTGTTCCTATTCTCTCTAGAGTCGATGTATATATCTAGAGACTTTATGTTTGTGATTGAGTATGTTTGGGTATGATTATTCTATCTATCCTAAATTGTAGTGATCCTTAATAGGATTTACTTGTGATTTGGATTGAATTTCCCTGTATTTATTATGATCTGAGATACATTATTCTCACAGATTTGATTTATGTGATATGCTTTAAAAATATTTTACCTATATTATTAGGAAATGATGGAAAATAGGAAATATTTTACAATGATTCTGATATAAAAAAGTTTACCCGATTATCATGTCTTTTTTCTTTAAAGATGATCATGTTTGGATTTTTTGTACAGATACATGATATCGAACACCTAGGTCAGATCTTAGTGATATTGTTTATCTTATACCCTCTATACGACTTCTGTGGAGTGTAGACCTTGTAATGAATTTCGATATAGGGAAAGGAAAGGCAGGGACAGTGATGTTTCTGTTAGTTGTGTTTGGTAACTATTGGTGAGATGGTGGGAGTTTTCCCACGCTATCACATGGATTATCTATTTCAGTTTTTTCCTTTGTTTTTGGACTTGTACCATAGGGACTCTTTATCTATTTTGAGTTGTATCACTTTTGTGGTTTCCTTTTTTCTTTGAAATATATTTCTTATTTCACACTTCCTCAATTTCATCATGTAGTGTATACATATATATTTCATTTTTTTCTTCCATAGGTTGGGTAAAATCATTCCCTCTAGTTTTTTTGGATATTTGAGTTCTAGATGTTGTCCCATGTGATCAAGAACACCCTTAGAGTATGTGACGGTTCGGGTTGGGTACCAATTTGTGAGGATATCTGTGTTAGGTTCAATAGAGTTTGGTTTTATAGGAGGCTATCCTCAACTGTTCTTTCATTGGTAAGTTGTTAGAATGGATATATTATTATTGGGACTTGAGGTGTAGATTTCAGTGAGTACTTGACTGAAACATGATGTGACAAGACTCAAGTTACCATGGGATGTTGGGTTGTGTGTCTCTTATTTTAAGTTTTTAATATTAATATAAGTTTTCTATTATAGTTGTATGGATTTAACTGAGATTATCCTATTGTTAGATCATTTCTTATCTTTTGGTGTGTAGTGGTATGCCTCTAATATTTTTTCCATGAGTTTCTCAAGTTGGTGTAGTGGATTCTCCTCAAAGAAATCTGCCTCTAGATCATAATATTACTGAGGATATCATATGGGTAGTTCATTCTATAGAAAAAATGTACCACACATACATAACATTATTTTCAATGTAAAATAATGAGCTCGAGGATAAAGGTATTTATCATGGGAGTTCTAAAGCAAGATTCTATAATTCATTATGGTTATGAATGAACCTCGAGAGGTGAATGAATTTCTTGAAAAGATTTATCAGATATTTGATTTCTAAGATATACCTAAGAATTTCAAGGTAATGTGTTTAGTTTTGAAACTCAAGGGTGCTAGAAAGTGATGGTGGGATTCCATGGTATAGGAAGTTTGATACATGGTCTTCGATTTGAAAGGTTTCAAGTCGCACTTCATTCAATAGTTCTTTTTCAGAATCACTGATGATGGTGAAGTCTTTAGAGTTCCCATCCATGCATAAGGGAGATCATTTAGTGTCATTATACACTTATTGGTTCATGGATATGGTTAATTTTTCTTTGAAGTTATTAAAGAATAGTGATTTTAAGGATCAAAATTACCTGAAGAGTTCACAACCAGATATTAGATCACACGTATTTAGTTTGATTCTCTCTTACTATGATGTGATAATAGATAGGTAAGTGAAGGAAGAGATTGATTTTTAATGTGTAAAGTCCCATACTCAAATTCGACTAAAAGGTTCCCCATTCTTGGTCGGCCACATGGTCTCTAGAGTATCTCCCCAAATTCCATAGGCTGATGACTAGATGCATGTGAAAGGGTGTGTCTGTGGGGAGACTAATCATTCATATAAGAGTGTAACATAGTGGTAGTAGTCATATAATCAATATCAAAAGCAATATATAAATAATGAAAAAGATAACATCAAAGGTATGATATATAAGACAATACCCAATATAATCTCATATAAAATGATGATAATTTCATATTACTACAAATCATCCAAAAAATGTATACAGGAAATGGTATAACACATTTATCAAAAATAAAAAAAGGACAAAAATATCTATCTCCATCAAGAATCATGGGCCTCATATCGGTATTTTTATCCCTTTCTCCTAAGTAGTAATAAAAACTATAACATGACACTTGACCTTATCCATACTTACAATCATGAAATCTTCTCGGGTACCAAAGATTACTCAAATAGGGTAGGAGATAAAATCCCATTAGACCACCACCAATAGACTGTTATTCCATCCAGATAGTGAATATATAATAATTAAAGTGTGATGGAAGAAATAGAATATATACAATAAGTGTTTTATGTAAACTACCCATAAAGGTTCAGGTTCCCATAGACACCCACCCTCTGCTACCTACTTTGTCCTTATCCAGAAACTCTCTGAGTAATAGTATTTCCTTCCTCATTTTATAAATAAGTCTGATGACCTAACATGTATCCTTGCATCCCTCATAATGATTTTTTTTCAAGAGATTCCCAGCCATTCCATTAATATGTTATAATACTATGACCATATCCAATATTGTTCTTTGACATAGAAGACATGTCACATAAATCACTTCATTAATTAATCCATTAATAACCTGATCCCTTCCTTGGAATTCCTTATTTGTAATAAAGGTATCACTCCAAGAATTACATGTAATAAAACACCCTATAATCCTGTTCACGGTGATCCTCATTAGAATCTTGGTATCACTCTAGTTATGGTATAACATCAACACTCACTAATTCTATCCTTGATAGTCCACTAATGGTACCCAAGTGTCACCCATGGTGTATACAATCAACTTCCCTCCAATATCATCTTTATAAATTCATAAGGAGTTTATGTATCACTTAGGAATATATAGAACCATTACTTTGATTCTGTCCATGGAAATATGCTAGGGATTCCAAGTGTCACTTAGGTGTAAGTAAGGTAGTTGAAAAATTATTCTATCCATGATGTTCATATATGATCCCATGTGTCACCCAAGGAATTTAACTAACATTCAATCAACGTCATTTAATTATTTCAAACATCATCATCGTGCTCATTTCAATTTTACCTCACCTAAAATGTTGGCTCAAGAACAGACTAATCATAGAAGCATTAGCCTCATAATTATCTTATATGGGCATATTAATATAATAAGATACTCATGATTAAGAAATAAAATATAGGGACTTGGTCTTCCATTACATTATTATAATCAATTCCAATTACAATTACACTTCATCATTTAAAGTCCCATGGAAAGGGTAAACTAACACACATAATAGGTAACCAGTTCATAATCCAACCATGTTAATCCAATTAATTAAGCAACTCATGCAAGGGGGGAATTGAATTTGAGGTCATCAACCAATAATAATGTATCAATGAGTCTTGTTAATTAAATTGGTCATGCCTGTCCATTTTAATCAAGAAGTGAATTTCATTTCAAGGGTGTCACTCAAAAATCCCAACACGCGACAAAAAAATATCATAAAATACCATTAAATTAATGGAAAATAATTAGACCACCCACCATAGGTTTTTAGTATAGTTATCATATAATATCATCTCATGATTCAACTTAGATCAAAATAAAAAACAAATAATGACAAAAAATCCTCAAAATATGGCATATTATATTACACATAGATAACTCTATCGATCCGAAGTTAAATGAAGAATGAATCAAAAGGAGGGGATTACATACTGGTTGGAATAAAATGAGAGGAATAGTTCTTGAACTTGAGTTAGAATAAAGAATCAGTGGAAAATCCTAGGATTTGGAATCAAAGGGATATCTCAAACCTCACAATTGTACCATGGGAGGTGAAAAGAAAAACGATTTATGTTATAAGATAATATTAATGGAAATTGTAATTTTTCCTCAAAATAATATTCTGTATGGTTTGGATAAATATTTGGTCAAACAATATTCTAACGGTGTTCCCTTCACTATAATGAGGGGCACCTCGCACTGTTAGTGAAAATGGTTTGTCAAACCGTGAAAAAAATGTGTCTCATCAAACTATAATAACTTTATATTCTATCATACTACTATGTGCCTCCATTCAAACAATTTAAAAACAATGTGGGAACGTCCTTCCCTATTCCCAAGACATTCATAGTTAGTAGTAATTGTGTGTCCAGTCCGACAAGGTTTCTATTAACCATGTGGCATACCTTATTTTCCCAAATATCACTGTTCAAGGTTCTGAAGAGGCCTTGAACACCCCAGATACCACTATAACCACAAAGTGTTTTTACATTAGGCCATATATAAGCATCCAAATAAAAATATGTATATAAAGTAAAATATTTTTTACCTAAAGGAAGAAATGGGTTCTTACAAACAACCCCTTATAAAAAATTCTTCCCCAAATTACCCATCCAAGGGTGGTGAAGAATAATCTGTGAATAAATCTAACCACATTTCTCATACATCTGTCTCCCTCTTCTAGGTATTGTCTTCTACATGTTCTTTCTATTATAACACTCATACTAGTGAACTTTATGGCCTCATAGAACCTTCGTGCTTATCCACAATATAAATAGGATTATCCTTAAATGACACATCAATCTATAACTTAATCTCGTCATGCTGAAAAGCATGAGATGGGTTTGAATGATAACGGTGCAGATGAGATACATGGAAGATTTCATGCATGGATCAGTACCTATGAGGTAACTATAATCGATAATCTACTGAACCACCTCTTTCCGAAATCTCATATGGCCCAAAATATCATGGTGAGAGCTTCCCCTATCTCAATATATTCCTTTGTCTGAGCCTCGATGAGACCTATAAAAAGAAATGATCCTTGAACTCAAAATCTAGAGTCCATTGACAATGTTTAGTGTAATATTTCTATCAAGACATTGTAGTATCCATCTACTTTTGAATCATCTAAACCAACTCTATAGTCATCTGTACAAGATAAGGTCCAAGAATAGATGCATCTCCTACCTCTAACAAGAACATGGCTGATCAGTATTTACTACTATATAAGGCCTCATAAGGCTCAATATGTATTGTATCATAAAATATATTATTCTAGGAAAAGTCAACCAGGGGAACGTGCCTCTCCCACGTGCCCCCAAGATATGGGACATATGCCCGCAACATGTACTCAAGCCCCTGTTTATGTGCTCTGACTAGCCATTGGTCTGTGGGTGGGATGTTATTCTTGGAAGAACATGTGTACCCAATGCACTCTAAAACACTTACTAGAAACATGATGTAAACCAAGCATCCCTATCTTAAATTATAGTATAAGGTACCCCATGAAGTTGTACTACCTCATAGTTATATAACCTCCCAGGTTCATCTACTAAAAAGGTCTCTTTGATAGGTATGAATTGAGAAACCTTTTTGATCATTTCAATAACAAACCCAATGACATCATTGCCTCATAGTGACGTCAGTTACATAGTCAATAAATCCATCACAATTTCATCCCATTTATACATAGAAATGGGAAGCCACTTTAAATTTACATATGGTTGCTGGTGTTCCACCTTTACCTGCTAACAGGTGGAACACCTCATGTCAAAATTAGCTACATCATTTTTCATACCTTTCCAGCAATGTTTTCAACATAAATCATGATACACATTGTTATTGTAGGGATGCACTTCAAAAGGTTAATCATGAATTTTTTTTCATCAAATATTCACACATGTTTGCTAAAACTCATACAAGACCATGTATATGAAGGATTTTATCCTCTCCTACTGTCTGTCCAGGAGTGGGGTACTCATTTTCCAAACTCTCCCATAGGACTAAGACACCAAAATCAGATCGTTTCTTCATCCTCACACTATATAGAAGGGTAGAGGTTGCATCTAAGGATGAAAGAAAATCCTACACTAGACTATCCTACACCGCCATGTACATCTCAGAGAACAAATCTATAAGATTCCACTCTCTACCAGCATCCTGAACTACTTGTGTTTGTGTACTCAAACTATGATCATTAGCCACTGCATTGCCTTTACTAGTCATATAAGACATCATGAAGTCAAAATATTGTAGTTTCTCAACCCACCTTCGTTATCTTAAACACAAATTATGCTGTGTAAATATATACTGGATTATTTTTTGGTTGGTGAACATAAAAAATATAATCCTAGAAATTACTATCTTTAATTGTGAAATTCATATACAACCGAAGCTAATTCAAGATCATGTGTTTGGTGGTTCCTCTCGTGTGTCCACATCTAATGAGACACGTATTCCTTGAATCTCTCCTACTGCATTAGAACAACTCCAATACCAATACCTGATTCGTTGTAATAAATAGTGTAACATATACATAGTTCTAGAAAAACCAGTATCGGTGCTAAATTCAATCTCTTTTCTAGTTCTTGATGGGCTGAATCGCTTGCATCTGACCATATAAATGTCATTCCCTTCATAGTAAATCCCATAAAGGGGTATTATAATTGTGATAAGTCTTGTATAAATAACCTATAAACATTATATAACCCTATGAAACATCACATCTGAAATCCATTATTGGGATCCTCCCATGAAACTATAGCTCTCACCTTTTCCGGGTTAACTGATACTCATGTCTCAAGATAATATGACTTGGGAAGTGAATATGATCCATCCTGAAGTGGAACTTTTTGAGCTTGGCATATAACTGATTCTCACTTATTGTATCTAACATGATCTCAAGATATTTTTAATGGTTGTTTTGAGTGTGATAGTACACCAAGATATCATCCATGAATTCCATGAAAAATGAATCTAGATAAGGATGGAAGACATGGTTCAATAGTTCTATGATGGGAGTTGGTGCATTTTAGAGACTGAACAGCATGACCAAATACTCATATAGACCATACATTATATGAAAGGCCATGCATGATATGTATTTTGGTATAACATGCACTTGATAATATCCTGATTTCAATTAAATCATTGAGAACACCTAACCTCCTTAGAGCTATTTTAAGAGGGAATATATCCACAGTAGAGGATATCAGTTCTTAACCATTAGTTGGTTCAATTTTTGATAATACACATATAGTATGAGCGTACCGTCAACCTTTTTTTCAAAAATGATCAGATAATCCCACATAAATATACTGAGTCAGATAAACCAATTTTTTCCTAAAATCCTCAAACAACCTCTTAATCTCCCGCATCTCCGTAGTAGCAATCCTATAATGAGGAATGTACATTGGTGAAAATCTTGGAACTAGATCAATAGATAAATATACCTCTCTCAATGGAGATAGTCCTGAAAATTCATCTTGGAAATTGCCCCTCAAATGATCAACCACTAGATAAAGATCTACCTCATGTGTTCTCAAATCATCCACATATAATCTTGAAATCTGGGTTGTCATCCCATCTAGACCATGACACTGAGGTCCAACATGGCTCTCTTCAACATCCAATTCACCCTAATGAACAAACCTCCTTCTCTTGGGTGATGTGATGGTCACCCTTTGGTGATACTAATAAATGAAATCATGAAAGGAAACAAACATTTTCATCCTAAGAAAGTTGTAAAAACCTATCATCCTAAGAGAAAAGAGGACCTATATTAAGTGACAACCTCCCATATCTAGGGGGAACTCCTGTTTACTGACATACAACCTCTATTATAAATTCTAATGGAGTGTCAAGCATCATAATGTAATAAAAAATATTTAATGATGATCCTAAGGTTCTCCACAACAAGAAAACATATAAATCTATGAGAATAACCTGTATCGATAACTGAAAATTCTAATGTAGAGCATTCTAGAATAGTAACTCTCACAGTAGAAGTGCCGAGATTCTACTCCTTATGTTTCAGTTACACATCATATATCCTTCCAGATACATTACTCTATTATAAAGCATACATACCTTGAGATGATCGTCTATGATATTGCTGTAAATCTAGGATCTGACAACCATGGCCATGACCACAAACTTGACATGTTAATTTGATTTTATTCTATATACCTATGTAAATAGAATGTGCTGACACCAATCACGCACATGGAGTTGGTGAAGACCCTCTCTCACTGGCTACCAGATGAAAAGTTTGGAAAAAGTGTTAAATATGGACCATCTCGCCATAGGATCCACATTCAAATGGGTCTCTCATGAACTGAGGTCTCTTATGTCTTAGTGTTTCGCAGTGGCAGAACCTCTCCTAGCTACCTGATTATATTATATGGATACTAATATCACCATGTAGAAGATCTAGACAATGCTTCCTACTACTAGTCAATGGATTACCAAATTTAAGTGTTGAAACACCTTGGCTCGCACCACTAGCATCCATGATGTTATGCACTGTGATAAGCTCCTGATTCACTATTTTAAACATAGCAGTTAGTTGAAAGATAGTCACCTATGATTGGATGTCATACCTAATACCATCCTCTAATATTGTGGATTTATATTACATGACCCATCAAAATAGGTTCGAAGTGATGGAGATCTATAAAATGGTTTGAATAATCCATAACTGATAACACACAGTACCTCGAGTGTATAAATTTTTGGCCTTTATTATACCTCAATATATTGGGATAGAACTAATCATATAGGGTCATATTAAAATCCCTCCCATATATCTCTCAATGATGACCAATCTGAGTAATGACATCCTAAGATCTCATAGAAGAATTACATAACATATAAGTATTGAGCATTACCCTCATCTCAAGAGGTGTCTTGAGATAGTCAAAGATAAATAGAATGGAATATACCCCTGATTCTACAGCTTCTGGTTCACCACCCCCCAAATTTATGGGAGGATGATGTTGCTGGAACGAAAGTTTCAATTATGCCATGGTTGGGGAAGGTCACGATGCTCCCAGAATATTCTATATGAAATGCATAAAGTCTTCATGTAAATGTGCCTCAACACCTATGTTTGTTACTGTCATTGGTACCTCAGCTAGCACCATGGGAGGATCTACTGGTATCCTATTTACCACTGCCTCTGTAGCATGGTTTCCCCCACCCTCCTATTGTGTGATTGGAGGATATTGTGGTGGCATATCAATTCAAATGTCAAGATCGTGCAAATAGAACAATATTCAACAACCACTACAAGATTATATATTAAAATATGATAGGTTAATCATTCATATATATGAATATAACCCATATGCATTCTCCTGGAATCAGGTCAAGGAGACATACACATGTTAATAAAATAAGAGATACTACCTACTACCAACTACTAGGTATGGGTCTTGGGCAAGTTATTTTCTATATGAAATTCAATTTCATTTTAATTAAAAATAATTTCCAAAATAATTTTTAAATTTTAGAACAATATGTTTCAACCTTTTTGATCCATAAGGTTCCATAATCCTCATGAACTCGAAATGGAGCCCACCTAATTCAAACCAGATCATGTTCAAGACCATGCAACTCTTGGTCTATGAATCAACATGCCACAATTTGCATCTTAGGGTATTTGTTGTATCCTAATTATGAAAACACTTCTTAATTTTTTGTAGGGACTCTAATTACCATCCATGTTCTCCAATTCCCTATATATATTCATTTATCATACAGGTAATATATAAATCATGGAACATATCACAACATCATGTGTTCAAGAAATACATCCTATATAGCATGAAATAATTCATGGAACATGAATTATAATAGGTTCTTAAAATGATTCATGAGATATCATACTTTTATATTATTAGGTTGAAACCAAGTATGACAAATGATCATATTAATAATCAAATCAAAATTTAAGTTTATCACCAAATGGTGGAATCAAATCAACTATAAATGTCAAAATATAGAAAAAATTAAATTTCATTCGAGGAAATTTTTATTTTTCCCATATATAGGTCAGATACTCCTAGGATCATGTCACTATCAAATTCCATTTCCTTCCTAATCCTCTGTCCATTGTATCTATATAGTAAAGAAGAAATAAATTCATTTGATACCACTTCATAACATCCCAGACCTAGATGCCACTAAATGGTTCCCTGATCTGAGTTTTCCACATTGCCTCAAGAGTATCTCTCTAGATGCCAGAGTCTTACGACTATTAGTGAGGTCCAAGGGTGTTTCTTGTGGAGAGAATATGCCCTCTTATCAGAGTGTAACACAATGGTAATAGTTATACAATCTGTAGAATAATATTTAATACCATTAGACAATATATAAAATCCCAAAATAGATATATAAAACAATAATTGAAGGAATCTCATATAAAATGATGATCATTTCATATGTTTATAAAAAATCCAAAATATGTATACAATAAATGGTACAATACAAATAAAAAAAATACCCAAAAAAGGTCTATCTCAAGATAGCATCATGAGCCTTAGCTCAGTCATGTTCTCGACTCCCCTTATGAAGCAATAAAAAACATATACCAGGACTCATTCCCTTATACATACCTACCTTTATGAAATATTCTTAGGCACCAAAGTCAGTCCAATTAGGGTGTTATAAAAAATACTAGTAGGCCACCACCAATGGTGTGTAATGTCATCCAGTCAGTGAATATAAAATAATAACATTGTGAATTATATAATATAATTTATTAAATAAGTGTTTCAAATAAACCCCCCATAATTGTCCAGGTACCCATGGGCACCTGCCCTCAGTTACATGTTTTATCCTTAGATAAAAACTCTATGACTAATAGTCAGTCTTGTATCTGTTTATAAATAAGTCTTGAGACCTACCGTGTAGCCCAGTGTACCCTATAATGATTTTTTTCAAGTGATTCCTAACCAGAGCACCAATAAGGTATAATACTATGACCAATTATAATCTAGTGATTTGGTTTGGTAGATGCATCATATAAATCATTTCATGAATTAACCAATTAATAACTTTATCCCATCATTGGAAATACTTAATTGGAATCCAGGTATCACTACAAGAACAACATGTACTAAGCACCCAAAAATCCCATTAATAGTGATTCTAATAAGAACCTAGGTATCACTTTAGGTGTGGTATAACATCAATGATCACAAAGTCCACCCTTAGTGGTCTACTAAGGGAGACCATGTGTCACTAATGGTGTATATAATCAACTGCCCTTAGAGTCCATCCTTATAAATACATAAATATTATAAGTGTCACTCAAGCGTCTAGAAAATCATCCCTACAATTCTACCCTTGGAAATATACTAGGGAGTTCTAGGGTCACTTGGGTGTAAGTAAGGAAATAGTCAAATGATTTCATCCATGAAATTCATATATGAACCCATGTGTCAGCCAAGCCATGTAACACACATTCAATCAATGTCATTTAATTATTTCGAACATAATCACCACGATCATTTCAATTTTACTTAACCTCAAAAGTTGGATCAAGAATGGTCTAAACATAGAAGGTTTAGCCTCTTAATTATCTCATTTGGTCATATCAATTTAATAAGAAACTCATTATTAAGAAATAAAATACCATAACATAGCCTAGGGACATTATAACTCCCCAAGATTTTATAAGAAATATTGCTTTTAATTTATTTGTTGTCTTGTGTTGTCTGCTACAAGAAGATTAGTTTTTTTTATACATAACACCGTATTATCTTGTAGTATACGCCACTCTATTCTTGGCTTGTGTTACACCCAAGAGTGACCATCCTCAATAGCGTGTGTTGTACACAATAGTGAGGTTCATTAAACAATGATATATTGTTTTAATATTATTATGGACTAGAAGGTATGAATAGTATGAAGCATATTTTAAATTTTATAACATTAAATTAATCTTACACATTTTGTAGAATGAGGTATGAGAACAAAATCATTTTTTTGGAAAAATGAAGTATTTTAAAAAAAATGCAGTTTTGCCGTCTTTTGATGTCGCTACCATTTTAAATCTAATTTTTGACAAGTTTATAATTTAAATTTTACATAATAAACATATTATTTTGAATCAGTATATAAATATTTACATTGGATAGAGTTTGGATATTTTTCTGACAACATTCTTATTTTGATGAATAGTAAAAACATGCTAAATTTTACTTAAAAAAAACTTTTTTCATCGAGATATTTTATTGTATTAAATTATAATAGTAAAATGTTTAAAGTATAAATATAATATATTTTTACCATTTAATATTATTTATATCATTATAATTAATTTTACATTGAATTCATAGGTAAAAACATTTCAATCTTTTGCAATGTTTTAACTTTTAGAACCCATTTTCTCAACAGCGGGATTAATTTTAAATGAAATACTGAAACTTCTGTGTTTTTAATTTGAAAAAATGGATTCCATATTTGGAATCAATAAGTATAAATTATGTAAATAGGATACTTTTTATTTTTAGACATCATGAATAGTAACTACTGTATATTTTATTTACTACCGTTAATGGTAAATCGGGTAATTAAGGGTAAAACTAAGATTATAAAATTACCCTAACACATGCCAAAATTATATTGGATGAATAAAAGTTGACCAATATCACCTAAGGGTTGTAATAGATTCATTTAATGGACTTTTGACCATAAAAATTATATAATTATTATTAAAACCAAACAAAGTGACAACATATCACTCTCTTATATCTTATAAGTCTAATAGTTTTAATTCGGTGAGAGACTTAATAAAACATCTAAAAAAATAGTCTCCAGAAAGATAATAAAATTATCTACATCATGTGAATTAATTTATAATTTATATCAGTTATATAATTATCATTAATTATTTCACAATAGTGATGTAGAAATTATTTTATTGATTAAAATATCAATTAAATGGTTTTAAAAATATTAAAATAAATATTATAGAAACTAATTAATGTTCTCCAAAAATTTTCTAGATGCATATGAAATGTTATAAGTCTATTAAATATTTTTTTTGAATAAATTTTATGTTTGGATTTTTTTTAAATTCAATGAAATGAATATTGTCAAAATTGACACTATTTTTATTTTTTAAAATAAAATATTATAAAATTGATTAAAAATCACAATTATATATTTAAAAATTACAAATATAAAATTATATGGTCGAAAAGGTTATAATGTATTAAATTATGGAAAATTTAAAACATATAAGTATGTATTTATAATAATTTAAAATTTATAATATTATTATCACAAGTAAGATTAAATAAATTAAATAAGGATAAATCAAATTGATAAGGTTTAAAATAATTTCCCAACATGTCTAAATTTTATTAGTTGATGCGATTACAACCCTATACTACCTAATATCCAAATTTGAGTCACATTTGAGGTTTTTATGTGTGGTTTTATTTTATTATTAATTAATATTTTTTAGGTTTCCAAAGGTGCCACTCTCATCCCTTATAAAAGGGAACCTCCTCCCTCTCCACTTCACCCCATTTTTGAGCTTTCAAATTCATCCAAAACCTACCCATTTCACCTCTACACTTCCATAGAAACCTACTAGAGGTCCTGGTATTCTTCAACGACCATCTTTAGTGCCCTAATAAGAGGTTAAGAGGAGGCGCTTCGAAGAAGAGGTAATATCCTTTACCGATTCATTCAAACTTATTTATTCTCATAATTCCTACATATGATTTGTTTCACTATTAATTAATAACTCTAGTATCACTTGTATACTGATATGTTATTATATGAAATAAACATATTATATCTTCTATCCGTCCTATGAAAAAAATGAAATCACCACACGTTTGTACGTACGGCTTACCGTCTCCACACAGAGGTGTAATATTTTATTTCATCACTAACATACTTGGATGGGTATATGGATGGAATAAATTACTATATATGATTATTACAAAGTGATTAAGAAATATTATACACCATAAAATTCAATAAAATTCCACAATCATGGGAATGATATCATCCCTCATGTGTACGTACGACCTACCATCTTCATGATGTGATGTGACTCGTTCTACATGATATTCATTGAATAATGATTATATAAATGAATTTAATGAATAAATATGATATATATTACACTAATAATATTATATAAATGATTTATCTATAACAAAAAATAGTAATAATAATTTATTCGACAAAACACGCATAAGAACATAAGGCAATGAACACCCGAATAACAAGTAACAATGAAATATTACTAATAAAAAGATATGAATATGACCATATATGATATCATAACAATTAATATGATTCCAGAATAGGTCAATGAAATTATTTAAATCATTATATTGGAAGTTTTGATAAATACAAAGATTATTGGACTTAAGGTAAAGGATTATTTCTTCTCACTTTTATTTCTGTGAGACATATGCCATAATCACCAGCTATTTCTTTTGAATGGTGTTTATGATTCCCAATAATGTTTTATGATTTTTATTATGAAGGATATGATATTTCAATATGAATTTAATTTTCTTTATTTTATGACATGTATGATTCCACCGATCATAAAAGGTAAGGGATAATTATTTCAATCTCGTTCTTATCTGAGATTGTTTATTCGTAAATATTTATTGCGGTTATGTTTATCATCCATTCCCGTGTATTCTAAAACTGATTTCATTCAATTTTTTCTATTCTCCCATGTATGTTTAAAGTCATTTTTACCTTTATTTAACTTTTACTACATGGTATGTAGGTAATATTTCTTTTGTTTACCATACGAGGTACATTTTAACTTTTTCGATAAAAGTATGAGAAGAATGTTTTCTTTAACTTCTACGACATGAGTAGATTTTTTATGTTTTCATATTGAATTTTCCTCATGAATATTACTCTAAAATATCTCATGATTATTTTCAATAGAATACTTTTATTTTAATATTTTGTGTAATTTTTTGAATATAAAATTATTTTGATGAAGAAAGTATATTTTCCTCAAGAATTCATTTCAAGTTTTTTATCAAAACTATTTTCCATCTATGATGACATTATTTATCATGTTTATGTTTCATATATAATTTATCTATTATTTACATGCTTTTAATTTTATTATTATGAAATGATATCCATTTGTTTTATATGGATTATGTCATGATGGGTTGATGTTTATGAAACCCATTTTATTCTTTGGGTTATAATGAATGATTTATGACTGTTTTATGGCACACATAAGAATGATTTAAGTATGAGATGTATGTGACCTATATCTCCCTCCAATTCATTGGGTAAATATTTATATCTCATGAGATAGACATGGATAGAACGGAATGTAAATCCGATTCAGTAATACAGGGATGGAATAGCAAGTAAACCCAGTTCAGTAATGGACTTTGTCCACTATGATGGTCTTGGTAGCAATGTCGTGGCTAATATGGAAATCACAACATGTGATTAATGGTTTTCCACAATTATATGTTTTATTCCGATGATATTTTATCATGATTAATTTTCCTTTATGATTTATGACTTATGTACTACCATATTTTATGTCATTTCTCAATATTTTGATGTTTAGATTTTAAGCTCATGTTTTTATGTTCAAATGTTTATATATTGTCTTATGTTTTCCATGTTTACCCTTACTGAGCATTTGAGCTCACCCTTTTTATGTTTTCTTTTTCCCATGATATAGATAAATGTTTTAGTAAGAAAAAAAGGGGAAGAACATTATAGGAGATGTTGAAGATCTTTCACCATGATTAGAAGATCATGTTACGAGTTTCCAAAGACACTAAAATAATATGGTTTCTCGGCTTCTGTTTTTGTCATGTATTATGTTTTCCGAAAATGTAATACAATGACCATGTATGTCAAGCTTTGGGTCTCTATAGTTGGTATTAGAGTGAAGTTTTAGTTAAACATTGGAAACTAGGATGTGAAAGCTTTAGTGAGATCCCTAGAGATATTTCTAAGGTATGTCTAGGGATGTCCCAAAGGTTAAGTATATGTATAAGTTATAATTATAAAATTATGGTAATGATCATAAAATTAAACCTAAGATATTAGATATTAAAGGTAATCTCCCTTTATTATTTTGTTTTCATAGCATGATTTTTTCCTCTCACACTATTCTTTTTGGGTTTTAGACAACGGATGGAACCCAAAGGAACCACGTTGATCAATGTAATGAACAATGAAATGATTGTCCTCCTGAACAAACCAATGTTATGGGAGATGGATTAAAAAATATTGTTGCTATACTTAAACAAGCTATGAATCATTCTGGGAATCCAAATGAGTAGATAAGGGAACAATATTTTATTGAGTCCTTCATGAGGCAACATCCACCTTCTTTCAGTGGGTCTTCTGATCCACATGTTGCTGAACAATGGATTAGTACCATTGAAAAGATAATTTCCATACTTCGCTATTTAGAGCATGAAAAATTCATCCTGGCTGTTTACCTGTTAGAAGGTGAAGTAGACCAGTGGTGGACTCTAATTAATAATACAAGGCCCCAAGATTAAATTGAATAAATGGAATGGGATAGTTCAAGAACATGTTTTTCAATAATTACTTCCCTCGTATTCTTCGAACAAAGATGGAAAAAGAGTTCCTTGATCTTAAGAAAAAGGATGATGAATCTATTGGTATATATGAGGAGAATTTTACACGCCTTTCAAGGTATGCATCTGGCTTTATCATCCAACATGATTGTAAAGTTGATCGATTCTTCAGTGGATTAAAAACAAGTCTTCGAAGGGAAGTAGCTATAATAGACATCAGTAGCTATGATGAAATTGTGTGTCGTGCTATCAAGGTAGAACTGTAAGTTGTTGTTACATATCCTTCTCAATGTTTTGACAAGAAATGGAAGATGGAGTTCAAGGAAAAATATCAAAACAATGGTAAACACAAGATGAATGTTTCTTTCTGCTCAACATGTGGAAAGAATCATGCCGGAGATTGTCCAAAAGGGACTAGAATATGTTTTAAGTGTAGAAAAGAAGGTCATTTAGCAGTTGAGTGTCGAAGTAATGTTGAAAATGATAGCTAATTATGTGAATAGAGAAAAGACTACAGAGAACGCACCACCAACACTTCAGTGCTACAAGTGCAAGGAAATGGGGAATTATGCTAACCAATGCCCAAATCCCAGGGTTAATGATGATCGAAATCAACAACCTCTTAAGGAAAAGGATAAAGGAAATCCACATGTGATCAATATTAGTGATATTTAGTATGAAAATGATGTGGTGGAATGATTAAGTGTTTATGTAACGGTATTCAAAAATCATTTTGTGGAATCTCTTTTATAGTATCATGGAATATTGGAATATCTATGCATTGGTTTATTGTGGTTTTAAATAATTATATGGTACCGGTAACCATGGAAAGTCATAGAAATATTTTTGTAAAGTAGATGATATGAACATAAATAAGGGACAAGAAGAAAATAATATGTTTGATATTATTAATGAGCTCATGACTGATATATGGACAAAGTGATATCATGGTTTGAGTATATAGAAATTTTGGGATTTTTGTATGTGGAAAGAGTTAAATTTTGACAACATTCATGTTTTTACTAATTTTCTATAGTAACACATGTTTCAAGAGAATACATGATTAGGGTATTCACATGTTTGGAATGTGACCAACAAGATATATCGTATTATATATAGAGGATAAATGATGGTATTCACATGCTCGGTCAATGACATTTCTAGTAATCGTTTACTTTATACGATGAGATTGGATAGAAGTATTTTTTATAAGCCTAAAGGTTGGAATGGATTAATATATACATCAGATAGTATTTCTTAAGTCAATAACTTTTTGATTTTATTTCTTAAATGTTATAATAGTATAGTTTTAGAAAAAGGTAAACCTGTAGGATGGGCGACAACCCGTCGCATCGGATAGGGCTGCGAGAATCGATCCCACAACCGAAGTGCGATAAGCCTTTATCACCTACCACCAGCCTAAATTTAGTCCATGGTTTGTATAAATTAGTTTTATGGTATGATAGATGAAGTATAAGTCCATTTTGGGAACCATATACGATAAACCTCATCATAGATGGACTTATGTGTATTTAATATCATATGCTAACCTTTTTATGATAAAGACAGATGGAATGACCTATAATTTTATCGCATGATCTTCTAATACTTAAAGAATAAAAAATTCAACCTCATTTCATTAAAAATGAGATTATGTGGAAACTGTTCATGGAATGACAAAGGATGATATTACACTAAAATCAAGTAAGTATTTCTCCTTACCAAAAACATTCATCAACTTTGGGGAAATGATCTAGAAATCAAAAATTGTTGTCCTAGTACCCTCATATCTGATGAATCAGATGATAACTTAGATCATCACAAATTTATGGCTTTGGGGTTTTTGTCTTTTTTATAGCCATGTTACCTACCACTCTTCATCAGAACATGATGGTTAGATTTCTCTTCCATTTCCATATTTTTACCTAGATTCTCCTATATGGAAACCCAGTGATGAGTTACTTTGGGTATCCTTTATGTTTCTAACGTTCCTTTTTAAAATTATGTTTTAGTATTACTTTTTACAATGTTGGTTTCCATTTATGTAGTAAATGATTTATCACCCCGATGAATTTCGAGGGAGATATTCTTTTTAAGGGGGGTAGAATGTAACACACCATGATTTTATGAGTAATATTTCTTTTAATTTCATTGATGTATTCTGTTGTACGCTACAAAAATAATAGGATGTGCTATACACAACACTGTATTATCTTATAGTATAATCAACACTATTCTTGGCTTGTGTTGCACGCAAAAGTGACCATCCTCAATAGCGTGTGTTGTACGCAATACCAAGTTTCATTAAACAATGATATATTGTTATAATATTATTATGAACTAGCCGTTATGAATAGTATGAACCAAATCTTGGAATTTTATAACATTATAATTAATATTACACATTTTATAGAATGAGGTATGAGAACAAAATCAATTTTTGGATAAAAGATTTATTTTAAAAATAAGGCAGTTTTTCCGTCTTTTGATGTCGTACCCATTTTAAATATAATTTTTGACACTTTTATAAGTGAAATTTTACAAAATAAACTTATTCTTTTGAGTCGTGATATAAAAATTTACATTGGATAAAGTTTTGATATTTTTCTGACAACGTTTTTATTTTGAGGAATAGTAAAAACACGCTAAATTTTACTTAAAAACATCTTTTTTCATCGAGATAATTTATATGGTTAAATTATAATAGTAAAATGTTTTAAAGTATAAATAGAATATATTTTTACCATTTAATATTATTTATATAATTATCATTAATTTTACATTGAATTCAAAGGTAAAAACATTTCAATCTTTTGCAATGTTTTAACTTTTAGAACATGTTTTCTCAACTGCGGGATTAATTTTAAATTAAATACAGAAAATTCTATGTTATGAATTTGGAAAAATGGATTCCATATTTGGAATCAATAGTTCCAAATTATGTTAATTGTATTCTTTTAATTTTTAGGCATCAAGAATAGTAACTACGGTACATTTTATTTACAACAGTTAAAGGTAAATAGGGTACTTAAGGGTAAAACTATGATTATAAAATTACCCTAAAACCTGTAAAAATTCTATTGGATGAATAAAAGGTGACCCATACCACCTAAGGGTCATAATATATTCATTTAAAGGACTTTTGACAATGAAAATTATATAATTATTATTAAAACCAAAGAAAGTGACAACATGTCAATCTCTTAT
Source organism: Viscum album (assembly GCA_963277665.1). Lineage (NCBI taxonomy): Eukaryota > Viridiplantae > Streptophyta > Magnoliopsida > Santalales > Viscaceae > Viscum > Viscum album. The sequence goes on along the minus strand of OY728132.1, from coordinate 756,915,199 downwards.
ATCTTATAAGTGTAATAATTTTAATTTGGTAATAAACATCATAAATATTCAATCATGAGTAGTATTTAGAAACATAATAAAATTATCTACATCATGTAAATTTATTTAAAATTTTTAGGTGTTATATAATTATCCTTAATTATGACACAATAGTGATGTTGAAATTATTTTATTGATTAAAATATCAAAGAAATGGTTTTAAAAATATTAAAATAAATATTATATGAACTAATTAATGTTCTCCACAAATTTTCTAGATGAATATGATATTTTAGGAGTCTTTTAAATTTTTTTTTTCGAATATATACTTTGTGTGGATTTTATTTAAATTCAAATAAATGAATACTGTCAAAATTGACACTATTGTTATTGTATAAAAATAACATATTATAAAATTGTTTAAAAATCACAAAAATATTTAAAAACTACAAATTGAAAATTATATGGTAGAAAAAGTTATAATGTATCCAATTATGGGAAACATACTACATATAAGTATGTATTTATAACAATTTAAAATTTATAATATTATTATAAAAAATAATATTAAATAAATTAAATAAAGATAAATAAAATTGATATGGTTTAAAATAATTTCCCAACATGTCTAAATTTTATTGGTTTATTAGTTTCAGTCACATTGGAAGTTTTTTATGTGGGGTTTTATTTTATTATTAATTAATATTTTTTAGGTTTCCAAAGGTGCCCCTCTCCTCCCTTATAAAAGGGCACCTCCTCCCTCTCTACTTCACACTGTTTTTGAGCTTTCCAATTCATCAAAACCCTACCCATTACACTTATACACTTCCATATAAACCTACTATAGGCCCTGGTCTTCTTCACAGACCGACCTTAGTGCTCTAAGAGGAGGTTAAGAGGAGGCGGGTCGAAGAAGAGGTAATATCCTTTACCGATTCTTTCAAACTTATTTATTCTCCTACTTCCTCTATATGAGATGTTTCATTATTAATTAATAACTCCAGTATCACTTGTATACTGATATGTTACTATATTAAACAACCATATTCTATCTTCTATCCATCCTATTAATAAAATGAAATCACCACGCGTGCGTATGTACGGCTTACCGTCTCCACGCCGTGATGTAATCTTTTATTTCATTACTAACATACTTGGGTGGGTATAAGGATGGAATAAATAACTATATATGATTATTGTAAAGTGATTATTAAATATTATACACCATAAAATTCAATAAAATTCCTCAATAATGGGAATGATATCATCGCACGTGCGTACACACGCCTAGAGTCTCCACGATGTGATGTGACTCGTTCTACATGATATTTATGGAATAATGATTATATAAATGAATTTAATGAATAAATATATTATATATTACACTAATAAAATTCTATAAATTATTTATCTATATCCAACAAATAGTAATAAGAATTTATTCGACAGGACACACATAAGAACATCTGGAAATGGACACCCAAATAACAAGTAGCAATGAAATATTACTAATAAGAAGATAAGAATATGACCATATCTGATATCATAACAATGAATATGATTCTATAATAGGACAATAACATTATTTAAATCACTATACATGTGGTTCGGATATGTTCAAATCTTATTGAACCTAAGGTAAGGGATTATTTCGTCTCACTTTTATTTCTATGTGACATGTGCCTTAATCACCATCTATTTCTTTCGAATGGTGTTTATGATTACCATGAATGTTTTATGATATTTATTATGAAGGATATAATATTTACATATGCATGAAATTTTCTTTATTTTATGACATGTAGGATTCCACTGATCATAAAAGGTAAGGGATAATTATTTCAATCTCGTTCTTGTCTGAGATTGTTTATTCTTAAATATTTATTGGGGTTATGTTTATCATCCATGCCCATGTTTTCTAAAAATGATTTCATAAAATGTTTACTATTATTCCATATATGTTTAAAGTCATGCTTACCCTTTTTTGACTTTTACTACATGGTATGTAGGGAATCATTCTTTTGTTTACCATATGAGGTACTTTTTGATGTTTTCGGGAAAAGTATGAGGAGGATGTTTTATTTTACTTATACGGCATGAACTGATTTTTATGGTTTCATGTTTCCATTTCTTCATGAATCTTACTATACAAGATTTAATTTTTATTTTCAATAAAATCATTTACTTTTAATATTTTGTGGCATTTAGTAAAAATAAAATGATTTTTAATATGAAAGGATATTTTCCTCAAGAATTCATTTCAAGTATTTTATCAAAACTATTTTCCATCTAAGCTGACATTATTTAGCAAGTTTATGTTTCAAGTATAATGTCTCTATTATTTATATGGTTTGATTTTTATTATGATTAAATGATATCCATTTTTTTTATATGGATTATTTCATGATGGGATGATGGTTATTAAACCCATTTTATTCTTTGGGTTATAATGAATGACTTATGATTGTTTTGTGGCACACATAAGAATGATTTTGATATGAGATGGGTGGGCCTATATATCCCTAAAATGCATTGGGTAAAGATTTATATCTCATGAGATAAACATGGCTGGAATGGAAAGTAAATCTGGTTCATTAATACAGGGCTAGAACGATAAATGAACTCGGTTTAGTAATGGACTTTGTCCAATATGATGGTCTTGGCAGCAATGCCTTGGATACTATGGAAATAATAACTTGTGATTAATGGTTTTCCACAATTACATGTTTCATTCCCATGATATTTTATCATGTTTAATGTTCATTTTTGATCTAGTCCTTATGTACTGCCATGTTTTATGTCATTGCTCATGGTTTTGATGTTAAAATTTTATGCTCATGTTTTTACGTTCAAATATTTATGGATTGTATTATGTTCTCCATGATTACCCTTACTGACCATTTGAGCTCACCCTTTTTATGTTTTATTTTCCCCAGGATTTTGATAAAGGATTTAGGTAAGAAAAAAAGGGCTATGAACTTTATGTGATTTGTTAAATATATTTCACCATGATTAGAAGATTATGTTACGAGTTTCCAAAGACACTAAACTAATACTGTCTTTGGGTGTTTTTTTCATGTATTATTTTTTCCAAAAATGTAATGTAATGTCCATGTACATCAATATTTGGGTTTCTATAGACATGGCCTTCCATTTCTTCACATTAATTAGTTCAAATTACAATTACAATTTGTCATTTAACATCCCATGGAAAGGGGAAAATGGCACACTTTAAAGGTAAAAATTTCATAATTCACCCATTTTTCTCTAATTAATTAATAAAATCACAAATGGGGTGATTGAAATTTTATTTCCATATCCTTTAATCATTTATCATGGAGTATATTTAATTATATAGGTCATACATATTCATTTTAATTAATCAATAAATTCCATTTTAAGGGAGTCACTCAGAAAATTGGGTACCTCGAACAAATATATATATATATATATATATATATATATATATATATAACACCCCGACATAAAGGAAGAATAACAATAAAACATACATTAGGTCCTTAGTATAGTGATCATCTAGTATCAGCCACTCATTAAACTTATACCAACAGAAAATTGAAGAATGAATATAAATCCTCAAAATAGGGCATACTAGATCACACCTAAATTATCTAGTTAATATGAATTTAAATGAATAATTACTCAAAATTAATGGATTACTATTGGATAAGAATCTAAAGAGATTATTGGTGCTCGAATATGAGTTTAGATGGAGAAATGGTGGAAAAACCTAGGATTTGGATTTAATGGGGCCCTCATACCTTACATTTGTCCAATGGGAGTAGAAATGAAAACAGATATAGGTTATAATATAATAAAAGGAAAAAATGGTTTTTTTCCTCAAAAAACTGGTCTCCACTATTTGGATTTATGTTTTTCCAAACTGTGCACTAACCGTTCATCTTTAACTATAAAGAGGGTCACCTCACAAAATTTTCCAAATCATGCACAAACTGTGTCTCATCCCACTATAAAAAACTGTAGAGTCCGTCACACGGTCATGAGCCTCTATCCGTATGGTTGGGAAACCCATGTGGGATCATCCTACACAAAGTTCGGGTCTCTCACAGTTTGTAGTAATCATACGTTCTGTTTATTTGGGTCAGTACTACCTATGAAACCTTCCTTATTTTCCCAAAATACATGATTTTAGGCTCTGAATATGCCCCCATACACGGCCAGATACCCCCCATAACCTCAAAGGGTATTCACAGCCATCCATAAAAATAATTTAAATTGAATTATTGATGGAATGTAAAATATTTTTCACCTCAAGGAAGAACATGGATCATACAACTAGAAGGGTTGGTTATTCTGCCCCTTATATTCGACCCGGTGGAAGCATCAGTGGTGTGAAAGGGATGATGATGAAGTCAAATGATCATCCCAAAATGGGTAGCGGTGTTTCTTAGCAATGGGATTACTATAAACCTTCATTTATAGCTACTTTTTCTCCCCGAACTTTCTATTGGTGTGGAATGTTTTGGTACACTTGTCATTCTTGTTCTACATCTATGAAATTGTGTAACAGTTTTGGAGGATATGAACATATACATAATTTCTATTAAGATATCATTATGGTCAAGGATAATTGGATCCAATTGATACCATTTAATATTAAAATGCTTTAAAGTTTAAATGAATACATCTATAGAGCTAGGGAGTGAATCACCTCACCAAAGTGGAAAAGTTTATAGTGGAGGTGGGTGTGGGTCTAGTGAAAATTAGAGGTACCATATCTATTGAATATTTAATAGAAATTGATTTATTTAATACCAATACCTCATACTCATTTATATCTTCCTATTCTTTTATATTTTCAAACTTCCAATGGAACATATCTAATTTTTTATGGAGTTTCTGAAACCTCTTTTAAAGAGGAAGGAGTAGGGGTTTTGGTTTCCTTATTGTTCATTATTGATATCTAATATAGATTTAGTCTAGAATTTCATCATTATTAATATATATATGGTTGATGAAACCCTCATAATAGACTGGATAATCTCTCATTTTTTCTAATATTTATTATTTTCGTTGGTGTCTCTCATTTTTTAATGTTAATGGGAGAACTCTGGTGTTTTAGGGTGAGTGAGATCTGAGGTCTAGTAGTGCAGGACCTTCCTACCCAAATCTCAAATGTGTTTTGTCTGTTACTGCATTTTATCCCAATGATGTTTCTTTTGTGGGTAACCTTCCTTTGGTTTTTAGGGATTTTACCTATATTTCCCTAGATGATTTATCAAGTCTTCCTCTAGAGAGTTAGATTTTACAACTAATTTAGTGCCAAATATGTAGTCAATATTGATACCCTTATATCAAATGGAACTTTTGGAGATGAAATATATCAATATTCAGTTGGATGATCAGATGTCATTCTCCATAGTACTTTCCTTGGGTATCCCCCATGCAATTTTCCAAGAAGGTAGACACTTCACTCTAATTGTGTGTAGATTATCGGAAGTTGAACTGAGTATCGATTAAGAATGATTATCCTTTATCCTATGTGGATGAATTTTTTACCAGTTAAAGAGGTGAAATTGGTTTTAAAAAATCTATCATTGGTCGGGTTATGATCATCTTAGATTTTGGGATTCTAATATACCATATATATCTTTCAGGAGTATGTATGTCCATTAAAAATTTATTTTGATGTTATTTATCCTGTGTAACAATCCTGTAGTTTTTAGGGATTTGATGAGTCCCACATACCAGGTGTATATTGAAAATTTTTTGGTAGTCTACATAGAATATATCTTGGTTTATTTGATATCTGAGCATGATCACAAGCACCATTTGAGTTTGGTTATAGAAATCCCGTGGAGTGATTATTTTTATGAAAATATTTCAAAAATAAATTTCTATATACAAGATGTAAAGTTCTTGGGACACATGATTTATGAGCATGGATTATTAGTTGATTCTAAGAATGTGAATGTTGTATTGTCATGGTAATATCTACAAAACATCATTGAGATTCAGGGCTTCCTTATCCATTCTGGTATTTACTGATGGTTCTAGAATTATTTAACTAATTTTGCATCACCTTTGACTACTATTCTATGTATGGGGTGAAATTCCTATTGGATGCAAAGTTTCACCCTTATTTCGATAAGCTCAAATTACATCTTACATTATCTCTTATTATGTCCATACTTGATCCCAATGAGGGTTATATGGTTTTCTTTGATGCTTTTGGTGTTGTCCTGTGTTATATTGTTATATTTAAAGATCATGTGGTGGCTTACAGATCTCACCATTTTACACCACATGAGAAGAATTACCAAACTCTTGATTTGGATATTTTCATAGTTATATATGTTCTAAAATATAGGTGGTACTCTCCTTTTAGTGATATGATCACTTTTTTTCTTACCATGTGATTTTTTCTGGTATCTTTTCTCAGAAATACTTGAATCTTAGATAGAGGTGGTGGATGGAATACCTTTAGACGTATAACATCGACATCACCTACACCTCAATGAAGGTTATTTTTATTGTATTTGATATCAATAAGAAATTACCATCCCAAGGTGTTCTATAGTCGAAGGAGCAGTGGAACCTTATGGGACTCTTGACTCGGTTTCATGTGGATACTTAGGTGGATGTTTTAGGTATGTTTCTAAACAGTGTTCAAATATCATAATCTATCATTAAGTCTATTAAATAATATAAGAAGAAAGATGAAATGTTTAGGGAAATTCGTTAAACCCTACATGGTGGGGAGACCACTTCTAGTTGGTCACTCCCTTTAGATGGTATTCTCTATTTTAGGGATCTGTTTTTCATCTCATCATTTTCAAGAGATTATTTTTTTACTACCATAGATTTTTATGGTTCATTCATCCAGTCACTATGAAGATATATTAGGAGATGAGTTAGTGATTTTAGTGGATGGGTATGAAGCATGACATCATAGATTATGTGTCCTAATGTAACACTTTCCAATAGTTTAAGGCAAAGCATCTAAAAATTTCTAGGTTTCACCATCCTCTTTTAGTGATGGTTTGGAAATGGGATGAGGTTTCCATGAAAATTGTTATTAGATTATTATAGAATCCCCATGAGAGGAATGTTATCATGGTGGTGATTGATTAGTTGATAAATTAAACTTATATCATTTCGACTAGGGACACAAGTAATGTAAAATACATAAGAATGTTTTATATACAAGAGGTTGTAAGGTTAAATGGTGTTCCCACTGCCATTGTTTCATGTAGGGATCATATGTTTACCTCACGGTTATGGAAGCATCTCCATGTAGTGATAGGGACTTAGGTCATTTTCATTATAGATTTCCATCCACAAACATACAACCCGATAGATCCTATTATTTGTATCATCTAGGATATTCTCTTTTCCTACATCTTTGATTTTGGAGGATCATGGGATATCCTCTGAGACTGGTTAAGTTTTAATTTAAAAATAGTTCTTAGTTATTGATCAAAATGGATCCCTTCATGGATTTGTTTGGTATCCCGTGTAAGTCACCCTTTTATTTGGAAACAGTGGGAGAGGGATATTTTGTAGGACTGATTCATGTTCATGAGACATCATCGATAATTTAGGGTGTACATTAATGTCTTGTTACAACTCAGATTTAGAAAAAAATCAATGTGGATCATCAGTGTTATCCTTCTGATTTTTCCTTTGTTTATTTTTTTCATAATATTTTCTCCATGGTTCTGTAATATTCAAAATAGAAAACCTGTAAGGTTATCTAGAATATAAGTTAGAGCATTTTAGGTCACTGATGGGTAGGTTGGTTATATATAGTAAATTCTACCTTTTTATGGTCATTTATGATATTTCAACATATCTTAGCTTAGAATATACCATTGAAATCCCTCTCACATTCTACGATGGTAGGAAATCAAAATGGAGCCAGAAGTTTCTAATGCATAGAAACCAGCAGAGTTCATTGACTCTAATGTGAAATCATTTTGTGGGTAGTCAATTATATTGTTCAGAATATTATGGTGACATATATAAGATTCTCACAATATTTGGGAGCTCAATTTATTGATGAGGAAGCAGTGAAATCACCTCTTTCAAGACACTATTCATTGATATGACTTCCTAGGGAGAAAAAGTCTTATGGTGGGGTGTTTATAACATCTTATTACCTTACATTAGTTATTTCACTTCACTATTTTCGTTTCCCTCTTTTTTTGGGTTAGTTTTGGGCCTTCTAGTGATTGATAGAGTTTTCTATTCAAAATGACCTAATGTTTGGGGATGTTTGTTTGTTTTAATTAATGGAGTCTGTTATAAATGTGAAAAAGGAATATGAGGATGTCCTTTAGGGTCTATGTTGACAAATGGGTTTTTTTTCTTATTATTTATTCAGAATATACCTACTAAGAATTTTCATGTTATGAACTGGTTACACGATGTGAAACATTCTCCAGACTGATTTAATGAACTGGTTTAAAGTGTGAAAAGTTGACACACTGTGTAACTGTTTCATGTTATGAAACGTTCGATCAATGTTTTTTAACTGAGGTGATTCATTTTTCATCATATATTCTATTTAGGGATTTCAAATCATTAACCTAGGATTCACATCATGAAATATGAGTAGCAAATAGGTTTTTATTCTATATATGTTTGATTCATTTTCATTCGACTACATGATCCTCTCTCAAAACATTAGAGATCTTCAAGAAATTTTTTAGGACCTCCACTCTTTCTGGATCATTTCATTAATGTATTGATCTTTATTGTGGTTTCACTATGTCTCTATGTGTTAGTCATATTTCTACTTCTTCATTATCATTAGTCTCAGCAATGATATTTTGATATTTTTTCAGATCTATTTGTCTTGTGGTATAGATTATTGTTTATCCTTTCTAGAGTTTTTGTTTGATCTTCCTCCAGTGGATGACCATTGTTTTGTTTGTGGTGAGTCATGCGAGTTTCTTGATGAAATTTTTGTTTTGTCTTCAACGTTGAATATTTTTCTTATTGAATTGATTTTTAGATATAAGGATTGATCTTAGGGCCTCTGTTGTTGTGTTTACGTTCCTCTATGTTGGTGGATACTATTATAGGCATGTGAAACCCAAAATTTATGTAGGAAGTTTGGTCTCTAGCCTATGTTGGATGAAGTATATCTCTCTAGTTTTATAAATTAATTTATAAATGAATTTTTTTGATTGAATTGAGTGTGCGGAAATATGTTTTTATATAAAATATGATTTCCCCCTTGTTTTGGTAACATAAAATTGTATTTAGAAAACATTGTTAAATGGATTTATCAAATGGAGTTTGAGTCATGGTTATGAAAAATTGTTATGTAAAATTTTCATATGGGAAGCCTTGGGTACTTAGGTTGAAGGTGTGGTAATAGGCCTCATCCATTGATACTCTCGTGGGTTCACTCATGGGGTCTTCCTCTTCTCCCTAGACTCATTGTTCTAGGGATTTATTAGACCTATTGGTAGGTTCAATTGATGGTGTATTCCCCTACTCTATAGATTATATGCATAAATATGTATAATTGATGTGCGCAATTGCCTTTTTCTAGGTATGAGTGTTCTAGATAGCCAGACCTGTAGTGATCATTATCATGATTTACCTATGCTTTGGTTTATACTTATTCAGATTTAATTTTATATTTGACACAAGATTTTACTTCATTGATGACTTTAATATTAATTGAAACTATTTTTTCAGGATTATTTAGAACTATAGAAATTGGGAGAAGTGTTTTACAATGATTTTCATATAAAAACTATTTAACTGATTATCATGCCTCATTTTCTTTAATGTTGGGAATGTTAAGATTTTTGTAAATATTCTTGATATGGAACATCTAGGTGGGATCCAGCAGAGACTATTTAGCTCACACCTAGTTCACCCCTTGGGTGGTGCATATACCTTGTTATGTATTTTGATATAGGGGAAGGTAAGGTGGCATAATGATTTGTCAAGGATTCAGTCATTTATGCCTGGGTAACTAATGTTAAGATGGTGGGAGTTTTCATATGTTATCACATGGAGTAGTTGTTTTTGGTTTTTATTTTCCTTTACTACTGGAATTGTACCTAAAATATTATTTATCTAATTTTATGTTTTATCACTTTCATTGTTTCCTTTTCTTATGAAATATGTTTCTTGTTTTATTCTTATGTTTTTTCTTCTTTTCATGTGCATATATATGTCATTTTTTGTAGTTTAGGTTGGGAAAAATCATTCCCCCAGTTTAATTTAGATTCTTAGGTGCTAGTCACCAGCCTATATGGACCGGGAACCCCCTTCGGGTATGTGATGATTTGGGTCGGGTACCATTGTATGTGGGTATATGGGTTAGTTTCGTCATAGTATTCAACATTTTCCATATTGGATTCCCATATAATTGACTCTGTATTCAATTTTAGGACATTTTTTGTGTGTTTGTTTGATGAAATAGCCATGTTTTTTATATATCATGGGTATTTTTTGTTCATGTTTTCCTACATATTAATATAGATTCATAAAATAAAAATCAATGGAGGATCCATGTTATGTTCCCAAGATAGATCCTTTCTAGTTGACTTTTTTGGGTTAAACTATTACCAAATGTATGTCCTTGAATCCTAGGAACTTGTTTCTTGCACATGGGGATGAGTGATGACCACAAATATTAGTTACAAGCCATCATGAACAAAGAGGTTAGGGTAGTATTTTTTTTTTGATAAAATATAATTAGAGTTTAATTATATATATTTATATTATTTAGGGATTTTAAGTTTGAAAGGAGTAAGGATTATTGATAGGTTTGTTGTTAGAGAGTGTTTGATCAAAAACTATTATAATGAGCCTTATGTCTCCATGTATTATAAGTAAAATATTATTATCAATGTTTTTTTATTTAATAATTAATTTTTTTGAATTACATGACATGGAGGAAAGGTCTCAAAGGAATTTCATTGGTGGAGAAGCTATAAATTGGGTAGTTATTATGTGACCCTTTCTAGGATGAATCCTAATGTACCCCCACACACTTATCCAAGGGTTCATAATACCATAACACCAAGTTATTATGATAAATTATAATGATCTAGTGAGACTCACATGATTGGAAAATGGATTGGTGAACCATACTGTCTAACCATGTGCAGAAAAATTTGGTGATTTTTGAGATTCTTGTTTTATATGTGTTTTCATGATTTGTATAATTATTTAATGGGTGTATATATTTTTAATCCATGTTATAAAATTATTTTGATGGTATTATTATTATTTATTTTATCTCATTTAGTACTATTCACCATAAAAGACACCCATTGAATCTTCCAGAGATAGTTATGTATAATTGTCCTTGAGCTAATCCTCTAGTATATCATAATACAATCAAAGAAGTACTTTAAAATATTAGATATATGGACTATGGACAAGTACTCTTCTAGGATAAGGAAAAGGAAAAATTGATTTTTTCAATAAGAAGAAAAGTATCAAGAATTTATTCCCCATCATCACCTACTTTTTTAGGAAGAAAAATATTCGAGTGAAAAAGGATTTCTTAGAGAAGATCAGGTGAATCTTAAAATTCCTCAAGTGTACCAAACCAATTCTGGTGAAATATACCACTTTCATGGTTGAGGTCCCTAGTTTGAAATGGTGATATTTTCTTAATTAGGATATGTTATATGAAAACGTTAAATTAAATGAATTTAAAGACATGTTCACTAAACAATTCTATTATGAAAGAATAACACTAGTGATGTATCAAAAATTTGTGTACTTATAGTAGGGAAATATGATGGTTATTGATTACACAAACTTGTTTTTCAATATTTTCACACCATACCCAAGATGGTTAAAAATTATATGTTTAGAGGTCTATGGTTTGAAATGGGTATGTGATATAATATCCAATCTTAAGAATTCATATTCAAACTACCCACCTATAGGAAAGAGATGGATCAACACATGATGGTGGACATAGACCAAAATTAGATGTAATGGATGATCTAATCCCCTCTTATTCTATATAGAAGTGAATGTGGGTTTATATAAAAATATATTTGTAACGATGAATCTATAATGAAAATTGGTAGTGTCTTTAGATGATCATCCTATTTTGGGTAAATTGTAGCTACTGGTAGTAGAATCCTTATCATCGATCAGTGTGTAAATTGGTATGGGAAACTTTTATACAAGGAAGACCCCAGAGATTGTTATTATTCTAGGTGGATGGATATTTAATTAATGGTTTATAGGCTTAGTATTTCATAGAGATGTTCTATAGGTTTTTTAGTTAAAAGGGGATGTCCAACCCAATCCAAGGACTCTATGGTAGTAGGACCTTGATATCAAGGAGATATAGGATGTTTTGGTTCCTCTTTTGGGCTTAGATAGTTGTGTAATGGGCCTCAGAGTAATGTTCTTCCTCATGATTACTCAGATAAATAATAATATAATATTACAGATTAATCCCAAAGGTAATTAATTACAGGACAAAAAAACAATGTGAGTGTTCATTTTGCTGGATCATCATTGGAATCAAATATATTTAATATTGGTGAAACTAATTATTTCATGTTTTCCTGTATTATTATGATGTTAATCCTTGCTTATAATACAATTTCATATATTATAGAAATATTTACACCTCTTGGGAAAAATTTAGGGCATGCTTTCTGATTTTTGTTATGTATTATCACTTTAATTAATATGGGGTTATTTGGGGATTTCATTATTCTTGAAATAGACCTTTTTAATATTATCTTCATAATAGAATGAATTCTTAATTTTAAATCCTCTGCAGATTATTATCATTAGAGGGTGATCATCACTACTCTTGATTGTAAGTCATAGTGTTTCTACAAATAATGTGAAAAATTGACTATCAAGTGGGAAATACTCTTTAAAGTGCCTAGTGATATGTGAATTCACATGAGCTGGGTACTTTTTTAAATAAATTAATTTATAATTGATATTTTAACATTTTAATGTACACTATAAAAATACAAACCCATATTACCTGTTAATATATAAATAAATCTCTTTATGTTTACCCAACACATATAAACCACATACATAAATAGTAATTGAAATAAAGATAGAAAAAATAGAATTTTTACCTAGTTCAACCTTGATATTGGTGATTACATCCTTTTTGAGTCCATGTGGAGACTGATACATATATTTTCCAATAAAATGAGTCACTAATTACAAGTGTATTGAGAAATTATCATCCTTAACCCAAATTCTATCTCATGTGAATGCTATAAAAATATTATGTTGGACGTTTTCTTTAAACCATCTCTGAATCAATTAAAAAATTCATTCTAATAATAAAAAATACCACCAAAATTCTCCTGGTTGTCACTCCATCAAGTGAACTAATCTTCATCCTATACCATATTGATTGAAAAACTGATGATAATCTTTTAGTCTACATGAATATATATATATATATATATATATATATATATATATATATATATATTTGTAAATATCTAATGAACATAATCTTACATAGAATATTGAACACTCATATTTCATAAATCCCGAGCCTACTACAATCTTAGTAAACTTATTCGTTTTTAATCTAAATGTCTCGATATATAAGATAGACAATAACAATATATAAAATTATCTCCCTCATCTCTCTTCTTATTCTTTTTTCCTTATCAGTCTATTTTACAATCTTCTATGATATAATATAATTATAAAGAAAGATTTTTCTTTTTCTTCTTCTTCCCCTTTCTTCTTCTTCTTCTTCTCTTTTAGTTTGATTAAGTAGATGTGTTCATTTGATTTTTTTGACCTCATATTCTTCTTATTTGTTTCCCATCTTTTTCTTCTCGAATATGATGTATTGTGTTTAATTCATTCAGATTTACACTTTCTATTACTCTTATTCAATCTTATATATTTCCCAATAAGAAAAATTATTTTTTATATTTTGAATATAGATAGTTCATTAATCTTAGTTTTTTGATTCCATCATTAACTATCTATTTAAAATTATATGGGTGTGTTCCCATGGTCTTCATATATTACCATTTTTAATAATATATCTCTATAGCTATTCCATGAATATGATTCTTCTAATTTTAACTAGTTCATTATATTCATGTATTTTTCATCTTTTATTCTCAATAAATATTTTCCAAATAAATCTCCATTCCAGATCTTCAAAAAACACATGATAACACTTTCCTAAAAAATTGAAAAATATAGCAAGTAATCAATATTCATTTCTAGATAATAATATGAAGCGATACTATTATGGCATCTCTTTATCTTACATGATGTGACAACATCTCATATAACATAACCAATATAATAATATATTTTATTTTCATTTAATCATTATTATGTTATATTATTCTTCATGTTGTGATGATTCTTTTCCCATCTTGAATAAAAGTTACTTTGTGTTATTTTTAGGTTTTATTTCCTATAGTTGCTAAAGAATAATATGGTTTAATTTCAGAAACATCCCTTTGAAAATCAGGATAACTTCCAAAAATATCAATTTATTTTAACTGAAATACCATTACAAATAATGTATTAACCTTTATGTAAAATATAATTACTCGTATAAACCATTATATGGGTGTGTACCATTTCATGATATTTATTCAATAACTATTTTTAAGAGTAAATGACTTTTATGTTTCATGTGTTAATTCATTGCTTTTCTAAATTTCTATTTTTCTAATAAGAGTTACTCTTACATAAGAGTAAAGATACTATATCACACTCTATAATTATCCTCATTCTTTGGCTTCACATATTTGATAGAATATGTTTTGTTATAATATAACTCGTAGATATGTCATTATTTTGAGAATATTTCAATTCATACTATTTTAATGAATCATACACATAGTCAAATGTATCTTAGGTATATTATTAAACTACTCTTTTACATAATATGGGCCTCAAACACTATCAAGTTTTCCTTGCTGAGCCTCCATATATGCTTTTATATTTGTGAAAATAACTCATATTCATATAATACTTAACCAATTAACTTCAATATTTTTCAACTCATATTTCTCCATAAATTAATTAAATATTCAAAAAAACCTTTTGGTGTTATCTCAAGGCATCTCTAACACTTCAAAACATGTAATACCACTTTATATGACATTGAAGAAAATTATAATATCCTCAAATCACCTTGATATTATTTTTAAAGTATTTTAAAATACATTATTACAAAAATATAGTATTTAAATATCCCTTCACTTTAACATCAATTCTAACTTATTTTTAAAATTAATCAAACTTTATCCCTTAGATATTATTCATATATGTCAGTATAAAAAATTTTGGGATGGTTTCTATCACTAACAACCAGATTTCATCTTCTTTAAACATAACTCCCAAGATGTTCATTTAATAACCAACTTCTTTAAGAATCTCAAAACAAATATATATGTTATTATCACAAACAACACTTTATCATTGATTGATATTGATAGAGGCACATCAATCATTACATGTTTATGGATTCTTCCATTTAACTAAGGAAGTTATACAATTTCCCAATTATAAGGGAAAATCCCAAATCCCTTTCCCAATATATAAATAGATCATCATAAGACCTGAAATGGAAGCTTTTATCTAATCTTCTTTTAGCCCATTGAACTAACCATCTCATGAAACACTTTATCAAAAATTATTTTATTCAAGATCAATATTCGTGAAATCCACTTCGTTGACAAATATATATTAAAAGGATTCTTAATTATTGATGGTCTTATTAATAATAAATACATCCAATGGAAACTATTTTCCTCTAAAATATTCCCCATTAGATTTATTATCATTACTATAAACTATTTGATAAAAACAATGTCAATATGTCTATGGTATTTCTCTTTCTCCCCTTTGTTCAGAATAAAAAAATTGTCTTAATGAAATGGGGAATCATGCTCATCTCTTTAAATTACTCATTTTATCTCACACTTTTATGTTTCATACTATTTACATTGTTTTCATCCTTATTGAGAATATTATCATATTAACATGAGAGAAGGGTGAAATAAATCTTTTTATAGTAATGGTCTATCAATTAATAAACTCCCAATCTGAATTATCTAAATCAGTGTACAAACCAAGAGCGCTTTATAATAAAAAAAATTCTTCCCATAATCAATCTTGAATATGACACCAACATTGATTTCCTTTTTTAGGTTCTATTTAGATATATTTAATAAAGAATTGTGAAATACACTCATCTTTTAAAACAAATAAAAAATATTTAAGTGAAAGAGTGTTTCTTCTCCTTTAAAAATATTTTTTGGTTTAAAAATTAATCCTCCTTGATAAACAAATTTAATATAATCTGAAATAAGATGGGAAATATTATCATCGTACCTTATCATTAGATTTTTCATTTCTTTTTCAAAATTTTAGATTCATATAAAAAAATAAGTATGGCAGTTTCTGCTTTTCAATATCTCCCCCTTAAAGGTATATACACAAAAAAACATTATTATGGGTGTATTTTAATTCAATAAATAACTCCATGAATAATTGTTTTTATCAATTGAAGTGTTTTGGAGAGGAAACTTGATACCATTTAAATTTCTTGATGATGGATAAATCTTCTTACTAGTTAAACATCAAAATATTTAGTTATTTATCCATTATAATATATGAAATTTAATTTCATATTTTTAAATATAAATGTGTATACTAGGGAAAAAAGAGTCATTAATAACATCCTTAATGTATGAAACATAGATGTGGTTTGACTCTAAACCATGATTCAATTTTCGTTTCAACATAATATCATTAAGAACTCTTCATTATAAAAATTTCATTAATAAACTATACATTTTTATTTTTAGGTAGGATGTAATTATTTTTTTAATCATTCATCTCATATGGAACAAGAATTTTCACGTTATCTAAACCAAAACTTTCACTATCTTGGGCTTATTAAATTTTTATATTCACTTCTAACTATGCAGTTAATATGGTGAATCCGTCCTTGTAAATATGAGTAGTCATATATTTTTCATGGACTCTTTCTTTAATGAATCAATAATTTCATAAGAATTCAGTTGTACATTATCTTTATTAATCAAATATTATTTTTTCTAGGTACCCATGTGTTCCACCTGCTAAATTTATAATTAAATAATTTTCACCTTCAAAATTTATTTTTACGAAAATATAGGTTATCCTTTTTAGGTAACCTCTCATGAAATTTGAATTAATTTGAATTATTGTCTTGAACCAAACCAATCATGTTATTCCCCTATTTGAATGATATGTTAGTGGACTCTAACATGCTTCTTTTGATACTAATCTCTATGGATTATTTACAATGGTCCATGGTGTATACTCTTCCGCCACAATAGAAGAATCTCCATTTTTTATTTATATCCATTTCAATTTTCATCATTTATATAATTTTCATAACTTTCTTTTTATTGTTTGAGTCTCAAGCTACATTTGTATGATTAACATTATTTTTTAATATTTTTAGTATTTTATTTTCATCAGTAAATTAATTTTGCATTATAGAATTATATCAACATTCATCTTCCATATAACCACATCTATTTCAGTTCTTATATAAATTTTCAAATAATTTAAATCTATTATGGATGAAAATATGAACTTTATTCCATACATTCTACTTCCACACAACATGTCTTATCGTCATATTACATATACTCACACCTAATTAAATAACTTTAACTTCTCCATAAATTGGCATATTTTTCTAAAATTATAATGGTCTTCTGTCAAAATCTCCCACAACCCTAATATTGTCCAATTAATCTTTTACTTTTCAATTTAGTACCAATATTGTAAAATTTAGCAGTTTTTTTTATTTTTTGGAATCATAAATCTTCTTTAGAGATTTATTTGAAGAGGAAATTATTCTTCTTCTTATTACATCCTCCCTTTATGTGGTAGAGAATCTTTATTAATTTTTTATACCAATATATTTCAATATTTTAATTTATAAAATGAACTAGAATATAAAAATGCATTAGAATATAACTAATTTATTGGAGCATGGGTTATCCTCTTCATTGTGATTTCAGTAGATGCATATTTAAAAGATGTAAGATATTCTTTCTACTACTGTGATTCTATTAATAATAAATACTCTAACTATAAATACTTATGGAAATCCTTATCTTCTAAACTTCAAGTGAAGATTTAACTTGGGAAATTCTATATTTAACAAATAATCATCCAACTAGAAATTAAGATATAAAAATTTTCTCCTAGTCTCCAAGGTATTTTATAATATCTTTATATTCCTTTCTCTTTATCTCCTTCTAATCATAATATATTTTATTTTATTCTTTTAATGAATTTTCAAGATCCTTAAATCTTTTAGTCTTAATTCCCAACTGAATACCATTGAAATGAATGGTTTCATTCAATTTAGGAAACTAATATTTAAATATATTATTGAACATATATTTATCATATTAAGTAATTTAATATGCTTTATCAACCAAGTTATGATGGTAATTATATAATATTAATGTATCTTCCATAGAAGAATCAAATTTTATTATTTTGTTTCTCTTGTTCACCTTCTTAGAAAATTCTAATTCTAATGAACCAACTTAAAAATATTGTTTTGATTTCTTACCTTGTATCTACATGATGTGTCCATGCATATATGTGAGAACTTCAATAATGAATTCTTTAAGATAATCATTAACTTTTTAATAAATATCACTAAGTGATTCATCATGCACATACTCTTTAAATTATTTACATATATAACTTGATTCATTAAAAGAAATATTTTCAAATGATTTATATAAACTACAATAATGATTACCATCTAGTATTGGTGTATCATTTTTCTTTCATGAGTCCTTTTTAAAGTTATTTTACATTAGTTTATTCAGGTTTCAATATGTTATGTCTAAAACCACAATATTTTTATCAACATGGATGGGAAAAAACATTCCATTAAATTCACTTCTAAGTTATCTTTAAATTATCACTTCGTGTAAATATAATAAAAATTACTAGGACAATAAAATAGATTATATAAGAGGGAAAATGGATTGATTTCATCCCATTTCAATAGATGAGTAATCAGTGTCGTCACTTGAGAGGGGTGTGGGTGAATCATACTAACATGTTATTACTGAATTCATTTGTAATTTAGTTTAAAACCATTTATAGACCCATATAAATATTCATACATGTGTATTAGATTAGAATATAAATTGATATACTTATGATTAACTAACACACATATACCAAATTCGTAAATAATAAATTAAATGGAGAGAGTATCTTATGATATTCATATATAGTTTACCTCTATTTTTGGTCACTATATCCTTACCATTCTTAGATAATGTCCAATAAAAACATTTTCTATAATAACAATGCACCAATTACAAGTGAATTGGGTAGGTATAATACTGAAACAAAAGACTATATCCTGAAAATTATATACATAAAATCTCATAATTATGTTAATTAAATTAGATATAACTAGTTTATAAAATTAATTCCAATACTAAACAAGATGACTACACTTCTCATGAATGTCACCACATCAGTTGATATAATTTTCCCCCTTAAATGTAGTCTTCAATAAAATTAATAGAAAATAAAAATAAGCATTAAAATAAGTCTATTTAAATAACAAATCAATCTAAACATACATAGAATCAGGATTTCTGGCCTTCCTCAAATATAAACCCTATTTTTACCTTCAAAAACTAGTATCTCCTCAACTGGAGATTTTTTTGTAGCATATGAACAATTACAGAGCATATTAGCCACTCCCTTGACTCTTATTCTTCTTTTTTATTCATATATATTTAAATTTATTCTATGATATAGAATTATCATTGGACAAAAATTAGTTCCTCCAACACCTCCTTACTATTCCATTATAATTCGACACACTTGATATACTACATTATAATCTCATTTGTCTATTATAATTCTTTGATACCTAGAAATTCCTTATTCTCAAATACAAAGTATCATGTTCCCTCTATTTATAGTTACACATTCCTTCACAATTATTATATCTTATATACTCTAGAATCGATAAAATTAATATTAAATATTTAAAAAATAGATAATTCATCAGTTTAAACTCAATAATAAATTCATTAGCATCTCAACAAAAATAATGAATGTTTTTTTCATTATCTTTGAATATTATATTTTTGTAAAACATGTCTCCACTATTATTACATAAATTCTCTTATTATAATTTAAACTTTTTAATGATATTATTAATTTTCTCCATCAATTATTGTAAATAAATCCATGTGAAATAAAGCTCAATTTAAATTTTTATAAAAAAAATGGTAATATTATTTCCACAATATATCCATAAAATTAAACAAGAAATATATTTTCATTTTGGAATTATAATATGCATCACTCATATTATGTCATGTCATTTTATTATATGATATGAAAATATCACATATAACAGAAGAACCACTAACCTATATTTTATTCTGGGATAAGCCTCATTGTGTAATCTAGTAATTCACAATGTAAAGATCCTTTTCTTATCATGAATCATAATATCAATGTGTAACTATGATGTTATATTCATGGAATAGTATCTTAAGCATCATTTAATTTATTTTCCAAAAAATCATTTGAAATTCCCTATAAATTTTGGAATTATAAAATTCTCTTAACAAAATAACCCTTATGTGTCTTGTATTAATCTTTACATAAGATAAAATTAAACTTAAACAACATAATATAGTTCTATGAATTTCCAATATTTTTGTCTAGGAACTATTACATAAGAGCAAATGAATCTTACTTTTTCATTTGGGTTCATTCCTTTACTTACATAATGTAATTTTTTTGGAAGATTTCCCTGATGTAAAAGTAAATCTTCTCTTAAGTATTTGGGATATAAAATTTTTTGTCTACATTGAACTTTTGGATAACTCTTACGTGTTACCAGATAACTCTTATGAAAAACACAAATTTAAGAATATTTCACTATAGACTATTGGAATGACTCTTACATAGGGTCATATGACTCTTATGTTTCTGATTAAAATAATATTATGCATTTAGTGGGGTTTTGACACTTTTCCAAATGTTCCATGTCAAGATTCCATAACCAATTTTATATTTCATTAAATAATTTATATGTATAAAATACTCATATATTTTTATTTTATTAATATGAAACTATTAATTTCTTCAAAAATATTCAAATATTCTTATAACCACTTCAAGACTTCTAAAGGTATATCCAATTAGTGTAAAACATCTGAAAAACATTTACAATCTTTAAAAAATATTAACATATTATCAAACATCTTCAATCATATTTTTCAAAATCTATTACATTATTTAAATACTCAAATATGAGTTTCAATAATTTTTCACTACAAATTTAATTCTATATTATTTTCCTAATTCTTCAAATATAATCCTAAGGATATTCTTGTTATAATTTATTATAAAAATGATTTCATAATCTATGGATGGTTTCTCACCCTTACATCTAATTATCATCAATATTAAACCCAATTATCAAGCTATCCATTCAATCAAAATCTTCATCATCCTGATAAAAATTATTATAGATAATTTTCTTATAACTAAATACACCATTTCATTGATTCATAATAAGATCAGCACAAAAACTATCACATGTATTGGTTTAATTATTTGATACCAAAAAATTTTAGACTTTCATAATTATAAAGAAATAATATCAAATCAATTTAGTAACATATAAATGGATCTTCATAATTCATTAAATATAATATTATAACTCATATCCATTGAGCTCTAAAATCTCTCCATCACATGATACACTGTATTAGACATCAGATTCCTCAATATTTCCATTTTTACGATCTTCCACATCACCCCAAAAATATTAAAAGGTACATAACATATTGATTAAATTATTTAAAATAAATAAAACAAATAAAAACTTTTTTGATATTCAATATACCATCATTAAATTGTATTCCTACTAATAAAACTATTATCTATTATAAAATTTTCCACATTGGAATCCCTACAGTATAGATTTAGATTCTTAGGTCTCTAAACCTATTGCGAAATGGGATCCTAAATGATAGAGGGTATCACCTTTATTATAAGTTGAATGGTGATCCTCCTATTTCCTTTTGTGGAGATCATGATCCAGTATACAGATGTATACCCAAGACATCCTTGAGAGGTTGGTTATAATCTTATCACATACCCTTTGGGTAAGCACTCTATATGGACCCAACAATCCTCTTTCATTGCTTGGAAAAAGATAACAGAATTACAACCGTTAACATCGATCCTACTATTGTAGTGTACATCAGCCACTAAAACTACTATGCTTCATGAAATTATCTTCATTAGAATCCTAAACAGAAGTATCTAGGTTCTTATAGAACCAAACATACCTATAAAGGTCCTTATGATATATTAAGGATATCAACCTTATTATCATGTGAACAATGATCCTACTTTGTCTAATGTGGAACTTTAGATCCATCATCTTCATAAATCCCCAGGCCATCCATGGGATTGAAATTAAAAATTTATCACAAATCCTTGGAATAAGAACTATATATGTTCCCATAAAATTTCCATCATTAGAATGTTAATTTTTTACATATGATCCATTTTCATTGATGTTGATATAGGGAATTATATGAATATGTTACCTCTCATGGTTAAGTAATTTCATAATGAATTAATGTAAGACTATTCTATATTTCTTCATGAGTTATAATTCATGTTCTCCTTGGATTTAGTGCCTAAGATGCATCTAATTTCATTACTTTATTTCTCGGAGTCCTTTGTGAATTAACAAATATTAATGTTAATCTAGATGATTGTAAAGGAATGGTACTTATCTGGCCCTACACTTCACCATGGGCACAGAAAAACTATTCTATAAGAAAGTGTGTAGAATTATTTTCTTATATATCGACTACACGAATATAAATCAAGTGATTATCGTGAATGAATAAACCTTTCCAAATATTTATGACCTATTTGATTAACTATATTGGGAAATGTGGTTTTCAATGAATATCCTTTTGTTAGGGTACCATCAATTATTGGGAAATGATTATGATATTCCCTTAAATTTTTTATAAGTAGGTATCTACACATAAAATATCTAGTGATGTCATTTTTCCAAACTAATTTTTGAATATTATTCATATCTCTTATAAACCAAATTTTCCATTGATACCTTAACTACTTTTCAGGGTATTAAAGGATGAAACTTAAGTATATTCTAAAATTTAAAAGTATCAATAACATCATCTAAGGATTGTCTCAAGAAATTTTCATAATCATTGAATTTATTCAAAATTATAAAATTGTAGCTTATAGATATGGGAGGTCATGTTTTTGGGACATGGGGTATCAGAATAAGGATTGTAAATTTATCTAGAAAAGTTCATGGCTATTATTTCTTAGTAAGAACCAAATAATTCTTTTGAGATACTTAATTTTATATTTATATTGGGATATTATCAGTTATTTTTCATTGATTTATTTAGGGTTGAATATCATTTGACTAAACTTACTCGGAAACGGCTGAAATTACTATAGAAACTTATATGGAAATAATTGTTTTATCATTTGAAGTTGAAACTGACATATGTAATGGTATGTTCCTCCTAGCCCATTAGTTTTATAGCTTTGGATGTTTATGGTGTTCATGGAAGGTTCTGGGAGTCTTCTTGGGTGTTGGAGGTTCTATAGAAAATACACATTGTGTAAGTGTATTAAATGATGTGACAGTTAGTTTCATGACTTGTGTAGGGATGGTTCACAACACCTACATTATTGGGGTTAAATAGAAAAAAGATGTCATGTTTTTTAGTGAATGTGAACCCTGGGGATTATATTCGGTGATTTTTCTTTGGTTTTGGGTGTGTGTTTGGTTGAGTTGGTTGTTATTTGGTTGTTTTTAGGTTGATCGATGGTTTCTTATGGAGTGGTCTAGGTTTGTGGGCATTCTTCTCAAACCTGTAGTGCATAGTGAGACGACAAACTTCTCTGAGGTAGGGAATCCATCAATTTTACTTATTATGTATCATGTAAGAGGGGTTTACTTTTTTTATCTATGGGATATGTTTGTTCTTTATTAATCAAATATAAATTGTTGGTTAATTAAATTCAAAGGGGAAATGTCATTTGATTTTCATTATTTTATAAGATTGATATTATTTGTGATATTGTAAATTGTACGGGTCTAATGCCCCATCGAAAATTATGGCATTTGGGGGATTTGATTGCATTGGATATATGTGTTGTGATTTCTACTTTGGTTTTTTATTTTTATTTTAAATCACCTTAAAATTGAAATTGAATTAAACCCTTATATTTGGGGTGACGAGGTGGTGGTTACATTGTGTTTGATGCTCAAGTGGTGATGGATTTAGTAGATAATTTTAATAATGTTTGAAATGGCTTGGATTAGTTTGGTTATTGGGGTAAAAATTGTTAATGAATAATTAAATTGTTTGATGTGTGGTTAAATTTGATGATTCTAAATAATTTAAATAATGAGATTATTAAATGGAATTGGTTGGAGATGTTAAATGGGAAGTGTGGAATATTGTTTGTTGTTATGCTTTTAGAGGTGGAAACAAAAGTAACAACATTGTGAGTTAGTTTGTATGTTTGTGATCCCATAGGTTGGGTTTGAGTGCTTGATATTATATATATATATATGCATATTCTTGTTATTTTTATACACACCCCACCCACATCGAGCAATATGTGCTGATACCTGCATATTCATTAGGGGGGTTCTGAAATCCGGTGAGGAGTACGGATGGTTGGGTAACCTCCATTTCACACTCTCTATTCTAGGAGAGGTAGGTATTGCATTGTTTTTTATGGACTAAGTATTTTTAGTGACTTAGATGGTGGTTGTGATAGATCATGTGTTTTCGGGTGAGATGTGATGGCTCAGGTGTCTTCGAGCGATGTGAGATGGTGCTTGTGGGGTGGTGTCCTAGGTGTTTTCAGGTAAGATTACATATGGTCATGCTTGTGGGGTGGATTATGGTGGGGGTCATGCATGGTTATA
Source organism: Viscum album (assembly GCA_963277665.1). Lineage (NCBI taxonomy): Eukaryota > Viridiplantae > Streptophyta > Magnoliopsida > Santalales > Viscaceae > Viscum > Viscum album. The sequence continues at coordinate 756,890,190 of OY728132.1, read as the reverse complement.
GGAGTTTATAAGGTTAATGTCCTACATGTTCATGTTACCCAAGTACTCTGTTTATGGTGGTGGTTGTGTTGTGGTCAATGTGTTTTCAGGTTATATGTGCTGCGGTCATACTTGTGGGTAGAAATCCCATGTATCTATTGGAAATTTGTGTTGTGAGTATGCTTGTGGGGAGGTGTGGTATAAAGAAGGTATTGGAGTTATATGACTTATTATGTTGCGTGTCCTACTTGTATTATTCGATGAGGGTGCCTTATTGAGGTTGGGATAGATAGTATACCTTAATAGGATTTGTTTGGTTCTACGGTTTTATCACAGGTTCATTAGTATGATTCTTTCACATGTGCATGAGAGACTTTTGTTTTCCAAGTGAGTATACATGTATACTCAACCTACGTATATAAAAATGTTTTCAAGTTTCCATGAGTATTACTTGGACCTTTCTGAGCATTACTAACTCGGAAATTTTGATTGTTTAGTGTCACTGCTTTAGCTTTACTTTTGGGTATTTACTTTAAAGACTTTTACTATATCATTTATATTTATACATGAATTGTGGGATGGTTTTTGGTTTTATTATATATATTTCATTGAGTTTATTTTGGATGATACATCCTATCTCAAAATATTATTTATATTAGAGAGTGTAATGCCTCCCATATATGAGATTTCTATACCCTCTGTGCTAGTTTCCAACCCGGGGTTGACTAGATGCGGGACTCAGGGGTCATTATCTCTCTCTCTTCCTTATGGTGACTTTGGAGGGAGGGCCAGGATAGAGTAGTATCAAAGGTGATTGTTTAGAGATAGGATAGAGTTTGGAGTTCGGCATGGTGCGGGTTGTATGGGTTGGTATGGAAACTATGCCAGTTCCCCATGGTACATAACAAAGGATAGGGACACTGGCTAGGACAAGGGATTTTAAGGCCTACATGATCCAGTGCACAGACGCTGATATTATTGAACAACCAAGTGAGATGGACCTACTTGTAGGGTAGATACCTAGGAGAGGTACATGAATCATAACGAATCATGTTATTGTTTGAATTTGGTGGTTTTTGGAAATTTTTAATGGATTGGAAATGAATTAAATGAGTTATAATAAATATTAATAAAATTCTATAGTACTTGGTCTAAAGAAATCCTTGGTTTCCTTTTAGATTTGGCTCCCAGTTGTCATTCGTAAGTGTCTCATGCATTTCATGTTCAGCAGGCTGATCCAGTTGATCAATGTAGGGATTCACCGGTTGAGGAGTATGATCAGTGGCAGAGGAAGTTTCACACTTTACAACAACAAGATTTGGGGAAGTATGAGGCAATTGTTTCAGATGTGGTTATAGAGAGCTAGCTAGAAGAGGTCGATATTTCTCTTAGTTTGATCTAGGCCCCGATAGTGTATTGGGTCCCTTTGGTAGTTAGTTGAATGTGGGGTGTTTCATGTCTGTGGTGGATGCTATATTTAGGAGAGAAAAAGGAGGCATATATCTTGTGGGTCTACTTCTAGATGGAGTTCCAAGAAGAGTTCCTTTCATCAACCATGAAGGTAGTAAAGAGGTAGGAGCTTCTTTCTCTTCATCCCGAGATATGGAGTAGGTAGAGGCTGACCTCAATATGTTCCTCATGTTTAGGGACTATAACCTAAATGTGGCTATGGAGGTGGTCATTAGAACAAAGGTAGAGGAGTTGTGTGTGGTTAGTTTCATGTAGTGGAGGTAGCAGTTTCAAAGGGGACAGTGATTATTAGTGGTATAATCAGTTTGTTTAATACTATTTTTGTGCCTTTTATGATTCAGGAGCTTCAAACTCCTTTTTTCACCCACTCTATCCCTTGCTCATGGACTATACATAGGGAGTCTATTAATTCCCTTGGTGTTGACTATGCCACTTAGAAGAAAGAATAGTATGTTTGATGTGTACCATGGGTGTAGACTGATGATGAGGCTACATCAATCCCATGGGGATATTTTCTTGAAATAGATGAAGACATATAATTTCATCCTCAACACCAAGTAGTTGTATTTTGTATGTTCTGTTATTGAAAATTTAAGGACGAGAGTCATGTTTTTGGATGTGGATGGTCAGTGTTATGTTTTCATTGGCGAGTGGAGTTTTTTGGTGGGAAACCTGTGTATAGAGCTCCTTATTTCATTCTTTGTTTATTCTTTTGGTTAAATTATATAATGATAATATGGTAGAGGTTCATAGGGTTGTTGGGAAGTTCCTAGATGGTTTTCCTGGGGAAGTTGTTACACTACCCCCTCTATAACAACCCTTCTATTTATTTCATACTTAAACATGGTTAATTACATAAAACCATTAATTCAAACAACATATAATATCACTAGGTCTAGTGTATTTGGGGAATCAGAACATTACATAACATCTTAAAGCATATAACACATCATCTTATTGAAAACTTCCTTTACATGACCACCACATTCTCTTGTACTTAGCATTGAATGGGATAACCTGAGGAGATTAATAAGAAAAGGGTGAGATATAAAGCCCAGTAAGGGATTAAACAAAGAATAACATGAAGATAACTATAAATTATAGGCAATAGGAATATCAATGTAGAATAAGAGAAACATGGACATAAATGCATGATAAATCATGGTAATCATAACATACAAATGTTGCAACAACACTTAACATGGAATTAGCATGAGCCAAGGCCCATTGCACATGGAGCATGAGTAAACCCTCATTGCACATGAAGCATGAGTAAACCCTATTTTCATTTGAATTATCATGAGTAAACACACATTGCACAATACGTATCAAGATACTATACTTTACCCAATGCATTGGAGCGCTATCAGGGTGCACCATTCTTAAAAATTTCATTTCATGCATAATTTTGCCACATTGATCAGAGAAAATGGAATTGTTCATCATAAATTATTCCACAATAAAGGTATGTTGAATACATACATGAATCTTTACAATCAATAATTAAATTTTCATAAATTTTAATACCCTTGATAGAGAAATGGGCATGGAATTCACACACAATGACATTGGCTTGGAAAATCGGTGCAATTTTAGTAGCATAACGGTGTAACATATGAATTTAAAAAATGGTTGATTAGAGAGAAAGAGGTGTCTAACCATATATACCTGAAATGGAGAATAAGGGGTCATATGGATTCATGTCCCAACATAGGTAATGGATTTTAGATTCTTAATACAAAATAATTACATGAACGTAAATGAGGAGGGAAAAATGACTTACAGAATTTTGGCATTAACAGGTATACATGGAAGGCACCGATGAGTGTTAAATCAGTATCTAATCATTCAAAAATAAATATGAAAGTATAGGATAGGTTAGAAATCATAAACCAACATTTACAATTGAAAATAAAAGGGAATAACAATATTAATAAACTTGGATAAAAAGAGAACAGTATGAATCCCTTACATGGAAGTGTGCTTCCAAAGGCTTGGGAGAGGCTTCAAAGAGGCTTCTTGGGAGTTTGAGGAACCTTGGGAGGATTATAGAGAGATTTGGTTAGATTTTTGACACACTGAAAATCCATTGAGTGAAGAGGATGCTGAATCTTGGGTGGGTTTATATTGGAAAGGAGAGGAAATTTTTTATTATTTTGGTTTTTGACACCACACATTAAACTAATCAAAACCACAAACCATCTCATGGTTTTTTAACATGGTTTTTTCCAATGGGGAGTGGAAAAAATATTTTATGATTCCAATATCCTAAATTCTTAAAATAATAGGGTTTCTTATGTGAAGGTGAGTCACACTCCCAGGGAAACCAATTTAAAAAGACAAAATGTTTTATAACTCTTGGCGGGTCCACTAATGCTTCATAAAATTAAAAAAAATCGCATTATTTTAATGTCAAATAATATATTTGACAAAAATAACCTTTATAGTATGTTATTACATCATTATTGGGTCATTATGATGTCATAAAACATATTATATATTTAAACAGTATTTAATTTTTACCCAAAAATTCGACTGTCTCTGAAAATTATAAAAAATTCACCATTTGATATTTTCGACATTCTGATTCCAAAAATAATATTCATTTTATCTAAATTTTTTTCTAAATATGTGAATTTTTAATTTTAAAATAAAAACTAACATTTATAGAAAATTCGGGGGTTTTGAAAACAAAACAACATTCAAACCTAAATAAAAATTACAATTGTATTAATAAAAATTGTACGATAATTTATATTTATTAAAAATTAATTTATTAATATTAATTTATTAAAATATTATATAATAAAAAATCCATTAATTGAAAAAAACATATTTCTTAGTTGAATATTTACTAAAAATACTATTTGTGCTTTAGAAACTATTTACAAAGTAACAAAAAAAAATGAAAGAATATTGATTATACTAAAACAATGTACATATTCATAGTTCTAGGGTCTTGTTACATAACCCCTTATAACATTTGAATAAGACCAAAGGAAAAGGTGTGTGATAGTGACAGATACTTGGGGTGGTTCAGACAACATTGCTCAGATGGTAATCTCTATTATATTCCACTTCTCCCATAGTTGGTTTCATTCAAGTTTAATGTGTTCAAGCTCGGCTGGGGCTTTGTCATGAGTGAAGCCCAATGGCTCCACCTCCTTTCCATGCTCCAAAAAAGCATCTTCGTACGGGGAAAATCTACTGGAATAGGCCATCACTTCCTTTGTCTGAGTAAATTGGATATTTTAATGCACTATATTCATTCTAATCATGTGATCACTGCTCAACATCTATATTACCAAAGGTCACAATTCTTAACTGTATTTTAAAATCTATAAACATAAAACTAATGATGTTCCCATTTTATATAACCATAATAAGACATATAATTAGATCAAGAAGAATTTTCATTAATGAAAATTTGGGTCGTTACAATCTTCCCCCCTTAAGAAACTTCACCCTTGAAATTTCCATTTCCCATAATAAAATAGATTTGGGTAACCTTTATTCATCACTTCCTTCGATTCCCAAGTCGCTTCTTCAAATTTTTGGTTTCTCCACTACACCTTGATGATGGAAGCTGTCTTATTTCGTATAAATGTTTCTCTACGATCAAAGATCTTCACTGGTTTCTCCTCATAATAAAGATCATCCTCTAACTGTACTACCTCTGAAGAGGGTACATGTTAAGGGTTTGGAATGTACTTCCTTAAGAGGGGTACATAAAAGACATCATGTACCTTGGCCATGGTAGGTGGAAGTGCTAGTCAATAGGCCAGAGCCCTGACATGATCAAGAATCTCAAAGTGGCCAATGTAAATAGGACTTACCTTCCCTTTTTTTTACAAACCTTATGATCTTCTACCACAGAGATATGCATAGAAATATGATGTCTCCAACATTGAACTCAAGGTCTCACCGACGGTTATCTGCCTAACTCTTCTGTCGACTCTGGGCTACCTCGATATGCTACTGAATGGTTTTCACCCTCTCCACCATTTCTTCAACAATTTTGGGATCTAACAACTTACGTTCACTGACATCAACCCAACATGCTGGTGTTTTGATCCTCTTCCCATACATGGCTTCATAAGGTGCCATTCAGATTCTTTAGTGGAAACTGTTATTGTAGGAGAATTCAACATGTTGAATATTTTGGTCCCACCCTCCTTTGAAGTCCATAGAACATGATATTAATATATCCTTTCGTTTTTGGATAGTCCGATCGGATTGGCCATCCATTTGAGGATGATAATCCATACTAAAGTTCAGCTCAGTATCTAGAGCATGTTGAAGACTCTTCCAAAACATAGAGGTGAATCTTGGATCTTGATCGGATACAATAGATAGTGGTAATCCATGAAAACTTACCACTTACCTGATATATATCCGTGCAATTTTATCCAATGATAAATCCTCTTGAATTGTAATGAAGTGTGAAGACTTTGTAAGACGATCCATAACAACCTAGATTACACTGTTTTCTTTTGGATTTCTTTGGAAGTCTGGTGACAAAGTCCATGGTGTTGTTCTCCCATTTCCATGCGGGTATGGGAAATGGTTGCATCATCCCCATAAACTTCAGCCTCGCCACCTTCACTTATTGACACACTAGGTATTTTGATGTATAATCAGTGATCTCCTTCTTCATATTATCCCAACAATAATGCTCTCAGATATCTTGATACATCTTTGTGCTTCTTGGGTGAATAGGTAAATTTGAACTATGTGCATCATCCAAAAGTTCCTTCTTCAGCATTGAACTTGATGGAACATATAGTCTTTTCCCAAATCTTATAATTCCTTCTTAATTAACACTAAAATCCAAGGATTTACCTTTTCTAATAGCTTCCACATTCTTCTGAATTCACACATCTTCCTTTTGAGCATCCTTTAATGTTTCCAAAAGAGATAGTTGAGAAATCATTTGTGAAAGGATTGATGTTGTTCCATTCTTTATGATTCCCATGTCCAACTTCATAAAATCTAAGATAATTGGATCCTTCTCAATTCTCCACAATGATAGAATCATTAGGTCCTTTCTACTTAGAGAAACCTACACCTTTTTCTCTTTCCCAGGGTGGTAATGGATTGAGTAGTCATGGTCTTAGATCAACTCAAACCATCTTCATTGGTGCATGTTCAACTCTTTATTTGTGAATATATATTTGAGGCTTTTGTGTATCGTATATATTTCACACTTCTCCCCAAAGAGATAATTCCTCTAAAATTTTAAAGCGAAGATCACCGCAAACAACTTCGAATCATGTGTTGGATAATTCTGCCCATGAACTTTCAGTTACCTTGAATCATAGGCAATGAAATTTTCATTTTTCGTCAACACATGGCCCAGGACCTTCTTTGAAGTATCGCTAAATACAACAAAAAGTTCTCCACATGTGGTAAATGTGAGAAAGAGCACAGTGATAAGCCTCCATTTCAACTCCTTGAAGATTTCTTCACATTCATCTCACCAAGAGAACATTACTCTATTCTGAATTAGCTTGGTATGAGGGTTGGGTAATCGTGATAAATTTATCACAAATCGTACATAATATCCAGCTAACCCCAAGAAGCTACTTATATACGTTACCAATGTTGGCCTCATCCATACCCCTATTGTAGTTTTCATAGAGGGTTCCATAGATATCCCATTTATTGTGATGATATGGCCCAAGAATGAGACCTCCTTCAACCAAAACTCGCACTTGCTAAAATTTTCATAGAGCTTCTCTTTTCTCAAGGTCTCTAGTACAGTACATATATGCTTCTCATGATCCACCTTTGTTTTGGAGAATATTATAATATCATCTATAAATACTAACACAAATATTTCTAGATAGTCTCTAAAGACTATATTCATCATGTTCATGAAGATTTTTGGGGAATTATTGAGTCCGAAAGTCATTACTATGAATTAATAGTGCCAATATCTTCTAAAAAACACCATCTTGGGGATATCTTACTTGTGCACCCTAACGTGGTAATATCCTGACCTCAAATCTACTTTAGAGAAGTATTGTGCTCCACACAGATGATTGAACAAGTCATCAATTCATTGGAAAGATACTTTTCTTTATCGTTATTTTGTGAATCTCATGATAATCGAGGCAATGGTGTACTAACCCATCCTTCTTTTTGACGAAGTGGACTGGTGCACCACATGGTGAAACACTTAGTCGTATATACCCTTTATCCAAATTCTCCTGTAATTTTTTCTTTAAATACTCATGCCCCACAACAGCCATTTTATACTAATTATTGGATATTGGAGATTACCTAGGTACAGTATCATTTGATAATTCAGAATCTCATTTAGGTGGAAGACTAATAAATTACTCAATAAACACTTCAGCGAATTTCCTCACAATAAGCATGTCTTCAAGGATGGTATCCTCCTTAGACTCAATCATCTATGCCAAATAAGTGTGCTCAAAAGGATGTAATATCCACTCTAGAGATTATGGAGCTAAATAAGATTCATCTTCCAACTTGCACTTGTAAATAATTTGGAATCGATTTTCCACATGGAGAGTGATTTACCTCTCATGGAAATTCATGATGGATCTATATAAGGGAAGACAATCCAAGCCAATAATTGCATTAAATTACACCAGAGAGAGTATGATGAGGTTTGTAGGGAAGTTCAATCCATCGATGAAGACATGGGAGGAGTTATATTCACTGGATGCAATGATTTCCCCATTTTTCATACTCACCGACATCTTTACTTCGATGATTTGTGGGGGTGTTGGTATTGTTCTACTGAACTATTGGGATATAAAATAATACATAGAACCTGAGTCAAAAAAATTACGTTCACTATTCTTGAATAAATAACTAGTGTACATGTCACTACATTTTTGTTGGGGTTCACTTCGGCATTAGTGATGGAAAAAGATCCCCCTAGCTGCCTTGGAGGTTGTTGGTTGCCACTGAAAACCCATGGCTTAAGGCACTGATTTTCAAGATTCCCTGGTTCATTGCAGTTGAAGCAATGAAAAACGCATTGAGAGTCGAACGGAGTGTTCCTATCCTCTATCATAGATGTGGGTTTTTCTTGTCGGATGTAAATGACTTGTTTCCCTTCTCTTATACACCTAAATCATTTCCTTATCCCCTTTAGGCAATTTTCAGGGTGCTTCTTTCCACACCTTTGGAAAGTGGGGTGATGTATTTTCTTAGCACTATTGGATTTATCCATCAGACTACTAGAATTGAAGTACACCTTATGATTATTATCCCTATGATACCCCTGAGGTTTGCTGATCTCCCTTTCAACATTGAGGGCACATAATACAATTTCATCCTAGCTATCGAAGTCGCGGATCGCTAGGGATTTCCGTAGGCTAGGTTTCTGCCCACCAAAGAAGCGGTCAACCATGCATTCATGGGTAATGAAAAAGCCAGAATCATATCGTGAAATCCTTGTGAAGTTTTCCTAATATTCTCTAATTGATTCATCACCTTTTTTATTGAGGTTAAGAAAGTCCATTTCCATCTTAATCCAGATGGTTCCCAGAAAATATTTATCAAAAAAAATCTTTTAGAAATTCTTCCATTCCAACGCCTTGATCTACTCCCCAGGCATAGAATTTTTTATCAATGTCCACCATTGATCAGCTTCACCCTCCATAAAATAAGTATCCATAAGAAGCTTCTCTCATTCATAACATTGAATGATGAAGGATATATTTTCAATGGAATAGATCTATTGTTCGGTGGTTGAGGGATCATATGATCCATTAAAAGTAGGAGGCCTTTGTCTAATGAAGCTATCGATAGTGACTTGTTCTTTATTAGGTGGGGGGGATTGAACATTCTTCTTGACCCATGTTTCTATTAAATGATTGAGTTAACTGAGGGATTATCATGACAATGTTTGAGATTCCCACTCCCATCAGATTGGGCATCTCATTAGAACAGTCATCACATTGGTCATCACATTGATTGTTAGCCCGAGTCATCCTTTTACTGGCCATTGGATGAAATAAAAGGAATACTAGGGGAAACACATAAAGGTTAGTCCAAAAACAGATGACTCACAAATAGATTTTATTTCCTTAACTTATGAATCTATAGGCTTCAATCTATGTTATCCATGATCTAATTTCTAACATATATTTTTAGTGGATTTTTTTAATTCCCTTAATAATGGTTCATACTAAGCTTGTGAATTTACCAATGCATATCCCCTAGGAGTGTCGTAACCAAGAGTGCTGCAAGGCCTGTTTTTGAGTACCAGGATACCCTGAGTCAAGCCTGAAACTCATTGTCGGGGTATTCACCCCTGGGTACATCTGTGATAGAGCCGCCTCTACCTACTTGTATCCAGACAGGGATGTTTTTTTATGATAAACAACTTACTCAACACCCACCAAATCATATATATGTTTTTATTATAGTTAGTATTTTCTCTAAGGATTCACTAGAGATTTCTAATCCTAATCCAAAAAATAACTAATCCTATCCTCTAATACCAACTTTAACAACCATACTTCTTATTTCATAAAAAACATGATTTATTACATAAAACATTCAATTTATACAACATAGAATATCAATAGGTCTAGTGTCTTTGGGGATATGGAACATTACATACCATATTAAATAATAGAACACAACATCTTATTGAAAACTTCCTTTACATGACCACTACATTATCTTATACTTAGCATTTCATGGGATAACCTGAGGACATGCTTAAGAAAATGGTGATATATAAAGCCTAGTAAGGGATTAAACAAGGAATAACATTAATATTACTATTCATGTTAGGAAATTTTCATATCCATGTAGAAAAAGATAATCATGAACATAAAGGAATGTTAAAGCATGATAATAATAACATGAAAATGTGAAAACAACACTTAACATGGAATTAACATGAGCCAAGGATCATTGCACATGGAGCATGAGTAAACCCTAATTGCACATGAAGCGTGAGTAAAACCTCATTGAAATTGAATTATCACTTGTCAAAACTCATTCCTCCTGATTTATCATGATACTATACTTTACCCAATTCGTTGGAGCGCTATCAGGGCACACCCTTCTTAAAAATTACATTTCATGCATAACTGTTCCACATGGATCATATAACATGGAATCATTCATCATCATTTATTCCACGATAAAGGGATGTGGAATAAATACATGAAATTTTATAATCAATATGTAAATGTTCAGAAAGGTGAATACCCTTGATAAAGAAATGGGCAGGTTATTCACTACACAATGAAATTGGCTTGGAAAATTGGTGCAATTTTGGCAGCGTAACGACGTGACATAAGAATTAATAAAAAAATTGTTGATGAGAGAGAAATGGGTGTCTCGTAATATATACATGAAATGGATAGTAAGGGTGTCATATCCATACATGTCCCAACATTGATAATGGATTTTATATTCCTTATACAAAATAATTGCTTGAATGTAAATGAGGAGGGAGAAATTCCTTATATATTTTTAGCATTGTAACAGGTATACATGGAAGTCACCGATTATAGAGAAACTAGTCTCTCATAACTCAAAAAATAAAGATTAAATTCTAGGGGAGGTTATAAATCATGCCCCAATATTTATAATTGAAAATAAAAGGGCATAACAATATTAAGAAACTTGGATAAAAAGAGAAAGGTAGGAATCCCTTACTTGGACGTGTGCTTCCGAAGGCTTGGCAGAGGCTTGAGAGAGGTTTCTTGAGAGAATGGGGTTCTTTTGGAGGATTGTAGAGAGAGTAGGGAAGATGATAAAAGAACTCAAAAGGCATTGATTTAAGAGGAAGTGGTAGCTTGGGTGGGTTTATATAGTAATTGAAAGGGAAATCTTTATTATTTAGGTTTGGGACAACACACATTAAACTAAAAAAACAAAAAACCAGCCAATGTTTTTTGATGATGGTATTTGAAAAAGGGGAGTAAAAAAGAATATTTTATGTGGCCAATGTCTGAACTTCTTAAAATAATAGGATTGATTAGGTGGAGGTGAGTCACACTCTCAATGAAAACAATTTAAAAAGATATAATGTATTATAAGTCATGGAGGGTCCACTAAAGCTTTGTAAAATAAATCAAACAACTCTAAAATCACATTTTTTAATTGGTAAAACATATATTGGCCGAATATAATGATTATAGTATTTTATTACGTCACTATTTGGTCATTATGATGCCATAAAACACATTATATATTTAAATGATATTTAATTTTTACACAAAAATTTGACTTTCTCAGAAAATTATGAAATATTCACCATTTGATAATTTCAATATCCTGATTCAAAAAAATAATATTCATTTTATCTAAATAATTTACTAAATATATTAATTTTTATGTTTAAATTAAAAACCGTCATTTATCGAAAATTCTTGCATTTTGACAGAAACTGCTTTCAAACCTTAATAAATATTACAATTGTTTTTATAAAAAATGTACGATCATTTGTATTTAATAAAAATTAATTTATTAATAATTATTTATTAAAATATAATTTAATCAAAAAATCCATTAATTCATCAAAAAAGATTTCTTAGTTGAATATTAACTAAAAATACTATTTGTGTTTTAGAAACAATTTACAAAGTAATGATAATAAAATGAATGCAAATTCTTTAAACAAAAATAATGTAAAAATTCCTAGTGCTGGGGTCTTGTTACATAACCCCTTATAACACCCGCATAAGACTAAAGGGTAAGGTTTGCGATGGTGAAAGACTCTTGGGGTGGCTCGGATAACATCGCTTGGGTGGTAATCTCTATTAACTTCCACTTCTCCCATAGTCAGTTCTGCTCAAGCTTAACATGTTCATGCTCGGATTGGGCATGGTCAAGAGAGAAGCCTAATGATGCCACCTCCATTCCAAGTTCTGAAAAATGGGTCTCATATGGGGAAAGTCTAATGGATGAGGCCATCACTTCCTTTTTCACCTTAAATTAGATTTAATAAATCTCTATATGTAGAATAATCATGTGATCATTGTTCAATGGATATATTAGCAATGATCACAATTATTAATGGTATTTTAAAATCCAGAAACATAAAACCAATAAATTTCACATTTTATATTACCATAAAAAACATTTTATTAGATAACAATTAATTTTAATTAATGAATGTTTGCATCATTACACCCTCGGCATGATGCTGATTTTAGGATACCCATGTTACTCAGTGATTCTCTACTTTTTATGGATCCTTGTCGTATGGTACCTTCTGAGTTGTGGCAATTGTATTTTTTTATAGATGATCAAATGTATAAGGTTTTCATCTGACCCACTGTATCACCATGGTGTGCTCCAATGTTTTTCTCAAATAAGGAAGATGATAGTTTGATGTTGTGTATAGACTACTGAAGGTTGAATCCAGTGAAGGTCAAAAACCATTACCCACTTCTGAGGATTGATGATCGTTTCGACATAAATAGAGGGAAATTTTTTTTTCTAATATTGATCTATGGTTTGAATATCACCAGTTTAGGGTGAAGGATAGTGATATCCCAAAAAATTCCTTCAGATGTAGGTATGGGATCTTCTAGTTTGTATTGATGCCATTCAGTGATACCAACTCACCACCTATGTTCACAGGACTTACGAAATTTGTGTTTTGTGAGTTCTTGTATCAGTTCATCATCATATTCCTCGATGATATCTCAATCTAGTCGAGGTCAGCGAAGAAGTATTACAAGCATATCCTAATAGTATCTCATGTTTTTCTATGCCACTATCACTATAAATATTTTCCAAGAGTATGTTCTTGACACAATAGGTGAATTTCCACGTGCATGTGGTGTATTAAAATTATGGTTAAGTAGACCTATCAAAGGTTGATGTAGTTTTTTCTTGGACATCACCCAAGAATGTGGAATATGTTCACAGTTTCCTTGGTTCTTCATTTCATTATCGGAGTTTTTTACCTAATTTATCTCAATTTTCATCCCCATTGATATCTTTGACTAAGAAGGAAAAATATATTTTTTAGATAGATCAGGTCTAGGTAGAATTGGGTTACCTGAAGGGGATGCTAGTCAGTTCTCTATTTCTTTAGCTACCAGAGGAGGGTGTGTTGTTTGAGGCATTTTGGGACACTTCCTACATGGGATTGCGATGCATACTGTTGTAGAATTAGGCAGTGATCTCTTATGGGTCTATGCAGAAACATCCCCACCAATGTAACTATGAAACCCACGATCTAATGATAGTATCATTTGTGCTTGCACTAAATTTGTGGAGACATTACCTAGTAGGAAAGTTCTTTTTGGTATTTATAGATCATAATAGTTTGAGTTACGTATTTTCCTAGAATGATCTAAACATGAGAGAGTGAAGGTGGTTATATTTTCTTTAATATTATGTTTTTGAGATCTCATGCACCTCAGGAAAATAGAATGTTGTGGTCAATGCTGGGATTAAGAATTTGTGGAAGGGTGTTGTTATGGATTCTGGGGATTGTTGGAGAGTAATGGATGAGTTGATAGGCTTTCACATTGATTCAAGGGTGGTTGGTGGTGGAGGTTATTTGTTTCATATGAATATGAAGTCTTCTCTGATGTAGTAAGTGGAGGAGTCTCAGTGGGGAGACTCAGTGGAAGATGTTATGCATGATCATGTTGGCCATGTTGATGCTCTAAAGGGATGGTCAGAGGATGGTTGGAATTAGATGTTGTTTTGTGGGATATTATTTGTTCCAATTGTAATGAATGATGGAGTCCTAAGTGAGTATCATAGCTGAGATTTGGTGTTACAACTAATAGTTTCCAAAATTTTCCATTTATTAAGAAATCATTTTTGATGGCCATGGATGAAATGGGCAATGGAAAAGTTTATGTCAACATGCTTGGTTTCTCAGTAGGTAAAGGTTGAGCATCATGTAGCTGGTGAATTGTTATAGTCGTTGGATGTTCTCGATTAGAAATGGAATAAAATATAAATATATTTTTTACCATGGTTATCCAGAGCTCAAGGAGGTTGTGATGATATATGGGTGATTGTGGATTAGGTGACAAAATTGGTCCCATTATTATCAATCAAAGAGTCAGGAATAGTTGATTATTTAGATTAGAGGTATGTGGATGAGGTGTTACAGTTTCATGGTGTTTTGAGGTCAACTATCATGGATTGGGATTCACATTTTAAATCATAGGTCTGGAATGGATTTCATCATGCTTTTGTAACTCAGTTATGTCTCAACACTACATTCCACCGCCAAACAAATGGGTAGATGGAATGGATTATCCAATTGCTGGAGGCTATATTATGGGCGTGCATCTTGGATTTTGATGTATCTTGGGTATAACACCTATCTTCAGTAGAGTTTTCTTATAATAATAGCTATCACACTGCCATTGGCATGGCCCCATTTTAGGATTTTTATAGGAGACCATGTTGTTATCCATTGTGATGTATTGAGGTTGGTGAGATAGTTAATCTTGGTCCTGATGTGGTGCGAAGCATGATAGAGAAAGTTTGTCTTGTTTGTGAGAGGATGAAAGTGGCATAGGATCGGCATATGTTTTATAATGATTTTTTAATGAGGCCCTTGGAATTCATGCATATGAACCATATGTTTTTATATGTTTCTCCTTGATGTGGTAAGTGGAGGTTAAGTAGAGGGATTTAGCTTTCTCCTAGGTTTTTGGGGCCCTTTGAGGTGTTGGGGTGAGTTGGTGAGGTGGCATATAAAGGTTTTCATTACCACCAAGGTTCGAGGAGATCCATGATGTCTTCCGCGTCTCTCAGTATCATCAATATCTTCATGATGACTACAATGTCATTGAATGGGTAGAGTTTGATATCGAGGATGATGCGACATTTGTGGGGCATCTAGTAGAGATCCAGGATTTCCAAAACAAAGTGAAAAATGGATGGACCATTTTTTGGTTCACGTGTTATGGATCTATGGAAGCCTAGAGAAGAGTACTTGGGAGAAAGAAATGTTGATGCTCTCCTATTACATGGAGTTGTTTTTCATTTTGAGTTTCTATTTTTATGATGTGATGTTTGGATCCTTCTGTCTTATTAGATGAGTTTTTTTCCTTGGTTTGTAATATGTGTGGTGTGATATGTGATAAATTCTTGATGTTTGAAAATTTGAAGACTTAATTCCTAATAAAGAAATCATTGATTGTGAAATGATTAAATCTACTTGGGTGCGTAAATTCTTCACAGATCAGATAGTATCTTGATATGTTAGATAGAATTCTCTGATTCTTGTGTTCTAGAAGGTGTGGTTCATTGGTTGTGGGGGTTTCTAGTTTGGGTTTTGTGGTGGTTGATATAGTTTTGCTGTGGTGATATCAAAATGTGGTTGTGGGAGATGTGTATTTTGCTTTTTTAGTGTGTTTGGCAGACATTCAGGTTGTCGTGTTTAGCTAGTGTTAGTGTTTGAGGTATGAAAAGATCCTTGAGAGGTATCTCATGGGGTAGTTTTTCGGACCACTTTACTTATGGGATTTGTTATGGATTATTTAGGGATAGAATAATTTTATAAGTATCATATGGTACATTTCGTGCCATCCTCGTATGTTACATTTTTATTGTTGGTTGTTGGAGGTGTTCGGGGAAGGTTTCAGGAGTTTTTGTGGGAGTTAGAGGTAAAATAGAGGTGTTGCAGAAAATATACAGCATGTATGAGTAATACACAATGTGAAATTTGGTTTCATGGCTTTTCTAGGGATGGTTTGTGATGATTATATTTCAGAGTTAAAAAATTAATAGTTGACACATTTTATAGCGGAACTAAACTCTAACGATTACATAGCCTGAAAGGTGAATAAAAGTCATGTAAATCCCCAATGGAATGTTTCTATAAAATAGCAGGGAGCTTAGGTTTTCCTCAAACCCTATGATATCTCTTGTCTAGGTGGTTTGAAGCCCCCCTTGAGATGTTTTGAGATTCCATTCTACATGGATTGATTTTTAGCTTCCTGTCTTTGATCCGGGGTGAGTTCTCCTATTGTTCTTATCTATTTTCTTCCATTATTCTCCTGGGAATTTTATGTGGTGTTGTTTCTCTGGTTTGGGGTGTTTTTTGGGTTGGGTATTATGTGATTTAGTTTCGTTGTAGGTTTATACATGTTTTTTGATGGTGTGGGATTTTTTCGGGTGTTCTTTTTCACCCTATAGAATGCAGCGAGTTGGCGAGCTTCTTTGAGGTAGAGATTCCCTTATTTATCCTTACTATGTATCAGGTGGGAGGGGTCTAAGTTTATTATCTATGGGTTATGGTTGTTCTGGATTAATCAAATATAAATAATTCATTAATTTAATTGAAAGGATAAAAATTGGTTTAATTTGTATGATTTTCTATCTTTGATATTATCTGTGATATTGTGAATTATACGGGCTAGATTCCCTATAGAAAATTATGGTTGTTGGGGGATTTTTTGTTCCTGATATATGTGTTTTGATCGATAGTTTTTTTATGATTATTGTGATATCAACCTAAAATAGAAATTGAACTAACAACTTATATTTGGATAATTAAATGGTTTCCTACGGATTTTGTCTTATGTGACAATTCCCCTAAAATAAAGTGGAATGCGATAAAAGACCCTTTTCAAATTTTTGAAATGATCTTAATGGGGTGAGATTTATGGTCGTTCTTATGGGATTCCAATGTGTGGTTGGGTCATGTGGGGATGATTGTTTGTTTTTCCATTATTATGGGTCGATGGGGTGGGGTTTTATTGGTAGTGCTCTTGGGAAAGTGAGGTGGTGGTTTCTTGGTGCTAGATGCCCAAGTAGTGATGGAATAAATAGATAATTGTAAATAATGTTTGAAATGGATGGGTATGGTATGGCTAATAGAGTGAAAATTGTTAACGAATAATTAAATTGTGTGTTTTTTTTTTAAATGTGGTCAATGATATATAATTAAAAGAATGGGACTATTAAATTGAATTGGTTAGATATCTGAAATGGGTCTTGTGGCTTGATGTTTTGTGTCATGCATTTAGTGGTGGGAAAAAAGTAACAACATTAGGAGTTGGTTGGTTTGCTTGTAAACCCATAGGTTGGGATTGTTTGTTTTATATTATATATATATTTTTATTTTCTTGTGATTTCTATAAACACCCAAACCACATCTAGCACTATACGTTGTCACCCATATAGTCACACAGAGGGTGTTTGTCTTAACATTTGGTGAGAAGTATGGATGGATGGGTGCCCTCTCTTCCCCACTCTCTCTTCCATGAGAGGTAGGTATTTCACAAGATATGATGGTCATAGGTTTATTAGTGTATTAGGTGGTGGTTGTGATATAACATGTGTTTTCGGGGAAGATGTGATGGGCCAGGTGTCTTCGATCATTGTAAGACCATGAATGTGGGGTGGTGGCCAGGTGTTTTCAGGTTGGAAGAGATATGACTAAGCTTTTGGGCTAGGCTCTGGTGGGGGTTGTACATGGTAGGAGGAGGGAAGGAGGTTGATTTCCTACATGTTCATCATACACTACTACTATGGTTATGGCGGTGGTTGTGTTGTGGTCTAGGTGTTTTTGGGTGAGATGTGTTTTGGTTGTTCTTGTGGTGTGGGGAGCCTAGGAGTTTAAATTTGAGGTTTATTCTGATAGTTATTTTGGGGAAATGTGTTATATAGAAGAAAAGAATGTGCCAAGATGTAAAACATTGGTTGTGAGAGTAGCAAACCAATGGGAAAATAGTGAGGGGTACCCTTATTGATGTGATAACATGATATTTTGTTTCATAAATTTTTGTATTTGGTGAGTGTGACTTAATGTGGTTATGATGGCTAGTATACATTGATATGTGTTTTTTGGTTCTATTTATCTCTCACAGAAGAATTATTATGCTTCTTTCACATGCTCAAAAGTGACGTCGGTTTTCCTACTAAGTATATTTGTATGCTCTATCTAGATATATAAAACTGTTTTCAGGTATAAATGAGGATTATATAGGCCATACTGGGAGTTACTAACTCTGGCCTATTGATAGCTATTGTGTTCTTGCTTAATCTTTACTTTTGGGTATTTAATTTGGAGTCTTTTATTGTATCATATATATTTATATATACATTGTGGTATGGTTTTTGATTTTCTTATTTATATGTCCTGGAGTTGATTTTGGTTGATACATCATATCTTCTAGTACTATTAATATTATAAAGGTTAATTCCTACAATATATGAGATTTTCATACCCTTAGTTCTAGTCTGCATCCTGAGGCCCACTGGAGGTGGGACTCAGGTGTCATTATCTCTCTCTCTCTCTCTCACTCTCTCTGCATTATGGTATATTTGGAGGAAGGGGCTCGTGACAACATCAGTTCCTATTTTTTTTACCACTATGGTTATATAGGGCTTGGAATGTATTGTAATGTATCAAGCATGAGATTTGATAGAGTTCATATGCTAGCTAATCATGGGGTGGTATATGGTTCTTATCAACGTTGGCCACTTGAAAATAATTATCTAACCAATTAAATTGATTTTACATTCTCCCAAGTGTTAGAGAAAATATTTGATTGGACATAAATTCCCAATGTGTATCGATCACAATGTATTGAATTATATTGTCTCTTATAAATATTTGAGTCATAAGGAATGAAAATGAGTGAAATATATTCAAATATTTTCGTTCAATATCTCATATACATCATGGAATTAAAATATTTTTGTAGACTATATGTGTTGGATGTTTTCATCAAAATCATTGAGGATATCTATTGATTAATGTAACTCAGTAAACTTTTTTCTAATATTTACATAGAGGTGAAAGGATAGAAGGGGGATATCGTTGTTTCTAATATTTATATGACACCCACTCTCCTAGATCTTGTTAATTAGAAGAATCCTTGGGTTGGGGAGTTTCAGTGTATTTATAAAATTATAAATGATGTGGAGACCACCATAGAGTGTTATCTATCACATAAAGAAATTTTATGTTTAAGGAAGCATTACGTGGTTCCTCAAACCAAGAGGAGTGAAGTGGTGAAATATTTACATTATTCATAGTGTCTATTTTAGTAAGGTGATAGTAGGGTATATGATAATATAAAGTTATGATATTAATGTCCTAGTACAGTACCTGAAAAATCATAATTTTTTTGATGATGTTATACATATTAGTATAATAAAGTATCATGTTGAAAATCCTATGGTTTTCCCTATACATTATTATTCCCACGTAAAAATGGTATGGGATATCCATGGAAATAATTATTAGACTAATTAATACCCATAGGGGGAAGAATTATATCTAGGTTGTTATTAATCAGTTGATTAAATCATCTTATTTAAAAATGAACAAGGATGGAACCAAGATAGAGAATGTTGGGAATTTGTACATGGAGAATATCATGTAATTAGATAAAGTTCCTTTTACCATTATTTATGGTAGAGAACCGTAGTTCACATCCTGATTTTGGAAGCACCTCTAAATTCCATGAGATAGCTAATACAATTGAGAGAATCATATCATCTATAAATGGATAGTAAGGTAGAGCAGGAGATCAAGATTCTAAAGATAATCATCACCCACATGTACTGGATTTTGGGGGGCTCATGGGATATCCATATGGTATTACTTAAGATTTTTTATAAAAATAGATTTCAATCCTCTATCCAAATGGGTCCTTTTAAGCCCCTATATAATATTCCATGTTGGTCACCCTTTGTTAATCTGAGGTGGTAGAAAATTATCAGGTGATACTAAGCATTCATCTGGAGATGAAAAAATATTTATGTTAGATAGAAATATCTTGTGAGAGATCAAAGCTTAAATATATCCTATTTTTAACACTATCACAATACTTTGGTTTTCTCAGTTGGTAATATTGTTTTATTAAATATATTACCTTGTTTTGTCACTAATTTCTTTTAAGGCAATATAAGTTGACACTATGGTATGTGTTTCCCTATGAGTTTATTTAAATTATTGAGAAGTTCATGTGCCACATAACATTTATATCTCATAAAATCTTCTATGTTTATCAATTGAATAAATACAATCAAATTCTCACCCATCAGTTGAGCTAAGAATAGAAATAATAAGACCTAGATATATTGGTAACTAAACAACAAATCTAAATTATCAACTACTACGGTAATGTACTACATGGAAAATATATTAAATTAACTTTAGTATTATAGATGAATGAGAGTGATTTTCCTGAGTATTTGGAGTGAAGATATTTAAAGAGGGAAAAATGGACTCACCTCTTCTACCTCAACTTTTCATCAAGATAACATAATACTGGAAATGTGATATAGTTAGCAGAATTATCACACTCGAATTTTATTTTTCTGGTATGATATTTACGACTAATGGTTTTTTATATTTATTTCTCTATTAAAAGGTAAATTCATTTAAGAAATTATAAAAGGGGGGATGTGGGATCTTCCTATTCATCGTATGGTTGGCACATATTTTTTAGTAACTGTGGGTCTTAATAATAAACAAGCTGACACCATGATATTGTGAGGCACACAGTTAGGTTATTTTTTTGAGAAACCATAGAGATTAATCTTACAAATATTGGGGGAACCATGTAAAATATATTTATGTAGAGTGATTATACAAAATTATCACACGATTATTTGTAAATTTGGATCTTAATCATACCTGGATAGAGGAAACGTTATGAACCATAAATAATGGTTCCATAATCTTTCCCATGGTTGGTGCATGATTTACCTAAGACTGCACTTAGACTATTAAACATCCAAAAAAATTAAATATATTAAATTAATGCTCTTCCATATAATATTTAGATAACCTTTTTTTGTTCATCCTCTACTCAAACTCTTCATACCCTAGTCATCATGTTCCTTTTTTATCCACCCACTAATCTCAATTATATATGTATTCTTCACAATGATTCATCATATGATCATAATGTATGTGGTTCTACTTCTCCTATTTTGTCTTATTTTCCTATTTTCTTTTAGTTTCCTACACTGAAATGGACACATCATCATAAATATTATGTTAATTTGAGAATAAGTTGATGTATTTCCATGATCGGGTCTTATTTTAGCTTATTGAGATCCCTTTATCACTCTTTTGGTGGAAAACAATGAATGTTAATAGATTCAACATAAAAATAGAAAGTGACACAATATTACTTAATATAATTTACGATCCATGATTTAACTTCTCTTTTATAAAATGTTTTATGAAAACTAAATCATGTTTTAGTCCATATGAGAAATTCTATAATCATAATTTTATTCTTTTGGTATTCACAAATATTTGGACAGATGATTTTATTTTAATCAAATAATTTCTTTTTCATCATAATCCACTTACTAGAAATTTGATGAAAATATTAATTCATATATCAATGAAATATATAGATTTGATTTTTGAATGGGATTAGACATAGATAGTAATGAATTATTGAATGGTATTATAATAAATCATTTTGTTCAAATATGTTTTTGGATTTTTTTGATGTAGTTTCCCATTTGAGTTAAATCCCTTATAATGAAATTTATTACAAGATATTTCTATAAATCTTGAGGGATTTAGAAACAATCCTAGAACCTCATTAGAATAACTGGGAAAATATAGTGTATAAGGAATCATATCATTAAATAATTATGGGATTTTCCTACTAAATAGATATATTTAGTTCTACTGAATACATACCAATGACAGTGCATGGTAAAATATTCCTAGCAGATATGTGTATATCTAATATTTTTTCTAACTTATTTGGGTTGTAGTTCCTTGTAATGGGTGTTCTTACACTAAGAAGGGGGTGAATTGGTGTAAAAATATTTTTATATAAATACAAGTAGTCATGTTTTATTTTACCACTATTGGGATTTAAATATCTATTGTTCGTTATGATAATTATATCTCCTTATTATTTACCTAGAAAATAATATCACATTAAATGTGGGAAATGATGTAATGGTTAATGTGACCACATAATTATATAAAAAAATATTAAATTAATTTATATTAATATTGAATAAATATCAAAATAAAATAGACCCCATAGCCATAAATGTTTAACATCTTTGGAGACTAGATATATAATCAACTTATTTCAGGAAAGATCACAAACATCTCAATTAATGTTTCTCTCACTTATTACCCTTCAAAGAGATACCATATTTAAAACCCTTCATCATAACCTGAGGCAATGGAAACATAAGAAAGGGTAATATCTGATGGTCACTAAGCGTTAACATAGGAGATATCAATCAATGGACATAAGTGATAAAAAGATAATCATAAGGGAATGATAACATGATAATAACTTATGAAATTAATACACAATCATTCAAATATCATTCATAATGAGTCAAGACATAATGAATCATCATAAAAAAGAAATAATTCAGAAGTGTGAATAATAGTCAGTAATAAATAATGATCAATGAAAACATATCATAATCAAAGTTCATTTGTTTTGGAATACATGTTAGCATAAAAAACGAGTTACTTAAGAAAATATCACTTCCAAGACTATCATATTTTTTATATTCCCATAGTGGATTGTGTTCACTCCCCATTCCAGTTAATATTATATCATGTGATATCAATTTATACCCAATTCATTATTGATATATATAATTTTATTCCCACTACTCACATAATGAGAACCATACATAAGTGTTCCACAAGATCATAAAAACATTCATTATTTCATCAAATCCTGACCTGTGAAAAATAAATGAGATTCATAAAGATATTATCATTACATAATCATAATCAATCCACATAAATAATATAGGTGGTATCATAAATAAATATCCTTATTATATTATTGGAAACATTTAATCATGTTGACATAGATGAAAAATACCTTTAAAAGTGAATTTAAATATTTATTTAAAATTATTGAAAAATTTCATTTTCCATTAGTATATTTAAAATCTAGAAAATTTCAGATTATTGAGAAAAAAATATTTCAAAATAAACATATAAACTTATAATTGAATATTCAAAGATAATAATGGTCATCATAGTGGAAAAACTATTCATTCATTAAACATTGAAACAAATATTCCCATCACACTTTTCGTAAAAACTAATAAATAACCTATTTTGAAAACATCACAAAAATTATATTTTTGAAAAATTTAAAGGAAAGTAAAATATGGTTAAAGATCACTTTAAATATTCATTGTATAATAGAAAATAAAATTCATTTAAAACATTATAATTAACATTGAAATTGAAGATAATGATTCTTAATCCAAAAAGAAGAAATATGGACATATATTCATAAAATAATTTCTCGATTATTTTAAGTAACAACGAGTTGAAAATGTTTTAAAAACATGAAAAACACGAAAATAAATTAAATAAACATAAGAGAATAAAATATATGCGGTTTAAATTATAAGGACAATATAATTTCTATCAATATAAATTTAACATAGAGAATCCTTAAAAGAAATGAAATTGTAATATAAACACTTACCACATTGGTAACTTTTGAATCCAAAACCCCTTGAAAGAAATAACTTAAAAAATAAAAGTAGATAATTTTAATATGAATTTACTCATGATAAAATATATCAATGGTTTTTATATACACTATAGAAACCAAAATATGTTCCTTGCATGAAACAAGTCTCAACAAATCCAAATTGAGACGAAGAACCCATTTAGTTTTGATAATATCGAAATCCAAGACCTAGGGAAAGATATAAACATATAAGGATGATTAAATAAAAATAATTTTCCTTTAAATTATTATAAAATACATTCAGGGGAATTTTATTTGTGACATAAAATAAAAAAGTGGTGAATATGTCATATGAATCACAAAAATAAAAGTGAAATCCGAATCCCATACCTAAGGTCCAAAAATTCTTGGTACATGATATTAACCATATATATAATAAATATATATTTTATTATAAATTTATAATATAACTATATTCATAATTATCATAAAATATATTGTTCACTTATAATTTTAAATTACTCCATTGTTAATAATTCCTACTTGAAATCATCATGCTGAGTGTTCACTGTTCCATTTTTCACGCATGTTTTGGTTTTGTGGTTCAGGTCCTTGAAACATGGTCATGGTATCATAATACCAATAATCATTACAATTTCATAAGAATCACATTTTATAATTATATATACTTGTATAACAATTTATATATTGTGGTGATGAAAAATGAATTACATCACTTTATGGAGGCAGTAGTCCATACGTACATACGAGTAATGTTTTACCTTTTTGATGGATGGAAAAGAATAAATATAAATTATAATTCACTTTATAGAATCATTATTGTATAATATATATCATATAAAATCATTAAATCTTTACTTATTAATGTCCTTTTAAAATGGAAATGAAAAAATATTTATATCTCTTAGTGGAGGTGGAAGCCCACACGTACGCACGAGCAACATTATCATTTTCCAACATATGAGATGGTAAGAAATAAGAATGTATTTAATATTTATGTAATTATAATTATTTTATAAACATCATATAGTTTTATTAAGTCTATCAAAATAACCATACCTGAGAGATAATTATGAAAAATGAAACATGTCGCTACGTGGAGGTTGTAGTACACACGTACTTAGGAGAGATGTATTCATTTCCCGTAGGATGGAAAAAAAGATTAAAAAGGGGTATAACATAAACCAAATAAAATTTAATTATATTTTAGATATGTAATTTATTATAAAATAATTTTTATGATAGGTTTGAAGTAGTTAGAAGAGGAAATGAATATGAAAGGTCCTGATTAATAGTTGAAACCCTTTAATGGAAAAAATCATTTTGCTCACACATTAATCCTTCTAGGTGGGTGTTTTGTTGAGTCCATGACAACTAATTACTATTGAATAATGTTATAGGGTATTCAAGAATATATTTTCTAATATAAAGAACTCAATTGTTGTGGATAAGTGAGAAGATTAGGTTACCATTTATAAGTGAGGTGGGTGACACAACTGTATTTAATCTTAAATTTTAAATATTATAAGAGTCTTAATCATCATAAAGTTGCACTAAAATAATTAAAATTGGTTTAAAGTTTTAACATGGTTTGATATTACCTCCTAAAATATGTAGTAATATATGTTTATGTGACCATATCAGACTATTTAACCTTAATTATCTTGTTTTACCCTTTTAGTGTGGTGGCATCATTTTTATGAAGGTTTCTATTCATAATAACCAAAAATGAAAATGATATTATCACTAAATTTGAATCAAATAATTATAATTATTAAATCCTATTTTAAATTTTATCTTTATTTATTCGGTATATTATAATTTTAAAATAAGTTTGAAAAATGCATTCAAAATCGTTTTTAGAAGACAATTGTTTTAATCATAAAATTGAGCTTATTCAAAAACAAAATAAAATATTGATTTACAAGGAATTAATTTAATTATATTTTATAAAAATGATATTTTTTAAATTTAAAACTAAATCCAAAAAATAATGGGACTTTTAAAATACTTAAATTAAATAAAATTAATATGTATTTTACAAAATAGGTAATTTTCACTATTCAATCGGAAATAAATATTTCCAAAAAAATTCCAAAATATCACTCTATGATAATTTTGACATGATTTTTGAAAATTTAATGTCCATTATTTCAAATATAATTTCATAGAGTGGAATAAATTAATTATATTATACACGTATAGAATTCATTATAACCCTTTTTAATGCATTTTTGACATATAAGATAACTTTATTCTCATTCTAGGATTAATAAACATTATAAAATTAATGTTAATTAATTTAATGGGATATAATCTACTCAGTTAATTATGAAAATTTATCAATAGTTATTAATTTAATCACTTAAGGTAAAAATACATTTCCCACATAAAAACAGTTTTATGAGAATTATCTATTTTACCTTTAAGAGGTTTTATCACTATTTATAAGCAATTGAAAATTAATGAATAATTTATTTTACATTTTATTAAGAAAAAAAATCTACATATATTTCTATAGTGTAACATGGTTTCTCTATTCTTAACATTTCATGTAAAGAAATCTATCAAACACTCCAAATTTAATAAAGTGGAATAAATATTAAAAATCATGGAGCATTACATTATACCCACTTATAATAATTTCACCCTCAAAATTACATTTCACTCATTCCAAAAATATGGATACTTATACCTCATAACATCCTTAGGTTCTCACATAACTTCTTCAAATTTATGGTTTCATCACAAAAAATTGACAAGGCAAGTGGTATTATTTCTTTTAACATAATCTATTTAAACATTAATCTCTACTGGTTATTCCTCATAAGAAATATTATGATCCAATTGTATAAATTTTGAATTTTTTATATTTTAAGTAACATGTATTTATTTCCTCATAAGTGATACATGGAACACATCATGAACTTAATGGAGATTCAATGGAAGTTCCAAATGATAAAAAACCATCCCAATACGATCAAGAATCTATAAGTAACTGATATATCTGGGGAACAACATTCCCTTGTTTCCAAATATCAAAAAATTCATCCATGGAGATATTCATAGGAATAACTTATCAGAAACTTTAAACTCTAGATATCACTAAATATTGTCGTCATAACTTTTTTTATTGAATCTCAGATTATTTGATGTGCTAAAAAATGTCTCTAACCTTCTCTATTAATTTTTAAGGTAACTATAGTCCTAGTATATTTCATTATCTAACTTTATCTTAGAAAATTCATGTTCTTTACTACCTTCAAAAGTGGGATTTATAAAGATCCATCTAAATACTTGAGTGAAAACTATTATTGTAAGAATACTCTACCAAGAGAAGGAATTGATCAAAACTACATTTGAAATCTATATAAAAATCTCCCAATATATATTTTACAGTTAGAATGGTCCTCTCATACTAACCATCTATATGAGTTAAATATTAAATACTAAATCTAAATATTCTATTCAATTCATTCAAAATAATTCTCCCTAAAATTGTGGTAATCCTCATATCCTTGTCATAAATAATAGAATGTGGTACTCGATGAAACCTTACCGCTTCCCCAATGTCTAACCTAATGTGTTTATTGAGGAAAAAATGTTCTATAATAGTAATGAAATGTTTTGAATTTATAAGGTTATTGGCTATAACCTATATATAATTATGACATTTTTAATTTTTAGGGAGTGTGGAAATGAAATCATTAGTGACGTTTTCCCATTCCATTATATTATGGGTAATGGTTGTAACAACCCATTAGAGTAATATATACAAGATTCTACTTACAATCATACCAAAAAATGAGATGCATACTCTGAAATATCCATATTCATGTAATTCCACCATAAATACTCTTTTATATATCTATATATCTTTATACATTCATGATGGATAGAGAATGATGAACTATGAGATTCATCTAATAAATACATCAATTATGCTATTGACAAGAGACATACTAAGTTTTAGAATCCTATAATTCTATCATAGTCATGGTCTAATTTAAGAACCTTCTTCAAATTCTTTTGAAATTCGATGTCTTCCATAAATTCATCATTAATCCTAAAATTGATGTATAATAGAACATTTTTCTAAGAAATATATGATATATCCCATATACTCATGATTTCATGACACATCTTTTGAAAAAAATTATGTTTTTTATATCTTTAAATCCTCATCATGTAAAAACTAACATAGTCCTTCTAACGTATAGTATTATCCACCTTGTTTTCATTCCCTAGTTAGTAATATATTCATTAGTCATAATCTTTAGTCAACTCTAACCATCTCTTTTAGTACATATTAAATTCTTTATGTATGAATATATAATTAAAGATTTTAGGATCAGTATATATATAAAATATTAAACCATAAATATAATTCCTCTATATTTTCAATCTTGGGTATCTCCCTAACCATTTTTGATAAATACACATTTTTAATAGGTAATATATTCTATATGACGTAAATAATTTCCATTGGAAGACAATGTTCACACTCACACCAATAAAAAATCATAGTTTGATTTAGAATATAGAATGTGACATCAATTCCTCAAAAATATATATAAGATCAATATAAATACATTATTTCCATGTTCAATATCATGTCAAGTTCATAAATAGAGAGAATAACAAGATTTAAAGGAAGCACATTCCCACAAAAAACGATTAGAGAGGAGCTGCAAAATTTAGATTCAATCAACATTCTAGTAGATGTTTTTTATTTATAATTCATCATCTAGTCATCAGTGTGAGGATATGATATTTTTATCAAACATTACAACTATAATGTAGTTGGATGAACAAAAAACAAATTCAACTCTCACAGTTTTTAATGGGATGGTCATTTTATATTAATCCCTTTTTAACCCCACATTAGTAGCTGTGATTTCATATACATTACCTTGATTCATTAGACTAGGATTTCCTAATTATTATCATCCTTTTTATCTCTTTTATTTTGAAAATAACATGGAAATTTCCCAAGTTTAACAAATTTATGATATTGAACTATTAGTGGTACCTTTGTATGGACAATATTTATTTTCATTTCATCAATGGGGTTATTAATTTTCCCTCAGAAATTTTATACTTTATTCCCTCCTCGATCATACATAAATTATATTCTAGAAACTTTTAGTCATTTCTATGGGATGTTATTCTCACAATCTAGACATATAGTAAATTTAATCTTTTTTCCTCTGGGTCTATATCCCTTGATATTTCCTGAAACTCTACTTTTCCTTTTTTAATCTAAACTAGTGTCAATTTGTAAATTATAAATCAATATTTTTGATTAATAATAAAAAGAATATTTTTCATCCAAGATCCAATTCCATTTGATTTCTCACGAGGACAGTCATTTCATTGGCCATGAAATTCATTATTCACATGATTCCTCCTGGTTCCAGCCATTGACTGAAACCAAAATTATACATGTGAGTATCAATCAATATTTATCAAAGTGAGAAATAAAATGGAAATCATTTATATGATGTTATATATTATAAAACATTCTCATCAACCAATTACACTATAAGTTAATCATATGAAACATAGGTTTATCATCAGTTTTCATAGGTTATATCATCTCATTGTTTATAATAGTTCATAAATAGAATGGTAATGAACCAAAGAATATCCCTTAGGAGCATAAAACTAGGTGTGATGTTATGAATCTTTATCGTACCCCAGGTGAGTATCATATTAATACCCAACCTACCTTTTCCAGGTTATTACCCCCAGTTTCATCCATTTCAAAGCCTACATCCACATGTTTTTATCTATATTAGGAATTCATTTCTAGAAAACCACATAATATCAAACATAAAAAAACTTCATGATTTTATAATTTATTTATCCACATACCATGTTTTTTCACTAAGGTTTATTTGTTGTTCTACAGCCCTAGACCATTGATTAGTTCCTTGGTCAACAATCTCCATTATATACGAGGCATGCCTCCCAGTGCTCCAGAGGCTACTGACTAGTAGTAAGGGTCTAGGGAGTTACCATGGGGAGGATATAAACATTGTATCAAATTTTACAATCATAAATAAAAAACTAAACTTCATACACATCATAGAACATATGAATGATAAATAAACTGAATAAGATATAACCAACGAAAAGAAGATTCACTAATATAAGGGGATACATCTTACTAGGCCGATCACTCAAGCCTAAAAAATAAAATAAATAAGGACCGAAATACATATATGGGATACATCAAAACAACCTCTGAGTCTCACATCATTATGAGCTCCTAATCCCATTAGAGTAGTTCCAAATCGATCATGTAATCACGAGCCTCATCCCATCATAAACCTCCAACAAGTGAGGTCATCTTGGATTCCCTAGTGCAATGGCCACTTGAGTAGTGTGTGAGTAAAAAATATAATAGGGAACCACAAATGTGGTCCTGTATATACTGAAAATTTAGTGATGTTCTAATGTTTCATTATTAGTATAAATAAATAAATTCCAACATAGATAGGATACCAACCATCTTTTCTTATCATGTTCTACAGCTTCTTCTCTATGGAATTATATTACTGACCTCTTTGACAACAGATGGCTTTACATTGAATCCATTAACCATCAACTAAAATGTTTTGTGGAGCTTGATGCTTGGCCAAAAATAAATAATCACTTAATTTCCGTTGTTTTTGACCTCCTCAACGTTATCTGGTATGATAGAAATGATATTATTCATAATAAACAATCAATCAGTCTTAATCCAGGTTAGTAGAGAATTCTCATTGCTATTAGGGATGCTGCCTTTCTTCAAAAATTTAACTCTGACAATTCCATTGGGACATTATGATCCTCCGATGTCTTCGGGTTGAAGGACTCTATAAAAAACCGAGACATTCAATTGAGGTGTATATTCAGGCCCCCTTTTCTAGATGGATCGAGATCAATGTGGATTGAGCTACAAAAGGAAATTCAAGGACAATAGGTTTTGGATCTGTTTTCATAGATTTCCTGGGGCGTTGCTATGGTTGTTTCTTTGGAAGCTGCGGTAACACCTCTTCTCTAGAAGGAAAATTGATGGTTGTGATCCAGGCTATTGACTTTGTTAAAATCGAAGGCTCGAACAAAATATGGATTGAAAGTGACTCGACCTTCATTTTCCATGCAATTTAGAATGAGGAGGTCCACCTTACCTGGACTCTTACTTCTCGATGGATGAACTGTCTGGATTTGAATCGAGTGATTAGATATATTTCCACTCATTCCTACCAGGAAGCGAACATGGTGGCTTATGGTTTTTCTAATAAGGGAATCAATAAGAGCATTACATGGAGTGATGATCTGCCAGTTTTTCATCATCCTCTCTATGAAATATATTGTAATAAAATCCCCTCTTTCTAACATTTTTAGTTCTTTGCTGGCATTTTAATAAATTGTGACTTTGTCTTTGACCAAGGAATTAAATTTTAAAAAAAATAACAATAGAAAAACAATGAAATTAATCAACCATCGATCCTTTGGTCTACAGCCCTGATCAACCATTATAGATTCATCCAATGTCATGATACCTCTGAGAATGAAACGATGGACATTTCTCCCAATATAAAATACATGAGTCACCCTAGTATAAATATTATGTATCATAAACTTCCTCTATTGATGTTTCCCAGTCAAGGCATAGTCCCCCAAGAAACATGAACCTCCCCTATGAGAGTTTTATCAGCCATTAGTAATAAATACCCCCTATGATACTTTTACATGTTAGGGAATAATCCCACAAGAAACAAAAACCTCCCCTGTGGGAGTTCTTTCAGCCATTAGTAACCCAAAACTCCCATATGATTTTTTTTCTTGTAAGTAACATGAACCAACCCTACCACATTTTTCTCCACCAAGTATCACAAACTACCCCCTATGATTTATTTCCTTCAAAAGTGTCATAGAACATACCCTATGTGTTTTTTACTTATACATGTATAATAGAACACCCCCTATGTGTATTTTCTTTGTTAGATATCATATGCCTCCATACAAGAATTTTCTCAGCCTTAAGAACAAGACCACAACATAATTTACTAAAATTAATAAGAGACTTCCCCCAAGGGAATTTATCAAATTAATCCAACACAACAATCAATGATAAGTGAATAAAGATGGTTTCTTAAACACTTAAGTGAATTATCTCAATCCAAACACATCTATTCCCACCAATGTCTAATCAATCATGTTATACCCAAAATGGTCCCCTGGGTCAAAACATAGGCATAAGCACCCAAATATGGTTCCTTGGTCTCAACCAAGCCATTGGGGTTATAATAGGTCACTCGAAGGACATCATACTTCTCAGAAAAGTCACATCATTAAATCCCCCCATGAGCCTATAAGGGTAAGTCATATGGGAAAAAATCTAAAGAGATGGATCATGGATTATCTCATACCTCATGTAGTACTTGGTCGGCCTAATCACCCATCTGGGATCAACAAGCCAAGTGGCTCTAAGGTATCTCAATGTTCCTCATCCAAGTTACTTTCCCATTCATCATAGAATATAGTAAACCCTGCATCTTAAAGGTATATGAAGTTCCTTGGATGGGGATAATAGGTTACGAATATCCCATTAAAATTTAGGAACACCCCACAATTGGTTCCCAACATCAAGGGAATTTTATTTTAATCATACCCTCAGACATCAGTTGTTTAGGCAAATAATCTAGTGCCAAAGGCAAAAGTAGCCATGGAACATTGCAAAATGATAAGGCATAACATTTTTAATTAAAAATTTAACCATGATGAATCGAATTGAAATATTTAGTCTAATGATTCAAAGTATTATAGTGTGTGAAAATTAATAACACATGACATAAATAACAAGATTTATGATATAGTGAAATTACCAAGGACAAAAAAATCATTCCAAAGATCCCCTCATTTTTACACAACATAGAGACTTGTTTCTTGGGCTTTTTTAATATCACCAAGGCTCGATAGTCACCACCAATGTCATAAGAATCCTAACTCACACCAAGGTTTTATAAATATATAATTAAATCAAATTTCAATTAACAAAATAATTAATATCAAAATTCTTATAGTCATTGAGAACTCAATAGAAAGCATCAACACACTAGAACTGTGACCAATAACCCATAAGAGGAGAAAACCAGACCCACCATCATTAAATTGGAAGAAACCTCAATCAAGAATCACCACTAAAAAAATTAAATAAATTAAATTTAAGGAAAAACATAAATAAATCAATGATGGGATGCACCTTTGTCGAGTCAACCAACGTTGACACCCATACATTATATCAGGATATCCTTTAGGAGGGAAAAGAGAAGGATCCTTAGAGATTTTCTAATTACTCCATGACCTAGACGATTCAAAATAAAATACCTAAAAAACCATAAAATCAATCAATATTGAACAACGAAACAAATAAAGATCATCAATGGAATATCTTACAATAGATCACTAAAAACCCCAAATGAATTAACCTCGTTTCAAGGTGAATGTGGGGAAGGGAGTAGGGGATCCAATATAGTTTCCTGATAAAAGTTATGGGAGAAGAGGGGATTCCAACTCTTAAGAATTAGAGGTTAAATGTCATTTTCCGTTTAAAATAACCACGAGATAGTCACTAATGGGCCACTGGTTGGCTAGTGGTGTGTAATAGCTTAGGATACATCAGTAACCATAACCTCTCATGTAGATCTCTTGAGCCCCCAAGATTCCTCCCAATGTCAATTATCTATACAAAAACATTATTTAATGATTCTAGACTCTTATAATTTCACTTTCAATTCTAGTTCCCAAAATAACACATCCACAAAACTCAAAAATTCAAATTACTCTTGAATATCTAAGACTCATATGAACATGTGGTATTAAAAACTCTAACCGATAACACTTATCATCAATGATAAATCTCATTGATCACTCAATCACTATTTCTGATATACTCTGGTCATTAATTAAAAGCAAAACTACTGTGTTATATCCTTGAACACCCGAATCACACCTCAAGTCTAACTCTAAGCATTACTCAATAGGTCCCCCGATCCTGATCCTTTCATCATACTTATCATTGAAATTTTGAGATTTAAGTCCAAGGTTCTCATCCAACATGATACATTGAATTTTCATTATTCAATTGATCATCTTACCTATGGTTCTCACCAACATTGTACATAAGTCACGATCCAATTTCCAAACTGTGATGTCTCCTCTCTATTAGAATTACTTATCTAAATACAATTAAATCATCTTCATAACTCACATGGTATGATTCCCAACTTATCGAACATGGACATATATTGAAACACTAGCCTAATGCTGGTACAACTAATTGCTTTAGTATTCCATGATAAATGTATGATACTCCCCTATTCCAGAGTTGATTGGAATATTAATCCTTTTCCCCAAAATCCCCATCCAACTCTTGAATGACACCTTTTTTCCTCCGTAATACATGCCTTCCATTTTTTCTAATACACCACATGTAATTACATGCATGACCACCAGTCAAATATCATCAGTATAAATTTCCTCAAAATGCTATGTTTCTACTACATACAAGTTATCCAAATTTCTCGATCATGATGATTTTAGTCTTAGAGGTGTCCCATTATAATCTAATCATGATCTCTAATGTCTGATCCTAACTCTCTATGTAATTCATAGTATGAATTTCCAACGAATCAAATCTACTATAATGTTGTACCAAGGGAATCAACAAACCCCCGATCTGAAGCATTCTCATACCTTCCTTATGTCACCCTTAGCCAAAATTTGACACTCGTACCCATCCCTATACCATACCTAAATTCACAACCTACCTATAATAAATAATTCAGATGATCCATTCCCTTTTACTCACAAGAATCCAAATGCTAAAATATATGTCTAACGGTTGATTCCATGCACCCACAACCCTACCCATACAAGTTCATGTATATTATTAATGATATGACCCCCCCCCTTTAGGATAACCAATATCATCACTTTACTAGACCAAAACCATACACCAAAACCCATGCCTTGGCCGTCACAAAACATCAAGGTTAAACATGGACAAAATTTCTAATTCTTGAGCATCATCCCAAACCACAATTCATTTTCCCATTCCCAGTCCATGGGATCTTTTCCAAAACATATTATAAATTTAAACTCATAATGAGGGTGACCACCCTCAACATATTCCATCACCAGGAATTCATTTCACTCCTCCTGATCTACAATCAGGTTCTATGTCAACCATTAATGCTTCAATCAAGGTCCAAATTAGAATGGTCATAGTATGACACCTAATCCAGTTAAAGGTGACACCTCTCTCCATAGGGAAACCTCAATTCACCCCATAAT